>OX377619.1:88843440-89532158 GCA_947397865.1 Polietes domitor | reverse complement strand
ATTTGGTTTATTTAACACAAGCCGATACGGTTCCGTTTGAGAGTTCAAAATGCCTTTCATATAAAAGAGTTTCCAATAGAGTTTTCACATCATGTCAAATGTCGTATCCGACACTGAGAAAAAATTGTTGTTTCCAATAACAATTTTTTATTTGGTACAAGTATTTTATTTCAAAAATAAAAAACTTTACTTTCGAACTTTATATGTATGTATGCTTTCATGTAAGTGTATATTTATAAATATTAGAGTGGCTTCAAAATAAACGTAGTGGATGTTCCCGACTAAAATGAAAGATTTGTTTGTTTTATGTGTTCTCCCAAAATATTTCGCTTTAATCATTGTCCGTTCGTGAGCTGGACGCGTTCAAAATAACTTCTATAAATCAAGTTTTTCTTCAGTAAAATTCACTGTGAGAATGGTATTTAGAAAAAATCTGCTAGAAATTAAAATCTGGTCCGAGCATTATCAAACCATTTTAATCAAGAATAGAGGGTAGAATTTTAACATTTTTGTGAAATTTTTGTTGCATTTTTTATAAAAACCGAAATAACTTCCACATTTTTAGTTCGATTTGTGTTTTTGTTGGATCGTTGAAGTGGTATTGATGACCAATTTCAATTTTTAGGACTTCCTAACCCATTAAGCCGACAATTTTTTTCTTACTGTTGGTTCTCAGTGGGTTAAATGTGATGTAAAAACTGAAATATGGGGTTATTTGCATCGAAAACACATTCTAGTCTTACAAAAAGCTAATTTTTGAAAAAAAACATCTGAAATTTTGTTTCTTCAATGGATAAATTGGGAGGAAAACTTCACATGATATGTTACAATAAAACCGTGTGACATGATTTCCCTCCAAAGAATGAGATTATATAGAAGTGATACTATAGGTCACCAATAGAAAAATTCATACTCAGTTTTTTTATTTCGTGGTCGTTTGTCTTTTTTACAGGACTTTTAATTTCCACAGGATGTAAATGTTTCAATAATTTAGTTTCGTACTTTCCCGTGTCATACAATGGCGATATGGGTATCAAATGAAAGAGAAGAACATCTGCTATATATACTTTTAATTTCATGCGTCTATCTATGTTAATTTAACATTAACAACCATTTCAATTTTCCCCCTTTAAAAAGATTATGTAGATTATTCATGTTTTAATTTTTAAGGGGGAAAATTTGAAATGGTTGAATTTCTTTCCAAAAATTAGCTTTATATAAGACTAGAATTTGTTTACGATGCAAATAACCCCACATTTCAGTTTTTTCTTCACATTTAACCCACTGAGTATTAACAGTAAGAAAAAAATTTGCGGCCCTTAATGGGTTAGAAAATTCTAAAAATTGCAATTGGTTATCAATGCCTCTCCAACGAGCCCCTAAAAATATAAATCGAACTACAACTGAGGAACTTATTGCGGTTTTTATAAAAAATGCATCAAAAATTGCACTAAAATAGTATAAATCTGTCCTTTATACTTGGTCGTATTGCAAGTTTTTAATATGGTTTGATAAGGCTCGTGTCGGATTTTTATTTCTAGCGGTTTGTTTCTCAATATCATTCTCATCGCGAATGTTATTCAAGAAAAACCTGATTTATAGAGGTTATTTTGAACGAGTCCAGCTCACGAACGGCCAATGATAAAAGCGAAATCTTTTGGGAGAACACATAAAATAAACTAATCTTTCATTTTAATCGGGAACATCAACAACATTTTTTTCGTCCTCACAAAAGAAGCCACACTAATAAATATATTTTCAGGGTGAAGAAGTACATATTTCAAATTGTTGGGTCAAATGTGATACAGTGTTGTGTTATATTTTAAGATGTTGTTATTGATCATAATTAATTTTTTATTGACCACATATTCGATTTATGAAATCTCGAAATTATAAAAACTATGTTGCGAAAAAGGATATTCTCAAAAACCTTATTATTTTCTATGTTTCATATTTCTAGTCCATGTGAAGATTTTTTAAAGAAAACTCGATTTGAGAATAATATATCGAATCTTCTAAGCATATAACTGATTAAGTTTTGTAATGAGTTTAAGTCCACTCTGTTGAAATTGCGGATTTTAGCTACTCAGTTGTGTTTAATTGCCTCACTATGGCGTAAACCTTACGACACAATATATCGCATATATTTTCTATGTGGTTTAGATCAGGTATGCATGATGGCCAGTCATGAAGTGGAATGTTTCTATCGCCAAAGCGTATGTTAATTTCGTTGATTGCATTAATTAATGCATTGTCTTGCATGAAAATGCAGTTTCCAGGGCACCAAACCTTGCTAATTCTAAACTAATACAGTTAGAAGCAAGAAATTTGCAGTATTTTTAACAGATATTCCCTCTTTAATTTGACACTTACTCTCTTTAATTTTGAGAAATTATATCCTTTCGAACTTTGAAGTCCTGTGAACAGGAAAAAGGATGAGGAAATGAAAAACTAAAAACGCCAATTAACTACATTATGCCTAACGTGACCATCTCTTATTGGGAAAACGGGATTCATGAATTTGAAAAGAGGGATTTGGCTGGATTTTTGTAGAAAAACGCGGGATCGTTGAAAACGGAAATCTAACCAAAAAACGGAAACAAAACTAAACAAAAACTTATTTTTTAATTCTAATTGTGTGGAATAGTTAAAACTGGTCGAAAGAAATCAAGTTATTCCCTGAAATAACAACATCCAGGGTATTTAAGCACATTTTGTGAAGATTGCTGCAGGAGTATTATTTCTGTTTTTTTTTAATATTTCACAAATAAAACATTACAATTTAGTTAAAACAGTAAACATAAGTCGGCATGTAAGGTAATACTGTGAAATTCACTACATCGTAGAGGATATATATTAGGTGTGGTCGAACTTAACTCCCTTTTATTAGTTTTAATATTTTCTTTATCATTTTTCGTTGTGTTTGATGCGATCTTCAAAATGTAAAGAAATTTACACGTAATTTGTATTTAATAATACTATTAAATATTATTAACATTAGGCTAGATTTACATTTTGTTAATAGTAGGAAAAATGCCCTACAGATGCTTGTGAACCTGATAAACAAACGCCTAATTATTGAAGAAGATTTGTATACCCTAGTATCTGTATGGCTTCCTTTCATAAACTGTGAAGTCGGCCCGATTTTTAATCGATAACGTAAGAAAAATAATGTAAAACAAAAAAGAAAATAATTGAAAATTTAAGCGGGACTGGCCATCAAAAAGCGGGATAGTCCTGCGAAAAGCGGGTCACCTTAATTATGCCTATAGACGTATATTATTTGGTTCCAGTGTAATGACTTTTTATAAAAATTGTCGTACAGTGTTATTAGACGCCCCGTCTATATGTTATCCGCCACTTTCTACGCCATTATAACTCAATTCGGAGGGTATTTTGGCAGGTGTTCCACATCATGGACCTATTTCGATTATGTAGTGTAATTATACAGTCAGTCTTCAGTCAATTTTAACGAATATGGCAAACAGACTAAATCGTGTGATCCTATTTCATTGTAGCTGCGGAAAAATATAAAATAATTTTCATTAAGATTGACAGTATTAAGTCATTTTAATGGGACTACACCAAAAAGTGGACCCATATAGACCACTTTCCCAGTATGTATTCTTAGTTGGTATATAACTTGATCTGCCATTTTTTTCAAAACCGATATAAGATGTGGGTTTCAGAGCGATAATAGTATAAACTGGGGCCGTTTGTACGGGGGCTAATCCAATCAATACATATAGTTGACTTTCACAGTATGTATTTCTAGTCGACAAATAACATGGTGTGGGAAATTTGATCAAGATCCAATATAAAATGTGCAGTTTAGAGAAGTAATAGTGTCAATCGGAGGTACATTTGTATGGTCGTTATATCAAAACATGGACTCAAGTAGCCTACTTTCCCATCAGCTGTTTCTAGTTCAAATATAACATGATCCTGAAAATTTTGTCACGATCCGATGTAAGATATGGGTTTTAGAGCGGTAATTGTATAAATTGGAGGAATATTTGTATGGAGGCTAAATCTAAATCTGAACCATTTCCACATTAAATAGCGATCGTCCTTGCCCAAAAAAGTTACTTCTGCCAAATTTGACGGCAATCGGACAACAACTGCGGCCTGTAGAGTGCGAACAAGCTTTAGATGGACATACCCTATGCCACGAAGTGGTGTAGGGTATAACATGTAAAAACAGCGTTAAGTTCGGCCGGGCCGACCTTTATATACCCTCCACCTGGATTGTCGATTTCGTAGAAGTGCAGTAGTATTACAGGAATATATATACGCTTTTTTTAAATAGCCAAACCAAAACAAATACAAATATTGAAAAAATAATTTTATAAATAAATATAATATTTTTATTATTTCAAACCAATACGTTTACATATTGAAATAATACTTTAAGTCAATTAAAAAATAAATATTCTTATATTCATATTTTCAAAAAAGCTTAAATACCATAAATATTTCCATTCTATTTTAATTCCAAAAGAACAAATTTTGAAAATCCATTATCTCACCTACATAGTTTCAACCAATTCATTGATTCAACCAATTTTTGGTAAAAGTAAAAAAGTACGAATTTGGAATTTTCTAATTTGCGTGTCAATGCAGTCAGAGGAATGTATACACTGAATTCAATGATTCTAGCTGCGGCCATTTGGCTGGTACCATTTTTATCCCCCTTTTCCTATTTTACCCCCTTAAGAGTACGACTTTCTAAAATCTCTTTATTTTATGTGTCTACGAAATTAGAGGGATGTACACTAGGGCGTACCTCAAAAAAAAAGTTCGCCGTACACCTTCGAATATGAAGTATTATTGAAAGGTAGTTCCAAAAAAAAAATTTTTATTTTTTTATGCCGAACGTAGGGGTCGCGCTTTTACATTTTTCTATATAACTTGTATTTATAAACGGATTTTAAAGTGTGATACATCGATGTTTTTTGTCTCGACGAGGCCGATTTTTTTGTCTTTGAAGTCATTGAGCTCAAGCACCCCCTTCTGGTACTTACCCATCATTTCTCAGTTGCTACTACCCTAATGTACCACTCTAATAATCGAAAATTAAAGCTCGCATAAAATCATGAATCATGTTTGAGCTCAATGACTTCAAAGACAAAAAATCGGACAAAAACATCGATGTATCACACTTTAAAATCCGTTTATAAATGCAGAAGTTATATAGAAAAATGTAAAAGCGCGACCCCTACGTTCGGCATAAAAAAATAAAAAAAATTTTTTTTGAAACTACCTTTCAATAATACTTCATATTCGAAGGTGTACGGCGAACTTTTTTTTTTTACTTGTAACCTGGTACGCTCTAATGTACACACCGTATTTCATCATTCTATCTGTATTCGTTTAGTTGGTACTATTTTTATCCCTCTGTACCCCTTGAAAGTACAAATTTGGAAAACCCCTTTTTTCGTGTCTACGCAGTCAGAGAAATGTATACTGCGAATTTCATGAATCTAGCTGCGGCTATTTGGTTGGTACTATTTTTATCCCCTTTTTCCATTTCAACACCAAAAAGTACGAATTTTGAAAAATGCCTTGCGTGTCTATGCAATCAGATGAATGTATACATGTATTTCATTATTCTAAGTGCAGCCGTTTGGTTGGTACCATTTTTATCCCTTTATTCGCATTTTACCCCCTAAAAGTACGAATTTTGAAAAAATATTTCTATATTATGTATCTAGTCAATTGGAGGAATATACACACTGCATTTCATGTTTCTAGCTGTTGTCGTTTAATATGTACCATTTTTTTCCTTTTTGCCCCATTTCACCCCATAGGAATAAAAATCACTTTATGGTGCATTTTTTGTTATAGGGTGAATACGCATATCCAATATCAAGTAAGTACAAGCAGACGATCTACGACTATCAGACGCATTTATGAACGTCCTAGCTCCTTTCGTTTAGGCTATATCGTCTTAGAGTTTTACGACGATCAAGAATATATTTACTTTATAGGGTCTCAGGTTGATATTTCAAGGTGTTACAAACGGAATGACAAAGTTAGTATACCCCCATCCTGGAGGTGGAGGGTATAAAAATGGAAAGAAGGGAAATATTCACTACGCAGTTACTTGCAGGAAGCAATAATTTGCATTTGCAATGCATGCCATAGTGAAAAAGTCAAGTGGCATTTTGTATGATTATGTTTCATTTTGTATCAGAAAAAATATATTTTTATGATATTTTCACGAAAAATTTGATTTTTAGTTTCAATTAATCGATTCTGAAAATCAAAATAAAAATGGTTGGTTCAAAAGTCGAAAATAGATTTTCAATCCTGGTTACCATTCCCAACATGGAATTAACCTATTAAATTTCATAACAATCATACGCCATGAGGTAAAAATAGTTGTGCTACAACTGTGCGACTAACATATTACCAATAATGACGACCATTGATCAATGGAAAGACCACAAATGAGAAGTTTACCCTTTGTATGTATTCTGTTCACCCACAAAGTGTCCCCAAGAAATTTGGCAGAATCTTAGAGGCGGATGTTGATGTATAACCACACTGCGGCATGTTTCCGCGCATTTGTGAAATCTAAATAGTTGTTGGTTTGGACATGTTTGTCCCCATCCAAAGTGTATTGAGTTCCCATTCACTCATACAAACTCACTGCCAGGCTAAATAAGCGGAAATATTAATATGTTCCTATTTTGGCTTTTGATCTTGCCTCCTAATCAAATATCCAAAGGAAATAAATACTTATATGTGTGTCATGGAATGCTGTATGAATGTGACTAATGAGCAAAGATGTTTGCACGTTTCTAAATACTTAAATGCAAATTCTGAAAAAATGCCTCATTCCAGGAATGAGAACAGAAACAACAAAAGCATTTCGATTTGTTTTCATCATAAACAAATAAATGAAATAAATAAAAAAGTTCGAAAAACAACAGAAACTGGCAGTCGGCCAAGTTGAATGTTCTTTTCGCAAAAAAATAAAAGAAAACAATTTGTTTTTGTATGGAATGCTGTTTATTAAATTACCGTTTAAGGTATGTTTAATTTTTTTGCGATAAACAAATGAAAATCATTCTTCAATTCTTAATCCGTTATGAGTTTGCTCACACTCCCACTGCAACAGAAATTTTCAATTTACTTCAAGCATCCAAGTCATCGGAACTTCCTTACATATAGACATGGCATAGCAAGTAATTCCGCTTCCACTTGTGGTTGGTTCATCCCATTTGGCAGAACAAGTGCATATTATTTAGTTGACCCCTTTTCGAGTTTGTAATCCTTTAATTCGCTCTACTCGTTCTTTGCCTTTCTCTTTTGCGGCATTTTTTGCATTTATTTTCTAACTGCACAGTATCAGAGCACATCTACTTGAATGAATTCATTATTATTACCAGGGTGCCCTACGCGAAACGAATTCTGTAGTTATTCAGCGGGTAACGTTGAAATAAATAGTGAATATGTTGGCCCGATTCAAATTACTGTGCGTGTCAATTCCTGTCGCCTAACTGAGAGGCAGTTTCATTTAAGAATTTATGCAGTTGATTGTGGTATGAAATTTTCATACGAGAAAAGTTCCGGTCTGCTGTAAGTACCCGATTAGAACATAACAGCATATTATTACTCAAAATTATCTGTTCCTAGTTCGATACACTTAGCAGAATGTTTCTGCAAATTTCATTATTTTTGTAGTAAAATTTTGCAAGTCCTCGTCATATATAATATATATTAATATTTATATTTATTTAATTTAATAGCATTAATATGAACAAGCAAAAATGGCATTAAGTTCGGCCGTGCCGAATCTTACTCCATATCATGGAGTGCATTCCATAGTATTCTGTGCAGATTAGAAGCTGTCGGTTTTACGAAGAAGAACTGTAACATTATAGGATAATTAGGCCGGGTCGAACTTTATACACCCTCTACAATGGATTGCTTTCCAAAGACACAGTCCATTTTCGTAGAAGTAAAGTAACAATACAGGAAAATATTAAATTTTTTAATGTAGCCAGACCTAAACAATTAAAAATATTGTAAAAATAATTTTACAAATAAATATAAAATTTTAATTATTTTATGTTTATACTATATACTTCAAGTCAATTCTAAAAGCAAATATACGGCAGCAATCTTCAAAAAAAATTATGTATCCTTAATATTGGAGGATAGTGGGTGCATATTCAGCTAAAGCTGTTTTGTTTGTAGTATTTCCTTCCTATAATATGTAATTTTTGAAAAACCATTATCTCTCACCTACACAGTGCACGATAACCTAACTTTTACCTATTTTTGTCGTAAGAGCAACAAAATAAAGTACGAATTTGAAAAAAAAATGTTTTATTTTGCGTCTCTATACAGTGAAAGGAATGAATCCTTTTATTTTATTTTTCTCTGTTACCATTTAACCTCATTTACTCAATTATAGGAATATACACACCGAATTTCCCTTTTGCCCCATTTCACCCCCTACAAATAAAGATCACATTATGGTACGCGTTAGTGCTATAAGAGAAATGCGTTTTCCAAATATCAAGTAATTATAAGCAGACATATTCAAAAACACATGCTAAAATACCCCTATTTTTAGTCCTTGTGAGGCAAAAACTTTTCCCTGTGCACCTATTTCGATTTCCCAAACGATCGACAATTACACGACGTATTCATGCAAAATTATATGACATATTGAGGTCCTAGCTCCTTTCGTTGAGATGCTAACGTGCTTGCAACAGATGGACGGACAGACGGGCAGGCGGACATGGCCAGATCATCTTAGAACTTTAAGACGATCAAGAATATTTATACTTTATATTATGAAAAACTTAGTATAACCCCATACTGGAGGTGGTGGAGATGGAAAAGGTTAAATTCTTATAATATAGCCGAACCACTAAGACCGTTTATAAGGATTATATATCGCAATAATACTTCAAGTTAATTCACGCAGTAAATATAATGCAGCAAACTTCAAAACTTTTTAAATGCCCTAAAACGGAGCGGATAATTGGTATATTTTCAACCAATATCCCCTACCAACCATTTGGTTGGTAGTATTTCCATTCTTTATCGAAAACCCTATCTCCCAAGAACATAACCTAACTTCATGATTTACTCGCTACCAGTTTTATTACTTTATCCCATTCGTAGGAAATTTGAACCTACTAGCTATTTTCATTTAGATGCTAGCTTGCCGTCAACAGACGGGCGGACGAACTGACGGACATGGCCTTATCGTCTTAGTATTTTATGACGATCAAGAATATATATATACATTATAGGGGTCAGATCGTCAAATGGAATGAAAAACAAAAATAATAACCGAAGATGGATTATTTTCAAACATTATGAAACCCTCAGCTCTCTCAAAGAATGAAAATTGAAATATCTACTCGGGCAGATACTATTAATGCGAAGTGTAAGCCTTCGGCACAGAGAGACGTCACGTTCCGTCCACCTTGTTCTCAGTGTCGACAAGGGTATTGCATAGCGTGACCATCTCTATTTGGCCACAAAGCGGGATATATGAATTCAAAAAGCGGGATTTTGAAGAAAAAAGCGTGATCGTGAAAAATACAAATGTATTACATTTTCAAATATCTGGGTTTTGAATATTTGTATACACTCCAGAGAGTATTATGTCTTTGTGCGTTTGTTTGTATCACCCAAAAGGAAGCGAGATAGACCCCATTATACCTATCGACTTAGAATCACTTTTTGAATCGATTTAGCAATGCCCGTCCGTATGTCTGTCCATCTATTCTTGTAATCACGATACAGGTCGCAATTTTAGGTTGAACCAAATGAAACTTAACACAACAAAGTTTTTCGGGATAAGGACGAACGCTTTTAAATTTTAAGAAAATCGTTTCAGATTTAGATATAGCCCCCATACGAATTTCACTCCCGATTTGACTCTTTTCACTCTAGATACGACACATTTGAAAAGATTTTCTTCAAAATTGGCAAAACATCTTATATTTCAAGTAGAAACACCTGTGTTGAAAATTTTTTAGATCGGTTCAGATTTATATATAGCTCCCATACAAATTTCGCTCCCAATTTGACTTTTTCCGCTCTAGATACCACATATTTTAACAGATCTTTTTCAAATTTGGTAAAATATGTTATATTTCCACTAGAAATACCCACGGTGAATATCGTTTAGATCGGTTCAGATTTATATATAGCTCCAACACAAATTTCACTTCCGAGTTGGCTTTTTCGCTCTAGAAACCACATTTTTAACAGATCTTCTTCAAATCTTGCAAAATATCCTATATTACAACTAGAAACACTTGTGTTGAAAATGTGTTAGATCGGTTCAGATTTATATATAGCCTCATACAAATTTCGCTCCCGACTTGACTTTTTCCGCACCAGAAACCATGGATTTTCATGGAATTTCTTCAAATTGAGCAAAACACGTTATACTTGAACTGGAAGATTCTGTGGGTCACTTTATTCCATGTTTGGATATAGCCCCGATACAAATATTCTTCTCGATTTAACAAATTGAATCAGGTCATATTAGCCTATGATTAAGAAACATACAAAAATCCTTCCCGTTTTCATTTTTTATTGAATTGAATTGTATTCGGAGTGTATCATACAGTCGGCCCCGTCCGACTTTAGCCTTTCCTTACTTGTTTTGTTGATTTTGATTTTCCTTAAATTATTAATATGGGCAGGAGTTTTCACACATTCAATTTTCAACATCTTGGAAATGAAGATTTAGCAAATAAAAATACAGTTATCGAATTTCTATGTTCCAATAATTTATATTTTTTTGACTAGGTTTTTAGTCTATAATTTATTTGTACATGTTATCAATGTACAGTCTAAATAGCTAATAACAATGTTGTTTTTTCCTGTAAAAATGATGCCGAAGTCTAGAAGATGGGACAATTTTGAAATTGTGAATCTTTGTCTGCTACTAAAAAAATTTTAAGAGGCAATTTTGAAAATAAAAATGCAAAAGTGGGAAAAGCTGGACTTTAAAAAAAGCGGGATAATGCGGGATGAAAAATTTAATTTAATAAATCCGCGAAAAGCGAGATGGATGGTCATCTTAGTATTACATTAAAGTGCTTCTGATAAATCGAAAATATATGATATGCAGACTGCCAATTGTCATTGACCACCGTGACGCATGAGTGTTGCAATTAATGTTATTCATACGCCATAAGTAGAGTGGACTCGCTTATTTCAAGTTATTAATATGAATTTTTAATACAAGATGAAGAAGTATATAAAGACTAGTACTGCATCAGTAACTCAAAACTTGAATTTTTCGACTGACAGATTTTAAAAAGAAAGCAGCACTTTACTCCTTATTAAATGTGTTATTTATATAAATTTACAAGTGCTACGGTTATCAAACAAAATAATTTGCAAAAAGTTGTCAAAGTTGAAAAATTACTAAAAAATTTTTAATTACTAAAAATTTTTTAATCGAAAACTCCAGGTTTCAAAACCGATGTGAAAGTGAAAATCGGTTGATAACCAACTAAGTTGTAGGCTTATGGTGTGAAAAGCCGTTTTTTTTCACACAACTCAAGATTTTGAGGGTCTCTGTCAACTTTCAAATAAAGATTCATATTCTGCTCGACAATACCTACAAGGAAAATAATATCACTTCGCAGAGCTTTCTACATCATTCTTATCTGTAGCAGAATTTGTGCCACATGACAATTCTATCTATCGTTGTTTACATGACGAACTCAGTGCAATTTTTTTTCACTAATATTGCCTATGACTATGGAACAAGAAAATAAGGTAGGTATCTTCTGTAAATCATTTGCTATAAATCGAAATTTATGTTCCATATTTTTTACACAGTTGCATCTGCAATAGACAGCAGCGTATAAAATATTCGATTAAGCCAACTGTTTCCATGATTCAAGCCAAACTGCATCAACAATGCCAAATACATACAAATGTATGTACATCTGTACGTAAAGCCAAACCCCACATTTTGCACGTGCAAGTGTTCATAACTACAAGTATATCCATACAAGCAATCGAATGAAATCAGGTATATGTATAGTTGAAAACATATGTACATTAGCCTGGGTCGCAGTTCATACAAATGGGAAGACAATTTCCAGTCATCCCCACTGAAAATAAAGTTTGCTTTGTTGTAAAATATTTTGTTCGTAGACCAAGTAGTCTGTGAACTAAACGCTCCTGAAAAGACCCCTAAACTTCAATTTGTCCATTTGAATGGAACAGAATATCGAACTTTTAATTCTGAAAGGGCATGTCGAGTAGACCATTTTTGCGGAATAAACTTATAGTCCAGCTGGTCTCAGATTCTTTTTAAAGTGGGTCAAAGTTTTCATTTTTGGTCGAAGGGAGCATTATACTAAGCGAAAAAAGTGTTGTAAGTTAATGTCGGAGAGAAATCGTATTGTCAGAACTAGTATATTGTGGAATTGTATGAGGAATATTTTTGTGGAAGATCTTAACCCTCTATCTCCACTCTTCATTTGTCAATTTGTCCCCTTTTTCGAGAAAATCACAAATGTCCTTTCAAAAAGGAGATTTAAGGATTAAAAGGTTCTAGGAAAAAAATTTCAGTGGAAGCCACCAATTTTGTACATAAAGCTCTTCACGCTTAAATTGCAAAATTACACGCCAACTTATACAAGAAAATTATTAGGGTTAAAATTTGTCCATGTTTTTTGGAAGATCGATCTTTTTCGATTACAAATGTGGGAATTCCGGTAGAGCATGATAAACAAAAAAAAATACAAATTGGATATTTCTGTAAAATTTTCATTTTCACGGGAGATATGACTAAACTGATTTGTATGCATGAGATTTTTGTTTTGTGATTTTCTAGCGATCTATCCAATGGAGCCGGCAGATTTTTTGGCTAAGAATTCTCTCAGACATTAACTTAGAAAACTGTTCGCACCCAGTATAATGCTCCCTTCGACAAAAAATTAAAACTTTGACGCGCTGTAAACGAAACTCAGACCAGCTGGACTATAAGTTTTCTCAACAAGAATGGTCTACACAGCATGCCATTTCGGAATTATTGAGGCGCTACTCTGTGCCAAAAATGCTGTTGGCCAGTGTTATTTTATGTTGAATTTTTATCCAAACTTTTTTCTGAATTATTAGACTTCACGCGTCTTTAAATATAAAATTTGATTATTGTCTTGGAGTAACTTATTGGTCGAGATATTGGACCTTTATAGTATTGTTTTTGTGTTTTTCATAGTGGCATCTGCAAACTTTTCTGTATTTGGAGCTATTTCGTATGTGGCCTAAATAAAGACCATCGGAAGGAAATTGAAGCCGCATGCCTTTGGACATTTGCTTGTAACACCCAAAGCGAGTTAAGTATACCGATCGATAGAATCACTTTTTGAATTGACATAATACTCTCGTGGAGGGTATAAAAATTACACGTGAAAAACGTGACTTTTAGAAGTGTTTCAGGGGCGCTTAGCTCACAGACGGCTTGACCCAGCGGCGATATATTTTGCAGCTCATCATTAAACAATCCATTTCTATTATACCCTCCTCTAGGGTATTATGTCTTTGTGCATTTGTTTGTAACACCTAAAAGGAAACGAGTTAGACCCATCTTTTATTATACAGACTTAGCTTAGAATCACTTTCTGAATCAATTTAGCAATGTCCGTCTGTACGTCTGTCCATCTATTGTTAGAATCAAATTACAGCTCGCAATCATAGTCCGATCTTAACAAAAATTGGCACAAGTAAGTTTTGTGGATAAAGGCTATTAATTTGAAGCAAATCGGTTCAGATTTAGATATAGCCACCAAATGTCACGATTTTACTTTTTCCGCTCTAGAAGCCTTATAATCCACCTGTGGTGAAAGCGGGTAAAATCGGTTCAGATTTAGATATAGCCACCAAATGACGCTCCTGATTTGACTTTGACCGCTCTAGAAAACACATATCTTAACAAATTTGGATCATAACCATATAATCCATATAGAAACGTCTATACTGAAAGTGGACAAGATTAGTTCAGATTTAGATATAGCCCCCGTACAAATTTCGCTCCCAATGTGTCTTTTTCCGCTCTAGAAACCACATATTGGTCCCGATTTTCTTTAAATTGTTCACAACATCTTATAATGAAACTAAAAACATCGGTGGTGAAAATACAAATGTTGCTCCCAAATGATTAACCTTACCCAGAAAATATAAACAATAAATGAAATGAATAAAGATAAATTTAAATTAATATTTATTAATGTGTTGTCATTCATTTTGGTTCAAGACCAAAGGTTGTGCTGAAGTCTTCAGGAGAAGCCAAAATTATCAAAAAGGCAAAGTGAGACCTTTATTGTTGCAGCTAAATACAACATAACCGACCAACAATACATACAACCAACAACCAACAACAATACACACGAGGTACAGTGAAGACGGGACATACCGTACAACAACAACCTTTGCATTGTTGCGAGCGACAACACATACAACATAACCGACCAACAATACATACAAACAACAATATTTATTAATTTAAAAAAGTTATTCGAGATTCTTAATGTAACAAACAGAAAATAGCCTTTAATCCGTGATCAAAATGAAGGAATTTCAGTTATATTTCTAAAAAACAAATAACATTATTGACATTTATTTCCACGTTCTAGGAAGTACCAAGGCTTAGCTGAGTGGTTATAACAGATTCTCTGAATTCAATATCTCCGTGAAGTCGAGAGACCTTGTGCGGTATTCTACAGATATTCGCAAAAACATCAACATTATTTTATGGGACGAACTTAATTTTTCATATATATTTTTGAGAGGCTAAACTCACAAACGGACGGACTGATAAATAAATGTTTTGGGTAAAAGAAACCAAATACAATCGAAATTTCCAGCCAACTTAATATACACATGGGGACAATTTTTACATATTCTCGATGAACCTCATCGACCGACCTTATTGTACAGTGACATACATTACATATTTATTTTATAGGACACATGTATGTGTATGTAAGATACATGTAAGTGCACTATGTATATTCATATGTACGGGAAACAAAATTGTTTACTTTAGATTAATGGCCGATTGCTATTCAATAACGAACGCCTGAAGGTTTGAAATATTGCACGAGAATTTCTCTATTCTACATCACCACAAACAATACATTTCCTGGTGGCTATTGTTTAATGAAATTGAACATTCACCCCCCAATTAAGGGAACACATCCTGCAATGTTATTATTTATTAAATGATGTCAGTTAGATAGTTAGTTTATCTGATGTGACATGCAGACGAACAAACAAATTTACAGAATAAATAATCCAAAGGACCTGTTGACTTCACTCGAAAGGTCTCGAAAGCCAATACATCATAGCAGACACTTGTACGGGGCACTCAGTTGGAGATATTGTTGTGGCATCAATTCAATTAATGTTGGCTGCATTTAAAGAAATAAATTCTTATTCACTCCAATGATTTGTTGCCGAGATAAAACTAACAAATATGTTTGTATTATCTTACAATTGATGGCTTGGCATTGTTCTTGTTTGGCATGGCCGGGATGAGCTGCAAGTACATCCCTTGCATTGTCCATATCAGGATGTTGTGCATTGACCTGAATCAGTATATCTCCATGCTGACATTTTAATGGTTGTACTACTAAGGAGACACAGTGTTATGTGCTCCACATTGGAATGACGGGAATAATTGTATCTAAGTAGAGATCAAATGGGCAAAAGTGGGGTTGTAGGATAGAGAAGAAGTTCAAAGGATAATTTTTAATATATAGACAGACTCGCGCTTTCTTTAGAAAGTGGATTAAGTCGAACGAGGAAGTGGAAGTCTGAGTAAAGTGTGCATGGTTGAAACTTTTTAGATTAATAATACTGAGATATAGACTCAAGAGACTTGGTTTACGTGACCGATTTCGTGTCTTGAGGCACGCCCACACCAGCGACGAAAGTCTTGTGGAAAGACCATTTTACCTTATATTATAATAAATATATAAATCAGTTGCGTGACGGCTGGAACTAGAATCATGAAATATTGTGTGTACATTACTCTTAAAATTAGAGGTCTAGAGTTACGGCCATAACTTAATAGTGGCTAAAAGTCTAAGCTTATTCAAATTGACTATATTCCAAACAAATCTTTGGATTTGTGCTTAGAAATCCAAGGTCTATGACGGCACCATTTGTCTTCAACAAGTACATGAAGAAATTCTCTATAATTTCACATTAATAAAGGAATGTATAAGCGATTGATTAGTACTATTCTGTTGTCTCAATTTAAAAATAAATCAAACATAAATAACACTGTCTAACAAATTAAGACTTTTAATCCTTAAATGTCCTTTTTGAAAGTGGTTTTTTGATTTTCTCCAAAAAAGTGTCAAATGATCCATAAAGAGAGAGGCTGGAAAGTTAAAATCTTCCACAAAAATGATTCTCAAAAAATTCCACAATATCGTTCTGAAAATAAGAATTCTCTCAGACATTAACTTACAACATTTTTATACCCTCCACTAGGGTATTATGTCTTTGTGCATTTGTTTGTAACATCCAAAAGGAAGCGCGATAGACCCATTGTTAAGTATACTGTTGAAGATCGACCATATGATCGACATCAGCTGATGCTGGCAGGTTGGAAATCGACCATATGATCGACATCACCTGATGTGCGTATGTCAATGCTGTAACATCCCAATACAGATGGCGTTAACGGTTATTTTATGGCTGTCAAATCAGAAGTTTTTGTGTACACCGAACGCAGCAACACACTTGCTCAAAATACAATATTAAAAAAAACAAATTTGTGTTGTTTTAATAAATTGTCTCCTCTAGACTACGTCTAGGGAGACTAGACCAACAGTGCCATCATCCTGGTAGAAATCTGTTCATATACCGATCGACTTAGAATCACTTTTTGAATCGATTTAGCCATGTCCGTCTGTCTGCCCGTTCATCTATTCTTGTAATCAAAGTACAGGTCGCAAATATTATCTGATCCTAACAAAAACTGACACAAGTGAGTTTTTCGGCCCAAGGTCGAACCCTATTTAATTTGAAGCAAATCGGTTCAGATTTGGATATGACATTGATATATGACATTTCCGCTTTAAAAATCTCATAAAATTTCGCCACAGATGTTTCTACTTCAAATAGAATATTTTGTGCCAAATTGGAAGCAAATCTTTTAAAATGTGATCAATTGTAATGGTGTACAAAGTGGAGGGTATCATATAGTAGGCCCCACCCGACTTTAACTTTCCTTACTTGTTTTCACTTCGACCAAAAAATGAAAACTGTAAAAAGGAACTGAATCATAGGTCGCTAGTCTGTTCCAAAAATGCTGTTGGACAGTGTAATATTTACCTTTTTTATTATCAGCATGCGGAGCTATATTGGTAGGCGACTTTGAGGTTTTTAAAACTTTAAAATATATTCAAGCAGTACGCTATTTATGATTTAAAATTTATATATATATATATATATATATATATATATATATATATATTGAATTGATTTTATAGTATTCGTATTAGAACCCTATTCAAGTTTATTAGACAGATATAAATTACCGTAGTTGAATCAGAAAGTAGTCAGAGAAAAGAGACGGCATGATCTGATCCATTATCCATTTTATATCTGTAATAATACTGTAATATATAAAATATTTAGAGTACTTCGAAGTTCACACGGAAATATTCGCACACGTTGTCTCGAATTTAAAAAATTCTGTCATTAATGATTACTGCAGCTACAAATATTCTTATATTTTTAAATTCACCGGGAATTCCCAAAAGTCCGGGAAAAAGACACTTTACTAGTTATATGTATATGAAACATATGTATATGAACAGAATGACGGGTGGACGGCAATAACAAATACGTCTTAGAATTTTGAAATCTGTTGGGCCAAGTAGCCTGTAATACTAAGAAACTCAAATAACTTTTTGTTTAATTCATATAAATTATTTTTTCTTTAATGACATCCATAGTTGGTGACGCATGTGCATTTATTACTGCCTGCAAAGTTGCAATAAGAACTGTATTAATTCTTGTTCGAATGCATTGCTTTAAATCATCCATTTTTTGATTTGATTTTATAAACTTTCTGTTGCAATAACCCCATAAGAAAAAGGTAGATGCAGTGAGGTCGGGAGACTTTGGGGGTCAACGAAATATCGAGTTTATACAAATTAATTTATTGGTAAACTTTCGCTACAAGACCTGGCTATGTGACAAGTCACATCATCCTGTTGAAATCACACAGTGTTGAAAGGGATTCACCTTCGATGCAGTTCTGCAAAGAAAAACTCCTTTATCAGCAACATTAAGTAGCATGTAGCATTAACTAGCAGCATTATCAGCCACCTTATATATTGTTCAGGTAATTGATCTCATGGTGCTTACGTATATCCAAACTGTATGCAGTATGAGTATAAAATTCAAGCAAGGTATGACGGCTGCGATGCAGATAATCGGAATTTTTACTCTGAGGGTGTACATACTTGTTACAACCTCACTCTACAGAGTAGGAGGGTATATATCATTTGAGACAGACAAAAAGTGTATCTAACACATCTGTATGGCTGGCTGGTGTACACGATAACTCTCGAATGGAGTCAAGGCATCAATTCAAACTTTCTACATGGTAATATTTTTCCTAAACATAGTTCAAGTTCGTAGATGGGCAAACTTGCCACTCCCCTTCTGGAACCACACACACAAATCGACCATATTCCTATGTCAAATTAAAACCAATGTAACTTCCACACCTATATTCGGAATCACATATACTTTGGTACTTGATAAAGTTTTTAGAATCATTTTAAGTGTATGGATGATCAGAAGACCGTGAAATTTTATATTCGGCAATGCTTTTATGGAAATTGCATTGATATGATATGGTATGGTACATTCTGGTACCTCTCAGACATAGTGGCTCAAGCTTTATTTGAAATGTCGAGAACCTTCTAGGACCTTCACACAAATTATCCTTCGGTAAGTAAAATTTAATTCCTTACAACTTCCCTATATATGTTCTCTGAGAGTGAGGGTATATATATAAGTCGGTTTAGCCTACTGAAGCTTACTAACTTGTTTCCAATCGTGTTTGATAAAAACAAAATATTTGTGAGAGTTTCGAAATATTTCAAAAGGTATGGGGGACGTGGGGACGCATGAGTTATATTTATTATCATTCGCTTAGACTTTCGTTCTCAGAAAATAAACTTAAAATCAACTTGATCGTACGATTTTACAGATTCTATATGAAAATAAAAGAGGTGTTGTAGTATTTTATAATGTCACGTCACCGTCTTTGGTAGCTAATATTTTAGCTATTTAGCTATTCTTACGTTGTACACAAATATATACAGAAGTAAAAATAATTTTATATTTTCACGTAAGTGACCAGGGAAATGTCCATACATAAATAAAAGACCTCATGTATAATCTAAAAGTGAATATAAGGCAATATTTTTAAAAAATTTGTCTTTATTGGTAGAAGAATTGTCAGCCGTCGAAAATCCATTATCTTTCGCATTCACAGTGGAATGTACCGACATTATTTCATAATTCTCTCTTTTACCATTTTCAACCAAAAAGTACAAATTTGAGAAAATCATCTTATTTTGTGCGCCAAAGGATTCAGGTGAATGTATACACCGAATTTCATGATTGCCTCGTTTCCCCATAAAAGAATAAATTTTTATACTTAAATAAATTAAAATATCAGTGCAATATACACATCGAA
This sequence comes from Polietes domitor, assembly GCA_947397865.1. Taxonomy (NCBI): domain Eukaryota; kingdom Metazoa; phylum Arthropoda; class Insecta; order Diptera; family Muscidae; genus Polietes; species Polietes domitor. The sequence continues at coordinate 89,512,417 of OX377619.1, read as the reverse complement.
AATTAAGATTTCGGCTGTAGTCATTTGTTTGGTACCATCCCTTTTCTCCAAATTAGAATATGTGGCGGAATTTTCAAAAAAAAAAAAAAAATGTTTAAATACTCGTGATAATGAGGATGTTTTCAGTCTAGGTTAGAGGAAAACATTTCTCGAGCCCCTTATTATTACTTAAAAAGATAACAACGGATGGAAATAATTTCCATGGAAATTATAAATACAATATGAAGTCTGCCAAATGCCAAACATGAGACTAATAATGTTTTCATTGAGAAAAAAAGGAATTTTGGGAAAAGTTTAATGGCCCCTTTCCCATTTCCCCATATTATACAATATTATTTTTTTTTTCGAACTAAATATGTGTGGAAATTTAGTTTAATGGCTTCAAGTATTTTTGTTTATACACACATACATGTGTATCTCAAATAAACAAATTCAATTGAAGGTGGAGAACGAATCATAGCGAATAAAACAGCTCGAATGATTGCATTTAATATGACCGTGATTGTTTGTTTAAACAAATGATAATAATAAAAACATATGTGTGCATGTATATAAAATACACACATACATATGTCCATTTTGTTTACGACTAAAATTAAATGTTTATTTATTCATAAAATAATATATTCGTCTGTATAGATTTAGGGGTTCCATGTTTACCAACCTGTGTAAATAGTTTATTGTATCCACTTTGATATGATGAATAACCAAGGCCAAATCGAGACTCTCGATGGCCGCCCGATACAGAGGGTACATCTGAGGATGATGCACGTTGCACCATGGGCCGATCAGCCCGATAATCTTCTTCGAATGAAGATATTTTGAAAGAATTTTCGCAGACAGTTTCACCAGGAAATTATTACGCCCCAAACCCCAAACAACAGCAACGACAACGGAGTATCCGACGAAAGCGAACGCACGCTCCACAGCAGCAGCAGTAGCAGCAGCTCAAATTCCAAATCTACCTCAATTTGTTGGCGGCTGCGGCAACAACAATGCGCCAATTTTTGATTACACCAACAAAACGAAAACGAAAATTACGCCAAATCACAGGAGTTTCGTTTGTTTGACTTCGTTTCGTGCTTTCGCCGTGCTTCCTCCTTTCTTTCGTTCTCTCTCTATTTATATTTCACTATTCAGCCAATTGTGTTTCAAAAATAAACTTTACAAAAGTTTATGTTCAGGAGCGGAGGAAGAAGGAGAACGGCATGGAATTTATGTAGGTAAGTATGACACGAGTTTACCGAGGTCGGTCCTTCGGTCGGCGGTATGGGTTTTTGGTGGGTTAAACGCAGCGCTAGAAAAACAAACACCGAATGGATTTACACGGTCACACGCACTTCCACCACCACTTTGCTTGGAGACACTCACACGCACATACAAACACTTGCACACACACAGCGAACACAGCGCAAAGGATATGCGAGTGGGAGTTTGCCAACAGTTTTGCAGCACTGTGTAGGTACTTAAACTGTGCAGTTGAACTTTGTTTGTTTCATGGAATCGTTCGAGGCGTTTTTTAATTTTGTGGTAATTTTTTGTAGTTTCGAATTTAAACTGGTCGTCGTGATTCTGGCAGCAGTGAACATTTGCAGGATATGTTCTATGTTTCTTGTGTTTTATTTATGCTTTCGTTGGGGCAGTTTAGACGCACTGTGTCGACTTTGAAATTTCCTCGGGCTTTTGTCGGTTTTTATTTATTGAAAATATTTTTATTATTTAATTAATTCGAATTTGTTTGTTTTTTGTTGCAATTGCTTTCTTTTGAATCTGCACTGCTCAATTACAGTTTCGCTTTGGCAAAATGATATTTGCAGGAATTGTGCTTCCCTTTGTTCTCTTTTCTGGTACTTCTTTCGATTATTTTTATTTATATCCTCTGCGTTGTTGTGGTGGCTTATTTGTATTTGGAACTTTTTTTCTTGGGAACATTAAAAACTGCGGAACACTTGAACTAAATAGAAAAATGTGTGTTTTTTAATATTCATTCTATTTTAAGGATTCTTTTTTCATTTCACACTTGACTTGACTTGCAAAGGGTTACTTTAGAGAATCACCGAGTGACTATAACACACACTCACACATAGAACAGACATATTAGAACATGTTCTAATGCGAAAAACTTAACCTCAAAACCTTCATAGTAAAAAGGGGAACAGAAGAAGAAGAGAGGCAGAATTTAAGGAATAACACGGAAGAGCACAACAAAACGAAGGCAAAGACATGAACTGAACTGACACACACACGCACACACTCACTCACACACACACAAACGAAATTTTGATAATTGTCCCGAATTTCACAGATTTTAATTCGTTTCGTCTCAGGATTCCTCCTAAAACCGTTAATCCTTGGCACTAAGTGCAGATTTAATTTGGAATTTCTTCAAAGAAATGTTTAAAAATAGCAATTTATGTCAGTGAATTCTGCCTTTGCCTGCTGCTTCTGCGGGAGCACCAGTCGGGCAGTGTATACTTTTTTCTGGTGTTCTCTTCCTGCACCCGTACCCCTCTCTTCTGCGGCGTACTCCCTGCATAGGCTCTTACAAGGTTGCCATAAAAAAGTATGTTTTTCGTTTTTGCAAAAATTCAAGTCTTCACTTTCAAATCCCCCCTATCCCAACCCTTTGACAGTCTCGGCGTAATTTGCTGCGACTTGTTTTCAATATTTTCACTTTGTTTTTACATTATTTTTGTACTATTTCGTGTTGTTTGGCGTTAAAAAAAAAGAACTCGACTGGATTTTCACTAGATTTTCACACACACAAATTTCACTCGTAGTTTTCTGGTATTTCGACGGCTCGTCTCATTCGATTCGATTTCAACTTTTCTGACTTATCTCTGCACTCGAACTGAAAAACTTTTTCATTCTTTTCTGTATTTGGGAAAAGTGTATTAAAATATGTTGTGCCCTCTCGGGCGCGCTCTCTTTTCACACACACACACGCACACACTCTCTCTGTCTCTCTGCCATGTCCCGTTCTCTGCAACTTCTTTTGTTGTATTCTGTTATCATTCACTCGGTGCTGCAATGTTTCGGGTTCGGGTAGAACAGAACGGAACAGCCACCCACCCACCAACCAACCTCTCGGTTTGTTTATGTGTCTATGCCACCCTTTGTTTTCAATTTTGACAATTGTCGGAAACCTTTGTAGAGTTTTGCTGCATTGTTGTGTGTGGGCATCATGTGTGTGGATGTGTGTGTGCGATTCATTCCAGTGCGTACGAACAGATGTTGCATTACTAGCGCCGCGTAGAGAGGCCAGCTGTTTGTTGAATACAATAACAAGTGAGAAACTGATTACAAAAGTTTGCCGAGTATGACAACTCTCTATTTGACAGAATAATGTTGAACACAATCGGCTAGTTCACAGACCCTTGTATACATTATTTAAGCCCTTTTCAGGGAATATTACTCCTAACATTATTTTATACTGTATGAATAAATATAGTATATCAGTCATAATACATACATACATTATTGATGGTCAATTTAAAATAATGAAAAATAAGTTAGCGGTACTTTAATTTCCCCAAAATATCAAAAACATCATATTTATTGTGTGATCTATTAAATAATTATACGCAAATAATTTGTAATTTTATTATTACACCGTGCGACAATATTTTTGGGACATTAAAATGTTTATACGCATAGAAACCAGAGCTGTTAAATTTCGATTACGATTAGTAATCAATTACATTACTTTTTAAAAAGAATCGTAATGATTATATAATCCACTATTCAACAATTCCTGATTACTAATTGATTACGATTACAAATAATCAAAAAATAATCAGGATTACTTGCGATTACCGTTACCTTTCGGTTTTAGCTGGCAAAAGAACGAGAACAGAATCAAATCAAAAAAAAAAAATTTTTTTCAAATCCATGCTTTATGCAAGCAGAATTCTATTGGGCCTAGAAATTCTTTTTTAGTTATCTTTTGTAGAAGGAAAAATTACTGCAAAATTTCAGTTTTTTATCTGCCATAGAACGGCATATATTCGAAAATGGGTTTTAACTTCGTATGGGAGGTGCCACGCCCACATTTCCATTACCGCCCATTTTTGTCACAACTACGCACATTAATGCTAGATGCACTTACACAAAATTACAGTAGGTGTAATTTTGGTTTTAACTTCATATGGGAGGTGCCACGCCCACTTTTCCAATACCGCCCATTTTTGGCACAACTATGCACATTGATGCTAGATGCACTTACACAAAATTACAGCACTCTAGGTGTCATAGAACTGACAATATTCGATAATAGGTTTTAACTTCGTATGGGAGGTGCCACGCCCACTTTTCCAATACCGCCCCTTTTTGGCACAACTATGCACATTGACGGTATATGCACTTACACAAAATTTCAGCACTCTAGGTGTCATAGAACTGACAATATGCAATAATAGGTTTTAACTTCGTATGGGAGGTGCCACGCCCCTTTGTCCAATTGGTCAAATTTTTCCATTTCCTTGTATTGTCATCGAAAATGATTAAGTGTGCAAAATTTTAGCAAAATTGGTTGAGAAAAAAGCTTTCAAAAATTGATTTCAAATTTTGTGGCACACAAACAAAGTAACCTTATATAAAGCATGGAAAAAATCAAAACTGACATATATTGAAAAGTCAAAAGTTTTGACAAACAGACTACTATGACTCTCATACCGATTTCGCGAGAATCAAAAGTAATCACAAAAATCAAAAGTAATCTAAAATAGTCAAAAGTAATCAAAAGTAATCTTTTAAAGTAGTCGAACTCATTTTTGAATACTTTTGATTATTTTTGATTATTTTTCAGTAATCGCAAGTAATCCTGATTATTTTTTGATTACTTGTAATCGTAATCAATTACTAATCGTATAAAACTGAATATAATCGTATTGTAATCATTACTTCTACTTTAAAAAAAAGTAATCTAATTACTAATGATTACGATTACTAATCAGTACTTAACAGCTCTGATAGAAACTGTGTACTCAGTTTTTATTTTCTGGTCGAGTTCATTATTCTACAATTTATTGTAATTTCTCAGCTAGCCGTAGATACGTGATATTGGGCTTTTGTTTTTATGGGCCATACTGTTCTACTATACAATAATAACTATACAAAATATTTCGCTTTTATCATTGTCCGTTCGTGAGCTGGACGCGTTCAAAATAACCTCTATAAATCAGGTTTTTCTTTAATAAAATTCACGTATTTAGAAAAAAACTGTTAGAAATTAAAATCTGATCCGAGACTTATCAAACCATATTGCAATATGACCCAGTATAAAGGACATATTTATACTATTTTAGTGCAATATTTGATGTATTTTTTATAAAAACCGCATTAACTTCCACATTAGTTCGATTTATGTTTTTAGGGGCTCGTTGGAGAGGTATTGATAACCAATTGCTATTCTAACCCATTAAGGACCGCAATTTTTGTTCCTACTGTTAATACTCAGTGGGTTAAAAGTGAAGTAAAAAAATTGAAAAAGGGGTTATTTGCATCGTAAACACATTCTAGTCTTATATAAAGCTGATTTTTGCAAAGAAATTCAACCATCTCAAATTTCCCCCCTACAAATTAAAACTACATAAACTTTTTAAAGGGGGAAATTGAAATGGTTGTTAATGATTTATTAACATAGATAGACGCATGAAATTTAAAGTATATTTAGCAGATGTCCTTCTCTTTCATTGGATACCCATTGTATGACACGCAAAAGTACTAAACTAAATTATAAAAACATTTACATCCTTTGGAAATTAAAAGTCCTGTAAAAAGACTAACGACCACGAAATAAAAAACTGAGCATGAGTTTTCCTATTAGTGGCCTATAGTTTGACTTCTATGCAATCCCGTTCTTGGGAGGGAAATCATATCGCACGGTTTTATTGTAACATCTTATGTGAAGTTTTCCTCCCAATTTATCCATTGAAAGACCAAAATTTCAGATGTTTTTTTTTTCAAAAATTAGCTTTTTGTAAGACTAGAATGTGTTTACGATGCAAATAACCCCATATTTCAATTTTTATATCACATTTAACCCACTGAGAACCAACAGTAAGAAAAAAATGTCGGCTCTTAATGGGTTAGGATGTTCTAAAAATTGCAATTACTGATTAATACCTCTTCAACGATCCAACAATATGGTTTGATAAGGCTCGGATCAGATTTTAATTTCTAGCAGGTTTTTTCTAAATACCACCCTCACCGTGAATTTTATTCAAGAATAACCTGATTTATAGAGGTTATTTTGAATGCGTCCAGCTCACGAATGGACAATGATAAAAGCGAAATATTTTGGGAGAACACACCAAACAAACCAATCTTTCATTTTAGTCGGGAACATCCACCACTTTCGTTTAGAAGCCACTCTACTATACATATCCAAATTTATGTCAATTAGTTTAATTTTTAGAGCTATTATATATATAGTGATGGCCACGAGTTTAGCACACTTCACATGTGTTGTTTATAATAGCTAAATACCACCCTCACCGTGAATTTTATTCAAGAATAACCTGATTTATAGAGGTTATTTTGAATGCGTCCAGCTCACGAATGGACAATGATAAAAGCGAAATATTTTGGGAGAACACACCAAACAAACCAATCTTTCATTTTAGTCGGGAACATCCACCACTTTCGTTTAGAAGCCACTCTACTATACATATCCAAATTTATGTCAATTAGTTTAATTTTTAGAGCTATTATATATATAGTGATGGCCACGAGTTTAGCACACTTCACATGTGTTGTTTATAATAGCAAATAATTTGATCTGATAACGAACTCTGCGCCAAATATTTGTTTTTTTTAGTGTTGCTTATGGTGTGATCGTATTCTTTTGTGTCTTTTTCTCGTACTATCATGTATTTGCAAATTATTCGTTATCTGGGCTTGATACAAATTTAGCACATTTGATAGAAATTGTTATTTTCTGTATCTTTTTGCGTTTAAATTAATTAAGTGGTATGTTTTGGTAATTTTTACACAAATGGAAGTTATTATTTAATAAATTTATAATTAGACATTGCTGGTATATCGAGGCGCAGCGTCAGGTTATTATGCAATTGAACGACAGTGGAAGTACCGTTGGGGATATTACAAACATTGTAAATTGATCCATACAGATTGTGAGCAATATACTAAGCCATATTGACTCTTGCGGGAGCTTCGAAAATGTCGCACAATGTCCTCGCCGAGAAAAACAGCCAATAAATCTGATTTTTATATAGGGTCCGCCAAATAACTTTTTTTGAAAATGCTATAAAAAAACTACTGAATATTTTCTCAAATTTCTTTTTATATTTGAAAGTACAATCCTTCCGGTTAATAGTGGAAAATAATTTCATTCAAATTGCTGCTGAGGGCACCCCACAAATAATAGTCCAACGGTTGAATAAAAACGTTAGATGGCAGACCCTATAGAACCTGCATTTAATCCATCCATTTAAAAGCTCAACTGTGATTCAGAGAGACATTTCAGGAAAATTTTACATTAGCATTTCCTCAAGAACCATAAGAAGAAGAACCAATGAAAAATATTACTTGGATGCATTGTTCAACATAAGCCATACGAATCAAAAAATGACTTACAGTGTCAAATTTCATTTGCTCAGGAGCATTTGAAAAAATGTAAGATTTTTGAGAAAATATCGTCTGGATTGGCGAATCGTACATTTGTCGATGCACTGATGGATCAGTGTATTTACAGAAATTTGTGCTAAATTACTGTCCAATCACTTTATGTATTATTTGTACTTTAGATGGGATAAAACTAAAGTGGAACAAAAGAACCGAACAAAGTTACATGTTCTGTATGTGCTAAATTCGTGTCCACCACTGTTAGCATGATAGTGGTGTAAGTCACACATTATCCGTTATGTGTAAGGTGGAAATCCATCCCGCTGTTTGATGCCCAATCCTCCTTAAATTTTTCATCCCGCATTTAAAAATAAAATCCCGCTTTTTTGTTACATTATAGTTTCAAAATTGCCACTTACCAATTTTTTAGTAACCGGCAAAGGCCCACAATTCTTTTAGACTTTGGCATTATTTTTAAAGGAAAAAGCAACATTGTTATTTGTTATTTAAACTGTACATTAATAAAATGTACTGCAAAGACTGCTATTATGGAAATTTTATTTTCATCCCAATAAGGCTTACATGCTTGACTGAAACGCGTTATTCTATGAAAAACCAAATCCGGAACGTAACAAAAACTTAACTTACTTTTGAAGTACATATACAAATTAGTTGAATTTATAGGAATGGTTACATGTCCTTTTCAGTTGAAAATGACATGTTATTCTTAGAAAAGCTCAATTTGGACAAACTAATAAATGATAAACTAAAAAACCAAAACAGAAAATGATAATTTAATGATATTTAATTGATATTCGTTAACTGTTTTTTTATTTGCTATTTTTTCCAAATGTGTGAAATTTGTTAACTCCAGCCCATATAAAAAATTAAGGGAAATCAAAATAAAAGATATTCTAAACCCATTAAAAGCCATTTTTTGTATTTTATACGATTTTCACGATCCCTCCTTTTTTCTACAAAATTCCGCCAAATCCCAATGGTTTGCATTTGAGTCAATTGAAAACATCAATTGAAACAGTTCTAAAACACGATCAAATAACAAGTCATAGTGGACTCCGTGCACCAGTATAAAAGTTATGAAAGATTTAATTTTACCTAGGATAGAGACAGACAGCTGAATCCGAATATCCGTGTGGAAATTACATTGGTTTTACTTTAACATAGGAATATGGACCATTGTGTGGGAGGGGTGCCCTTCTTCGCCAGACGGAAGGACAGGTAGACATGCTCAAACAACATAAAATGTTGTCCAAACATACTTATAGTCTTAAGTCACTCCTCCAATGCGTTACACTTTTTTCTGTCCCAAATGTCCCTCTTACTCTGTACAGTGAGGGTATTAAAATTAAAACAAGAATTTTTAAAAAATAATTTCTATATATTTTGGCTTGGAATGGAAAATAATATAAAAAATAAAAACACAGGAGTACTACATTTTTGATATCTCAGAAACTATTGAAAAGCCTACTCTGAAATTTACAGAATATTCAGAACAACATAATATCTTGCAATACCAAATACGTTCAAGATATTTCACGAAAATCGGAATACCTTTTGTTTGCATGAACAGGATTCTAAAAATTATGGACCTGTTTGCCTCCAGCTGAGGCTATAGTTAATTAAAAACACTATAAATTTTATATATTTATTTATTTTACGAGACGGTAATACTTTGGTACACAGAAAATCAGATGGTTGACATATACGAAACAACATCAAAATGAATACAATTAGAATGTTACCGCCATCTACATGTCAGAACGGTTGTAGTGTCATTTAGACTGCTCTTTACATCGATCATATGATCGAACGTAAACACCTTTATAAATTTCTCGTTGGTTTAAATTTAATTTCTGAATGGTCTCCTCACACTGAACTTTTGATATTTTGTAGAGAATGAAATAAGCTAAGATATTCAAGGATTAATGATATTTTTAGTTTTTGAAATAATGGATCTACAAAGAAATACCACTTTTCTTACGCCTTCATAAAGAGCAGACGCATTTGTTAAAATTTGGGTACGCGATCCAAAGCTATAATATCGATAATGATGCTATCTAATCGCAAAAACCCTCATAATCACCAAATTTTGACCATTGTAAAACTCAAGCCACGTACTAATTTAATCGTAGGGTATGAATATCCAAACTAGATTTCGACCGAATGTGGTTTTTTGGGCCGAAGCCAAACTTCGCCAAAATCTTAAACCGAATGTTTCACAAATAGTTTTATCATTTCTTTCGGATAGTTTTATCATTCGATGACAGTTCAATAAGTAGTCGATCGAGATGGATCCATGGGCACCCGAATGTAAATAACCTTTTCCAAATATACATGTATAAACAAGTAAGGAAAGGCTAACGTCGGGCGGGGCCGACTATAAGATAAACTCCACTTTCTATCCGAATTCAATTCAATTCGGTAAAAAAGTGAAAACGGGAATGATTTTTGTATGTTTTCTAATCATTACCTGACCCAATTTGTTAAATCGAGAAGAATATTTGTATCGGGGCTATATTCAAACATGGAATGAAGTGACACACATTCACAATAGAATCTTCCAGTTCAAGTATAACGTGTTGTGCTCAATTTGAAGAAATTCGAAGAAAATCCGTGGTTTCTGGTGGGGAAAAAGTCAAGCTGGAAATGAAATTTGTATAGGGCTATATATAAATCTGAACCGATCTGACCCATTTTCATCATGTGTCTTTCTAATTGAAATATCAGATATTTTGCAAGATTTGAAGAAGAACTGTAAAAATATGTGATTTCTAGAGCAGAAAAAAATCGGGAGCGAAATTTGTATGGGAGCTATATATAAATCTGAACCGATCTAACACATTTTCAGCACAGGTGATTCTAGTTAAAATATAAGATGTTTTCCCAATTTTGAAGCAAATCTGTTAAAATATGTGGCATCTAAAGAGTCAAATCGGAAGTGAAATTCGTTGGTAAAGTTTCATTTGGTTCTACCTACAATTGTGACCTGAATCGTGAGTACAAGAATAGATGGACAGACGGACGGGCAGACAGACAGACGGGCAATGCTAAATCGATTCACTTTGGATTGTGAATTTTATTACTATTTTCCATTACGTACTATCTTTGAATATCTATAACTGTTTTTACGTGAACAATGCAGTACAATTCGCAAAAATAAGTACGAAAAGGAACTGAGAAAATATTGTGGAATATAAAAGTAAATACTCAAAATATATCCTCGTCACAATGTGCGAGGTTACATCTACATTAATTGAACTGGCTTCAATAAAAAGAGAATATTTATTATCAACATTAGAATATTTTAAAAAACTAGAATGAATCGAATTTTATTTATTAATGTTCGACTTCGGCTAATCAGCCTTTTTGCCACAGGCCTATTAGTGGCCGATTACTGGTTTTTGGTTTGTTTGTTTTATTTTTAAAAGCTAACATTCTAGCATAGATAAGTATAGAAGTTATAACACTCTTTGTAGCAAACGATTTTTTAAAGAAGTTATTATTCTATGTTTTGTTTAAATAGCGCAAAAAGTCTTTTACAAATTAGATAACAGAATATATTGTTTTATTCTATAATTTCGGGGATCACATTGAAGAAATCGAGGCCTATGTGGAAAAAATATATGGATACGCGAAGAGATGGAATCTTGGTTTGTTATGCCGACCGACTAAGAATCACTTTCTGAATCGATTCAACCGATTTGTTCGTTCCTAGAAAAAATTGGCACAAGTGAGTTCTGCGGCCCACAGTGGTTCAGAATTAAAATCCATCGGCCAAAATTCAATAACTTTTGTTCTAGTAGACATTTTTGAGTTCTTCAAAAAAACAAAATTAGACAAGGACCCAAGGAAATTTTCTCATATCTGTATATTCATACCTACTTTTCAGAAGTTAATAAGACAAAAATTAATAAATTACGTTTTGGAACTAAAAAATCGTACTTTTTGCACTAAATGTATCCAATCTTCCAAGGGTGCAATTTCGTGTAGGCAAAAGTTACCCTCGAAAAACGGGAAACCCTCCAACCTTTACAGAAATGTATATATTTCGCTAAAGGCTTTTGAAGGAAAAAAGTTGTGTTGGACCAAAGTCAGACATTTGTTCAAAAAGGATATTTTGTAAAATATTTATTACAAACAAACTATATTTGGCACAAACATCGATTTGTCATCATACTAAAGCTAAGAAATCACAATTTCTAATAAAGTTAGGATTCGATATGATACACTCCGCTTTCTATCCTATTAAAATTCAATTCAAATCGGGAAGGATTTTTGTACCCTGTCAATGTATGTGTTTGACAAATAATGTTAAATAGGAAAGGATATCACTTCGGGGGTATATTGAAACATGGAACGATGTGACCCGCTTTCACCATGTATGTTTATAGGTGAAATATAATATGTAAAGTTTGGTCAAACATTTGGGAGCAACATTTGTATATATATAAACAAAATTATATCTAAATCTGAACCGATCTTACCCACATTCACCATAGGTGTTTTTAGTTGGATTATAAGATGTTGTGCTAATTTTAAAGAAGGGTACTGCATGTGGTTTCTAAAGCGGAAAAAGTCAAATCGGGAGCGACATTTGTATGGGGCTATATCTAAATCTGAACCGATCTGACTGATTTTCACCATAGCTGTTTTTACTTCAATAATAGGGTACTTGCCAAATTTGAAGCAAATCGAGTGAAATATGTGGTTTCTAGAGCGGAAAAAGTCAAATGGGGAGCGACATTTGTATGGGGACTATATCTAAAACTGACCCCATTTGACCGATTTCCACTTCAATTATAGGGTACTGTGCCAAATTTGAAGCAAATCGAGTGGAATCTGGACCGATCTGAACAAGTATCTGATCTGAAAGTATTTCTAGTTGAAATATAAGATATTTTGCAAGATTTGAATATGATATGTAAAAAAATATGGTTTCTAGAGCAGAAAAAGTCAAATCGAACCGATCTGACCTATTTCCACGAGAAGTGTTCCTAGTTTAAATATAAGATGTTTTGCCAAATACAGCGTTCATCCTTGACCCACATAACTTACTTGTGTCAATTTTTGAGACGATCGGACAATAATTGGGACCTGTAATTTGATTACTGTAATTTGATGGACAGACGGACATTGCTAAATCGATTCAAAAAGTGATTCTAAGTCGAGCGGTATAATTAACAATGGGTCTATCTCGCTTCCTTTTGAATGCACAAAGACATAATACTCTCGTGGAGTGTATAATTACAACCGCAGAGCCTTTTATATTGTCGACCTCATTCCCAAAAGGTACACATTTTGTCAAATCAATATACGTAACATGTGTTCTCGCTTCTCTCCTAAAAGCCTTTTAAGTAAAAATTTTAAAATATCCATTTATGTTCCGCGTTTACGTAATTAAAAACTTGTTTTTTATTATTTTTTGTCCCGCGCACCTTTTAAAAGTATAAATGTTGAATAATGCACTTCTCCGTGGTCAGAAGAATTTACGTGCCAAAATTCACGAATCTAGTTGCAATACTTTAGTTAGTACTATTTTTATCCCTTTTTGTGTCGCTCACCCTTTAGAAGTACAAAAATGCATTTATATTGGGCTTCTATGTGGTGAGAGGAATTTACATACCAAATTTCTCGATTCTAGCTGTAATACTGCAGTTGGTAACATTTTTACCCCTTTTGTGCCTCTCGCCCCTAAAAGTACTAATTCATTTATTTTGCAAGCCTACGTTGTCAGAGAAATAGAATTTTTTTTACAATTTTTTGTCTCTTTCCTCCCTTAAAAGTACAAATTTCGAAAAATCCCTATTTGTTACTCGTCTACATGGTCAGTGCAAGGAACACACCGAATTCCATGTTTCTATCTACTTCCATTTAGACAGGACGAAAGTTCGATGTTTATCCCTTTTTGTACCATTTTACCCCTAAATGTACGAACTTCGTAAAACCCTTTCGGCGTCAACGTAATTTATGGGAACTGCCCTGAAAATTTCATGACACTGGCTTCAGCCGTTTTGTCTGGTCAATTATAAGCCATTCAGTCAGTCAGTAACGCAACGGCCATAACAAAATATAAATTTACATTTTCACTCAAAATAAAAAAATATTTTTTTTTAACATTTTCGCTAACTACAGTAGCCTCCATGGATAATTGCCGAGCAAGTGAAATTTGTGGTCATCGAGGCTAAGTTGAAAAATGTCGTCATTAAATATGTTTTTTGAAAAGAAAAACCATGCATAATGGCGCCATTTTTTGTCGATAGAAGTCAAATATCCAATTTTTATATTTTAGCCCTTTTTGCATTTCCGGTGTATAAAATAATAAAAGTATTTGCAAGGAAACTTGGAATTATTTTTTTCGTTTGCATTTTTTTTTGGTCTGTAATCAATATTTGATTTGAACTGGGATATTGTCCTGGCTCAAGACCATTTTGCTTCTATATTTAATAGAATGCAAATTTATTTACAAATGGCATGGTGACATTTATTACTTGGCTGCAGACTACCACGATCATGATTTCGACCATGTCAAAAGTCTTTTCAATTGGAATTTTAATAAAAAATTAAAAATAATATCGTTATCTTCGACGAAAAGTTTGTCAGCTAGTGTAATCAGCAATTAAATAGGCATTATTTAAGAAAAATTGTTGGGCGTCCCACTCTAATGTAATAACATTTGTCAAAAAATAATTGAAATTCTTCGGTGAAACATCAAATTCCCATTCCCACTTGACTGACTCCCGCGAACGGAAATCCACATTCCATTCAAAATGAATTACAGAACACATCCGAATCATTAGTCTTGACATGCACTTGTTATGAAGACATTAAACGGGCCATCCAATGCTCTCGTCATCACACAAACAAGTAAATAGTGAGAGGGCGCGCGCGAGAGAGAGAGGAAAACCGTACGTGTGACTGGTCATGTGGGTGTATTGGTGACTGTTGGGGCGAATGTTGTTTTTATTCCAATCTCCACTCGCGCCATCAGAAAATGTAAACAAAATGAATATGTTTTCAATTATGCCATCCACTATCCGCGCAACCCCCCAACCAACCCAACAGCACCAACAACACAAAATAAAAGGCCCAAATAATGAAATTCAATGAATGGACGGCCGATCATGAGTAATCTGCAAGGCATGCAAGGAAAATACTTGAAAGAAAACTCAGAATAGAAACACGAATACAAAAGGAATTGCAAGAAAATACAATACATATGGCAACGTACACAAAATTACGTACGACGGATGTACATCCACACTTACATATGTACATACGTATGTTTGTGTGTTACTACAACAAATTATTTTCATTTTTCTATTTTCCTATTTTCCATGTTGAGCTTCCCATTCATAGAACAGTGGACATTTCACCTATGAAAACTGACATTGGCCAATGCGCCGACGCCAGAAAATAAATAAAAAGAAATGACGAAAAATACTTTTTTCCGCTTGCATTTTGTTTGTTATTCTCCTTTGTGCTGGACTTTCTGATTGTCAAACACACTTGTTTCATTTGCTGCTTCTTCATCAAATCGTCGTTTTCTTCTTGTCTTTTGCAGTTCTACGTACGACACTATCATGTTTTGTTTTATATTCTCCTCATTTAGTTGTAAACTAAAGCAAAGTGCGTATGAGAGTGTGTGTGTGTGGATGTATGAAGCATGATTGCGTGTAGGTGTCGCAGACTTCTGAGACGTTGTGCATATTCGACGGCGTCATCTTGTTAGTAGGGCAATGAAGAAAAACATGTTTTTAGCCGCGTAGAATTTTAAATTGCAGTAAAATAATGAGATTACATAGATATTTCAAACTGAAAAATTTAATTACTAGAAGGATACATTTATCTCATTAGTGTTTGAATATAAGTTGCGGCATATGGATACCGCTGCCCGCATTATTGAAGTACAATTTTCGCAAACTTTTCCATTAATGGTTCCGACCATATGGTCCTGGGGCCGTTTTGACAGTGGTTAGAAAAATTTCGTCTACCAAAGGCGTCCAAAGTTTCCGTTTTGTTCACGTAAACCAATGACTTCACTTGACCCCAAAGAAAATAATTTGAATCGCATGATGTTGATGGTCATTTCGAGAAATAGCGTGGATACAATAGTTTACCAACATTTACAAACTGTTTTATTTTGGCGTTCTAAACAGGTAAATGATATTAATTTTTAATGGATAATTTTTTAAATTTGTTTGTTACAAATCCAATTTTCGTCAAAGATGTCTTAGTACTTGCACAATTTTGGGAGAGATCATGACAGCTTATATCCCAAATTAAAAGTAACAGTGCCAGAAAAAAAACTTTTAAAAAATAAACAAAATAATCGCGTTAAGTTTGGCTGGGCCGAATCTTATATATCCTCCACCACGGAGTCCATTCCACAGATTTACCGGCAAATTTTACATAGAAGTGCACTAAAATATAATATATTGTGCATATAAAAATAAAATTTCAAGTGGAATCAAAAATGTACCCTAATTAGCTAGAAACAATTTCACTCAAGCCCGATTATCCCCATTTGCAATTTTTTTCATTCCAACTACAGCCTTAATGTCTGTACCAATATGTTACAGACTGGAATATACTCACCTAATTTCATGATTTTACCTACAACCGTTTGCTTGGTACCAGTTTCACTCCCTTTTCAATTTTGACCCTAGTCAGACTAAGAGTGCTAATACTGAATATCATAATTCCTGCTTAGCCGCTTGATTGGTGTCAAATTTAATCCCATTTAGATCCCGAAGGTACGAATATAAAAAGATCTCTTTATTTTTCGCGTCTACGCAGTCAAAGAAATGTACACACCGAATTTCATTAATATAGCTGCAGCCGTTTGGTTGGTACTATTTTTATCCACATTTGCCCTATTTTTCGCCTAAAAGTACAAATTTCCAAAAAATTCTTTTTCTTTCGCATCTTCACAGTCAGATGAATGTATTCACCGAATTTCATGATTTCAACTTCATATGTTTAGTTGGTGCCATTTTTATCCCTATTTTCCAATTGTATACCTTAAAAGTACGAATTTTGAAAAATCCCTCTAATTTACATGTCTACGCAATTAGAGGGATATACACACCGTATTTCATGATTAAAGCTGTTGTCGTATCATTTTTATTCCTGTTTTGTCCCAAAAGTACGAATTTTGAAAAATTCCTTCTATTTTACGTATCAACGCAATTAGAGGGATGTACATTCCAAATTTCATGTTTCTAGCTTTTTTCGTCTCATTGGCACCATTTTTAACCCTTTTTGTCCCATTTTGCCCGATAAAACTTTTATTTATTTGTTGGTGCTTTTAGACTACAAGAGAAGTGTACGCAACAAATTTCAAGTGCATATAAAGCAGAAATTAAAAAAATGCTTATGTAGTCTAACTATTAGGGGATATTTTCAGTCCTTGTTAGGGAAAAATTTTTCTCTCTGGGCCGATTTCGCCCACTTTCAATACCAAACGATCTGCAACCATAAGACACATTAGGGAAAATTTGAACCTCCTAGCTCATTTCGTTCAGCTACTAGCGTGTTTTCAACAGATAGACGGACGGACGGACAGACAGACGGACGGGCATGGCTAGACCGTCTTAGAATTTTACCACGACCAAGAATATATATATACTTTATGGAGTCTCCGATGAATATTTCAAGGTGTTACAAACAGAATGACAAAGTGAAAGAATAAAAATAATGTAATTTTTTAGATATATTTCAAAAAGGCATTCATAATATGATGGGCATTGGTATGAACATTGGGAATCAACTATTGGTAAAAAATTGGATGATGGGCGTAAAATATCGTGGTATCACATTTATTTTCTGACTACCGCCACAACTTAGGATACAGCATATATTTGCAATATTTTTTTGTACTAACAGAAGGCTAAAGTAGGGCGGTGCCAACTATATACTGCGAACTATATACTTATGATTACTAAACCCAGGTGTTTCAATATCGATGGACGATTTTTTACGATAGGTATCCTAGATTAAATATAACATCATCTTTGAAATTTTATGAAGACAGCGGATCAACAGATTTTACAACGGATTTACATAGGATCAACCAACGGATATTTGTAGAGGGCCTATAACAGCACAAAACATGAACTATATATGCGTCGCTTTCACGGCAAAATTTGAACAACTTCTGATCTAAAATGTGGGTTCTAGAGCGGTAATATTAAGAATTAATAGTAATAGTAAGAAGGAAAGACTAAATTCGGACTGGGCAGACTGTATGCTACACTCAACTTTCTCTTCAAATACAATTCCGTAAAAAAGTGAAAACAGGAAGGATTTTTGTATGTTTCCTAATCATAGGCTAATATTCTCAAATCGAGAAGAATATTTGTATCGGGGCTATATCCAAACATGTAATGAAGGGGCACACTTTCACAATAGGTTCTTCCAGTTCGAGTATAACGTGTTATGCTCAATTTGAAAAAATGTGGTGAAAATAGATGGTATCTGGGGCGTAAAAAGTCAAGTCGGGAGCGATATTTGTATGGGAGCTATATATAAATCGGAACAGATCTGACCCACTTTCACCATGGGTGTTTCTGTATTTTGCAAGATTTGAAGAAGATCTGTTAAAATATGTGGTTTCTAGAGCAGAAAAAGTCAAGTCAGGAGCGAAATTTGAATGTATATAAATCTGAGCCGATCTGAAAAATTTTAACCAGAAGTTTTCCAAGTTTAAATATAACATGCTTAGCCAAATTTGAAGCCAATTTGATAACATATGTGGTTTCTAGAACGGAAAAAGTCAAATTGGGAGCGAAATTTATGTGGGAGCTATATATAAATCTGAACCGATCTGACCCATTTCCACCATGGGTGTTTTTAGTTGAAATATAAGATGTTTTAACAATTTTGAAGAAAATATGTGGTATTTAGAGTTAAAAAAGTCAAATCGGAATTGAAATTCTATATATAAATCTGAACCGATTTTCTTATCCCGAAAAACTTCGTTGTTCAAAGTTTAATTTTGTTCTGGCTACAATTGCGACCTGTACTTTGATTACAAGAATAGATGGACAGACAGGCGGACGGACGGGCAGACAGACAGACGGACATTGCTAAATCGATTCAAAAAGTGATTCTAAGTCGATCGTATAATTAACAATGGGTCTATCTCGTTTCCTTGTAGGTGTTACAAACAAATGCACAAAGGCATAATACTCTCGTGGAGTCTATAAGAATAGGGTCCCATTTGTAAAAGAGATACACCAATAAGTGGACCCATCTATATTTAGATGTCTTTCGGAGTATATTTTCTTAGTTGAAATATAACATGATCTACAAAATTTTATCAAGATCCTATGTAAGATGTAGGTTCCTAAGTGGTAATAGAGTAAACTGGGGCCATTTGTATGGGGGCTATACCAAAACATGGACCCAAATGGTTGGCACAGTAGGAGTTTCCAGTTGAAATATAATGTGGGAAAATTGATCAAGATATCATCTTAAATATGGATTTTAGAGCACAAATTGTATAAATCGGACATAAATTTGTATGGATGCTATAAACATGAACCTATGTAGCTTAACTTTCAGCTGTAGATGTTCCTAGTCTAGATATAACATGATTTGAAAATGTGATCAAGATCCGATGTAAAACGTGAATTTTAGAGAAGCAATAGTGAAAATCGGAAGTACATATGGATGGGGCTATGTCTACATCTGAACCAATTTCCTTAAAGTTCAATAAAGACCGTCCCTAACCCAAAACAAGTTCTGTCAAATTTCATGGCAATCGGTATACTCAAAGCTGCATGCGAAATAAAGCTGAAATGATATAAGGTTGATTTAAAAATGTCAGATCCCATACAAATTTGATATTTGTAAATGGAATTTGAGACGAAATCGCTTGATTTCGCAGTCCTAAATGACTATTACGAACATATGGCGTGAACTAACTTATAATACTCCATTCCATGAAGAGTGGTCGGGTATAAAGATAAGAAAATAAATATTCA
Organism: Polietes domitor; assembly: GCA_947397865.1. NCBI lineage: Eukaryota > Metazoa > Arthropoda > Insecta > Diptera > Muscidae > Polietes > Polietes domitor. The sequence goes on along the minus strand of OX377619.1, from coordinate 89,492,822 downwards.
TTCACGATACCATTAAAAATACCAAAAATGCTCCCCACTCTAGCTGAGACTCGAACTCACAATATTCTGCACCCAATGTCAAAAGCATCCTTTCCTCCGGAACTGTATTATTATTAAAACTAGCTGAATCCCGCCCGCTTCGCCAGGCAAAAAAAAAACAAATGCTAAAATTACGTTCCAATTTTTGGCCTTCTAGCTCAAAAAAAACTTTTGCCACGCCTCCACTAAACGAAAATTCAAAATCCGGCATCATATTTATCTTTCTCACGATCAGTAATATATACGCTGCAATTTTCAGATTTCTGGCTCAAAAAACACTATTGCCACGCCCACTACGCCCACAAAACGAGAAATTCAATTTCGGCACCATATTTATGATTCTCGTGGTCAGTAATATATATGTACCAATTATAAGCCTTCTAGCTCTCGAAAACACTTTTGCCACGCCCACTCCGCCCACAAAAATCCAAAACCCACCATCAAATTAATCTTTGTCACGGTCAGTAGTATATACGTTCAAATGTTCACCCTTCAACTTAAAAAAACACTATTGACACGCCAACTCCGCCCACAAAACTAAAAAAAACACTTTTGCCACGCCTCCACCGCCCACTAAACGAAAATTCAAAATCCGACATCATATTTATCTTTCTCAGTAATATATATGTTCCAATTTTCAGCCTTCTAGCTCCCAAAAACACTATTGCCACGGCCACTCCGCCCACAGAGCAAATTTTTAAAAATTCTATAGCCTTTAGTTCCTTCCAGACCTGCATCTATCTGTACTGAAAATTTCAACAACATCGGTTCAGCCGTTTACGCGTGATTGCGGAACAAACAAACAGACAGGCAGACAGACTTACACTAAGGTTTTATAATATTAATAGGGATAAAGATAATTGACCTATTGAAATGATCAAATTTCTATACATAAAATGTAATCAACGCATTGAATATTTCCATGGTTTCGATCAAATTTATTTTTTGAGTCCTTATATCGAATACAAATTGAATACAATTCAAAATGATTTCAGCATATTAAATATTTAAAATTATAAACAAATCGAGATTTCTCCTGATTTATTAAAGGAAATTCCGCGATTTCCATCCGATAATAGACGCACCTATAGGCAGACATCGTTATAATCTACTTTCATGTTAAGCGAGTAAATTCCATACAAATTTTAAGCTAGTAAGCCCAATTGAAACTGAAATTGGGAAATTCGTACCATTCCGCAGCGCACATTTGTCTGTAGCGGCGTTAGAAAAATTTCCAGTGGCTCTGCTAAACACAAGCACATAAAACAGAGATGCTATACTCCGGGTGGAAGCAAGCGCAGTCACCCTAAATTCCGAAGCAATTGCTTTTTATTTTCTTCGCACTTTCCGACTATTTTCAAAAGCAAACAACAACACGAAAAAAATAAAAAATAAACGTAATGAACTTGAATGTTTTTTCGCACATTTCACATCTTTTGCTTCTTTCTCTTCATTTGGATTCTTTCTTTCGTCTTTTCTATGACCATTCACCATTCCGTATAAATCATTTCTTAATTATTGTGGCCATGTGTATCGGCTGAAATAAACAACAGCTATGGCCAACGCCGCCGCCACCGCCACCACCAATCGCCATTGTTGCCACTGGAATTGCTGCTCTTGTTTGTCTATGGGGTAGTGAGGGGGGAGGAGAAGTGTGCAGCCGGTGGCATGTGGCATGTTTGAGTTACAGATACAAAATGCGCGAAATGCGAATAAGGAATGGACTCGTTCATAATGATTTATAAAGTATTTGCGTTCGGCGTGGCACTGATTTGATTGTTGTTCATTCGTCTGTTTTTTGGATGGTTTTGATTTCCGTTTGTTGCTTAATTACATTTTCTACGGCACGGTGCTGGTGGTGATGGTAAAGGTATGTACGTAATTATTGAAACATGCCTCAGTCGTAAACAGACCTGTGTGCACAGTCTTTGCCATAACATAACATTTTTGTTTGTGTTTGTAATTGTAATTGTTTGCGTCTGTATTCGGACATAGTGAATTCTTAAGGGGGGAGCTGTGCACATATTCATACATCTTTCTAAAATCAAAACTTCTTAGATATTAATATTTATTTATTCATTTCTCATATAGAAGGGGCTAATTCCCGGAATTACCAACCTTCGGTGCGGAAGCATCGGAAATTGTTGGGACTATTTGGAGTGACGTTTGTATGGGCTTTATAAAGGGTGTTTTTTATTGAGGTATAGAACTTCGAATTGAAATAAAACACAAGAAAATCGTTTTAATGTCCATCAATTTGGCTTTATTGGAAGGATAATTTTATGCCATTAATGTTTAAATATGATATCGGGCATGTGGCCGCCGCGGCTGGCTCGAATATAGCCAGCATGTGGGGCCGTATGTTGGCAATAACGCCACGAATGTTGGCTTCCAAGTCCCCTAACGTTTCTGGTTTGTTGGCGTAGACGAGCGACTTCACATATCCCCAAAGAAAATAATCCAATGGCGTCAAATCACACGATCTTGGTGGCCAATTGACAGGTCCATTCCGCGAAATTATGCGGTTAACCGAATTAATTGCTCTGATGGACGATTATGTCGACCATAAAATGGACGGAGCTTGCGGTGAACTTCGCGACCTGAACCATTACTTTCGAAATAAATTTGCACGATTTGCAAGCGTTGTTCTTTTGTCAACCTGTTCATGATGAAATGGCAAACCAAACTAAATATTAATCACTTGACAGCTGACAAAATGGCCGCCAGTTAAAAAAGTGATGCCAACTTAAAGTTCTATACCCCAATAAAAAACACCCTTTGCAATAACATGGAAAATCCCACGGTCCACATGTAATAGGTGAAAGATAAACAAATTTTTATATGATTTTCAGTATTTTTGGTGGAAAATCAAATGTAAAATTTTCGTGAAGCATTGCTTTTCAATGAAGTAAGCTTTGCTTTTCAGTAGCCTTGAAGTTTATCTACATACGCCACAGAAAGCTATGACTGTTTAGAGGATGTCTTCAGGAAATGAGTTCCTTCCACCAATTGTGCTCTCGACTCCGAGGTAATTCATTACTGTGAGGACAATCTCTTGTTTTACTGCAGACGGTTTAAGAGCTTGGACATTGACGTATACAATACCAGCCAACAACACTTTACATCACAGCAAATACCAAGATTCGACAAACGGTTAACACGTTTTACAATGTTCCTGTAATGTTTTACATAAATGTGCATAACACACCCTATACCTTTAATATAAGGTTAGCATGATTCACTATCCCATAGAATGTGCAAACGGGGGGCTACATTAACTCCTTCACATTACACACTTTTGGAAGTAAACTTTTAAAAGGAAACGAGATAGAGCCATCTTTTATAACACAGCTCCGCGAAAAATCCGTTTCTGAGCCTAATCTTGTAATCAAAGTACCGATCGCAATGATTGTCCAATCCTAACAAAAATTGGCATTAGTAAGTTTTGCGAGCCAAGGACAAACGATTTTTAATTTGAAGCAAATCGGTTCAGATTTATATATAGCCCCCATTTTACATTTTCCGCTCTACAAAACAACATATATATTTGGCCCAACATCTTATAATCCAACTAGAAGCAACTATAGTGAAAGCGATCTCACTCGCTTTCACTATAATAGCTTCTTCAGTTTTTGACATAGTCACCGTACAAATGACCCTCCCGATATGACTTTTTTCGATACAATACCCATTGGGTCACAATGATTAGGACCCATACAAAAATCTCTCCTGATTTCACTTTTTTACCGAATTGAATTACAATAACCTAACCATACTCTAAACAGTCATTTTGGAAAAATATTCAAATTGCATTTTTTGTTTACCATGCTCTACTGAAATACCTAAATTTTTTGTCGAACATTATCGATCTTACAAAAAACATAATCGTATTTCAACCCTAGTAATTTTGTTGTATAGGGTGTTTTTTATTGAGGTATAGAACTTCGAATTGAAATAAAACACAAGAAAATCGTTTTAATGTCCATCAATTTCGCTTTATTGGAAGGATAATTTTATGCCATTAATGTTTAAATATGATTTCGGGCATGTGGCCGCCGCGGCTGGCTCGAATATAGCCAATTCTACAGGTCCAATTTTCAACCACTTTTTCGAGCATATGGGGCCGTATGTTGGCAATAACGCCACGAATTTTGGCTTCCAAGTCCCCTAACGTGTCTGGTTTGTTGGCGTAGACGAGCGACTTCACATATCCCCAAAGAAAATAATCCAATGGTGTCAAATCACACGAAACATGGTTAACCGAATTAATTGCTCTGATGGACGATTATGTCGACCATAAAATGGACGGAGCTTGCGGTGAACTTCGCGAACTGAACCATTACTTTCGAAATAAATTTGCACGATTTGCAAGCGTTGTTCTTTTGTCAACCTGTTCATGATGAAATGGCAAACCAAACTAAATATTAATCACTTGACAGCTGACAAAATGGCCGCCAGTTAAAAAAGTGATGCCAACTTAAAGTTCTATAGCCCAATAAAAAATACCCTTATAAGATGGCATGTAATTTTGCTATATAAGCGTAAAGAGCTTTATTTACAAGTTTGGTATCTTCAATGACCCCCAATAAATTTACCGGCAATTTTTCTCGTAAAACATTGTAATCCTTAAAAGTCCTAATTCAAAGAACTTGTTTTGATTTTCTCGAAAAAGAGAAAAATTGACCAATAAAGAGAGGAGCTAGAGGGTCTTCCACAAAAATAATCATCATAGAATTGCAAAATATAGTTCTGACAATAAGAATTCTCTCATACATTAACTTACTACACTTTTCTCACTTAGTATAATGCTCCCTACGACAGAAAAATCCACTGTAAAAAAAAACTCAGAGAGCTGGACTATAAGTTTATTCTGCAAAAATGGCGTACTCAACATGACCTTTCAGAATTACAAAGTAGTTACTCTGTTCCAAAAAAGCTATTGGACAGTGTAATTAAAAAAGCTTATCCATAAAATCCAAAATCTAAAAAATGGCAAAGAATTCAAAGCTATAAATTTTTAACAAATAATATTCGAATTTCCAATAAAATTAGAAATATCTTACGAGTATGTAAATGCATTACCCTTTTAAAAAGTTATTTAATTTAAACAAGTAAGGAAAGGCTAAAGTCGGGCGGGCCGACTATATAATACCCTACATCACTCCCTGCGTATGTACCTCGCTTTGATTACTAAACCCAGGTATTTCATGGGAGCAATTTTATGTAGTTCATACAAATTATATAAATTATATTCATATAATTTATATGCTATAAATTCATCTTTAGTCAAATTTAATGAATATGGTAAATAATATGGTAATTGATGCAATTTTCCGACAGACAAATACAAATTATACAGTAGTATACCAAAGTCATTTCAAAGCATGGACATATGGGCATCACCCAAACAATTCTCATTGCAATTCAATTCGGTAAAAATTGAAATCGGGAAGGATTTTTGCATCCTGTAAATGTATGTGTTTGACAAAAAATGTTAAATCGGAAAGGACATTTGTATGGGGGTATATTGAAACCTGGAACGATGTGACCCGCTTTTCCCATGTCTGTTTATTGGTGAAATATAATATGTAAAATTTGGCCTAAATCGGTTAAACATTCGGGAGCAACATTTGTATGAGGGCTATATCTAAATCTGAACAGATCTTACTCACTTTCACCATAGGTTTTTTAGTTGGATTATAAGATGTTGTGCCAATTTTAAAGAAAAACGGGTACACTATGTGGATTTTAGAGCGGAAAAGTCAAATCGGGAGCGACATTTGTATGGGGGCTATATCTAAATCTGAACCGATCTTACCCAATTTTTGCATACGTGTTTCTAGTTCGATTATAAGATGTTCTGCCAAATTTAAAGAAAATCGGGTACAATATGTCGTTTCTAGAGCGAAAAATGTCAAATCGGGAGCGACATTTGTATGGGGGCTATATCTAAATCTGAACCGATCTTACCCAATTTTTGCATACGTGTTTCTAGTTGGATTATAAGATGTTCTGCCAAATTTAAGGAAAATCGGGTACAATATGTGGTTTCTAGAGCGGAAAATGTCAAATCGGGAGCGACATTTGTATGGGGGCTATATCTAAATCTGAACCGATTTCCTCCAAATTCAATACCGATGGTCCTTGGCCAGAAAAAAATAATTCTGCCAAGTTTCATGACAATCGGACTACAATTGCGACCTGTAGAGTGCGAACAAGCTTAGATGGACAGCAGACGGACGGACGGACAGACAGACATCGTTAAATCGACTCAGCTGGTGATTCTAAGCCGATCGGTATACTTAAAGGCGGGTCTAGCTCGATTATTTCTTGGTGTTACAAACATTTGGCGCGAAACTAACTTATAATACCCTAGACCACGAAGTGGTGTATGGTATAAAAATATATTTTTTATACCCTCCACCTCCAGGATGTGGGTATACTAACTTTGTCATTCCGTTTGTAACACCTTGAAATATCGATCTGAGAACCTATAAAGTATATATATTCTTGATCGTCATAAAATTCTAAGACGATCTAGCCATGTCCGTCCGTCTTTTGAAAGCACGCTAGCATCAATACGAAAGCAGCTAGAACGTTCAAATTTTCCATAAATGCGTCTTAAAGGCGTAGATCGGTCGGGATTGAAGCGGGGCGAAATCGGCCCAAAGGCAAAAATTTTTCCCTTACAAGGACTAAAAATACCCATAATAATCCTTAATATTTTAGCGTATTTAAGCATGTTTTTTGAATATGTCTATTTCTATTTGCTTGTTATTTGGTATGCGCATTACCTTTATTGCAAAAACGTGCACCATAAAGTGATTCTTATTTGTAGGGGGTGAAATGGGACAAAAAAAGATAAAAATGGTACATATTAAACGACGACAGCTAGAAACACGAAATTCAGTGTGTACATTCCTCTAATTGAGTAGATACATAATATAAAAGTATTTTTTCCAAATTCGTACTTTTAAGGGCTAAATGGGGATAGAGGGATAAAAATGGTACCAACCAAACGGCTGCCCCTAGAATAATCAAATTCGGTGTATACATTCCTCTGATTGCATAGACAAGTAAAATATACGGATTTTTCAACATTCGTACTTTTTGGGGTTAAAATGAAAAGAGGGGATAAAAATAGTACCAACCAAATGACCGCATCTAGAGTCATGAAATTCGGAGTATACATTCCTCTGGCTATATAGACACGGAAAATAAACTGATTTTTCGAAATTCATACTTTTTGGGATCAAAATTGAAAAAGGGGATAAAAATAGTACCAACTAAATGACCGCAGCTAGAGTCATGCAATTCGGAGTATACTTTCTTCTGACTTCGTCGACAGGGAAAATAAACGGAAGTCGTATTTTCAAGGGATACAATGGTATAGAGGGATAAAAATAGTACCAACTAAACAACTACAGCTAGAATGATGAAATTCTAATTTCGTAGAAACGTCAAGGGGGTAAAAATGGTACCAACCAAATGGGCGCAGCTGGATTCATGAAATTCGGTGTATACATTCCTCTTACTGCATAGACACGCAACATAAAAAGTTTTTTCCAAATTCGTACTTTTTCTTTTACGGCAAAAATTGGTTGAATCATGAAGTTAAGTTATTTTGCATTATGTACGTCTGACGTCTGAATATATTAATTTATATATAACATTATTTTTTCACTATTTGTATTTGTTTTGGTTTGGCTATATTAAAAAATTATATTTTCCTGTAATATTACTGCACTTCTACGAAAATCGACATCCTCTATGGAATGCAATCCATGGTGGAGGGTATATAAAGTTCGGCCCGGCCGAACTTAACGCCTTTTTTACTTGTTTAATTATGTGTTGACCATTGGAAAAGAGTTTTGAAATGGAATTGATATGTATTTTTTAATTCAATAAAATTTGATTTCAATTTGTTTGTTATAGGACAAAAAATAATTTTCCTTAATAAAGTACGACTGTTTTATTCGAAAAAGACAATTAAGTTTCTATTTTGCAAACAGTATGTTGACGATTTCCCGTCCTGTCCCGGGATCCAGGGAAATTGAAAAAAATAATTCCCGTTTTCCGGGAAATAAAAAGTACGGGAAAATGCAAACCCTAATTATACCCTACACCAATTCGTGGAACAGGGTATTATAAGTTAGTGTATGTACAACCAAGAAATAATCGAGCTAAACCCACCAGCTGAATCGATTTATCAATATCTGTCTGTCCGTCTTAGCTTGTTAGCACTCTACAGGTCACAATTGTTGTCCGATTGCCATGAAATTTGGCATAAGTATTTTTTTAGCCCATTGACGATCACTATTGATATATAGCCTGCATACAAATATCCCACCAATTTACTCCATTACTGCTCCAAAATACACATCTTACATTGAAAATTGAAAATATTCAAAAGTATGTTATATTTTAACTATAAACAGCCAAAGGGAATGTGGACTACAAGTCAAATTTTCCAGATCATGAATTATTTCACATAGGAACACTTACTGATGAAATGGACCTGGTTCGCTGTTTTGTTGTAGATCCAAAAGGGCTCAGATACGATTTTAGTCGTATATAGGAACACTTCATTACGAAAATATATTTCCACCGCTCATTATCAATTTCTGATTTGTTTGCACAACACTCTAGATTCAACTTATTACAGCCAATATTGATGAAACTAATCGTTATATGTTTCCCTGTGTGCAGCTACAATGAAACAGGATCACAGCAATTTTGTTTGTGTATAGACCCACCACATGTATGAGTAACATAATGCAAAACTGTTTAGTAATCAAAACCAGGTATATACACAGCGAGTGGTGTAGCATATCATATAGTCGGCCCCACTCGACTTTAGACTTTCCTAACTTGTTTTATTTTTTTTTTTTTCACAATAAATGTTGATAGAATAAAGAGCAAAATAATTGTGGGGATAGAGTAGACGTAAAAACGCTAGCGTACCTTTTAGGATGATAAAGAATGTAAACATATTTATTATTTTCATATACAGCCTAATGTACATATATATATGTATATGACTGTAGTGCACGCATTTTTTGCTTCTACATTCGTTCGCTGCATTTGTTGTTATTTCAATTCTGTGTTTATATTAAAGTTTGTTGTGGTTGTTTTGATTTCTTTTTTTTTTGTTTTTTTTATGTTCGTTTTTTGTTCGCCACCGTTTTTCTTTTTTGAATATTCAGCAGAAATTGAAGGAATTAGCAATTATTATGTTTATCATTAAAAACTACTTTGTATAGTCGAGTGCCTCTTTTAATAGCACTATTGATTCGCAGAAGAATAATAACAATAACTTTTATTGGTATCCGAGTAATTTTGCAATGTTTTGGTTTCTTTAATTGAGAGTTTTGGCGAATGATCCAGTCATAACACGGGGTATTATAATTCAATTTGGTCGGCAACGAATAATTCATTAATTTGACCTCATCAAAAACAGATGTTTTTTTTCAAGATATTTTATCGGCCGTTATCAACAACAACACCGTATCACTTTGTTCCACAAAATTGCGGAAAAATAGTGCTTGTACATCGATGAAGTTCCTGCAAAATCGACTCAAAGATCGGAACATCTATTTAGCTAGTAGAAAGAATACAATTATACCTAGGACCGGATTATTTGCATGGTTGCTTCGCATAAAGACCTAATGAAATATCAAGTCATGGAGGATCAGATTTAATTTTACCTAAATAGACTTTATTAACAGAATACAAACGTTTTTTCAACTTCTCCTGAAAACTTATAAAAATGTGGGTTTGATTTCATTTCATTTTGTATTTCTGGTGACGATACGTTTTGTTTATCGCTACTAGATCCATTCACATGAACTCGCATGGAAATGAGGAATGCCATTAAAAACAACTGAAATGTATGGAATTTATTTTGCCATCATGCCATAGTCGTCATTGTGGCCATATAAATTTAAGGCAATTATTTCCTTGCGAATTTTGACTTATGAATGCATACATTAGGGTGTACTGAAAAGGAGTAACGTTATTAGCCCAAATCGATATATAAGACCCAAAAACGACAAAAAGTGTAATATCAGTCAAACATGTGGCACAGTGCCCAAATATTTTGTTTGGACCAAATTCAATCTTAAATAACTTCATATAGTCCAGAATCAACAATGTCAGAATTATCCAAATTTGATGTTCAATACAAACAAACCATTTTTATCAGAAATTCTACAAAACCTTCCCAAGCCCGGCAACGCAGTAAACCTTTACTCTGCATAGCTGGATATGGACACACTCTTATATAGAAGACCGTAGAAGTATTTTGGAAAATTTGAATGTAAATATTTGGTATACACATTAACCATACAGAGTGATCGCCTACCAAAAAGATTTTTTTCCAAAATTCATATTTTATGAGGTTAAATAGAGATAAAAGGGATAACATAGTACCAATCAAAGGACAACATCTATTAATATGAAATGCGGTGTGTATATTCCTCAAATTGCGAAAGCATGTAAAATAAAGGGATTTTCGAAAATCGTACCATTAAGGGAGGAAATAGGTAGAATTGGTACCGACCAAATTACTGCAGCTACATTCCTCTGGCTGTCTAGACGCACAAAATAAAGGAACCCGGGCGAAAGAGGATAATAATGGTAACAATCGAACAACAGCAGCTAGAATAATGAAATTCGAATTCTGAATGCGCAGACGCGCAAAATAAGAAAATTTTCCTAATTTGTTACCCTCCCCCTAAGGAAGGTACATTCACTTTGTCATTCCGTCTGTGTCGTGGTAAAATTCTGAGACGATCTAGCCCTGTCTGTCTGTAGCTGCCGAACGAAATGAGCTAAGAGGTTAAAATTTTCCATAAATGTGTCTTATATTTTCAGATCACTTGGGACTGAAAGTGGACGAAATAGGCCCAGAGGGAAAAATTTTTCCCTAACATGGACTGCAAGAAACCCCTAATATTTATATTATTTAAGCAAATATTTTGAAAATGTTTGCTTTTTATACACTTGAAATTTGTTGCGTACATTCCTCTGTAACGTGAAAATAGTACAAACAGATTTAGCGGGTAAAATGGGACAAAAAGGGATAAACATGGTACCAATGATACGACAACAGCTAAAACATGAAATTCGGTGTGTACATCCCTATAATTACGTAGACATTTAAAATAGAGAGATTTTTCGAAATTCGTACTTTTAAGTGATACAATCGGAAAAGAGGGATACAAATGGTACCAAATGCTACGACAGAAGCTAGACACGTATTCGTACTTCTAAGGGATACAATTGGAGAAGAGGGAATAAATGGTACCAACCAAACTGCTGAAATTGACATCATCAAATTCGGTGTATGCATTCATCTGACTGTGTAGACGCGAAAATTGTAATTTTTTGGCAGAAATTAGGACAAAAGGGGATAAAAAGGTACCAACCAAACGGCTGCATTTAGAATAGTGAAATTCGATGTATGCATTTCTCTGGCTATGTAGATGCGAAAAATGAAGGTATATTTCAATATATGCGTTATAATATAAGTATGCGTTATAATTTGAAATACAAGGGGGCGCAAAAGTAGTGTCATGTCATAATGTGAATTGCCTACCGTTTTGTTAGAAATGAAAATGAGTTCTGTCTTCAGAAATAGTTTTTGAAGAATAAAATATGACACCATATAATGTGCCTAATACATTTTCATTTCTCATTTTCATTTCTAACAAAACGGTAGGCAATTCACATTATGACATGACACTACTTTTGCGCCACCTTGCAGTAAACAAATATAGTAATGTGCATAAAAAATATCGCCATTGAACAGAATCCTACCAGTTTGGTGGAACTGTGGTCTCCCCTATACGGAGTCTAGAGGAGACAATTTATAAAAAACAACACAAACTATGGTTTTTAATATTTTATTTTAGCACGAATTGCTGCTTCGTACGAAGTACACAAACACAACTTTGACAATCGTACGAACAAAAACCGCCATCTGCATGTGGATGTCACAGAATGTCATTTGTGCATCAGGTGATGTCGATCATATGGTCGGTCTTCTCCATGCCAGCATCAGCTGATGTCCATCGATTTTCTTAACATGGTTTCGCACTTCTATGTAAAGTCGACAGCCACTAATCTGCGGTAATAATGTAGAATGCACTCCGTGTTGGAGGGTATACAAGATTCGGCCCGGACGAACTGAACGCCTTTTTACATGTTAGAACTAATATGGTAAATACAAGATAAAACTGGCTGTAACTTTCTAGCTAACGGCTGTAGCTGGAAATGGGCAGCAAATGGTCGAAAACGAGCCCGAGGCAAATGTTTTTCCCTAACGGCGACCGAAAATACGACAGCCCACTGAAGAAGAAACTCTGCGAACATCTTCGGGAATGTCTTTGGAACATGAATTGCTATTTTAGTTTCAAAATATTTGTTATGCCCTCACTCTACAGAGTAGGAGGGTATATAAAGGGTGTTTTTTATTGAGGTATAGAACTTCGAATTGAAATAAAACACAAGAAAATCGTTTTAATGTCCATCAATTTGGCTTTGGAAGGATAATTTTATGCCATTAATGTTTAAATATGATTTCGGGCATGTGGCCGCCGCGGCTGGCTCGAATATAGCCAATTCTACTGGTCCAATTTTCAACCACTTTTTCGAGCATATGGGGCCGTATGTTGGCAATAACGCCACGAATGTTGGCTTCCAAGTCCCCTAACGTTTCTGGTTTGTTGGCGTAGACGAGCGACTTCACATATCCCCAAAGAAAATAATCCAATGGTGTCAAATCACACGATCTTGGTGGCCAATTGACAGGTCCATTCCGCGAAATTATGCGCTCATCGAATGTTTCCTTCAATAATTCGATTGTGACGTGCGCTGTGTGGCATGTAGCGCCGTCTTATTGGAACCACAACTCATCCACACTCATGCCATTCAATTCGGGAACAAAATAGTCGGTTATCATGGCTCTATACCGGTCTCCATTAACGGTAACTGACTCTCCAGCATTATTTCGGAAGAAGTATGGCCCAATGACTCCACCAGCCCATAGAGCACACCAAACAGTCAGTTTTTGTGGATGTAATGGCGTCTCAAGGGTCTCATGTGGATTCTCTTCACTCCAAATGCGGCAATTTTGCTTGTTGACGTAGCTATTCAACCAAAAATGAGCCTCATCACTGAACAAAATTTTGTGATGAAAATCAGCATCGAGATGAATCTCATTTTCGGCCCTTACACCAAAATCACGACGCATTGCATGGTCTCGCGGCTTTAATTCTTGCACAAGCTGGATCTTGTAAGGTCGCAAGCCAAGATCTTTGCGCAAAATCTTCCATAAAGTTGATGGACAAAGCTCCAATTGCTGTGCACGGTGGCGAATCGATTCATTCGGGTCCTCTTAAACACTTTGCTCTACAGCGGCAATTGTTTCTTCGGTGCGCACTGTTCGACGTCTCTGCGGATGCGTATTATCACATAGAGTAAACGTAGTGCGAAAACGATCCATGGTTAACCGAATTAATTGCTCTGATGGACGATTATGTCGACCATAAAATGGACGGAGCTTGCGGTGAACTTCGCGAACTGAACCATTACTTTCGAAATAAATTTGCACGATTTGCAAGCGTTGTTCTTTTGCCAACCTGTTCCTGATGAAATGGCAAACCAAACTAAATATTAATCACTTGACAGCTGACAAAATGGCCGCCAGTTAAAAAAGTGATGCCAAGTTAAAGTTCTATACCCCAATAAAAAACATGCTTTATCATTTGGGACAGAAAAAAGTGTAACGTATTGAAGGAGTGACTTAAGACTCCAAGTATGTTTGGACCAAATCCGTTTCACGACTTTTTAGATGTTTGAGCCATGTCCGTCCGTCCGTGCGACCGCCCATCCGTCCGTCTGGCTGGTGTACACGATATCTCTCGAAAGGAGATAAGGAATCAATTCAAACATGGTAATATTTTCCCAAACTTAGTTTAAGTTCGAAGATGGGCGCCTTCTGGTTCCTTCCACACAAATTGTTTATATTACTATTTAAATTAAAAGTAATATTTTGGTATTTGATAATGTTTCTATAATCACTTTAAGTGTACTAAGTATTATGGCTTTTGTCGCGCCCCTTCAAGTACCACCCACACAAACCACCCTAAACTATGTAAAATTAAAGTTGTTATAACTTCTATACGGATGATCGGAATACTGTGAAATTTGATATTTGGCAATGCTTTTATGCATGGAATATGGGCGATATTACCACACCCTTTTGGTACCTACAACCCAAAGTTGGTTACAATAAAACAAGTAAGGAAAGACTAAAGTCGGGCGAGGCCGACTATATGATACACTCCACTTTCTATCCGAATACAATTCAACTCGGTAAACAAGTGAAAACTGGAAGAATTGTTGTATGTTTCCTAATTATAGGCTAATATTACCTGGTCCAATTTGTCAAATCGGTAATATTTATATCGGTGCTATATCCAAACATGGAATATAGTGACTATCTTTCATAATAGGTTCATCCAGATCAAATATAACGTGTTAAGCTCATTTTGTGAAAATTCGTGCTGTCTGGTGCGGAAAAAGTCTATCCGAAGTTTGTGTGGGAAATTTTTGGGGCGAAATTTGTATGGGAGCTATATGTAAATCTTCTAGTGGAAACATAAGTTGTTTTGCCAAATCTGAACACAATCTGATACAATCTGTGGTTTCTAGAGTAGAAAAAATCAAATCGGGAGCGAAATTTGTATGGGGGCTATATCTAAATCTGAACCGATTTAATCCATTTGCAACACAGAGGTTTCTAGTATAATTATAAGGTAATGCAAGGTAATTTGAAGCAAATCAAGTGAAATATGTGGTCTCTAGAGTGGAAAAAGTCAAAACGGGAGCAAAATTTATAGAGGAGCTATATATAAATCTAAACCGATCTGACCTATATTCACCATGGTTGTTTCTAGTGGAAACATAAGATGTTTTGCCAAATCTGATACAATATGTGGTATCTAGAGTGAAAAGAGTCAAATCTGAACAGATTTTCTTCAAATTAAATAGCGTTCGTTGTTGTACCGAAAAACTTCGTTGTGCAGAGTTTCATTTGGTTCTGTCTACAATTGCGACCTGTATCGTGATTACAAGAATAGATGGACAGACGGACGGACGGACATTGCTAAATCGACTCAAAAAGTGATTCTAAGTCGATCGGTATGATTAACAATGGGTCTGTCTCGTTTCCTTTTGGGAAGTATAATCAATATAACATCCATACGTGTGGTCAAAATCATTTGCTATTTGATATTGTTTTTACAATCACTTTAAACATAAAAAATATTTACGCTTTAGTCACGCCCCTTTTTGTACCTCCCACACAATTGTCTTTATCCTAGGTAAAATTAAATGGTTTAAAACTTCTATACCGGTGCCTGCAATCCTTTATGACTTCATATTTGATCATGTTTCTACAATTACTAACAAATGTGGGAGCTTTGTCCAATTGGCACAGACTTCTAGTACCTCTCACATTTTCTCTGTGAGTAAGGGTATATATAAGTCGGTTTAGCCAACTTACGTTTTCTTACTTGTTTTATAAATCACAGAGGAATTTTTACGCTTCTTTCCAAAACAAAAAAAAACATTGTGTTTGTCCAAATTTCACTAGAAATTGCAACTTCAGTACATCCTAATATTCGTCCAACACTAGATATGTCTTCCGCGCCATATTTCCCGAAATGCTGATTGTTTTATTATCTATCTATGTAGCCGCATACGTCGTCGGATGGATGGATGCATGCATCATCCTCATCACCATCATCATATTCGCACATACTTTGTTTATCAAATCTTTCAAAGACATTCGCATACAAATCCCCCGAAAATTATTAAAAAGAACAACAAGAACAATAACAAAACGTCGACAAGAGCAACGAAAATATAAACTTGAGACAGCCACAAACAACGATGGTGATGAGTGTAGTGTGTAGTGTGTAGTAGTGTGTGATAAAAAGGCCATTCAGAAAAACAAATAAAGCCAAAGTGAACAAGAAGACGGCAACCGAGAAACCAGTAGCGGTGGCCGAACATCATCAGAATCATCCCAATCAGCCGAAGACAAATAAGAAGCAGAGTCACACATCTATAGCAATTTAAAAATATCTTTTCATTTAGACCTGACAAAGCTGCTATGGGACGGGACGGTATGCTACGCTACGACACGGAACGGCACGATTGCATGTGGGACAGGGGTATTAAACGAGCGCAACTGCACACAGTGGGGTCTTTTGTTAGGATGGGCCAAAGTGTGAGAGTATCGAACTCGACTGTGTATTCAAAATGTACTTAAATACTTTAAATAGTGAGGGTCCACGTGTAAAGTTTGAACTGATTTCTTAACTCCTTTCGAGAGTTATCGGAAGGACATGGCTCAAACAACTTAATAAGTCATGAAACGGATTTAGTCCAAACATACTTGGGGTCTTAAGTCACTCCTTCAATGCGTTACACTTTTTGTCTGTCCCAAATGATATATACACTCCTACTCTGTAGAGTTAGAGTATAAACACATGTCCTCAACATTTTATTCAATTGCGACAAGAGTAGTCATTTGTAGAGATAACGCTCCCTGCCACAACCAGATTGCAACTGTATTTTAAAATACAACAGCTACCCTTCTCCGTCCAGTCCTATGTAAAATCATATATGATCCGAAATAAAGAATGTATTAGACGAAGCTAAAGCAATAATTACTGCCGGTGACATTCCAAGACCTTATATGAAAGATCGATTGAATTCTAGGATATTCCATTTGAATTTGAGGATGTTCTTTTCGGTTCAATTTCGATTTTATCATTTTAATTTTCCAACATCTTTCCCAATGTTTTTCTCAATATTAAATTGCATATTCTCAATTTCCATTTACATTTCTGCATTTCAAATTGTATTTCCTCGATTTAAATTTTGGTTTCTCAACTTCAATTTGTATTTTCTTAATTTCAATTGGAAATGGCGTAAATCAAAAGTTATTGAGTGCCGATAGCCGATGGAATTTGAATCTGTACCACTGTGCGGTCCCCATATCTTTCCAAACATTTCGTTTTTTGTAAGTGTGACTGTGCCTCGTGAATCTTTCTGACATTATATTCTTCTGATGATTACATAGGACATTCGTTCTTACTTTTCGGAAAATTTTAACTAATTGGGTGTATGGATTTTACCTAACATTTCTGAAGTATGGTTTATAAAATTATATCTTTCTTAGTGCTTCAAAATTCGATTGAAAAGATTTGGAATTCAAAGTCTTACTATTGTTAATAAAATATAATCATAATGTCTTTTTAGAATTATTTATTATTTACAATATATATCCTACAAAATATTTAGAATTAATAAATTTTGAATTAGAATTAATAAAACATCCTTTGCATCACATATATAGATAATATTCAGTTATTGAATCAAAATGCAGAACTAGCACAGCAATGTCCTAAAAAGAATATCAAAATTCCCCCACTGTGCGCTCCTAGACAAGACAAGACAAATGATTTGTTCACTTGCTTGCGTTAAAATACATGAGTAGTTCGAATAGATCGACAACAAAAACAAAGCCCAACCACAGCGAAAACAAAAAGAAAAATATAAAACAAAAATTACTAGATTTCAGAATTTTGAATTTAGAAAATGTTCATTTCGATTCGAATCGAATCGAGTTAATGCAATACAATACGGATTTGAAGGGAAGGAAATTCTTAGTGACATGCTTACCCTTCGTCTGGTGTTACGGAAAGGCTTGTAGGACTTGCCTTTGTGCTTGCCAGGGCCATGGATACCGATGTGGAGCTTTTTCATGTTGACAACGATTCAGGTGCCACACACAACGAATTAACTAATTTGTATTTTTATTATAATTATTATTATAATTGTGATTCTGATTCTGACTTTGTTTTGGTTTTATTTCCTCCTCCACAACAACTACACGCACAAATTATGCAATTCACAGAAAACAAATTCATTTGTCGTTTGCCGAAACCCCTTCTCCGCGTTTTCCGCTTCCCAAGCGTGTGGCACTTTCACTTCAGCAGACTGGGATTGACTATAATTTCTTTATGGTCATCATAAATAATTCGGAACACAATTCACTTTATACCACATAAACGTGGAGGATAATTTCAATTATCTTCTTCCTCGAGGCCTTCCCGTCGTTATTTGATCAATTACACTATGAAATGGCCACTAAACTTTGAAACTATTTAAATATATATTTTTTAATTTACAATTTCTTTCGATTTCAATATTTTTTTTTTTTCGAAAAAAATCACTTAAATCCAAGACATTTTACTTATTCATACACTCTCCCCCACTAGCACTAGCTCACACACACACAATTTTTCAAAATTATTTTGAATTTGAAAATTCAAAAAACAAAAAAAAAAATAGAAACGTTCGATGGAATTTTCGTAACGCACTGAGCATCCGCACGTCCGAAATCGGAAAGATAAAAATTTCAACTGATTTGATATTCAGTCAAAACGATGCGACAGAGACAAAAATGTTGTTGTTTTTCGCAAAGATCCCAGCAGCTACAACAAAAAGCCCCAAAAACATCAGCGCGACCGCAGAAGAACACACAGATGAATTCGGTGAAAAATCGAAACATAGAATTGTCTGTAGAAATGAGGGGCAGCTGTGGCCGATTTGAAGGGACCCTACAACAACAGATGGAAGTAAAGATGTAAACGAAGATCTTGGAGAGATAAATTTCAGTCATAAAAGAATTGATAATTCTTCTGCAGTTTCAAGGAAATATTAGACTCGATGTTGACATTTTTTAGGAGCAGTAAGAAAGAGGAGGAGAGTAGAACACCTTATCTACCCGGCTATGGCTAAAATACTGTAATTCAGCGTTAAGTCAACAGCCTCTAACTGCCGGTAATACTGTGGTGAAGCGTATATAAGATTCGGCCCGGCCGAACTTAAGACACTTTGTACTTGTTTTTAAACAAATTGATTAGAACACAAGTTGTTTAACATCTAAATAAACAAACAATAAAGAGTTTGTCAATAGATTCATAAGTTTGACTAATAACAAAATAAAAGAAATGATATAAAAAAATATATAATTTTATAGTTGAAAACTACTGTTATTTATTTTACTTCCTAGTAATCCAGAAAACATTCAACTTGAACTGCATTATTTTCCCGAAACCAGCGATGTAGGGTATCCAGAGATAATCGGAACAGAAACATCATCACCCTCAGCTAGTGAAATATTTAGTCTTATTTGTTTTCGGCTACGTAAGTACTCAAGAATCGTAATATTTACACACATATATACATACATATGTAGATATATATTTATTGATGTTTCGTACTGGTGATCATTTTATTTACACTTCATATGTAGCAGCTCTCCTAGAATCGATGATACAGCTGCTGCTGTTGATGTCGGCCGATGACGTTGAACGTCGGGGGAATTTTCGTTGGATAAAATCGCATGAACGAGTTCCAGTTCCAGTAACAGCAACAAAAACAAAACACGTATTTCTGATTTCCCTATACAATACCCAATGTGCAGAGTGACACATTCTTTGGAATGTTCTGATGTTAGTGGATCGTGGTATGTGGAGGGAGCAGAAAGTTTCGTTGTGGAAATTTAGAATGTATGGGTGAATGATTTCGGGTGAATATTTGCCAAAATATATATATATACATGTATGTTAAGTGCAAGGGTAAATAGAAATCAGCGAGTGGTAACATTTTGAGTGTCATTGTACATCCGGCTGTTAATTGACTTCATCGATAAGTTTTTCTAAACAAAAGATCAATGAATTCAAAAAGTGTCACCCCGTCCGCTTATAGCTCGGCAGAAATGGCAAGGTAATGGAAGGAAGCTGGTCTTCTTTTATTCCCCCACGATGGAGGATGTACAGTGTGCCACAGAATGAACTATAATTTTCACTTTGTTTTATTTTATTTTGTTCAGCATTTTATTAAGAAGGCATGTAAAACGGTAATCCCCAGTCAAACCGGATGGCCAAAAATGTCCTCTTGATATTGTGTATTTATCAATATATATATAAAACTGTTGCGAAACTGACTGACTCATTGCTCCCATTTTAATCGGCTGAAGCCGGAATAAAACATTTGGAGGGAAATTCCAGAACAGGACGGTGTCGCGTACTAACAAACAAATTTTCGAAATTCGTAAAATGGGTCAAAAATGGATAAACATGGAACCTTTATTCTGACAAAACGACAGTAGCCTCTACTCGCAAATAAAGTTTGATGGACTTAGAACCACGGCAACCCGTACCGACCTCCATCCGAACATGGCACTACTTCCATACTACGGCTAGTTCCGAAAGAAATTTTCGAAGGTTTTCAGATTATGATAAAATTTGGTGAACGCGTTTTTTATTGCAAGATCTGATTTTGTGAAAGTTTTTAAAAACTATGGCAACCCTTTATATATATATTTTTTTCAAAAAATATTGGAATTTATTAAAAAAATAATTATATATTTCTAAATTTTGGTTGATATATCAGAAACTACTGAAAACTCCATAATAATTAAAATTCTATTTGCTTTTGTTCTGATTTCATTTTCATATTTTAAATAAAAATTCACTTGTTGATTTAAATTATTGTGAAGTTTGTTTTGATATTTCTTTTGAACAAAAATTTGCACAAACAATTATACAAATATGCATTATGTCTCAATCGGCGATGCTGTCAGAATTCAATATGAGACATATGTGGTTATAACTGTCATTTGCAAATTCATATATTCGAATATTAGTTTTTGATGGAAATATACAGGAGGTGTTCACAAATTCGCCGTTAATATTATTATTAAATACACATTTCGTACCTTTTCTAGCTTCATCAATGTTCTTTTTTTACTGTCAGAGTGATATTTTATAATTTCTCGCTCAATTATTTCCCGATATGATTAGACGTGAATTTAACCAAATTTGGATCGAATAAAACATGATTCCCTTAGGTATAAACCAATAATAAAAATTGGCAATAGCAGTCAATAGTTTCGATGTAACACACCAAGCTCCAAACGTACTTGGTTTTTTCAACGTCAAAAATCAATATTTTGGGAAAATGTTAACCCTGCGGTATTAAGAGGTCAGTTCAGTTTATATTCGCAGTTAGTTAAAAAATCTTTACACTCACATTTGCTAGCGTATTTTTGTTGTAGAATATATCCACGAAATGAAAATGTTTTGTAATTTAAAAACCGGTTAACCGACATGAATATAACGGTATTTACATTTCTCTGACAACGTAGACTTGCAACATAAATGGATTTTTCGAAATTTGTTCTTTTAAGGGGTGAGCAGCACAAAAAGGGATACAAATGGTACCAACTAAATTATTGAAGCTAGAATCGTGAAATTTTATATGTAAATTCCTCTGGCGATGTAGAAGCACAGTAAAATCTGATTTTTCTAAATGTATACTTTTAAGGGGTCAAAAAGGGATAAAAAATTTAATTTCGTGTTTCTAGTTGTTGTCGTATCCCTTTGCCCCAATTCATTTTTATCCCTTTTTGCCCAAGTCACCCCCTACGCATAAAAATCACTTTATGGTGCACGTTTTTGTTATAGGGGGAATGCGCAAGTAAATAAAAGCAGACATATTGTAAAAATATGCTTAAGTACTATAAAATATTGGATGTTATTACGGGTATTTTTAGTCCTTGTGAGGGAAAATTTTTTCCCTTAAGCCGATTTTGCCTAGTTTCAATCCCAACCGATCTACGACTATAAGACGCATTAATGGAAAATTTGGGCGTCCTAGCTCCTTTAGATGCTAGCGTGCTTTCAACTGACATGGACAGATCGTCTTAGAATTTTTGACGATCAAGAATGTATATACTTTATAGGGTCTCAGTTCGATATTTCAAGGTGTTACAAACGGAATGACAAAGTTAGTATACACCCATCCTGGAGGTGGAGGGTATAATAAAAAGTGGTGTCTGTATATGGTTATATTTCCATGACTCAAAAAATTACACACAGTGTTTATATTACGTATACTTAATTAAAATATAATGTAATAATAGTAAGTATACGCCCACGTATTTATAAGGCAAGTGCAAACTCTCATCCAAATCTCAAAATCTTACCCCAATATCAGTAATATGACCTAAAACCACCTAACACCCAGGTACGTATACGTTATTATGATATAATATAAATATTAGTACGTATTTTTGTAATAGATAGCAGAGTATCTCAATGTTGAAGTAAAGAAAACAAATGAAATTAATTTTTTTCAATTCATCACTTTTGCGGCTGCCTAAATGGTGTTAAGAATCTTGCCAAGGAAGTTCATATATTCTAGAAAGTTGTTTATTGAGATCTTAGGTACATTTTTGCAGTTGATTGTTTCCTTGAATTTTGAACGGTTTGCTACCTATGGACCTGAACAGGGGAAAAAAGGTTAAACTAATCGATTTTTTTAGGTTTTTTTGCGATTTTGACCTTGAAGATGAAGTTTTATTTATTTTGTATGTCCACAATGTTCTTTATGACAAGAGCTCAGAGAGTAAATCAAAATTTTAAAGATATCACTTATCACGTAGTGGTGTCCGTGTATGGTTATACTAGCAGTACCCGCTGCTTCGCACGCGAAAAATTCAGTTATTTGTTAATTTTATCCGTCTCTGTTTTTGGATAGTATTTATTTAATTTTCTTTTGGTGGATATAGATAAATCTAAAATATTAATTTGGAAACCCCCTATTAGCCACCACTCACACAAAGTCAAAGGAATGTGCTTGTCGATATGCACTATTTTCGCTGAACTACTTCGTATGTATAATTTTTATAATTTTCTACCAATTTTTGAACAAAATATTACAACCATTTATATCCTCGATCTCATGTTTCTAGATTCAGCCAGCCAGTTTATAACTTTTAGTACTTCTTTCCCAAAAAGTACACATTTTGAAAAATCACTATAGGTAAAATGTGTTTTTGCTTCCCCTAAAAATATGTACTTTATTTGCTAACACATTTATTCCTTGTTGTCCTGTATCCCCCCTTTTAAGTACAAATTGTGAAATGTCCATTTATATTCCGTGCTTACGTAATTAAATGATTGTACAGCATTTTTATCCCTTTTCGTCCCGCGCAACCCTTAAAAGTACAAATTTCGAAAAATCAAACTACTGCGCTTCTATATGGTCAGAGAAATTTACACACTAAATTTCACAATTCTAGCTGTAATACTAAAGTTGGTACCATTTTTATCTCTTTTTGTCCCGCTCGCAACTTAAAAGTACAAATTTCGAGAAATCCATTTATGTTGCAAGTCTACGTTTTCAGAGAAATTTAAACACAAAATTTCACGACTATAGCTGAAATATTTTAGTTAGCACTATTTTTATCCCGCTCATTGTTTATAAGTACAAAATTAGAAAAATTCGTTTAGATTTGCGCTTCTCGTTGTCAGTGGAACTTACACACCACATTTTACGACTATAGCTCCAATACTTTAGTTGGTACTACTTTTATCCCTTGTTGCTCACCCCCTATAAGAAAATTTAAAAAAATCCATTTAGATTGCGATTTCACACAGTTTACACTCCAAATTTCCCGACTATAGCTGCAATTCTTAAATTGGAACCCTTTTTGTCCCGCCTACCCCCTTAAAAGTACAAATTTCGAAAAATCCAATTTTACTTCGTTCCTATATGGTCAGAGGAATTTACATACCAAACTTTACGATTCAAGTTGTAATACATTAGTTGGTACCATTTTTATCCCTTTTTGTCCCGCTCGCCCCTTAAAAGTAAAAATTTCGAAAAATCCAATTTAACTTCGTTTCTGTATCGTCAGGGGAATTTACATACAAAATTTCACGATTCTAGCTGTAATACTTTAGTTGGTACAATTTTTATCACTTTTTGTCCCGCTCATCCCTTAAAAGTACAAATTTCAAAAAATCCAATTTTACTTCGTTTCTATATGGTCAGAGGAATTTACCTACCAAATTTCACGATTCTAGTTGTAATACATTAGTTGGTACCATTTTTATCCCGCTCGCCCCCTAAAAATACAAATTTCGAAAAAATCTAATTTTACTTTGTTTCTATATGGTGAGAGGAATTTACATACCAAATTTCACGTTTCTAGCTGTAATACTTTAGTTGGTACCATTTTTATCACTTTTTGTCCCGCTCACCCCTTAAAAGTACAAATTTCGAAAAATCCAATTTTACTTCGTTTCTATATGGTCAGTGGAATTTACATACCAAATTTCACGATTCTAGTTGTAATACATTAGTTGGTACCATTTTTATCCCTTTTTGTCCCGCTCACCCCTTAAAAGTACAAATTTCGAAAAATCCAATTTTACTTTATTTCTATATGGTGAGAGGAATTTACATACCAAATTTCACGTTTCTAGCTGTAATACTTTAGTTGGTACCATTTTTATCCCTTTTTCTCCCGCTCACCCCTTAAAAATACAAATTTCGAAAAATCCAATTTTGCATTGCAAGGAACTCACCGAATTTCATGTTTATAGGTACTGCCATTTAGTCAGGACGAAGGTTCGATGTTTAACCACTTCGTGGTCTAGGGTATTATAAGTTAGTTTCGCGCCAAATGTTTGTAACACCAAGAAATAATCGAGCTAGACCCACCTTTAAGTATACGGATCGGCTTAGAATCACCAGCTGAGTCGATTTAACGATGTCTGTCTGTCCGTCCGTCTGTCCGTCTGCTGTCCATCTAAGCTTGTTCGCACTCTACAGGTCGCAATTGTAGTCCGATTGTCATGAAACTTGGGGGAAGCTATTTTTTCTGGCCAAGGACCATCGGTATTGGAAGGAGGAAATCGGTTGAGATTTAGATATAGCCCCCACACAAAAGTCGCTCCTGATTTGACTTTTTCCGCTACAAGATTTTTTTTAAATTTTACAGAACATCTTATAATCCAACTAGAAACACGTATGCAAAAATTGGGTAAGATCGGTTCAGATTTAGATATAGCCTCCATACAAATGTCGCTCCCGATTTGACATTTTCCGCTCTAGAAACCATATCTTGTACCCGATTTTCTTTAAATTTTGCAGAACATCTTATAATCCAACTAGAAACACGTATGCAAAAATTGGGTAAGATCGGTTCCGATTTAGATATAGCCCCCTACAAATGTCGCTCCCGATTTCACTTTTTCCGCTTTAGAAACAACATATTGTACCCGATTTTCTTTAAAATTGGCACAACATTTTATAATCGAACTAGAAACACCTATGCTGAAAGTGGGTATGATCGGTTCAGATTTAGATATAGCCCTCATACAAATGTTGCTCCCGAATGTTTAACCGATTTTGGCCAAATTTTACATATTATATTTCACCAATAAACAGACATGGTGAATGCGGGTCACATCGTTCCTGGTTTCAATATACCCCCATACAAATGTCCTTTCCGATTTAACATTTTTTGTCAAACACATACAGTTACAGGATGCAAAAATCCTTCCCGATTTCACTTTTTTACCGAATTGAATTGCAATGAGAATTGTTTGGGTGATGCCCATATGTCCATACTTTGGTATAACTTTGGTATACTACTGTATAATTTGTATTTGTCTGTCGGACAATTGGATCAATTACCATATTATTTACCATATTCGTTAAGTTTGAATAAAGATGAATTTATAGCATATAAATTATATGAATATAATTTATATAATTTGTATGAACTACATAAAACTGCTACCATGAAATACCTGGGTTTAGTAATCAAAGCGAGGTACATGCGCAGGGAGTGGTGTAGGGTATTATACAGTCGGCCCCGCCCGACTTTAGCCTTTCCTTACTTGTTTTACTTTCACAAGGTTTTGCACATTATTTTGTTCGGTTGATAACCAATTAAGTTACAGGCTTATAAGTGTGCAAAGGTACGACAAACCAGAAAAATAATATCACTTCCCAGAGTTTTTGGACTGTCGCACAGTGTTATCCGAAAAACATAGTCGAATTATTAGGTATCTTAGCGAAAATTTAATTTTTTGCAAAAAATCCACAATATATTGGAAAATTGTATACACAGTCTTTAGTAAAAATTGAATTTGTTGGTCGCTTCTCATTTTTCGCTTTAAACTGGCCTTCTCTTGTAATGAGTACTGAAATGTATTCTTAATAATATTTGACGATCGATCAGGTCGTGTTGATGATGATATCGATTTGGACTTGATCGATGTCATCGAATATGTATCATCCCTGACACTGGAAGACCAGGATTGCGGCCAACTTCGGCTTTTTACTACTTCTTTTTTACGTTTGTTTTCACAAAGTAAAATCCTAGACATAGACCACAGAGTCAATAAAATAATTAAATTATTATAAAGTAACTATCGAAACTGTCAGTGTTTTTATTCAAAGGAACCTTCACGTAAGTAAACGCCTTTTACTTACGTTACTTTGTGTTATTTGTGATTTCGTTGCTTGCATTTTCGTGCAACAACAACCACACTACAAAGGCTTCTCACAAGATTCCGTCTTTGAGAACCTACCGAGTCCACCAACCTGGTAGGATCTCGTTCAATATTTTTAACAAAAATTTAAAAATCCACCAATTTCCATTCAAATCATTGAGTTTTATTTATTCAATAGCGCAGATATATATTCAATAAAGCACAGATCCAGTTGTCATCCTATCCTTGTCTAGTTCGATGGACCACCTTGTCCGTAGAATTGTGGGAACTGTGGCAAGTTGTTGAACTGGTATCCACCACCTGGCTGATAGCCGGGATAGGGAGCGTTGACAATGGTGGGATAGTTTTCGGAATAGGAGCCAGCCGATCCATAGCTGGCAGCAGGTGGCGAACAGGGAGCCGGCGCCAAATTGGGCTGACAGCTGAACAAGTAGTTCTTGGGGCAGGGTGGAGCAGGAATACTGGCCGCACCGCCACCATAGCCACCGGCGGAGGCAGCAGCACCGGAGATAACAGCCAACACGGCCAAGAATGCAACAACAGTATTCATGATGACTATTTGAGGATGAGAGCTGGTGTCCAATACACTGGGAAATGAATTGAACTGATGATGTTACCATTGCAGTCGGTAGATTTTATACTCGCAGTGCATTGCCATTCATCAGCGCAATCACTGTCGCTATTAGCCGGAATTGTTTGTGTAGGACAGACAGTGTCGTTTGTCGTCTTGTCTTCTTCCACCCAAAACAAACTAAGTTCTCTTCTCTGTCCAACATTTGTTGGGTAAGCAATAAAACCAGAGTGAGGTGGTGTTGTTGTTGTTTACTCGGCACACAGTGTTCAGTGTTCATGGTAAACATTAAGAATTGAGTTCATTGCTTGAACTTTAACTAAGTTTGCCAATGTCATCATTTTCCGTGAATGCTCTGCAAAATTGGCAAAACAAAATTGGGTCAACATATTGAGGTTCCATGTGTTGCTGCTTGCGATTCATTTTAAGTTTTATTTTTTCTGCTTGGAATTTTCTTCAAGAACACCTTGCCGAGCATTAAAAACACTTCCTTGTTTTGCACACCCACTGCAGGTGGAGGTATGTTCATAGCACTCGAGAAGTGGAGTATATGTAAGGAACACGTGCATAACAATTCCATCGGACAAGAACTGAGTTAAACGTATACCTTGAAAAGATCCACACATGTTTCTTTAAAAATAGCACATCCCACGCTTTTGGGATTTTAAAATATCAACTTTGCAAATTCAATCGAAGAATCACATTTTCATACCCTCCGCCGTTGGATGGGATATACTACGTCTGGAATTCCGTTGGCAATACTTTGAAATATCGACCTAAAACTCAAATCTTCATTAAATGCTAAGACTATCTAGCCATGTCCGTCTGTCCACCCGTATATTAAAAGCAAGCTAGCAGCTAATGGAAAGGAATTAGGCGGTCAAAGTTTTTCAAGAATACGCCGAATAGTCGTTAATATTGCAAATAGGCGAAATCATCCCGCGGAAATATTGTTTCCCTAACAAGGACTGAAAATACCCCTAATAACCCCCAATATTTAGTGCAGTTAAATATTTTTTAAGATTTCGGCCTTGTATTCTCTGGATATTTGGGACTTCTGGCTATGAAATGGCAAGAAGCATGGAATTCTTAGAATTAACTGCTTAGACTCATAAAGTGGGAAAAAATGGTACCATCCAAACTGCTGAAGATGGAATCTGACTATGACGAGACGTCAAACATAATGTGATTTTTGGGAATTTGAACTTTTAATGGACAGTGGTGCAAAAAGGGATAAAATTGATACAAAAGTGTTGCTTTGTTACTGATTTACTCGCTGAACACGAAAGTAGTTTGTTACTCTCTTAGTTATTACCAATAGGTAGCGACGCTGCTACATTACCAAGTCTCTTAATTATAAGCTTGTAAGACCAACTATTTTGAATACATTTTTGGTGTAAACAAAAAGGCCAAAATAAACAAAAATTTAGAAAACATTTTATTGAGGAATTCCATGGTAAACCACCCAGACATTTTCACAGTTCCTCCAATTTGAATGAAATTTGTGGAAGGCCTTTGGTATTGCATGATAAAAGAACTGTGAAACTTAATAACTGTGGCAACCTAATAATTTTGAAGATTTTCGTATTTTGCAAAATGGGGCTTACACATCTTAACTTCTGTACTGTAAAATATATTGAGACATTTTTTGTAGGAGATCTGTTTGCTTTTGCGGAAAAAATTAAATGAAAATTAAATTAATTCGTGTGATTTTATTTTTCAACAAAAAACTGTTTTATTTTTTTCTCCGGAAATAGCTACATCTGTGTTCTAAATACTCTGAAAATTTCAGAAAAATTTAGAAGTAGAAGGTTTTATTTAAATAGGTATTGCAAACTATTAATTTAGACAAAATTATTTTTACAAATTTGATTTGAACTGGGATATTGTCCTGGCTTAAGACCAATTTGCATCTGTATTTAATAAAATGCAAATTTATTTAATATTGATTACAGACCAAATAAATACAAACGCAAAAACTAAAACAAATGAGCGTTTGCACAGCAGAAGTATTGCTGGGTAACTATTCACATACATACATATGCAACTCAATGAGATGCTTGTAAAATGACAGATGCCACTTTATTACTTGGTGCGACTTTTTAAACGCATATTCGGCAAGTGAGTTGTGCTTCTCGTTCGTTTGTGAGAATCATTTCCTTAAAGAGGCCGGGCTTGATGTTGAAAAGTCGCTGCGAAGCCACTTGAAAAGACTTTTGACATGGTCGAAATCATGATCGTGGTCTTGAGCCAGGACAATATCCCAGTTCAAAAAAATATTTTTTATTTTTTTGGGATTTTTTCTCAGTAAATAGCTACATCTGCATTCTAAATACTCAGCGAAAATATAGCAATACAATGCTATATTTACCCTCCACCATAGGAGGGTAATTAATTAAAGTATATGGGGCATTCCACGACATATCGGACAGTTCAAAAAATATTTTTGGTTTCCTCCATTTAAAAATCGTTAAATATTAGTTCTTTTTTGGTCTTTTGCTCATAAGTTCTTCAATAATGGTCCGAATTAAATATTCTTTTAATAATATTTTTGTTTTTGGAAGTACAGAAAAAATATTCGAAAAAAAATTCACAATGTTTTTGTACACAAATTTTGATTTTTAAATTAAAACTTTATTTTTAATTGTTTGTCATTTATTTATCTATTTATTCTGTAAATTTTGAGCCTTTGTTGAAAGTGGACCTATAAAAATTACTATGTTTTTTTAATTTTTTTTGAAGGTTTGGATAAACGAATTCTCTAATCGCCAATGTATGCTTTTTCTCTTCAGCTATTTTGAGTTGATATTTACAAATTCTTATCTTTAACATAAAGTAATATCTCGTTTTTTGTTCATTAATACTCAATAATAAATAAGGACTTCCCTTTATTTATGTACTTATTTAAATTTTACAAACATTATTATTATTTGAACGTGAATATTCTTTGGTAATTATGGTTCCGCTATAAATAGAAAGTTTATGTTTTAGTTAAAAAAATTAAAATTTATAAACAAAAACATTTTTTCAATATTTTTCCGAAAAGTACTTCCAAAAACAAAAATAATAAAATAAAGAAATTCGGACCACTATTGAAGAAGTTATTAGCAAAAGACTGAAAAAAGATCTTCTATTTAAAGGTCTTTTAAATAAGCTATATCTTCCAGTAAGGTATTCCAGTAGGTGTTTTTAATGGACACTAAAAATATAAAAAAATTAAGGAAATCAAAAATATTTTTTAGAACTTATATATTTTTGATCATCATAAATTTCTAAGACTAAAGGAGCCAGAACGTCCAAATTTTCCAAGAATACGTCTAATAGTTATAGATCGGTTGGGATCTACGAAATCGGTCCAGAGAGCAAGAAATTTCCCTAACAAGGATTTTCTCTCCCTAATATTTCGAGTATTTAAATATGTTTTTCGAATTTGTCTGCTTATAAAGAGTGATTTTTTTGAGGTTAGGATTTTCATGCATTAGTATTTGACAGATCACGTGGGATTTCAGACATGGTGTCAAAGAGAAAGATGCTCAGTATGCTTTGACATTTCATCATGAATAGACTTACTAACGAGCAACGCTTGCAAATCATTGAATTTTATTATCAAAATGCGTGCTCTGTTAAGAAAGTTCAGAAAGAAAGAAATTGTGTTCAGCGACGAAGCTCATTTTTGGCTCAATGGGTACGTAAATAGGCAGAATTATCGATTTTGGAGTGAATATCAGCCAGAAGCATTGCAAGAGCTACCAATGCATCCAGAAAAAGTCACAGTTTGGTGCGGTTTATGGGCTGGTGGCATCATTGGACCGTACTTCTTCAAAGATGATGCGAATCGTAACGTAACTGTGAATGGTGAGCGCTACCGTGAGATGATATCCAACTTTTTTTTGCCCAAAATGGAAGAACTGAACTTGGTTGACATGTGGTTTCAACAAGATGGCGCTACATGCCACACAGCTCGCGATTCTATGGCCATTTTGAGGGAAAACTTCGGAGAACAATTCATCTCAAGAAATGGACCGGTAAGTTGGCCACCAAGATCATTTGATTTGACGCCTTTAGACTATTTTTTGTGGGGCTACGTCAAGTCTAAAGTCTACAGAAATAAGCCAGCAACTATTCCAGCTTTGGAAGACAACATTTCCGAAGAAATTCGGGCTATACCGGCCGAAATGCTCGAAAAAGTTGCCCAAAATTGGACTTTCCGAATGGACCACCTAAGACGCAGCCGCGGTCAACATTTAAATGAAATTATCTTCAAAAAGTAAATGTCATGGACCAATCTAACGTTTCAAATAAAGAACCGATGAGATTTTGCAAATTTTATGCGTTTTTTTTTTAAAAAAAAGTTATCAAGCTCTTAAAAAATCACCCATTATTTACTTGCTATTTGGTATGTATAGCGTAAACGGGCGCCATAAAGCGATTCTTATTTGTAGGGGGTGAAATGGAGCAAAAAGGGATTAAAATGGTACCTATCAAACGACAACAGCTAGAAACTCCAAATTCGTTGTGTACATTCATCTAATTGAGAAAACACGTAAGATAAATGTTTTGTTTTTTTTTTTTCAAATTTGTACTTTTAAGGGGGTAAAATGGAAAAAGAGTGATAAAAGTTACTAACAAAACTGCAAACGACTGCAGCTAGAATAATGAAATTCGGTGTATACATCTCTCTAATCACACTTACACGTAAAATAAAGTGATTTTAAAAATTCGTATTTTTAACGGGGAAATATGGAAAAAGGGATAAAATTAGTACCGACCAAATGGCTGAAGCCACAATAATGAAATTTGGTACGTACATTCCTATAACCGTATGGACGTGCAAAAACAAGGAAATTTTCAAAAAAAACTTTTATGGTGAAACGATGAGTAAAGGGATAAAATTGGTACAAATCAAACAGCTGCAGCTGGTGTATATTTCGTTCAGGTGGCGTAGAATTGAAAAACAATGCGATCTTTCGATACTTGTACTTTTAGGGCCAAAAAGGGATAAAATTGGTGCCGACCACACGGCTGCAGATATATTATGATAAAGTTCGGAGTGCACATTCCTCTGATTGTTTAGACGCGCCACATAAACAATTTTTTGGAAACTTGTACTTTTAAAGAACGGAGCAAAAGGGGATAAAAATGCTACCAATCAAACGGTTGCAACTGGAATCAAGAATTTCTATTTGTAAACTTCTCTGACTGCTTAGACGCGCAAAACAAAAGTCTTTCTCCAAATGCGTACCTTTAGGGATAAAATAGGGCAAAACAGATAAATCTGGTACCAAGCAAACGGCTGTAGCTAGAAAATGAAGAAAAGATAATGGAATTTCTAAATTCGTACTTTGCCTTGCTGAAGAAATTCTTTGATATATAGTCAAGGGCTATCAAGCTATAAAAAACATATTTGTAGACACGTCCTTTCAAAATTATAGTAATAAACATCACAATTTATTTAACAAATAACGCTAACAGCAAAAAATTATAATTTTCTTAATATTTTATTGCACTTATACGTGAAGTCGACCGCCTGTATTCTGCGGTAATACTGTGGAGTTCAACTCATGGTGGAGGGTACATACGATTCGGCACGGCCGAATTCAACGCCTGTTTAAATTGAGGAATTCCATGGTGAACCAACGAGAAACATTCGCAGTTCTCCAGATTTTTATGAAATTTGAGGAACGCTTTGCGTATTGCATGATATTATGTTAGACGAATTTTGAGAAATATTGGAAACTGTGGCAAGCCAATAACTTTGAAGTTTTTCGTAACTTTTGTTCTGTAAAATATATTGAGAACTTTTTTGTAGGAGAATTGTTTGTTTTCGGAAAAAATTAAATGGAAATTAAAAGTCCCATTTTTTCTCATCAAATAGCTACATCTTTTTACTATATACCAGAGTATTCTTTCTGATATATGTATATATAGATTCTCGTAAATCTTCTCATTTTGATGAAAAGTAATGAACGTGTAAGGTACTGTAAAATATTAAGTTAGATAAAATATTTGAAAACTATGACAACCCTTTCACTGTGAAATTATATTATATGAAAATATACATATTGAGGGAGAACTAGTCATATCTTTTATTGTTTAGCAGATATTTTTCAGAAGAATTGTTAGTTTTTAACGAACAAATATTAATTTAAAAAATCCGTTTTTTAACTTTTTGGATTTTTTTCACAGCAAATAGCTGCCTACATCTGTGTTCTAAATATTCTTTAAATGCCAGAGTAAAAAGTCAGCAAAAATGTAGCAATACTCATGTGTGTTTATTTTGTATGTAGTTATCTCGATATTTATCTTTTTAAAAAGCCTGGAATCGCATGTATCTGATATATCAGTGGAAATGACGAATTTTAAATTAAATAAATGCAATTCAAATATTATTTCGCAGGTAAAGAATTCTGTATCAAAAATGTTTGCATGCAAATAAGAATTGCAACAACTTTTTCTCAGTTTATAACTCCAGCCATGTACACTCATCAATGTTCAATGCTCCTTAATAATTACGAAAACTTATTGGAGGTATCCTTCTATCCATTAGCACATAGTTTTTTTTTTCATTTGTAATACCAACGCCACCACGATTGTACCGACCAACCTTCCTATGTGTCCAAATTGTGTTTGTTTTGCTCATTTTGCTTATGTTGCATCATTTTAAGTGAGTTCCCTTAATTGTGTACGAAATAACTATTGCAACAGGGAAATAACACACGGACTCCTACCGGCAAGTAGTATAACTAATGTTGCCGTATGTGGTTGGTGTCCCTACTAAACAATAGTGAAGCATAACTCATAGATGTCGCCATGTGAAACTGTGACGGTGTTGCCAACCAGTATTAGATTGAAAATAAATATCGATGGCTCAATACAGAAAGAGCGTATCTCAAGTTTTCGTTTGTTTGCAGAAGAAAAAATCGTAATTAAATCTGAAAGCCTTAAGACTAAAAAAAATATTTTTTGAATATAATTAGGCATCCAATTTAATTCTTCAATAAATTTATTTTTGCACGGAAGAAAGAAACTCATTTTGAAAAAAAAAAAACGATATACGTCCTTTATATATTAAGCCAAGGATATATATGTATAGAAATCTGAAGGAGCATTATTTAGTGTTGTAAATTGTTCAAAATAGTAAAATCAGAGTTCACAAGGTGGACAAAAATCACTTTTCCAGTGCTTCTGCAGACGGCCATGGCGCAAATACTTTAATAATCATTTGGGTTTGGACCAACATACTTAGTGTCTCAAGTATCACTTTTACTTGAAAATAGCACATGCTTTGAACTTGATTCAAAGCATGTTCAACTTTTCCTCAAAGCAAGTACAATTTACTCAAACTGAGGAAATTTTGTCATCAAGCCAAGTAAATTTTTACTTAATCTGAGGAAAATTTTTAAAAAATTTTACTCAAATCAAGTAAATTTATAATCAATCTGTGGGAAAATTTCCAAATTTGTTCGTCAACACAAATAAATTGTTACCCAAACTAAGTAAATTTGTAGTAATACCAAGTAAATTGTACTCAATCTGAGGAAATTTCCCCCAAACGAAGTAAATTTCGAACTTCAGACCATGCCGAAGAATGGTTTATTTCCAATAACTTTTTTAATCAATATAACAATACAATTCATTAAACATTTTCAGAAAAATCAACGACTGCTGTAATTGAGTCAGCAACTTTTTTAATTGCATATTTTCGAAAAAAAAATGTTTACTTTATTACAAGGAATAAACATATTTTTAGTAAAAACTTCCTAAATGGAATTTTTCCATACAAGATATTTCTTTATTTTCTTTCTTAAAAGCTAGTAATATTTTCCGCACAAGTATGAATATAATAGGCTGTTTCCACTACGGTCGCTTCCACGTCCGCGTCAACGATTTATCGAAAATTTTTAATGGTGTTTCCATTGTGTTTTGCGTCCACGTTTGCGTTCAAACAGCTGTTTGCGTTTATTTGTTTTTTTTTTGCGATGCGAAAAGTTTAATATTTTTTTGTTGTGACATTATCATGGAGTTAAATGATATTATTTTGCTAACCGCAGTGGAAAATGAGGATCAAATGGTATTGCGCCTAATGGAAATGTACAGTAGCAGCAGCGCTGCAAAGTTTTTGTACAATGCATGAAGCATCTGGTCATTTGTTTTTTGCATTTTGGCTGTGGCTGTTTATGTTTATGCTGATAAACAGCTGTTTTAATAGGGATGTGCAATTTGCGGT
Source organism: Polietes domitor (assembly GCA_947397865.1). Classification (NCBI taxonomy): domain Eukaryota; kingdom Metazoa; phylum Arthropoda; class Insecta; order Diptera; family Muscidae; genus Polietes; species Polietes domitor. Next base: position 89,457,523 of record OX377619.1, on the reverse strand, counting down.
GTTGCCATTAATAGGTATGGGTGGGTTACGATTGCAAAAATAATCGAATTTATAGTAAACGTGACTTATCGGAAAACGCGTCCAATATGAACGCGACTTTTTCCCATACCTAACTGCCTATGATTTTTGTATAGGCTTTAACGCGCGTTCATTGATTATTGGACGCGGACGTGGAAGCGACCGTAGTGGAAACAGCCTATAAGTAAGTAAGAAGTTTTTACTAAACCCAAATAAATGCTTTTAAGTAAATTTACTACCCTATTTTGAGAGTATATAATATTTCTTCTGGCTTTGAAACTGTACTCATATCTGCTTACTTTTCCTTCTCGTATGGAAATTTTGAATTAATTGGAGTAAAATCTATAAACTAAATTGGAGTATGGATTTTACTCCGATTTAAGAATTCTATTTTCTGGGTGTACTAATTAATCGATTAATTCAAGCTGGAACCATGGAATTCGACAAGCACACTCCGCTGACTGCGTATGTCAGCAATTTAAATGCTGGATCACAGAAAACCACCAGAAATGAAGATTATATTGTTTAATGGTGATCTGCAAAATACTTCGTCGCCTGAGGGATAAGAGCTACTGAAAACACCTCTAAAAATCATTTTTTTCCTTTGAAATCTGTATATATTCCACAAGAGTAGTATGTCTTTGTGCATTTCTTTGTAACACTCAAAAGGAATCGAGATAGACCCATTGTTATTATATACCGATCGACTTTGATTCACTTTTTGAATCATTAGCAATTTAACGATACAGGTCGCAATTGTTGCCAGAACCAAATGAAACTTTGCACAACGAAGTTTTTCGGGATAAGGATGAACGCTATTTTATTTGAAGAAAATCGGTTCAGATTTAGATATAGCCCCCATACGAATTTCACTCCCGATTTGATTCTTTTCACTCTAAATACCACATATTTTAACAGATGTTGGCAAAAAATCTTATAATTCAATTGGAAACACCTGTGGTAAAAATGTGTTACATCGGTTCAGATTTATATAGCTCCCATGCAAATTTCGCTCCCAATTTGACTTTTTCCTCTCCAGAAACCACATATATATATATATATATATATATATATATATATCTCCCATTCAAATTTCGCTCCCGATTTAGCTTTTTCTGCTCTAGAAACGCATATTTTCACCGAATTTGTTCAAATTGAGCAATTGAGCATACCCAGGGTGAAAATAGGTCAGATCGGTTCATATATATATATATATATATATATATATATATATATATATCCCATTCATATTTCGCTCCCGATTTGGCTTTTTAAGCTCTAGAAACCTCATATTTTCACCGAATTTGTTCAAATTGAGCATAACATGTTGTACTTCAACTGGAAGAAGTTCACTTTTTACAGAATTGAATTGCATTTGGATTGAAAGTGGAGTGTATCATATAGTCGGCCCCGCCCGACTTTAGCCTCTCCTTACTTGTATTATGTTGGATTTATATCCAAAATTAATTATAGAGCCTTAAAGGTAGTTAGAATATTGAAATTCGGTGTACACGTAGCTCTGAATCCATAGACGCGAAAAATAAATAGATCTTTTGATACTCGTACTATATCACAAAACATTATTAGTTTGTTATAGTAAACAATATACATAAAAATTATATTATTTTCCTAATATGGTGTTGCACTTTTACGTGAAGTCGACAGCCTCTAATCTGCTGGTATTATTGTGCAATACACTGCATGATGGGGGGCGGTCGGACTTAACGTGTTTTTACTTGTTTTTATTCAATCTTTTCATAATTTTGTTGTTAGATTCGAGATCATTTTTTTCACAATTCGCGAAAAAAGAAGTATGGACTCAAAAAAAGTATGGACTTTTGTTCCCAACTTATTTGAAACATAAAAATTAACAATATCTCAATTTGCATAAAAAATTCATAGAAACATTCTAATTCGGTAATCTGCTGCAACAACGCTTTTTCGTTGCTGCAACGAAAATATTTGTTGCATAGCTAAAATTTGCATTAAATGATATTTCGTTGCTGCCACGTACAATTTCACTCCGGCTACGAACGTTTTTCTTTCAGTGTTCGCTAAATCCTTAGACAATCTGATGAAAAATGCAAATTATTTACCTACAATTAATGGCAAAGCCAGTGCCCGGTCAGGAATGCAAACTTGCACTTTCTGTTTGCGAAATACAAACGACTACTCTCAATTGTGGGCCATCTGCGAAAGTGTCATTTAAAAGTGCTACGAACCGCAGACTCAACAGCCATAAATGAAGCGATATACAGTCACAAAGGAATTGACTCAATAACATTTTCTCGGCTATACTAAAGGGACAACAAATTGCCTGTACATACAACCACCTATACAACATCCTCACTCCTTCGCTCCCACCCACTCTTTAAATTCCGCCATCAAATGAGAAATGTTTCCATAATAAAATTAACAATTTATACCCGTTTAAGGATCCATGCAATCATGTCTAACAACACTCCCACACTGCAGTCGGAATGCATTCTCACCCACACAGCCATGCGTCTCTGTGTGTATGTGGTGTGTAGGTGCAGCCGTCGTTAGAGCAGCACTTAACATTTCCCTAAACACCCCACAAAACACTCCAAAGAATTATGTCACAATTTTATTATAATTGTCGATTGTGTGTTTAGTGTCACCCGGTTAACTAAACAACCGAGCTGCAAAAAAAAAAGAAATAACCCGAACATTACCGGGTACGAAGGAGCAGAGAACCAGATGGTTGTGTGTGTATGCAGAGAGCTAGAACGAGTGAATGGCAAAAGGAGAGCGCTCAAGAGGTGATGCCAGCGTAAAGAAAGCACTTAAAAGAACAATTTCCTGTCATAAACCCACTCAGGATTATAAATATACACCAGCAAAGACAATAGCAATGGCGATGACGATGACGGCGACGACGACGAGACAGCGACATACAAAATTCTCCTGCAGCTTATATCCTTTTAAAGGAAGTGAAAGAATGAATGAACTGAACTGAAGTGAAGTGAACTAAACCAGGCTAGCTAAACTAAATGGAGGATAATAAAATATGTATCAAACTGTAATATGGCGCAACTACGAAATGGAATTTGCCAAAATGCAAAAAAAATCATTTAAAAAAGAAGACCGATGAAAAGAAAGGAACGACGAGATTGTGCGAAGATACATTAACATGAAATTCCAATAATTTTATACAAAAAATGAAGGCATGCCAGTTATTTAAACTAACGAAAGAAACTACCGATTGATTGTTATACACAGTGTGGTGTATCAGCTCAACAGTTGTGGGCAGCGCAATAGCAACAGGTAATTAACTGAATAGAGTGATTTGTTAGTGTTACGAATAGAGCAAGGTTTAGTATTCGATATAGTTTGGCAACAATGGACTTTGGATATGTGACAACTTCGTCATTTCAAAGGAAAGTAAAGGGTGAAATTTTAAATAGATATAAAATAATGGAATCACATAGTTTCAAATGGATAATTAACTTTATTAGAATGATAACTGTATGTCATTAGTGTTTAAATATAATAAATATATAAATATAATATGTAGACGAAGCAGCTTACGACCACCTTTTATACTCGCCACCATATGATGGGGAGTTTGTCATTCCGTTTGTAACACCTTGACCCAATAAACTTTATATGTATATTCTTGATCGTCATAAAACTCTAAGATAATTTAGCTATGTCCGTCCGTTGAAAGCACACTAACGCCTAAACAAAAGCAGCTAGGACGTCCAAATTTTCATGAAGGTGTCTAATAGTTATAGATCGGTTGGGATTGCCAATGGGCGAAAAAATACGTCTGCTTATATTTGCTTGATGTTTGGTATGTGCATTCCCCTTATAGCAAAAAGCGTGCACCATAAGGCGATTCTTATTTGTAGGGGGTTAAATGGGGCAAAAAGGATAAAAACGTTACCCATCAAACGACAACAGATAGAAACTCGAAATTCCTCTAGTTGAGTAGATACATATGTAATATAAAACTTTTTTCCAAATTCTCATTTTTAAGGGTAAAGAGAATAGACGACGGTGTATTCGAATTTCTGATTGCGTAGACTAGAATCATAGAATTTGGAGTATACATTCCTCAGACTGCGTATACACGCGAAATAAACAGGTTTTTTAAATTCGTACTTTCAAGGGATAAAATGGGAAAAGAGGGAAACAATTGATACAAACTAAACGGCTGCAGCTAGAATGATGAAATTCGGTGTCTACATCCCTAAATTTACGGTAAAAATGGGAAAAGTGTTAAGCCTGGTAGCGAGCAAATAGCTAGAAGCTTGAAATTAGGTTATCTTTCATTTTGAACGTGATAGATAATGGATTTTCAAAAATCGTACATTAGGAATAAAAATAGGATGGAAATACAAGCAACCAAACGGCAGTAGCTGAAAATTCGCCCACTATCCCCCCGTGTTTAGGGACCCTATACCTATAACCTAAATTAGGTTATTTAAGCTTTTTTGGAGATTGCTGCCTTACATTTACTTTTTGAATCTTGAATTGAACTTGAAGTATTATTTCGATATATATTAAGCCCTATTTACCAAAAAGACGTAAGTGCCACAATTTTTAATTTTCGTTTTCGTCGATAGTCCTTGCCTTATAAGCGAGTATGGTATGGTTTAAAATTATTAATATTATTTATTATTTAATTTATATTTTTTTAATATTAGTATTTATTTTGGTTTGGCTATATTAAAAATGTAAAATTTTCCTGTAATGTTACTGCTGTTCTAAGTAAAATCGGCCTCTGTGGAATGCTATCCATGGTGGTGTGTATATAAGGTTCGGCCTTAACGCCCTTTTTACTTGTTACATTACGAAAGGCAGGATGGGTGGATCCGGTGGTAAAAGAGAATAAAACGAAGCTAAAGGATGCAACTACTAAAGGACGCAAAATCCAGGCGGCCGAGGAGAAGTCGACAGTTGCAACATCGAAGTACTGGATGAATTTATGAACCTCGGTAACTACCTTTATCCACTAGAACTTGTTTTCTTCTAAAAAAATTCCTTTTCTAAATTTATTTTCTATTTTGTATGATCTTCTTCCTGACAGAAAAACAATTATTTTTCGAAACAAATCAATTTTTTGGAGAATGTTCATAAACCATTGTTTCTATGTGAAATTCGCAACATTTATATGCATGTGTGATCAGACTTATATTTCCAAAATGAGATTAATAATTATTTAAGTATTTTTTTTTCAATTTATTCATAAAATAAATTTGTGTGCACAATTTTTTAGGTCTCTGACTCAATGTGTTTATTGTGTAGTCTTACTGAATATATTATACGATAAACGGTGTCCCTGACTTTTCAGATCTTAACTGAGGATCTCGTATCAGTTAGTTTCCATAAAGAAGTTCCGCTGATGAGTTATCCCGTCACAGGATACGAAATACATACATGAGCAAAGTGTGTATAGTTCAGTGTGGTTCTTCACCTTTCCATTACCAAAATCAAACTTTTCTTCGTAAGAAGTAAAAACGTCATCGAGTTAGCTGGCATCCGAATATATTACATTTGGATCAAAATTTCACTAAATGAAATTTAGAAGGTAACATGAATAAACCTCAACTGAAGATATTGCCAAAAGGTGGAGAAATGCTGGTACATATAAATGGAGGTCCAAGTAACATCCGAATTCAACTACTTAAGAGTATTACACACACAACAGTTTTTTAAGCATTTTGGAAGATTCCAGCAAAAATGCTCTTAACACGACGTGATTTTTCATTGTTTTTATACCCTGTGTTTATGAACTAATGAAAAAATTATAATTTTTCTCTGTAATTCTGGTTGTTTTTGTAAAAAACTCGGAAAAAATTCTTAAAAAATATAAGCCATTATTTTATCACTTTCAAACTCACACAGTCGCTTAAAAATAGACTTTCAAATTTTAATAAAATGGATTTATGTAATCATTACGAAAATCAAAACAAAAGAGTTATAATTGCAAATCATAAAAAAATCAAACCCAGCTATAACACACCACATTAATATTTTAATAGTAATCGAAATTACCTGTAAAACAAGGTATAACACATTAAAATCGGTAAAGTATTTCAGGCGATTGAATGAATACACCTTTTTGAAAAAATAGTATTTTTCCCCTGTTAAATTGGTCATAACTCGTGAATTTTTTTTTTCAATTTTTATACCCTCCACCTCCAGAATGGGGGTATACTAACTTTGTCATTCCGTTTGTAACACCTTGAAATATCGACCTGAGACCCTATAAAGTATATATATTCTTGATCGTCATAAAATTCTAAGACGATCTAGCCATGCCCGTCCGTCCGTCTGTTGAAAGCACGCTAGCATCTAATCGAAAGGAGCTAGAATGTTCAAATTTTCCATAAATGCGTCTTATAGTCGTAGATCGGTTGGGATTACAACGGGGCGAAATCGGCACAAAGGGAAAAAAATTTCCCTCACAAGGACTAAAAATACCCATATATTATTAGCGTATTTAAGCATGTTTTTTGAATATGTCTGTTTATATATGCTTGATATTTGGTACGCGCATTCCCCTTATAGCAAAAACGTGCACCATAAAGTGATTCTTATTTGTAGGGGGTGAAATGGGACAAAACAGGGATAAAAATGGTACATATTAAACGACAACAGCTAGAAACACAAAATTCGATGTGTACATTCCTCTAATTGAGGAGGTACATAATATAAAAGTATTTGTTCCAAATTCGTACTTTTAAGGGGTAAAATGGGAATAGAGGGATACAAATGGTACCAACCAAACGGCTGTACCTAGAATTATGAAATTCGGTGTATACATTCCTCTGATTGCATAGACACGTAAAATACACGGATTTTTCGAAATTCGTACTTTTTGGTGCCAAAATAGAAAAAGGGGATAAAAATAGTACCAACCAAATGACCGCAGCTAGAGTCATGAAATTCGGAGTATACATTCCTTTGACTACGTAGACATGAAAAATAAAAGGTTTTTTTCAAATTCGTACTTTCAAGGGATACAATGGGTACGGAGGGATAAAAATGGTACCAACCAACGCGTTGCAACGGCTACACCTGGAATATTGAAATTCTAATTGCGTAGAAACATCAAGGGGGTAAAAATGGTACCAACCAAATGGGCGCAGCTGGAATCATGGAATTCGGTGTATACATTCCTCTGACTGCATAAACACGCAAAATAAAAAGTTTTTCCCAATTCGTAATTTTTCTTTTACTTGCCGTAAATAAATTGGTTGAATCATGAAGATAGGTTATTTTGCACTATGTACGTCTGATAATGGATTTTCAAAATTTGTACTTTTAGAATTAAAATAGAATGGAAATACAACCAACTGTAGCACCCACTATCTACCAATATTTATGTTATTTAAGCTTTTTGAAAATATAAATATAAGAATATTTATTTTTTGATTTGAAATAAATAATGGTTTGAAATAATTAAAATATTTATTTATAAAATTATTTTTTCAATATTTGTATTAATTTTGGTTTGGCTATATTAAAAAATTTATATTTTCCTGTAATATTCTTCTATGAAAACCGACAACCTCTGTGGAATGCAATCCATGGTGGAGGGTATATAAAGTTCGGCCCGGCCGAACTTAACGCCTTTTTTACTTGTTTTTCAATAATACGATTGTATTTGTATTTCTATAAGAAATCGTATTTTTATAAGAAGTACATGTAAACAATATTTCTAAACAATCGCAGCGAGGTAAAAAACCGTACGGCTTGACATGGAATGACTCATATACACTTTAAGCTTGCAACTAAAATTCATCTGCAAAATAATAATCCAATGTTCTGTGTATGTACTGCAACCGGTACCGTTCAAATGAAACCAAGGCCCAATATCAATATAGATGATTTCAATCGAACATTTTCAGCACCGATCTTCTGGAAATACTGGATAGTACTACTTCTTAGACCTGAACGGGGCCATATACACATGAATCTTAGATATAGAAGATCTATGTCCTCAGCTTTCTATTTGGTGATCTTTTCTTTTTTTACAGGATTAGTGATAAATAAAAAATTATTTAAATATTTTTACCCATCAGTTTATATCAATATGGGCATCAAATGAAAGATGACAATCAAGGACGAAAAGTGGGTTAATAAATTTCACGGTGCACTCATTTCATGTTGGTATAAATTCCGAAATAATTTCCAATCGAGTCGATACTGAGCGATTACAAATCTCATGGAATTGTGTGTGACTCTTCAGATGGAGCCTTAGGATTTGACGTTGAACATCGGTACAATGTGGCGTACTGAAATTAAATGACAACCAATTTGGAGTAGCAAATCACCACAAAGAATTGAATCTCTACCATTCACGATTTATTTGAAATTTGTGCTTGCCCACTTGCTGCTATCCCACTGCCCATCAATGTACACAGAAGTAAGCGTGTAGCCAAAGATATATGTACGTTTGTACGAATGTCTAAGACTTCAACTCCAGGTCATGTCTGCTAAACATAGCAAATACCGTTATAATGCTCGTGCCTTATTCGAAATCTAAATAAATTTAGGTATGAACCCAAGGCACCATCACATGCATCACACACTGAGATATTGATCTAATTTTCTTTTCCAATCAACAAAATCGTCCAACACACTCTCACGCCAGCACACACACAGCGAGAAAGAACTGTTGCAGAGCAGGGAAGCTGCTGAGATCTGTTGTGTGTGTGTGCATGTGTGCGTGAATATGACGGCGGGATTGAACAATTTGTGGGTTCGAGATAATGTGAAACCTATCATTAAATTAAGACGCACACCATCCAACCATCCATCCATCCATGCAAGCCATCCCACAAAATCAAGCATCGCATGTATGGCCCTAATTATGGTGGTCATACATCTGAGTGTTTGATACGATATTTTCTTATTTTCACTTCACTCCTCTCCAAATTGGAGTATTTCAGAATAAAATAAAATCGTTGTTATTGGTGGGGAGGGGGCCCTACAGTTGAAATCCGAAATAAATAGTTTTTCGATACCAGAAAAAGAGAAACTAAACAAATTGTACAGAAAGAAATGTGAGTTAGGCAATTGCTAGTAAATTTGATCTCAATAAAATTTGTGTAGTTTTTTTGATTACGGTGTTATGGTGACCTCAATATAAAATGCGATTTATATAGGGTTTTAGTCATTTATAAATTGGTAGAGTATATTCTATTAAATATAAGAGTAATGAAAACGTGCAATCAGAAAATATCCGGAGCATGCACTGGTTGTATGATTAATTGCAATAATCACATCTGCTTAAAGTTTGGAAAACTCCAAGTAAATGTTCAAACATGGAATGATCACTCACTTTTTAGTGGTACTTGTACAATATCTAAATCTGATCTGTATCTAAATCTGAACCAATCACCACATATGTTTCTAGTTGAATTATAAGGTACCAGCAGTGCCCGCTACTTCGCACGCGGAAAAGCCACTCATTTGTTATTAGTTTTATCCATCTCTGTTTTTGGATAGTATTTATTGAATTTTCTTTTGGTGGATATAGATAAATCTAAAATAGTATTTTGGAAATCTCCTAGTCAAAGGAATATGCTTGTCGAATTGCACTATTTTAGCTGAACTCCATTCGTATGTATCATTTTTATCATTTTCTACCCGGTTTCGAACAAAAAATTACAACCGCAGAGCCTTTTATATCCTCGATCTCATGTTTCGAGATGCATTCGGCCATTTTATAACTTTTTGCACCGCTTTCCCGAAAAATACACATTTTGAAAAATCACTATAGGTAACATGTGCTCTTGATTCTCCCCTAAAAGCATGTACTATATTTGGTACCACGTTTATCCCTTTCGTCCCGCACCCTCCTTATAAGTACAAATTTTGAAATATCCATTTATTTTCCGCATTTACGTAATTAAAGGGCTGTACACCATCCGAAAAATCCAATTTTACTGCGCTTCTACATGGTCAGAGGAATTTACATACCAAATTCCACGATTCTAGCTGCAATACTTTAGTTGGTACCATTTGTATTCCTTTTTGTGCCGCTCACTTCTTAAAAGTACAAATTTCCATTTAGATTGCGCTTCGACGTTGCCAGAGAAATTTACACTACAAATTGGTACTATTTTTATGTGGTGCACCCCTTAAAAGTACAAATTTTTGTGCCGCTCATGCCTTAAAGGCAACATTACTTCAGTTGGTACCATTTTTGTCCCGCCCGCCCCTTTCAAACAAATTTCGAAAACCCCATTTATGTTACAAGTTTTCGTTGTCAGAGAAATAAAAATGCCGATTTTCCCAAATATAGCTGCATTACTTAAATTGGTACCATTTTTGTCCTGCGCACCCCTTAATGTACAAATTTCGAAAAATCCAATTTTACTGAGCTTATACATAGTCAGAGGAATTTACGTATTAAATTTCACGATTCTAGTTGCAATAATTTAGTTTGTACCATTTGTATCCCTTTTTGTGCCGCTCAACCCTTATGTGATGAGAGGAAATGAAAATAATTGAAAAAAACATTTGTTTCAAGTCTACGTTGTCGGAGAAATGTAAATAACGATTTTCTCGAATATAGCTGCATTTCTTTAATTTGTACCATTTTATCTCTTTTTGTCTCCTTCCTTCCTTAAGAGTACAAATTTTGAAAAATTCTTTTTTGCAGCTCGTCCGCATGGTAAGTGCAAGGCACATACCCCATTTGATGTTTCTAGCTACTCCCTTTTGTACCATTTTACCACCTAAAAGTACGAATTTCAGCCGTTTGATTTGGGCGCTGATCAATGATAAGTCAGTCAGTAACGCAACACTTTTATTGTGCCCAATTTGAAGTAAATCGTGTGAAATATGTGGTTTATAGATCGGGAAAAGTCAAATATGGAGCTATGCATATTTGTATAGGGGCTATATCAAAATCTGAACCGATTTGTTTCGATGATTCTAAATCGTTTCCTTTTGGGTGTTACAAACAAATGTACAAAGACATGATACCTTAGTATAGTAAAAAGAAGTTCGGTCAGGCCGAACTTTATATACCCTCCTCTATGGATTGCATTCCACAGAGGCTGTCGATTTTCGTAGAGTTGCAGTAACATTACAGGAAATTGCCAATTTTTTACGCTTATATGGCAAAGTTACCGATACGTATATATTAGGTCTGTTCGATTGGACTTACTAGCATAAAATTTATACTTGGCATACTTACTATATACTTACTTTATAGGGTCTCAGGTTTGAAATATCTAAGTGCTACAAACGGAATGACAAACTTAGTATACCCCCATCTTGGAGGTGGAGGGTATAAAAATGGTCTCAAAATGTTGTATTGACCACAGCAACACGCATATTTGGGATGAGGCTTCATTTTTCCTGGGGACATTTTTAAATTGAGGCTATTTTTCATTTAAAGAAAAATGAAAATGTTCATAAAAAGTATTTTTAATGATTTTGCATTTCATTTCTTAAACAAGTAATTAAAGTAGGGAAAGGCTAAAGTCGAACGGGCCCGATTATGTGATATCACTACCACTCCCATGCGCCAGTATATTTGATTACTAAACCCATGTGTTTTAATGTAGGTGAATCGATTTTATGTAGGACATATAATATGTTGAACCTATTTTAGCCAGTATACTATGAATGTATATTTTAGTAATGTGGCAAAATCTGTTCGCAATATTAATTCTGCGAGTGTATGACTCGAGGAGTGTTTCTAAAATTTCCTTGCACCAACATCTGATACCAAATACTTCTACCAATTAAAACAATTAGCTTCCCCAGTAGCTTCACTGTGTCAACAATTATTGCAACACACATAGCCCTTTGCTCTTATTAAAACCAATTGGAGCAATTTGTATTGTCTCATAGTTTTTCGAACAGGACATTTACTTGACGACGATCATGAAGTGTCTTCTTTCCTCATCATTCCCCCTCTATTTGCCTACCCGACAGACAGACAGAGAAATTCTTTATTATCGATTTATATTCGAAAATTAATTTGATTATTCCATTTGTTCTTCTCCCTGCCAATTTGTGTTCAGATTAATTTGTTTCCTGTTTCTTTTGTATGAAGTTCAAAAATCATTTCCAGGACGGGTGGTTGGTTCCCATTCCCCCTCCGTCCATTGGCCAGCAGGCCTGGTGACTTGATGGCCGTTCGGTCGGTCCATCATCACAAACAACATACATCATTAGAATGATGTTGTGTTTTATTTTAAATTGTCATATTTATCTTTGTGAGTTCGTTCGTTGTGACCGAACAAATTTAGCCAAATTGAGTTATGACCGACAAAATGATTTGAATGTTTCGATGGATGCATTTCCATTTGCATTTTGGCCATTTGTCACAATTTGTGATTTTTTGATTTCTTTTCGAGAGGCTTTTAGAATTAATTGAAGGCTAACTTTGGCCATCAGGTTTTATTGAGCAAAATTATAATATAGGATTTTAATTCGAAGTTAGTTGGATTGGATATTTGAGTGGGCACAAAAATATCAACGTATTTCACTGCGATTGAAAATTAAAATATTTTGGAAATAATTATGTAACTGTTGCGTTTCACGTAGGTCCATGGAATTTCACACCGGCATCGACAAGGTGTTTTCGAGTTTTCTGACCATAGCCCTAATGACCCAAAGGGAAAGACGCAGCAGTTATCCTTATTGCATCGCTTATGCTAATGCAGACTCTTTGCCAAAGGACGGTAATTGCTTAATCCTTTTGTCAGATGAGATATATTTTTGGACCATTTTTATACCCTAAACCACTTCGTGGATATTATAAGTTAGTTTCGCGCCAAATGTTTGTAACACCAAGAAATAATCGAGCTAGACCCACCTTTAAGTATACCGATCGGCTTAGAATCAACAGCTGAGTCGATTTAACGATGTCTGTCTGTCCATCCGTCCGTCTGCTGTCCATCTAAGCTTGTTCGCACTCTACAGGTCACAATTGATGTCCGATTGTCATGAAATTTGGCAGAAGATATTTTTTCTGGCCAAGGACCATCAGCATTGAATTTGGAGGAAATCGGTTCAGATTTAGATATAGCCCCCATACAAATGTCGCTCCCGATTTCACTTTTTCCGCTTCAGAAACCACATATTGTACCCGATTTTCTTTAAAATTGGCACAACATTTCATAATCGAACTAGATACACCTATGCTGAAAGTGGGTAAGATCGGTTCAGATTTATATATAGCCCCCATACAAATGTCGCTCCCGATTTCACTTTTTCCGCTTTAGAAACCACATATTGTACCCAGAGAGGTTTCGAACAATTACTTCTTAAAACCTTCTAGACTTTCTGAAGCAATACAATATAGAATTTTTAATGTCTTTTTAAAATAACTCATCTGAAATGGTAATTTTGTTGTAAAATCATGAAAACACGAAAATTACATAAAAAATCGTGGACACTTCTTGAATTTCGGACAAAGGATATGAAAATGACAAACAAACTAAACGAATTGTGCCAATTTCAAGATTGTGTAGTGGTAATTTCGCTAATGGACACCAAATTGTTCGGAAATTTTTATTTTTATTAACCGATACCACTTCTTGACATTCGACTAGAGCTATATCTTATGAACTTTTAATTGTGTACTGCAATAAAAGTTTGGAAATTTTATAACAAAATCGTTTAGTAATTTTAAAAAAGTGTAGATAAGAATCACTATGATATCATAATGAAATCTAAAATATTCTTAATAAAAGCAAATAATTTGCTTGATGCTTGTAGAGCGCTAAGATGTAACATTTGCGATTGGACATTTTTAAATCTGAACCGATGTGTCCTATTTTCATCACAGATGAAACAACAACGTTTTCTGTTACTTCCAATGTTTTGGGAGTTTGCAATTATAATACAAATCCATTTCGACAAACGAAGAAAACTGTTTGATATACATAAACTAATTTCTCTTTGTTCATTTACAATAACTGTTTACCACAAACAATATAATTTTTCCCACAAAAGAAACTCAAAAACGATGTTCACGTGTTTAAAATTTCGTTTCTACGAAATGCATTTTTTCTCTGCGTGTAGGTCTCTATTTTAAAATCTACTTTAAAGTTGCGAAACAATAAGAAATGAGTTTTAACTTATTAAAATGTTTGTTATATTTATCACTTATGTCAAATATTTTTCAGATTTAGTATTTTTTGTACATATGCAACAAGTATTATTCAAAAGAGAAACAACAAATTCAGTAACTTGGATCTACGTAGGAAAACGAAACTCTAAAATACCAATTATTTGGTTTTTTTTAATTAAAATTTCTAGTTGTTTCTTCTTGCATTTCATCGAATACAAAAAACTGTATTTGTTATTCGAATTTATACATATTTAAGATTATAAAAATGAAGAAACATTTCCAAATATTTTTTATTTAATCAGAATATGCGTATAAAGATTTTGAGTAAACATCCTGTTACTCATGTCCTATAAAATTAAAAACTCCAAAACACTTTAGACATCCTATTTAGACCCATACTCGTCAATAAGCATATCCAATTTTCTGCATTTATCAAAGAAAAATGCGGGACTGAAGGGTTTATCGCCGAGGAATTTGATCGTTTTTTGTTTAATATTTCTTCAAAATATATATCGAGGGCTTATATCCAAAAGTGGCTATGAACCATTTTCTCGAAAATGAGTTTTTGATGACAAACTATTCTCAGATTTGGATGGATAAATTTGGAAAAGATTTTTTTGTGACTGCATAAGTGGCTATGAACATAAAATAGAATATAGAAATAAAATAGTTCAACAATGGAGCAGCATAAAACCGAAGGTTATAATTCGCTACAACGATTTTGTTTAAAACATTTTTCTAGATTTAGGGCATATCTTACTATCAAATTCCATCATTTCGCGTTAATAGCATTTTGATTCCCCAGTCATGAAGCTAAAATAGGAAAAAAGGTGGCTGTAAAGTCAAAAATTGTGAAAAGTATATTTAGAAAAAACCGGCGTAACTTTTTATTATATTGAGAATACCAAAATAATTCTATGGCATGTGATTGCTGACTTCATGGGGAATATTTGTTTAGGAAAAGTTTCAGAATTATGAATGAAGAAAGTTAAAATATAAGGAATTGCAACCGCGAATTTTGGATTTTTCATCAATTGCAGTGATTTTCGTGACTGGCTCATATATGTTACAAGCGACCAATCCGATGGATGAAGCTGGAATCTTTAAATTTGCTGTGTACATCACAGAAAATGCGTTTTCTATACAACATTAAGGAGAAAATCAGTTTTTTCGCTCTCCTGAAAAGTTATGTTTTTGTTCATAGCCACTTATGAATATAAGCCCTCGATATGTATGTATGTAATTTCAAGCAACTATTTAAAAAAAGTTCTACACTTGGAGAACAAGTTTGTTAATAAAAGCAGCTATTGTCTGTTGCCAGACACTTTTCTGCTATTACATCTGTTTTTTGGCATAACAGCAGTTTTCTGCAATCTTACATCACCATTCACAATGCTAAAGAGTTTGCAGTCTGCTAAAATTGGCTGTTGTTAATTAAAATATAAAAATAGATAAACGTTCATAAGCGAGTTAAGCACGAATTTCCTTTTATATTAGCTTGGTTCAATATGCGTATCATATATATTGCTAAAAACAGCAAACAGCTGTTTACCATTTCAGCATATATAAATCTGCTGTCTCTTGTTTAACAGCAGAAAATCTGTTCTTTCAGTAGACTTTCTGGTTTCTTTTACTGACATATTCCTTTGAGTGTACTGATAGATGGATTACTGAAATGCAATTTTGCCGACAATGTCTGTCGGACGAATGTATCAAAATATTTCTCGAAGATCCTGGCAATACAATATGAGTGGTTTCCAAACGTTGGAAAATTAACTAAGTATGAGTAAAGTTTCCTTCTTTCAAAGCCATAGTAAATAGTTCATTTACTAGAAAACTAGAAAAAAAGGTAGTAGATTTACTTAAAATTATTTCTTTGGATCTAATAAAAAATTCTTACAATTGAGTAAATTCAAACTTTTGTGGAAAAATATTTCCAAGGTTTTAAGTGAGAAAAAAATCTGAAATTTTTTGTATGGAAAAAATTCCATTTAGGAAATTTTAACTTAAAAATGTGTTTTTTTTCCTAAAAGTAAGTTAATATGTTGACAGACATTTATGCCGAGTTCTTCATACATTTAGGTATTAATGATCTTATAAAAAATATTTGAAATTGTTTAAAAAATATTGAATATTAATCTAAGAAGCAATTCTCGTTCGTTTGCAGAAACTTATTTCTCAATACCTATCTTGCCTTCGCAACAATCATGGAGTAATAGCTCAACTCCTTATGGCAGAGGTAACATGAAACTCTTGAAAAATATATCATGTTGTCATTTTTTGTATCAGTTTTGCATACTCTGAAGCAAAACTATTTGTTTGATTTTTTAGTTAAATTGAACTTATTTTAATTTCACCTTTTTTCCTTGTATAAAATAAAAGTTTTGAGGAAAAAAATCAGCAAAATTGTCCTCGGTTTGAGTAAATATTAACTTGATTTGAGTAAACATTTACTTAGTTTTAGGAAATTTTCAGCAAAATTTGTCTAAGATTTAGTAAAAATGTACTTAGTTTTAGGAAAATTTCAGCAAAATTTTACTTATATTTAGTAAAAATGTACTTGGTTTCCTAAATTTTAGTTAATTCTAGCCTGTCTGCTGGAAAATTGGATTAATTACTTTATCATTTACCATATACATTAAATTTGACTAAAGATGAATTGATAGTAATTGTATAATTTATATGAACTAAATAAAATTGCTCCCATGGAATACCTGGGTTTAATAATCAAAGCGATGTATATATGCAGGGAGTGATGTAGGGTATTATATAGTCGGCCCCGTCCGACTTTAGCCCTTCCTTACTTGTTCATATTAAAAATTAGTTAAATTTTTGTGAGATTTTTCGTATGAAAAATGATATTGCATAACCCCCTGTTTTGTTCCATTTATTGACTTGGAATATTTATCATTATTGTTTTTGGCTATATTTAGCATCTCTCACACAAATCATCGTAATCCTTCTATACTGATGCCTGAAATATATTATTACTTGATATTTGACATGAAAATTCGCGCCTGATTCACCGTACAAACACCATCATGGATGCATCCATATATGCTCAAATCCTTGAAGAGGTGATGCTTCCATATGCCACTAATTTGGGTTCTGCAGCAGGACAATGACCCTAAACATACAAGCTGAAAGGCTAAGATTCTATTAATGGAATGACCAGCGCAATCGCCAGACTTTAACCCCATTGAAAATTTATGGGCGGACGTCAAGAAAAGGGTGTCTGAAGTCATGCCGACTAATAATAATGATCTGTGGAGTACTGTGGAGCAGTGCTGGTATTCGATATCTAATGAAAGATACCAGACCTTGGTGAACTCAATGGCTCAGCAGTAATTTCGAATAATGGAAACGCAACTAAATATTGATTTTAATATGTAAGGATACTACAACTAGAAACTTATAAAATAAAAGTGATTTGCAATTGTTTAAATTTTTACTTTCAGATCATATAAGTGGTGCTATTATTTGGACAGTCCAATTATTGAATTTTTGATAGAGCTGTGCATTTTTTATTTTTATAAGAATTTAAAGTGTATTTTTTATCATACTACTCTTACTTACTTATCAATTTATAATACAAATACATTTTTAATTACATTTCACTTATAATTTTTTTAGTAACAATAACTATACACGTGGTGCTATTATTTTGACAGCAGCAGTATGACAAATCGAACTCAGATTTATTTCGCGCTAGATTGGTGTTTTTTTGCAGATTGCACGGTGGGGCAAATTACCAGGTTTAGAGGCAAACAAGAATTGGAGGCAGCTACACCTTTGAAATTTCGCACATGTAGTTATGGGCTTACCAAAGCCGAATATAAAAACTTCGAGTTGCCACCGCCACTTGCAGTGGGATGGTAATAGATTTTTATGAGGCAAAATACCTTTGGAAACAGGTAAACCTTTTAAATTTCGTACATATACAAAAGTTGTTTAGAAAAAAAATTAAGTTTCTCAACCTACTGGCACGCACATTTACAGTGGGATGGTAGTTGTTTTTTAAGAAAAAATACATTAGAAAACAGATAGTCATTTATCTACCGTACATGTACTAAAGGTGCTTACCGAAGTTGTCTAGCAAAATTGTATCTACTACAATCTACTGCCACACCCACTTAATGGTTGATAATCCTTCCAAGAAACGAGTTCTAATATTCCATTTTTGGCAATTTTAAAATGCAGATAATTTTAAAATGCGCAAGGAGTGGTGTAGGGTATCACATTACTTACTTGTTAGTTGATTCTATACATTAATTATAAAAACTTCTGTGAAATTTCGAGAGATCAATGACATTTATACAATTTTATATCCGCAATTTTGCAATATCTGCATTTTTAACATTAATACAATTTTAAATCAGAATTTTCCATAATTTATGGCAGCCCATTCTACCGCCATATTACCGCCTTTCTTCTCATATATATGGTTCAGCGGAAAGTTCTATTCCAAAAAATACAGGAACTAACAACATAACATCACAGTGCATTAGTTTTTACAATAACATTATTGTTTTTTTTTTGAATTTTTGATTAATTAGTTAGTATTTTCTAATTTACAAAAAAATAGTAGCTTGGTTTAAAAAAAATCAAGTCGCCACCTGATTCCAAATTTTTATATTTGCCATTTTAAATTATTACTTTCAAAGGTAATGGAAATACATAGATAAAATAGTTGTAGTTGTAGCCAAGACGACTAGGTTTCGAATGTGTAAAAAGTACATTCTATTCCACTCCAAGTACATTCTAATGCACTCAATTTTGTTCTCCCTCTCTCGCTTATAATACTGAAAATTTAACGAAAACGAATGATGTAAAAGTTAATTCCTATGTTGTTTATGCGTCAAATACCACACTTCGGTTTATTTAAATCGCTTTTTTCCATTTATTGGAGTTTTTAGAAAAAAGGGAAATTTTCTCTCCAAAATTCCATTCAGAGCCATCTAAATAATTTCCCTCGTACTACACATATCTCTGAGAATTTTGTTGAATCTAGTTCTCTCAATTATCTTGGTTACTTTCTGAAAATACGCTACTTCAAAAATGGTCTTTTTGCCTCTTAAATTGGTGTTTGGCCCCATCGTACATTGTAAAGGTTTTCAGCAATGGGCGAAGTGAAATATATTTGTTTTTTAGGTGGTTTTTCATAACGGAATGACAAATACGAAATACTACCCAAAAATTATGAATAAAGACCCAATTTGTTGGTGATTTTTGATATGAGAACTCCATTCCATTTTTGTATGGGCTTTTGGATAATTTTTCACATTTTCTTTTTCGACTTTTCATTGGCAGATTTTTCGTGCTTCCTTGATCATACTGTTACAATTGCTTTATAAATGTGGAAGCTGGCCCCTGTGTCTCGAACCTTCTAGTATTAAATTTGCACACAAATAATGCGGTCATAAGTAAAATTAAAGTCCTAATAAATTGTAATTTTTATGTTTTCAACATTTCTAATTTTTTTAAACAAATATTTCTCTTGTCTTTATTCTCTAAGTTCTAAGAAAGTATTTTTCGAATGGATGTATTGTATTGATTAAAATAGATACACTTCAAATATCCTCTAAAGTATATGACTAGATCTCGTTGTATTTTTGTGATTTATATCGCAACTATAACACTTCATGTCAGCATACTTTACTAAACTAGGATTTCTAAAAAAAATCAATTAGTTCTCATTTAAAGTCAACTTCAAAACGTTCATGTAGTTTTTCCATAATATTCCGCACTAATGTTATCCCGTATTGAAAATGATGTCAGCTTCCAGGAATTCAAAAACGAAGAGCAAAATGAATTATTCGTAATTAATTAAGATGAACTTGAATTGTCTGAAGACATTTTACAAATGATTAGTTATCGCAACATAACTCGTGCTCCCCTTCAAACCATCTGCGCCGATTAAGGATAAAAAACGGAACAGAAACTGAAACTGAAACTAAAACATCCTGTATAGCCTGCAGTATAGCATGTGCCATAACACAAACAGAATGCGAGCAAAAAAACTAACCATCCGAGGTGAGGAGGCTCAGACAAAGAGCACACACAGTCACAGCACATAATTCATATTATCCTTTGCTTGTTCTTCTTCTGCCTTTCTTGCGTGGACTTTGTGCCTGTTAGCGGTAAATTTACGGTGATTTGAAAGTAAAGTTTGTGGGTTTTTCTTATAACAATGAAACCAGGTGTTTTTATTGCTGCCCCAACAGCATGTACAGGACCCGAAGACAACGGTAATCGAAAGGATTAATGGCAAAGTTTACCAAAGGCAATGCATTTGCTGGGGATTTCCATTGAATTAGAAATGCTGACAGTATACATACAGTTGTGGGTAATTCGGTTTGGAGTTCGAAATTATGCTCGACGATCATTAAAACAACATTTGCTTGGGTTTGTTCTAAAAGTATTTTAACTAACATTATTCTTTGTTATTTTCTTTTGTTTCGGGATCAAATAATATAACCATATAACACCACCTGCTTGGTGGCATGACGCTGTCATGACCATGATCTTCAGCCATCCCAGACACAGAAACCCAACCAGCGGCCGGTCGAACGGAACAGATATTTTTAACAACCCTAAACAACGCGCACACGCCCTTGCGAGATCATACCATAAAAGTAAGAACATACAAAAAATTTCAATAAAAAACAGCATTTGAAAAATAATACCGACTTTTGGCCAACATTAAACTGCAAAATTCACATAAGTGTCGGCATGGTTGATCCGTTGGATTCCCTAATATTAGGCAGGATTCTCAACCATATGGTAGACATATTACGACGTAAGCTTTATTGCATTTCTAGAAAGCAATGATGGGCCAACAAATTAATAATGAAAATGAAAAGTTAAATTATAATTAAATCACCCAAATAAAAATTCAATAGAAAAATTTATATTGGCAAACGCATATATTTGCAATCGATGGTTACGAAAAAGGGCCGCAAGGGGTTTTAATCGTTTGAATTTACTTTTCTGAATAAGCTTGCCGAAATCTATAACTTCTAATCGAAGTATCACATTTTCAATAGTTTATTTAAAATTTTATAACAATTCTAATAATTAAATATTAATAAATCAACCTCGGTCGATGTTCACTATTACACTGTCCGATAGTCCATATTACACTTGAACCAAATGATATACAACATTTGAAACTATAGGTGAAATAGAGTTAATTGGCGTTTTAGTTTCTCATCATGTCACCCTTTAAAAGGATCATAGGTCACCGCTATAAATGCCAAATCAAAGAAGAGAATATGTACTAAAAATAGTTTAAATTTCAGGCTTCTATCTGTCTCAGTTTAGCATTAACAACCATTTCAAGTTTTGCTTCTTAAAAAGCAAGATATGAATAAACTAGAAAATCTAAACTAGTACGAATAAATGATATTTGAAGTATTTTTAATAGATATTCAACTGCTTAATTTGACACTTTTTGAAAAATTGTATTCTTTGGAACTTTGTAGTCCTGCAAAGGGGCAACAGGATGAGGAAATGAAAAACTAAAAACGCCCAGTAACTCCATTTTGCCTATAGTTTCATACGTATATCACCCGGTTCAAGTGTAACGACTTTTTTTAAATTGTACCACATGATTTTTTAAAGTTTTAAAGTTATTTTTTTTATATTTCGCTCTATATTTCACTTTTCCGATTTACACATTTTTATCCAATTTTCCTCAAATTTTGCACATCACCTTATAATTTAATTAGAAGCATCTATGGTGAAAGTGGGTAAGATCGGTTCAGATTTAGATACAGCACCCATACTAATTTCGCTTTTAATTTGACTTTTTCCGCTCTAGAGACCACGTATTTTAACAGATTTTCTTCAAATTTGGCACAGTACCCTTAATGTGAAATACATTTCGCACCGTATTTTAATTTTCCGCTCCAGAGATCATATTTGAACCGACTTTTCTACAAATTTAGTCTCGTACATGTTTCGTTATAATTCTCTGTTCCAAATCATTGCTGCAAACAACAAGGGTACTTTTTCTGTTAATCCATTTTGATACAGCAATGAAATATTTGTATTATATCAACGGATTATGTCATTACATCACTAAAACTACTTCATTGCCATAATGATAATATATCATTAACGAACATTCCATTAATGAAATGTGTAACCAGTTTCATTAATATGATGAGAAGTTTTCATGTCAGTTTATATTAAACTAACAGTAATTAAACATTATTCATTGATTGTTAATGTAATGAAATATTTTACGTTGTATTATTGAAGCTATACGTGGACACATAAACAATAACAAGTTTTATTAATGCTTTTTTCTTTTTTACTCATCTACTGTTGAGAGTGGAATACTTACCCTTAACATTACAATCGAACTTCCATAAGTCGAATTTTCTTTAAATCGAAGCACATGTAGTGACAATAGCACTAAGGAGGAAATTCGCTTAAATTCTTCTTCTATAACTCGAACAACCATAACTTGAATTTCTCTATAACTCGAAGAAAAACAATGGCACCAACTTTCATAAGTCGAACTTTTCGGGGAAATACAGAATTTGAAAATAAGTTGTTTGTACGTTGGTTATTTTCGGACCAAAATACCTCTCAGAAGTAGAAAATAATGGGACGTAAGTAATGACACTTTACGTTTGAGTGTTATTTATGTTGGTCCTTTTTGAGTTTAAAATTGATTTTGTTATTATAGCTCGGGTAAGTCCCGAAGTTTAACTCTACCGATTTATGTTTCACTTGTGTTTGGTATGTTGGGAACAAAATTAATTAAAAAACAAGAGAGTCACCATGGTATCGAAGCGTGTTTTGAAAAGTTTGTCAATTCAAGAAAAATTTAAATTAATAAATGAGGTGGAAAATGGTTCAAAGAAAAAAGACGAGGCTGAGAAATATGGTATTTCGGCCAGTACGGTTTCCATAATTTTAAAAAATAAGCAGGCTATTATTATCGCTGTTGAATCTGGTTTTTCTTCTGAAGGAAGTAAAAGAATGAAAAACCAACAAAATTGCCCGGCACAACCAAAAGAGTAAACTGAAATCCATTGAATTGAAATTTTTCCCCCATATATGCCATCAAAATTACAACCACTTGATCAGGGTATAATTAACTGTTTGAAGAGCCATTCTAGAAACAGAAGAATGCTTTAAAGGGTATAGATGAAATAAGTAAACGCGCTATTACACTATTGGATGTCATTAGTCATACAACCAAGGCGTGGGACATTGATGTCAAACGATCGCAAATTGCTTTAAGAAAGCCGGATTTGGTCAGCATTCAGTATGGGAAGAAGAAGATGACATACCTTGATATTTTTAAGAGATGTTACTGGCGATTTGATATCCTTGGAATCTGCCTATGGATGTCTATTGTACTTGGATGCGTTTGAATAATATAACATCCAATAGTACTCTTCAGGATTACATTGAGGTTGATAATGAACTTATTGTATCAGACTTTCCTGCCGGTGACGATATTGTTGAGGATTGTGCTACTTACGCAGAAAGCCCAATAAGTGATGAGGAGAACTCGGTAGAAGAGTTTATTATTCAACCACCTGATATATATAAATATAAGTTTTTTTCTGCACACGAATGAAAGCTCAACTGATGAGCATTACAAGCCCTAAACAAATTGGAGTTACTTCTTACTCACAACAAAAAAGAACCAAACAAAAATTACACAGTATTTCAAGTAATTAGAAATGTATAGAATTATCATGAATAAATTCGAATAATTGTAATTATTGCAAGTAATTAGAACTGTATAGAATAAAACTGGATAAATTCGAATAAATGTACTTGATTTTTAATGTGCAAAAAAATTATAAGTAATTCCATAAGTCGAAGTTTTTTTCGGGATAATGGTGGTTCGAGTTCAAGTTCGTTTTCATTAAGAAGTAAAATTTGGTGTATTTTCAATATTAAATATTGTGATTTGACTTACTACTCTCAAAATTGGCAAATAAATTATTCTATGACAGCATATGTCAATTTTACTCCTAGTGATGGCTACTTCAAAGAATTCTCTTAATTCTCTTGAGGAATTTTTAATTCTCTTGATTCCTCACTTGTGGTATATCCAAAATTTAAAACTTCTCCGCAATCATTATGTTTCACTACATAATTAATACTTTGTTGACTTACTTATAGCAAACATGTTTAATTATTTTTTCTGGACATTTTTGGAATTTGAATACTCGAACAAGCGACTTAGGCAACGACTGCCTCCTAAAACACTGCAGGTATGACGAAAATATGGCGAATGCATCCTAGGAACAATAAACTATACAGTAAATTTTTAATAATAGAATCATGTACAGTACAACATGATTCTAGTTCAACTTTCCTCAAACCAGGTAAATATTTTCTCAGACTGAGGAAAATTCCAGAAAGTTTTTCCTCAAACCAAGTACATTTTTACTAAATCTAAATTTTTCCTAAAACCAAGTAAATTTTTACTAAATCTAAAAAACATTGGTGAAATTTTCCTAAAACTAGGTCAATTTTTACTCACATATATGAAATATTTACTTAAACTGAACACAGTTTTGCTGATTTTGCCCTCAAAACAAGTAAATTTTTACTTAAAATGAGGAAAATTTTACTTGACACAAGGAAAAAAGTGAAATTAAAATAAGTTATATTTAACTAAAAATAATTCAAACAACGGATTTTGCTTCAGAGTATGCAAAACTAATACAAAAAATGACAAAATGAAATATTTCTAAAAAGTTTCATGAAACCTCTACCATAAGGAGTTGAGCTATTACTCCATGATTGCTACGAAGGCAAGATAGGCGCTTTCGCAGTGGTTGTTTAGAAAATAATACTTTAAGAAATAAGTCTCTGCAAACGAACGAGAATTGCTTCTTAGGTTAATATTCAAGAACACTTCTAAACAATTTGAAGCGATTTTTATAAGTTCATTAATACTTCAATGTATGAAGAACTCGGCATAATTTCAATAAACACACTAACTTAATTTTAAGAAAAAACATATTTTTTAGTTAAAATTTCCTAAATGGAATTTTTCCATAAAAAAAAAATCTTAATATTTTTCTTACTTAAAACCTTGGAAAGTTTTTTCGACACAAGTATAAATTTAGTCAATTTTAAGAAACTGTTTTAGACCCAATGAAATGTTTTAAGTATTTCTTGTAAATGAACTATTTACTATGACTTTGAAATAGAAAACTTTACTCATTCTTAATTAATTTTCCTATTTTTAAGGACATTTTTACTGAACTGCAGTTAAATTGTTGAACTAAATTGTAGTATGGATTTTACTTAGATTTAGAAATTCTATTTTTGAACGTATGTTTTATCGGGAGAAAAAAGAATAAATTTATATAATAATGTCATCCATGTCAGCAATTTAGTTTATTGTATATTATATATTTAGCCGAAAATGTTTGCTTTATTTTTTCTTTGCTCTTTTTTTGGTATAGGTGTTAGATTTGAAATAAAATTAGATGCATGCTTCCAAAAATACTACACAAACATTGACAGCGTCTCAATCCCTTATTTTTAGTTTGTTGTAACGGCGATCCTTTGCTAATGCCAATCACTTTTGTGAACAAGGAATTCTGTCAGTTTGATTCACTCCTGAAATGACAAAGGTTCATCTTACTGTAGTTCTTCTTCAGAACTTGAAGTATGAAATATATTGCAAGATGTAGGAGTTGTCAAAAAATGTTAAGTCAGTGTAACAATTCCACTGGGTTTCTTCAAAATCACATAAAAAGAAATACGTTTCTTAATTCAAAATCCAAAAAAAAAAACAAAATTTCCAAATATTTGACCTATAACCTTAAAGCGCCGCAGATCAAACATTTTTTGGGCTATAAGTAAAAGCAATCACTGTCGTACGGAAACGTACGACGTGACACTCAATGTGTTAAAGGTAATGCTTGGAATGTCCTTACAGGCCGGACGGAGTCAACCAAAGTTTCTAAATCGATTGATATTTAACAGTGTGTTGAGCTCATTATACCCTCACTCTACAGAGTAGGAGGGTATATATCATTTGGGACAGAAAAAAAGTGTAACGCATTGAAGGAGTGACTTGAGACCCTAAGCATGCTTGGACCAAATCCGTTTTACGACTTTTTAAGGAGTTTGAGCCATGTCCGTTCGTCCGTCCGTCTGTCTGGCTGGTGTACACGATAACTCTCGAAAGGAGCTAAGGAATCGATTCACACTTTGCACATCATAATATTTTTCCCAAACTTAGTTTAAGTTCGAAGATGGGCAAAATTATCACACCCTTCTGGTACCTCCCACACAAATAGCCTATATTCCAAGGTTAACCTAAAACCCATACAACTTCCACATGAATAACACTAGTCAACAGTCAAAATGTACTCGGGATGCGATAATTTTTTCTGTGTAGATAACCTTGACATGAGCTCGAAAAACGCAATAAAATTTTTTTTTTTCGTTTGGTTTTTTTTTTATTATTTTTTTTTTAAATTTTAAAAATTTTTTTTTGGTTAATTTGTTTCGTCCGGCATAACTCGGGAACCACTAGCCCGATTTAATTGAATTAAATTTTAAAAAATTTAAAATTACAATTCCCTTAATCTGTTCATATATTGTTTTCCTATACAAGCAACAGTTTCCAAGTTAAAAATGAATATATAAAGGAAAAAACTTATTTTTTGCCTAAAAATTTAAAATTTTTTTTTTTAAAAAATCCATAAAAAATCCAAAATGAAAAAAAATGTCAAATCTTATTACTTTTACGTAAAGTCACATAACCTATGAGCAAAATGAGACAAAGATCATGAAAATCGATGCAAGCGTTTCGCTTTTATTCGCAATTGAGTAAAAGTATGAATTTCAAAAATTTAAAAAATTTTTTTTTGGTTAATTTGTTTCGTCCGGCATAACTCGGGAACCACTAGCCCGATTTAATTGAATTAAATTTTAAAAAAATTAAAATTACAATTCCCTTAATCTGTTCATATATTGTTTTCCTATACAAGCAACAGTTTCCAAGTTAAAAATGAATATATAAAGGAAAAAACTTATTTTTTGCCTAAAAATTTAAAATTTTTTTTTTAAGAAATCCATAAAAAATCCAAAATGAAAAAAAATGTCAAATCTTATTACTTTTACGTAAAGTCACATAACCTATGAGCAAAATGAGACAAAGATCATGAAAATCGATGCACGCGTTTCGCTTTTATTCGCAATTGAGTAAAAGTATGAATTTCAAAAATTTAAAAAATTTTTTTTTGGTTAATTTGTTTCGTCCGGCATAACTCGGGAACCACTAGCCCGATTTAATTGAATTAAATTTTAAAAAAATTAAAATTACAATTCCCTTAATCTGTTCATATATTGTTTTCCTATACAAGCAACAGTTTCCAAGTTAAAAATGAATATATAAAGGAAAAAACTTATTTTTTGCCTAAAAATTTAAAATTTTTTTTTTAAGAAATCCATAAAAAATCCAAAATGAAAAAAAATGTCAAATCTTATTACTTTTACGTAAAGTCACATAACCTATGAGCAAAATGAGACAAAGATCATGAAAATCGATGCACGCGTTTCGCTTTTATTCGCAATTGAGTAAAGGTATGAATTTCAAAAATTTGCTCGACATATGCACAACTTTGTCTATGGTAAGGTTTTTTCTTTTTTTTTGATTCTCAGAATTAACAAAACGGAATAAACAAAGGGTTATTTAATTTTTATGATTGCGTAAGCAAAGTAATAAACGCTAATAAATGTGCGTGAACAATTAAAAGGAAAAAAGGAAAGGGGACTTTTTTAATTATTTGGGTTTTCCGTTGGCTACCTGTATGATTTTTTTACAGAAATGCAACCCACATTTAAGGGTGGTCATTATTCGGAAAATTTAAGACTCACACATGGTGAAACAGGTATGTAGCCACCGTAAAAAAATATACACCCATTTATAAGTACCTGTCAGTAAAATACTAAACAATACACAGTATAAATAGGTCTTCATTGATCGATTTTACTCATTCAACAAGTGTCGACGAACGCGATAGTTAAAATGAGCAAACGTTCGCGAGGATTTGAATGCAATACCAATCCAAGTAATTTTTGTTACATGTGCGGAGAATACGTTTCTGAAAAAAACAAGCGTTGTTTTTCACCTAAATTGAGAGATTCATTTGAAGAGAGCTTCAATTTAAAGGTCTCAAACATAGATGAGCGGTGGACACCAAGTGCTCTATGTCCAAGGTGCTACGTACAGCTAGCTGACTCAAGGTAAGTGTAGATTACGAAATTCAAGAACATATATAACTTATTATTGAAATTCTTTCAGACGACAGCCGAGAATCATCATGCCAATGCTTTGGAGAGCTCCGCTTTGCCATGTAACAGATTGCTACTTCTGAAAAAATATACGATGGACTTACGCTGCTGTTTCAACAGTGAATTTTCCAGTGCCATTTTGCGAAGAACCAGTGGACCCGCAACCGTCCGTTTCAAGATGGGCATCTAATAATGAGGCGATACATCCAACATCAGATCCGGAGACAGTAGAAACCACATCAGAATGCGAGTCAACATATACATTGCATGGAGGTCAACGCTTATGTTCCCAAGCAGAACTGAACGATTGGGTTAGAGAATTGAAACTCTCCAAGGAAGATGCAGAGTTGCATGCATCGCGCATGCAACAGTTCGGTTTCTTGGCTCCTGGTGTGGTGACAACAATCTACAGGAAGCGTCATGAACCATACGCAAGGTACTACACAAAAAAAGACAACATCTGTTTTTGTAAGGACATTCCCGGATTATTTGGTGAACTCGGGTACTCTTAAAAAACTTCGTGAAAGCTATCAAAAAAGATGGCGAAGCGTTCGCCTATTTAAAAACCATTTTTCCTCACCTTTCATCGGCAAAGATTAAGGAAGGCGTTTTCGACGGTCCGCAAATTAAAAAGTTGTTGCAAGACCAACAGTTTGAGCACATTTTATCACCAAATGAAGCTGCAGCTTGGAACTCATTTCGGCAAATTGTTTCCGGATTTCTTGGAAACAACAAAAGCTCAAATTACAGAGAGATCGTCGAACAACTACTCCAAAATTATAAAAAAATTAGAGCAAATATGTCGCTTAAGATACATTTTCTACACTCGCACTTGGACTTCTTTCCGGACAACCTGGGCGTTGTGAGTGACGAGCATGGTGAGCGTTTTCATCAGCAAATGAAAGAAATTGAGCACCGATACCAAGGATTTTGGAACGAAGCTATGATGGGGGACTATATCTGGTTCCTGATAAGAGAAACAGACCCACAACAATATAAAAGAAAGCACAAAGCACACAGTATTTTTTAATTTGAAGGTTTTTATTATTGTGTTTAGATATTTTTTTTTTTTAACTTTTTTATAATTAATTAATGTTGATATCCTTAGGATAATTTCTTGTACATATATCGAATTGTTTTTTAATTTAAAGTCATATATTTTTGTCACCCAAAAATTTTAATTTTTTTTGTAATAAAAAAGAAAAAACCTTACCATAGACAAAGTTGTGCATATGTCGAGCAAATTTTTGAAATTCATACCTTTACTCAATTGCGAATAAAAGCGAAACGCGTGCATCGATTTTCATGATCTTTGTCTCATTTTGCTCATAGGTTATGTGACTTTACGTAAAAGTAATAAGATTTGACATTTTTTTTCATTTTGGATTTTTTATGGATTTAAAAAAAAAAAAAATTAAATCTTTAGGCAAAAAATAAGTTTTTTCCTTTATATATTCATTTTTAACTTGGAAACTGTTGCTTGTATAGGAAAACAATATATGAACAGATTAAGGGAATTGTAATTTAAATTTTTTAAAATTTAATTCAATTAAATCGGGCTAGTGGTTCCCGAGTTATGCCGGACGAAACAAATTAACCAAAAAAAAATTTTTTAAATTTTTGAAATTCATACCTTTACTCAATTGCGAATAAAAGCGAAACGCGTGCATCGATTTTCATGATCTTTGTCTCATTTTGCTCATAGGTTATGTGACTTTACGTAAAAGTAATAAGATTTGACATTTTTTTTCATTTTGGATTTTTTATGGATTTTTTAAAAAAAAAAATTTTAAATTTTTAGGCAAAAAATAAGTTTTTTCCTTTATATATTCATTTTTAACTTGGAAACTGTTGCTTGTATAGGAAAACAATATATGAACAGATTAAGGGAATTGTAATTTTAAATTTTTTAAAATTTAATTCAATTAAATCGGGCTAGTGGTTCCCGAGTTATGCCGGACGAAACAAATTAACCAAAAAAAAATTTTTAAAATTTAAAAAAAAAATAATAAAAAAAAACCAAACGAAAAAAAAATTTTTTATTGCGTTTTTCGAGCTCATGTCAAGGTTATCTACACAGAAAAAATTATCGCATCCCGAGTACATGAAATTTTTTTCAATTTGTTGACTAGTGTAATCGGAATCAGCTATAATTTGGTATTTGATAATGGTTTTATAATCAATTTAATTGTACTAAATATGGCGGGTTTTGCACGCCCCTTCCAGTACCTCCCACATAAATCATGCAAAACTACGTAATATTAAAGCTGTTATAACTTCTATACTGATGATGGGAATAATGTAAAATTTGATATTTAGCAATGCTTTTTTAGTGGTTATATTCGCATGGAATATGGGCGAAATTGTCACCTCCCCCACAAGGTGGCATAAAATTTGGTTACTATAAAACCGACATAACATCCATACGGGTAGTCAAAATCACTTGAAACTTGATATTTAAAAATGTTTTTAAAATCACTTGAAACATAAAAAATATTTACGCTTTAGCCAGGCCCCTTTTTGTACCTCCCACAATTGTATATATCCTAGGTAACTTCTATACTGGTGCATGGAATCCACTTGACTTGTTATTTGATCATGTTTTGTTTTATAAATGTGGAAGCTGGGACCATGTGACACGAACCTCCTTCCACACAAATTATCCTGCCCTACATAAAATTTTATTCCTTATAACTTCCGTATATATGCTCTCTGAGAATGAGGGTATATATAAGTCAGTTTAGCCGACTGAAGCTTACTTACTTGTTTTTTCTACTTACTTACTTTTTTCACATCGGTAGTCAAGGGTATATTTATTCTGGCTCACATAGGACTGCATATGGGCTTCACCCAAAAAAGATCCACAAAAATGAAATCAGACTACACTAAAAGCTTTTAACTTTATTTTTTCCATATTTTGATAACTTTTACTATTATGGTACTTGAAGTTAACTTGTTCTCTTTTATTTTAATTAAAATTTTAAGTGGTGTAAGAAAATTAGTAAAGTATACACTTTAGTACACTTGGAAATAATTGTAGTGTCCGTTTTGTCGCGTCCGTATTTCTGCTGCATCTAATTAAAAAAATCTAAGAGATAATTCTCATATTTCACAAATCTACGAACAAAAGTTATCCTCTGAATATCATTTGCATGTATATATGGAAAAAGAATGTTCTCAACAAATTGCTGAATTTTGTATATTTCTATAAGAGCTTCAAAAGTATCTCTGTTTTTTGTTGCGTCCGTTTCATTGTATAATTTGTACTAAATCCTGACAATATATTGTCAAGATTTAGATTTAATGTAGTACTCTTTAAGCTCTTTAGAGCACTAAAAATGACGAAAGACTTTTTCTGTTTCTTTCATGGTTTTGGCGTAGTTAAAAGCGTGTGAATGTCGCGTCCGGGTCACCGGGAAATGCCCATATGTTATTTTTACCAACATCAGTTATTTTAGGGGGAAATTCCCCACGTTACAAACTAAAGACGACACCATACAGTCCACTCATTTGGTAGTTCAGGGTCTAAACAAAGTGTTTTGTTTGGCATTAAGACAACAACAACATGGATATGAACATATCATGTTCTGCTCACTTTAGCCTTGAGGTCACTCTGCTTCCTTCAATGGAGAAAAAAACAGCATCTGACTTAAAGAAATTAGGGAATCCTTCAAAGGATCCATTTCACAAGTGCATATATTACGAAACAAATGTCTAATTTCATTCTAGACACAATAAAAAGGAAATAATTTTGCTTTCAAACTGCAAACATAAATGTCTGGCTTTTATTACATATAATAATGGCCCAGAACAAATTGCCAGCAATAAGGCAATGGCAGAGAGGCATAAAAGGATATTTTTTGGAATTTTGAATAGAGATTTCCTCGAATTGAACCAACCAATTATTGTATATATGTATAAATAATTCATGAATAGTACTTTGTTGTGGTGAGGGGGGGGGGGATAAAATGACGTGATTGAAAAAATAATTGTTAGTCAAGTACCTGTTGGTTCTGCAAATGTTCTCTTAGTGTAAATAATTATTTTTATTTAATTATTTACTGGTTTAGTATCTGATAGGGATCACGTTCTATATCATATCATTCTTGTTTTTCTATATGGCTTTTGTTCTTTTGATAATTTCGGTTGTGTGAGTTGGTTGGTTGGTAGGTTGTTGGTTGGTTGATTGTGTTTATTTGTTTGGTTTGATTGGGTTTGGTTGTTGGTGGTTGGGTTCGGTTTGGTTGTCGCAAAACATTCATTTAATTTACAAAAACATATAAAAAAGTTGTCCTCTTTGTCCTGATCTGTAAATAAACAACAACAAAAATACAAAAAATATAAATTAAATTATAATTAAATAAATAATATATAAATAAATTCATACGTGATAGTCCATTAGCAAATAAAATGTATTCAAACAAACTAAACTAAATTAACTAAAGAGAACTCAACTAATGCTGCTTGCTAATGATTGTACGAGTAAGTATATTTATATATTTGTTTATTCATATAGATATGGGTGTATATATGTATGTCTCTATGTAGGTATGTATATTTAAAACATGCACCAGCACTACAACCTTGTTCAAACTACAGAATAGTCACTGTAAGTTTCAGTCTAAACTCCGTACAGTATGGCCGATATTTGCTAAGAACATTTAATGATAGTATTAACGAAGAACCAAAAAATAAGTTAGGTCAGTTAGACAGAAACATTATTATTTAGCTGGATAAAGTTCGCTTAATATCAATTAAAAATCGAAAAATTCTCATTCTAAAATAGCTCAAAATTTCTGCATAAATTTAGTTAAATTTTGCATAAACTAGAAATTGGTTATTAGTATGACATAATTATTGTTATTATTTATATTAAAAATATTTATTATTATATATTTGTATACAAAAATATAAATATTGTACAAATGATTCAGCCAGTTTTTCATCGAAAATCGCAAGGATTTACCTTGCCAAAAAAACAATAACATTTGAAAACCAGTAAGGAAAGGCTAAAGTCGGGCGGGGCCGACTCTATGATACACTCCACTTTCAATCCGAATACAATTCAATTCGGTGAAAAAGTGAAAACGGGAAGGTTTTTGTATCCTGTAAATGTATGTGTTTGACAAAAAATTTTATATCGGAAAGGACATTTGTATGAGGATATATTGAAACCTGGAACGAAATAGGTGAAATATAAAATGTATAGTTTGGCCAAAATCGGTTAAACTTACGGGAGCAACATTTGAATTTGGGCTATATTTAAATGTGAACCGATCTTACCCACTTTCACCATAGTTTTGTTTAGTTAGATTATAAGATGTTGTGCGAAATTTAAAGAAAATCGAGCACAATATGTGGCTTTTAAAGCGGCAAAAGTCAAATCGGGAGCGACATTTGTAAGGGGGCTATATCTAAATCTGAACCGATCTTACCCAATTTCTGCATAGTGTTTCTAGTTGGATTATAAGATGTTGTCCCAAATTTAAAGAAAATCGGGTACAATATATGGTTTTTAGAGCGCAAAATTCAAATCGGGAGCGACATTTGTATGGGGCCTATATCTAAATCTGAACCGATCTAGCCCGCTTTAGCCACAGCTGTTTCTAGTTAGATTATAAGATGTTGTGCCAAATTTAAAGAAAATCGATTAGAATATGTGGCATTTAAAGCGGAAAAAGTCAAATCGGGAGCGACATTTACATGGGGGCTATATCTAAATCTGAACCGATCTTACCCAATTTCTGCATAGGTGTTTCTAGTAAGATTATAAGATGTTGTGCCATATTTAAAGAAAATCGAGTATAATATGTGGTTTCTACAGAGGAAAATGTCAAATCGGGAACGACATTTGTATGGGGCTATATCTAAATCTGAACCGATTTGACCTATTTTCACCATAGATGTTCTTAGTTTAAATATAAGATGTTTTGCCAAATCTGAAGACAATCTGATACAATATGTAGTTTCTAGAGCGGAAAAAGTCAAATCGGGAGCGAAATTTGTATGGGAGCTATATATAAATCTGAACCGATCTGTCCGATATTCACCATGCGAGTTTCTAGTGGGAATATACGATGTTTTACCAAATCTGAAGACAATCTGATACATTATGTGGTCTCCTGAGCGGAAAAAGTCAAATCGGGAGAGAAATTTGTATGGGAGCTATATATAAATCTGAACCGATCTAACACATTTTTACCACAGGTGTTTCTAGTTACAATATAAGATGTTTTGCCAATTTTAAAGAAAATCTGTTGTAATATGTGGTATCTAGAGTGAAAAGAGTCAAATCGGGAGTGAAATTCGTATGGGGGCTATATCTAAATCTGAACCGATTTTCTTCAAATTGAATAGAGTTCGTCCTTATCCCGAAAAACATCGTTGTGCAGAGTTTCATTTGGTTCTGTCTACAATTGCAACCTGTATCGTGATTACAAGAATAGATGGAAGGACAGACAGACAGACGGACATTGCTAAATCGACTCAGAAAGTGATTCTAAGACGATCGGTATAATTAACAATGGGTCTATCTCGTTTCCTTTTGGGTGTTACAAACAAATGCACAAAGACATAATACTCTCGTGGAGTGTATAAATATTATATAAAAATTTACCAGATTTGCAGATTTTACATTTTTTCCAAAAAATAACCGAATTCCCGAAGGGGCAAAAATTTGTTCCAAAAAGGTATTTTTGTTGGACCTCAAATTCGTAAAATTTTGAGAAATATGAACTGTAATGACCAAAACTAGTATTTTTGTACAAAGTTTTAGTGAAAACTTCAATAACTCAATCAATTACCGACGGATTAAAAAAATTAAAAATTAATTTAAAAACTATATAAACATTCCCAATTGGAAAATGTAGAAAAATTGAAATAAAATATGTTTGCTGAACAAATACATCATCAAGTTTTAAATAAACACATATATAAGATAAATATATATTTCGAAAGCTCTAAGTTTCATATTTTTCAATCCGGTGAGAAACTGAAACTCATTCGATAATCGACTGAACAGGCTTCCAACTCGCTGTAGGCCTGTTGTTCTCCCCTAGACGGAGTCTAGATATTTTGTTTTAGTCGACAATATCTACAAGAAAATTAGTATCACACACTGTCTAAAACATATTCATCATATGATTATGTTGAATTTATATTTTGAATATGATTAAATATCTTTTTAAGTTTTTCAGTTATTTTGTTTGGTGGGTGGTACTTATTTTGAAAAGCATAGGTCATCAAAATCTATACTATTACCTATGCCTGGAATACCGCTGCTCTCACAATTCAATAATAATCAATACTTTGTTTCAGTCCTTTATATTATCTTCACGAATTATCCACATATTATTGCATACTACTTCTAAACTTGTTTAATGTACGCGTCTTCCAATAAATTCAAATGTTTTGTATTTTTAAAACCACTTAACCTAGTAAAAACGGTTTCCCCGGTTTGACGAAATTGCCATAAAAAACGGTGAACGGCATCTAACACCGTTTTTCGGTTTTGAAATCTCTAGTCCGGCATTGTTAAAATAACAAAATTCTTGAAATGTGATAGAATGTGGAGGGCATTATTTAGTCGACCTGCACTTTTTTACTAGATTTTTTGATAAATCAAATTTTCGTCTAAGTACCTTTAGTATTTGGAATATATTTCTGGGAGTATTGATCATGCCTATATATATATTTCCTTAAGATAATTATGGTTTCGTGGTTTAGAAATAGTTTTCAAAAAATTATGTAAAACTAGGTTTTTGTACCCGACATTGTAGGGTTCGAAAATAGGATTATTTTTTATCACTCCTCAACATACGGTGTCTTCGAATTAAAATATCCTAATTTGTTGGCACAGTATTTGAAAGTTTTATTTTAATTTTTGATGGGATTGTACAAAAGTAAAATAAATTAAGTAAAAGAATTATAGAAATTAATATTAGATATTTTGGAAATTAGAAAGAATAACAAGATTTTACATTTCATCCAGCTAGCTCTCAAAATGGAGTTGTAGACCGATAATAACAAAATAAATTGGTAAAAAATCTGTAGAGGAAAAACGAAATGACCATTTAGCAAAGATAGCTAATTGTAAAAAAACATTTGTCGAAGAAAGCGGAACCCATCGGAAGATATGACAGCATTTGAATACTGGAAAAATAAATATGTATTACCCAGTAAATGATAACCGGCCATGTTCTGACAACCGCATGATTTTCAAATCACATTTTTTGCGATTTCGAGTTTGTAAGTTTCGCATTTGTCTTTAAAACAACTTTTTGTCTTTCGTTTCTGACGAGCAAATGATCCACTTCATTTGCTTGGTTAAACAAAGTCGTTTTAAATAGATGTGGAAAATTTAGAAATTTGGAATCTCACAAAAAACCCGACTTTCAATGTGAGCCACTTGTAAAAATATTATTAAAATTAAACAAAATTGTAAAGTATTTCCAAAAAAATATTCCTAAACGCAAGCATGTGTTATAACTCAGTGCAGCTGTAAACAAAGAAAAAAGTGACTGAGGCTTCAACTACAAAAGCCGGAATGCCGTGTGCATTCCATTTCATTCATTCATTCATAGATCATTAATTAGTTCAATCTTAAGAACAGAATGAAACGGTCTTTGATTTCAGACCCCCAAACTTCACGAGGACGCACACTTGATGTCCCACTATAACCAACAGTTTGTGCCCCCTCCCTTCTTCGAGAGATGTTTTCATCAAACGTGAAGAGCCTCCTTTAGAGAATGTGAGCCGTTAATGTCATGATGATGACGACGACGATGATGATGATGATACGGCCAAAGGCGTTGACGACGATGATGTCGCTGGTGTGGAATACGTTGGAGTGTGCAGCGAAATAATTTTCAAAGTCAAGGTTAAGTTGTACGTATACGTTTCGTTTTGTTTATTTTTTGTAATTCTTGTCTTTCGTTTCTTTTTTGCACTTTTCTAAAGAGTTCTGTTCTTTTTTGTTTCCCATTCCCATTCATTTCGGTTTGTGTTTGTTTGTTTGTGTTTATTATTTTTAGCTTTCAATGCAGAAAAGTTAAAGAAGTTTCGTACATGTGCAGGCAGCCACAAACAACGCTTCGAGCATAGGAAGTAGGGAATGGTGTTTGAATGCTAAAATACGAAAACACATTTTTTCTCTCGGCTGAACGACAAGAAGCAACAACAAACAAGCCAACCACTTCAAACGCTTGCATTCGAATTGGAGATACACTGTGAAAAATCGAACATTTGGATCAAGGAATTTGAAATATATGGTGGTGGATCATATAGAAGTAGAAAAAGTGCCAGAAGCCCTAGACTTGTGAACTGACGTAGACTATCAGTGAAACTTCGAATGAAATTTGCAATTTTATCCAAATGAGGAATTCTCAGAAACTACTGAAAAGTCCACTCAGACATTTACAGAGTATTTAGAATATAGGTGTAGCTATTTGCTGAGAAAAAATAAAACAGGGATTTTTAAATCAATTTCAATATAGAGTAATTTCAATTTCATCTGAAGCGATCACACGAGAAATTATAGACATAATTTATTATTTTTTGAAAATCAGGCAATGCAGTTTTATTTTCCTTATAAAAATGTACATAATTGGAAAATTTCATTAAAATCGGAGAGAAAAGACAAAACGTTCGTGTTCGCCTTGTACGAAAAACTTCGTTGTGCAAAGTTTCATTTGGTTCTGTCTACAATTGCGACATTGATTACAAGAATATATGGACAGACAGACAGGCGGGCATTGCTAAATCGATTCAAAAAGAGATTCTAAGTCGATCGGTATAATTAACAATGGGTCTATCTCCCTTCCTTTTGGGTGTTACAAACAAATGCACAAAGACATAATACTCTCGTGGAGTGTATAAAAATTTGCAACTTATTGTTGTATGAGACAGAAATATAAATATTTTTTGTAACTTATTATTTAAATATTGAAAATTCAAGCTCGAGTCCAAAAACATCACATTTAAACTTATTTTTTGTAACATCAGTTAATTTCTTCTACACCATATCCAATTGAAAATTCCAATTGAAATTGAGAAATTCCATTTGAAATTGAGATTTTCCATTTCAATTTGAGAAAATTGCAATTGAAATTGAGATTTTCCATTTGAATTTGTGAAAATTCCAATTGAAATTGGGATTTTCCATTTGAAATTGAGAATATTCCAATTGCAATTAAGAATTTCCATTTGGGAAAATTCCAATTGAAATTGAGAAATTCCATTTGAAATTGAGATTTTCCATTTCAATTTGAGAAAATTGCAATTGAAATTGAGATTTTCCATTTGAATTTGAGAAAATTCCAATTGAAATTGGGATTTTCCATTTGAAATTGAGAATATTCCAATTGCAATTAAGAATTTCCATTTCATAATGAGAAAATTCCAATTGAAATTGAGAATATCCATTTCATATTGAGAAAATTCCAATTGAAATTGGGAATGAAATTGAAATAAAAATTCTAAATGTAAAAATTACTTTAAAGGCACCTCTTAGAACTGTGTTTCAAATTTAGTATGAGCTGGAAAAAATAATTGATTGTGGAAATTGTGAGCACTATTTCCAACAAAATTCAGAGAACTAAATGGTGATTTTTTTAAAAGCTATAGGAAAGTTTTTCAAAAAAAAAAAAAAACACATAAAATTCAGAAAAATGCATGAAATCTTTATTTGAATCGATAGTACGTTCCATATAATTTAATGTTTGAAGATTATTTCATGCAAATGTTGACCTTGACTGCGCCTCAAATGGTCCATCCGCTTAGTCCAATCTTGACATACTCTTTCCAACATTTCGGCCGGTATCTCCCGAATAAATGCTTCAATGTTGTCTTCCAATGCGTCAATTGAAGCGGGCTTGTCTGTGTAGACATGAGCTTTAACATAGCCCCACAGAAAATAGTCTAAATAGTCTAAAGCCGATCTAGGCGGCCAAATGACCGGTCCCGAACGTGAAATAAAATGTTCACCGAACTCGCCTCTCAATAAGTCCATTGTTGCGCGTGCTGTGTGGCATGTGGCACCGTCTTGTTGAAACCACAAGTCATACAAGTCAAGCTCTTGCATTTTGGTCAAAAAAAAGTTGGATATCATCTCAGGATAGCGCTCACCATTCACAGTTACGTTACGATTCGTATCATCTTTGAAGAAATACGGTCCAATGATGCCACCAGCCCATAAACCGCACCAAACTGTGACTTTTTCTGGATGCATTGGTAGCTCTTGCAATGCTTCTGGCTGATATTCACTCTTGAGCCAAAAATGAGTTTTGTCGCTGAACACAATTTTTTGGTAAAATGAACTTTCTTAACAGAGCACGGATTTTGATAATAAAATTCAATAATTTGCAAGCGTTGTTCGTTTGGTTAAATTATAGACCAAACTGAAGATGTTTGACAGTGAAACAAAACACGAAACGTGCGTCAGCTGTTTAAACCAGTGTTGCCAAAAAGGATAATAGCTTTATTATCCATAAACATATTATCCATATGTACTCCAGAAAATAAAACAATCCTCAACAGACTTGTCAACGAGATAAAAAGACTGTTAAATTAAAAAATTAATAAAATGTCAGCATACTAAGGTAGTAAAGGAAGAAAGAAGCTAGTAAAGAAACCAATTGCAGTTTATGGCAAGGTACAAAAAAGTTTAACCAAGCACATCCGCAAATACCACTGCTAAAACAACTAGATGGTACTTGGACAACGAAACCACAAGACAAAGCGGAAACGTGCAGATCGTGTTCAGGATGTTTTACGCCACAACATAAACGATCAAGAAGGCTTCATAGGACAATCCTCTTGGATTTAGTCTATTAAGTTTTCATATCCTCACTCTACAGAATAGGAGGGTATATATCATTTGGGGCAGAAAAAAAGTGGAACACATTGAAGAAGTCACTTAAGAAACCAAGTATGTTTGGACCAAATCCGTTGCATGACTTTTTAAGTTTTCCGTCCGCCTGTCTGACTGGCTGGTGTACACGATAACTCTCAAAGGGAGTTAAAGAAATAAATTCAAACTTTGACTATGTTAATATTTTTCCCAAACTTAGTTTAAGTTCGAAGATGGGCGACGCCCCTTCAGGTACCCCCACACAAATAACACATATTAATATGTTAAATTGAAACGAATGTAACTTCTACACAGATACTCAGAATCGGCTATATTTTGGCGTTTGATAATGGTTTTATAATCACATTAAGTGTACTAAATATGGCGGGTTTTGCCACGCCCCTTCCACACAAATCACCCAAAACTACGTAAATTTAAAGCTGTTATAATTTCTATAAAGGTGATCGGAATACTGTAAAATTTGACAATGCTTTTGTAGAAGTTACATTCGCTTTGAATATGGGCGACATTGCCACATCCCTTCTGGTACCTCCCACACAAAGTGGCATAAACTTTGGTTACAATAAATTCGACATTCATACGGGTAGTCAATATCATTTGCAATTTGATATTTGAAAATGTTTTTATAATCACTTTAAACCTAAAAAATATTTACGATGTTGCCACTCCCCTTCTTATGTCTCCCACACAGTTTTCTCTACCCTAGGTAATATTAAATCCTTCATAACTTCTATACTGGTGCATGGAGTTCACTATGACTTATATTTGATCATGTTTTTACAATAGCTTTATAAATGTGGAAGCTGGGACCATGTGCCGCGAACATTCTAAAACCTTTTACACAAATTATTCTGCCCTAAGTAAAATGTTATTCCTTTTAACTTCCATATATATATTCTCTGAGAGTGAGGGTATATATAAGTCGGTTTAGCCGACTGAAGCTTACTTACTTGTTAATTACTTATATTAGAGTGCAATTAATGGATTACATTTGATCAATTTTTTATTAATATTATTACTATAATATTAAGATTTATTTACACGCGCTAAAGTAAAATTACTAGATGGCAATTTTCTCAGTTGTAATAAAAATCAAAGTAATAAAAAAATCTTTTAGAGAAGAAAAGTTATGACTTTTCGATTAAACCTCATTTTCTAAAAGTTCTCGGTGATTTTGCATAGAATTCCTCAATTGCAATATT
Organism: Polietes domitor; assembly: GCA_947397865.1. Classification (NCBI taxonomy): domain Eukaryota; kingdom Metazoa; phylum Arthropoda; class Insecta; order Diptera; family Muscidae; genus Polietes; species Polietes domitor. The sequence continues at coordinate 89,416,059 of OX377619.1, read as the reverse complement.
TTACTTGTAATCTATTTACTTATGAAACCATGTACTGACGTGCTACAGGTGAAATGTAAAGTAATGTAGGAAATTTAAATTCAAATTCTTTAAAAATATTTGGTTTTTAAATCGGAAACAGTCAAAACGGTTGGCACATTTGTGAGCTAAGTCTATTAACCAAGAACGAATGTGAACGGATGAAACGTGAATTACTATTTTTTCTGTCATTAACATTAAATTAGGTTCGCAGCTAAAAAGACCAGCAAATCTCTAAATTTAATACCAATCGAAATTTATTTGTATTTCCTTTGCCCAAAAGTTCCTACAAATATTTAATTTTGCAGACAAATCGAATTAATACTGGTAAACTGCATACAGGTAATACTGGAATTCTTTCAGGAATAAACATTGACAGTGTTTTTATATACGAACTGAACCATTGTCCGTCATCGGCGGCACGTGACGAGATAGATTAGAAGGTGGTCGACAAAAGCGAACGGAATTGGCATCAATTGCTGTTGCTGCAAGAGTGCTTACACAATGAATTTCCACCATTGGATTAGGCAGACATAATTATTTTATTTTAACTCTTCATTCATGCCAAAAACTCATTTGTTTTCGCAGTACTGGTTAAATATACATAACATCTAATTTATAACTATATGCTCAATTATATTTTTCACAGTGTACATAAACAAATTTTTCAAAGTTATCTCATACTATGTATTATGGCTTCGACAAATACGCGATAGCCTAAAATGAAGTATTAAAGTACTCACTCTTACCCAGACCTTAAAGTTCCCTTTTTGTGGTCATAAATACACGGCGAGCCGAAGTCATAGACAGACGTATGGAAAGACGGACGGACGGGCGTTCGAACGATGGAACACACACGCCAATTGCGCACACAAATGGACGTCATATGTTGCAATTCTTGAATGGATGGGAAGGAGTGGTGTTGTTGAGTACCATGTTTATGGTAGCCGGTGGATATACACACGAGTAGCTACATTAGGGCGTACTGAGAAACGAATATATAGAGCAACAGATTTTGGCAACAATTGGTATATCATTTGAAGTAGGTCCATATTTGATATAGCTCGGATATACCTTAAGTTTGAAAATGCCATAATCAAACGAAATCATCAAAAAGCTTGGAAAAGAAACATTTGTCAATACACCCTAGTGTTCACGGTACTCGTGCGTGTGCGCGTTAGTGTTCGTGTTTAATAAACATTTGCAATGGTCATACCCGCTGACGTCCTCCGGAGTAGAGACGAAACGAAACGAATTTCATCGTTATTAGTCGTATTTGTCACATTGCGAATGCAGACATTTATCAGACGACAGCAACGACGACTACGACAACGACAGCAACAGTCGATTCATAAGCGAAGACAACGCCGCCACGCCATACGTCGGCGATTAAATGTGGCAAAACAACTTAACATTTCTCAGCGTTGTATCGTCTGCATTTCGACGTTGTCTGTTGCGTTGAGAAGGGACTCCCTCTGTTCAATAGCACAGAACACAAACAAAACAACAGCAACAGCAGCAGCAGAACGTCCAGCAATCTTCAAAATTGCATGAATTCAGTGGTGTGTAAATGCGGACTTAAATTGAATGTGTCCGATATGTACTCGTCCAAATCGAAAAGAATATTAACGCTGATCTTTATGCATTTGTTTGTGGTAGTTGTTGTTTACAAATAAGCGATACTTTTTCAACATTGTCTGCAAGTGCCCATATTGTGTCACTCATCATGGTTAAAAGGGATAGGTATACAAATATCATTGCGATGCACTGTGGTACGTACGATCAGTGCACAAAAAATATAAAATTAACAAAATTATCTGCTTTTCAAGGACTACATGTCTGGGACAGATCACGAATCCAAGATGGAAATCCTATTTTGGTCTTTAATCCTAGTCAATAACTGACACATTGCGATTTGGTGTTGTAATTAGAGTCTTCAGCGAAAATAATTTAGAAACGCCATGGCTCGGAGATCAGTGCAGGTCTTCAAACGATAATCTGACATAGAAAAACTTACCAAAAAGTGCAATCGGAGTTAAGTTCCACAAAAGGTAAACTCAGTATATGTTAATATACGTAAAGTATTGGGCAGTTCATTTGTTAATAAACGCATTAAATGCCATAACAAACGATTCGAAATCATTTTCTACATGGATATAGATGTGTGTGTCAGCCCCCTAATTTATTCACAATTTATAATCAAATCTTTTTACTTGAAATAAGAACATGATATGAACACTATTATTTATATTAAAATATTTTACTCAATATTATCCTTCATGACATTGCTTCCGAGCAGGGTAGTCAGATATGGTGATTTGGCGACATGGAGATTTTTTGGTGATTTATAAAATAGATGCCGATTTTCTTTTAAATCTGTCCACAAGTAATTTGAAGCAAATCGGTTTAGATATAGCCCTCATACAAATGTGGCTCCCGATTTGACTTTTTCAGCTCTAGAACTGCATATTTGGTTCAAATTTGGCACAGTACCCTATAATTAAAGTGGAAACAGCTGTGGTGAAAATCGGACAGATCGGTTAGGATTTAGATGTAGTATATATATATATATATATATATATATATATATATATAAGTTGCTCCCAAATGTTTAACCGATTTTGGTAAACATGGTGGTCCGTCCGACGTTAGCCTTTTCTTACTTGTTTTTATTGTTAATTTTTTATCAGTAATCCCTGCGTTGAAAGTGTAATCTGCTTTATGAATTGCCTAAACTAGGTCACGGTATAAGAAAACTTTCAACTTTTATTAAGAATAAAAATATGTTTTAATTGTTTATCATGAAATGTTGAAAATATTCAATTCAAATATAATATCTGAATTCCATGCATTTTTTACAAAAACTAAATATAAAATGGAATTTGCTGTTTATCGATTTTTTAACAAAAACAGAAGTTGTTTAATTTTGACGGTTTTTGGAGATTTCTGACAATTGATTTGGCGATAGAGGTACAAAATAATCTGATAACCCTGCTTCAGAGTACAGTAGTAAAGAAATATGTTCAGGCTAGCAAAATGATACAATAATTCACCGTGTCCATTCTTGGCACTTTTGCTTATATATATTGTCTCCAAATCTCTCTAAGACCCTCTATTTCTCTAATTCACTCTAGGGTTTCTCTCTTTGTCTAAATCTTTCGTGAGGATCTCTCACTTTCTCAGTTGAGTGTATTTAAAGAATAGTTTTAATTAAGTCCAATGGAATTGCGCAACGAATAATTTTCAAAATAATCTGTCACATGCGTGACAGTCGTTTCTAACGGATGAAGAATCTACTTTTATTATTTTTTTTTTTCAAAAAAAGGCAGCGCATTGGGAGTTGCGACCGACTTTATTAAGAAAACTTTTTAATATGTTTTGAGAAATTTTTAATTTATTTAATTTATTTTACAATTTGCCAAATTAATGGAACTTGTTTACAACCTATAATATGAAACGTGACGTGACATAAATTCCCGGTTTGTTACAGGATATGAGATATTATAATAGCCACTAAACGAAAATCAGGATTAGATTTGTTATCTATTCTTACATATTAAATAAAAGAAAAAATTGCCTTCAAATGAAAAAGGCGAATAAAACATAAATGCAACATTGCAGTCCATTTGATCATCATTGTAATTAACATAAGCTTTGGACTTTCTTAAATAGTATCTTGTTTATTAATTTCAGAATCACATTTTTTATTTTAGTTTTTTTTTTAAGCAGGGTGAACTTTTCCGGAGAAGTGCGTATCAAATTTCTCGTACAAATTTCGCTTGATTTGAATTTTGATATTTCAATCTACTACGTTATTAGATTTTTATATTAAAGAACTAAATATCGAAACACTTGAGTTTGAGTCGGGGTCGTTCGGAGTGGACTTCTTAGCCTTGTTTTATTCCTTTTTATTATCGTTATTATAACTGCACATAGAATTCAGAATTCAGAGCAAACTAATATTTATTCCACCAAAGAAACCGATCGTACCACATTATGTCGCCATGCACAGGAATGACTTCAGTTACATTATTTGTACCTGTGACCATACATTCGATACATGTACCAAGGTATGTATGTATATACTTATGTACGGACATGTGTAATGTTGTTGCTGCTGTCCAGTTGGTTATGAATTCATTGCACATCGTCACAAATTAAATGTCAATAATTGTCAATGAAAGTAATAAATAATTGGACCGCCACCGTTTAAATGGAATATTAAACAGGTGGAATGGTATGCATCGAACGCTCCTCCAGTATGGTTCAATGTTTCTTGGCTTCGCCGGTCTGCTGCTGCTGCACAAGTTCGTCTTAAACTTGAATCAAATTGAATTTCAGTTATTTTGATTTTGCAAATATTTTGAATTTCAATTATAATAAAAATTATTATCAAAAGAATTTTATATATATGTATGTATATGAAAACAAAACGAACAAAAAGTTAATTAGAAATATTTATGAATTTTGATTGTACTGTTAGTGCGACCACGAACCCGGTTTTTTGAAATTTCGATTTTTTAGTTTCGATTTGAACAAACGACCAAATTGTATTTCAATTTAACAATGTCGTCGTTATCTTAATTTTAGCGTAAGTGAGATTTATAAATAAATTCGATACTGCTATACAAATGTGTGCCCTACATCCAGAATTTATAGACATTCAATGAACAGACAACAATGAACAGTGGATCCACATCGATAATTCTGTAACTTTTGACGAAATTTCGCATGCTTATAGCAGAGGTGCTTTCTCCATTATTAAAAAAAAAACATTTGGAAAACACTTGGATGGAATCAGCTTTTTGTTTTTTATTAATATGCGGAATTCACTTTGACATAAAAAGAAGGTCAAAATCTTTATTTTGTAGAAATCTTGTAGAATCACCCTATAATAGCCTGAAGATCTTTACATCTATTCGTCAGTTTGTTCTCAATTGAAATTCAAAGAACCGGTGCTAATGAAAAAGAACAATATTTCGGGTTCGGTTACCATTACTCCGGCTATTGGTACTCGCACACATTTTTTGTATGTGGAACACGTTGTCGACTTATGTTGGCTGGGAGGTGCATTAAAAACGTATTTCACGATTTGTTCGAAGTATTTATGATGTGTGTCCATAAATTGTATGACGTACCACGAGCGTGCTCTGCTTGTTTCTGTGATGTATTCCGTAGTGGGCTAATGAAACGCATATGTTTTATCGAGTCATAATAATACACAGTACGACGAAGAAGGCCGGATTGTGAATAAATCAGATACATTATTCTAACTATTGTTTGTATCATATCTTTTAAAAATATACTTCTCTAATTAATCGTTCAATATGTATATATTAAGGCGGGCCAAATTGTAGTGCCTCGAAAAAATATGCAAGGACGCATTGCGATTCTTGTTAATCCCAAAAAATGTTGACGAAGAAACCATAGCTCAAAAATCATTTTCGAACCCCGGAACTTTCAAAATATGTAAAGAGTGATTTTTTTGAAGTTAGGATTTTCATGCATTAGTATTTGACAGATCACGTGGGATTTCAGACATGGTGTCAAAGAGAAAGATGCTCAGTATGCTTTGACATTTCATCATGAATAGACTTACTAACGAGCAACGCTTGCAAATCATTGAATTTTATTATCAAAATGCGTGCTCTGTTAAGAAAGTTCAGAAAGAAAGAAATTGTGTTCAGCGACGAAGCTCATTTTTGGCTCAATGGGTACGTAAATAGGCAGAATTGTCGATTTTGGAGTGAATATCAGCCAGAAGCATTGCAAGAGCTACCAATGCATCCAGAAAAAGTCACAGTTTGGTGCGGTTTATGGGCTGGTGGCATCATTGGACCGTACTTCTTCAAAGATGATGCGAATCGTAACGTAACTGTGAATGGTGAGCGCTACCGTGAGATGATATCCAACTTTTTTTTGCCCAAAATGGAAGAACTGAACTTGGTTGACATGTGGTTTCAACAAGATGGCGCTACATGCCACACAGCTCGCGATTCTATGGCCATTTTGAGGGAAAACTTCGGAGAACAATTCATCTCAAGAAATGGACCGGTAAGTTGGCCACCAAGATCATGCGATTTGACGCCTTTAGACTATTTTTTGTGGGGCTACGTCAAGTCTAAAGTCTACAGAAATAAGCCAGCAACTATTCCAGCTTTGGAAGACAACATTTCCGAAGAAATTCGGGCTATTCCGGCCGAAATGCTCGAAAAAGTTGCCCAAAATTGGACTTTCCGAATGGACCACCTAAGACGCAGCCGCGGTCAACATTTAAATGAAATTATCTTCAAAAAGTAAATGTCATGGACCAATCTAACGTTTCAAATAAAGAACCGATGAGATTTTGCAAATTTTATGCGTTTTTTTTTTTTAAAAAAAGTTATCAAGCTCTTAAAAAATCACCCTTTATTTTTTCAAAATAATATTAAATATTAAAACATGTAAAAAATTAGATTGTTACTTGCGCTTTGCTGTGGACAATAAATAACAACTTAAGCTACATATGAAACTTCACCCTTTAAAAAGTAAAATACGAATAAAGAATATAAGAATATAATGACGTTTATATCGGTAACGTATTTAAAATATTTTTATAACCTACACCACAGGGTATAATGTCTTTGTGCATTTGTTTGTAACACCCAAAAGGAAACGAGAGAAACGTTTATTAAACCGATCGACTTAGAATCACTTTTTGAGTCGAAGTCCAGGTCGCAACTGTTGTTAGAACTAAATGAAACTTTGCACAACGAAGTTTTATGGGATAAGGACGAACGCTATTTAATTTGAAGCAAATCGGTTCAGATTTATATACAGTTCCCATACAAATTTTGCTTCAGATTTTACTTTTTCCGCTCTAGAAACCACATATTTCAACAGATTTTCCTCCAATTTGGCAAGACGCCGTATATTTCAACTAGAAACAGCTCTGGTAAAAATAGGATAGATCGGTTCAGATTTATATATAGTTCCCATACAAATGTCTCCTCCGATTTGATTCTTTCAGCTCTAGAAACCACAAACTTTGAAGATTTGCTTCAAATTTGGCAAAACAGCTTATATTTCAAATATAAAGGGTGTCCCAAGAAGAGCGCAATTTTTAAATCTGGCAACATTCGAAGTGTCATTGTTTGACATTTGAACAATTGTTATTGTTTGTTAGTAGAAGGTACGAGGTTAGTAAAAATGGAGCGCTACACGAATGAACAACGCATTCTCATTGTGAAATTGTTTTACCAAAATGATGAAAGTTTTGCGGCTACAGTTCGCAAATCGCGATCAATTTGGGGTCACAATAATGCTCCAAAAGAGTCAACTGTAAAGAGATTAATGGATAAATTTGCCGAAACTGGGTCTGTTAGTGATGTAAAGACAACAACGCGCCATCGACCAGGTCGATCGACCGAAAATGTCGCAGCTGTACGTGATGATGTCGCTCAAACTCCATCCACCTCAATTCGACACCGAGCTCAGCAAATTGGTGTCTCCAAATCCACTTTGCAGCGAATTTTGACGAAAGATTTGCATCTTCATGCATACAAAGTTCAATTGAATCAGGAACTGAAGCCAACTGACCATGGACAGCGAAGGGAGTTCGTTAATTGGGTATTGGAGAGACAACATGAAAATGCTGATTTTGCAGATAAAATCATCTTCAGTGACGAGGCCGAGATTTGGCCGCCTAGATCGTGCGATTTAACACCATTAGATTTTTATACCCTACACCACTTCGTGGTCTAGGGTATTATAAGTTAGTTTCGTATACCAAGAAATAATCGAGCTAGACCCACCTTTAAGTATACCGATCGGCTTAGAATCACCAGCTGAGTCGATTTAACGATGTCTGTCTGTCCGTCCGTCCGTCCGTCTGCTGTCCATCTAAGCTTGTTCGCACTCTACAGGTCGCAATTGTTGTCCGATTATCATGAAACTTGGGAGAAGTTCGGTATTGAATTTGGAGAAAATCGGTTCAGATTTAGATATAGCACCCATACAAATGTCGCTCCCGATTTGACATTTTCCGCTCTAGAAACCACATATTGTACCCGATTTTCTTTAAATTTGGCACAACATCTTATAATCCAACTAGAAACACCTATGCCGAAATTGGGTAAGATCGGTTCAGATTTAGATATAGCCCCCATACAAATGTCGCTCCCGATTTGACATTTTCCGCTCTAGAAACCACATATTGTACCCGATTTTCTTTAAATTTGGCACAACATCTTATAATCCAACTAGAAACACCTATGCCGAAATTGGGTAAGATCGGTTCAGATTTAGATATAGCCCCCATACAAATGTCGCTCCCTATTTCACTTTTTCCGCTTTAGAAACGACATATTGTACCCGATTTTCTTTAAAATTGGCACAACATCTTATAATCCAACTAGTAACACGTATGCAAAAATTGGGTAAGATCGGCTCAGATTTAGATATAGCCCCCATACAAATGTCGCTCCCGATTTGACATTTTCTGCCCTAGAAACGACATATTGTACCCGATTTCCTTTAAATTTGGCACAACATTTTATAATCGAACTAGAAACACCTATGCTGAAAGTGGGTGTGATCGGTTCAGATTTAGATATAGCCCCCATACAAATGTTGCTCCCGATTTGACTTTTTCCGCTCTAAAATCCACATATTGTACCCGTTTTCTTTAAAATTGGCACAACATCTTATAATCCAACTAAAAAACCGATGGTGAAAGTGGGTAAGATCGGTTCAGATTTAGATATAGCCCTCATACAAATGTTGCTCCCGAATGTTTAACCGATTTTGGCCAAATTTTACATATTATTTTTCACCCATAAACAGACATGGGAAAGCGGGTCACATCGTTCCAGGTTTCAATATACCCCCGTACAAATGTCCTTTCCGATTTAACATTTTTTGTCAAACACATACATTTACAGGATGCAAAAATCCTTCCCGATTTCAATTTTTTACCGAATTGAATTGCAATGAGAATTGTTTGGGTGATGCCCATATGTCCATACTTTGTCTGACTTGTATTTGTCTGTCGGACAATTGGATCAATTACCATATTATTTACCATATTCGTTAAATTTGACTAAAGATGAATTTATAGCATATAAATTATATTCATATAATTTATATAATTTGTATGAACTACATAAAATTGCTCCCATGAAATACCTGGGTTTAGTAATCAAAGCGAGGTACATACGCAGGGAGTGGTGTAGGGTATTATATAGTCGGCCCCGCTCGACTTTAGCCTTTCCTTACTTGTTTTATAATTCTATTATTTTATGAGTCTTTACGTGTATATGTGATTTGAGTTATCTGTTAGTTGCCCTTCAATACCACATATAGGGTGTTATGAGTCAGTTTCACGCCAAATGTTTGTAACACAAGAATCACTAGCTGAGTAGATTTAGCCATGATCTGATTAGTTTGTATGATGGAGGCGCCATAGACATGTCCCTTCTCAAATTCGAGAAATTTCGAGATAAACATAAACTAGAGGACATGAGACACGAGTTACTAAGTCAATACATGTAATGAAGTTCGACGCGCTGAATATAGGGTGTCAGTAAAAGCTCTATTCTGAGTACCAAGTGCTTGTGAATAATTCAATAGGCGAACCATCGAATGCGCAAAAATAAAATCAAATTGAACATCAAAGCGCCATAATGTCAATTATAAAATAAAATTAATCTCTGCGCGGCTACGAATTTACATTTAAATAATGTTCATTTGATGTTTTACCTGACTGTCTGTTTGTTCGACCGTCCGTCTGTCTGTCAGTTAAATATGTCATCATCTTCCTTTTGGCAAGGTCTATCACGATGTTTTCACGTTTCCATGGATTTTGATTGAGATCATCAATGACTGGCTGCGCTGGTTGATTTCGTCGGTTGCTTGGCCATTTGAAATTGTCCAAGTACTTTCGGGGTGGATTTATGAGCTTCACTTGTTCTGCGCTCTGCCAACTAATCATAATCGCGTAATCACAACAATCGTCGCATTGTCGTTCTTTTGTTTCGTCCGATGTTTAACAAGTCCGTTTGCATACATAATAGTGCCGATCGATGGTGGCGTTCAATCGCCAGATTCATATTTCATGTTCAAACGTGGAGTTCATTAGGAATCTTTATGAATACCAAACGAGGCGAGTGTGTTTTTGTTCGTTCATTTCGTTTGTCGTTCTATTGAAAAGGAAGTGACGATTTCAATGACAGGAAATTGAAAGTGAAATGTTGAATATATTATAAATGGTGCTAAATATAAGTACACATGACACACCCACTGGCTGATAGAGTTGATGGGATTGAGTTTTTTTCTTATCCATATCCTGTAGACTGGTAGATTGGAATGAAGACATCTTGACATTCAATAATGACGATGTAAGCTTGCATCTTAATCTAAGAATATCCAACTACATAATTTAAGAAGGTCACTCATTAAATATTGGCTGTTAAAACCTTGCGCAGAGATCGAGAGAAATGTATACACGAAAGGTTTGAGCCAATGCTGGGTCGTTCGAACTCATCAGAGTCAATCAAAACAATTTTGGACACAAATGTCTTTATTTTCCGTTTACAAAGTTTCTCACACTCAGAAAAAAGTGAACCCTATAATGAGTTAAAATGAACTAAAACTTAGGAAAATTGATATTTCCTCATATCAAGTTCAAACTTTTCCTTGAAAGTAGTACATGTTTTGAACTTGATTCTAGTTCAATTTTCATTAAACCATGTTTCCTCAAACCAAGTACATTTTTACTAAATCTAAGAACAATTTTGCTGATATTTTCCTGAATTCCTGCATTTTTCCTCAAACTAAATAAATTTTTACTAAATTTAAGTAAAATATTCGAAAAACTTTGTAAATTTGTACTCGAACAAAGTAAATGTTTACTATATCTAAGTAAAATGTTGCTGAAATTTGAATAAAACAAAGTAAATTTTTACTTAAATCAAGCAAATATTAACTTTAACTCAGGAAATTTTTACTTGGTATATGGAAAAAAGTGAACTTAAAGTAAGTACAATTTAACTAAAATAATTCAAACAACTGATTTGGCTTCAAAGTATGCAAAACTAATACAAAAGCAGACAACTTGAAATATTTCTCAAAAGTTTCATGACACCTCTGCCATAAAGAGTTGAGCTACTACTCCATGTTTGCTGCGAAGGCAAGATAGGCGCTAGGGTATTATGTCTTTGTGCATTTGTTTGTAACACCCAAAAGGAAAGGAGTTAGACTTTTAATTTTTGATTCGATTTAGCAATGTCCGTCTGTCCATCTATTACAGATCGCAATTATAGTCCGATCTTAACAAAAAATGACACAAATAAGTTTTGTGGTTCAATGACTCTATTTAATTTGATGTAAATCGGTTTCCATATTGGCCCCATACAAATGTCGCTCCCGATTTGACTTTTTCCGCTCTAGAACCCACATATTGTACCCGATTTTCTCTAAATTCTGGACTGCATCTTATAATCCAACTAGAAATGACTATATTAAAAGCGGGTAAGATCAGTTCAGATTTGGATATAGCCCCCATATAAATGTCGGTCCCGATATAAAACCACATATAGGACCCGATTTGCTTTTTGCTTTGCTGGCTTATAGCCAGTCCAACTAGAAACACCTGTGGGGAAAACGGGTTAGATCGATTCATATTTAAATATAGCCCACATACAAATTTCGCTCCCGATTTGACTTTTTCCGCTCTTGAAACCACATATTGTACCACATATTGATTTTCTTTAAATTTCGCACAACATCTTATAATCCAACTAAAAACTCCTATGGTGAAAGTGGTTAAGATCGGTTCACATTTAGACTTAGCCCCAATACAAATGTTGCTCCCGATTTTGGCCAAACTTTTTATATTATATTTTACCTATAAACAGGTTTCAATACACCCCCATACAAATGTCCTTTCCGATTTAATATTTTTTGTCAAACACATACATTTGCAGGATACAAAAATCCTTCCCGATTTCACTATTTTACCGGATTGAATTGTAATGGGATAGGTATCGTATAGTTGGCACCGTCCGACTTTAGCCTTTCCTTACTTGTTCTTACTTAAAACTTGGGAAATTTTCTTCCACACAAGTTTGAATTTACTCAATTGTAAGAATTTTTTATTAGATCCAATGAAATGTTTTTAAGTATTTCTAGAGCGTGAGACAGTTACTAGAAGGCCTTATCATTGAGGTCCCTTAGTTCGGACGCAGGAAACATTTCCTGCTGTAGCTGCTGTCATACAAATCGATCCTGCGTTTTCGACAAGGACCTTATATTCTCCAATGTGTCTCATCAGATGGTCACTACAGAAAATTTGGCATATGGGCATCTCCCAGCCGCCCGGATGCGACATTTGCACGCTTAAAACTACGCCAAAATCAAGAAAGAAACTGAAAAAGTCGATCAGCATTTTTAGTGTTCTAAAATGCTTAAAAAGTACTAAAGGGTGTTTTTTATTGAGGTATAGAACTTCGAATTGAAATAAAACACAAGAAAATCGTTTTAATGTCCATCAATTTGGCTTTATTGGAAGGATAATTTTATGCCATTAATGTTTAAATATGATTTCGGGCATGTGGCCGCCGCGGCTGGCTCGAATATAGCCAATTCTACAGGTCCAATTTTCAACCAACGCCACGAATGTTGGCTTCCAAGTCCCCTAACGTTTCTGGTTTGTTGGCGTAGACGAGCGACTTCACATATCCCCAAAGAAAATAATCCAATGGTGTCAAATCACACGATCTTGGTGGCCAATTGACAGGCCATTCCGCGAAATTATGCGCTCATCGAATGTTTCCTTCAATAATTCGATTGTGACGTGCGCTAAATGGACGGAGCTTGCGGTGAACTTCGCGACCTAACCATTACTTTCGAAATAAATTTGCACGATTTGCAAGCGTTGTTCTTTTGTCAACCTGTTCATGATGAAATGGCAAACCAAACTAAATATTAATCACTTGACAGCTGACAAAATGGCCGCCAGTTAAAAAAGTGATGCCTTACTTAAAGTTCTATACCCCAATAAAAAACCCCCTTTACATTATAAAAATATATCGTCAGGATTTGGTACAAATTAGTACAAATATAATAAACAATTTTGCATTCAAACGGATGCTACAAAAAACAGAAGTACTTTTGAAGCTCTTATAGAAATATACAACGTTCGTTTATTTCCTTACTCCTTCCTTTTATGACAGCGAAATTTTCGCAAGGCACTCCAAGGTCTCCCGACCTCACTGCACCTGATTTTTATCTTGTGGTTTTATTTAAAGCAGAAAGTTTACAAAACAAAGCAAATAAATTCCAACTCTCCAGGAAGAAGTGAACGACATTTAAATTCTATTATTTTTATTGATGGTTCTTAAGAGTAATAAAAATAAAAAAGATTTAATAATAAATGAAAATGCGTTAAATTCGTCGGGGACGAATCTTATATACCCTCCACCACGGAGTGTATTCCACAGTATTACCGGCATATTAGAGGCTGTCGACATTACATGGAAGTTCCCTACCATATTAAGAAAATTGTTATTCTTCATTGCTATAATCTTAATAGTACTCTACTATATATAATATAAAACATCAAGTGTAATCGAAAAGTGAACATATTATTAGGTAGAAAAAAATTCCCTCAAGCCCGATTTTCCCAATTTGCAATTTGTTGATTTCAGCTTCAGCCTGTACCATTTTAATAGGAAAAGTTTTACAGTTCCCAAATTTAATCCCATTTAGATCCTGAATGTAAAAATCGAAAGATCTCTTTATTTTCCGCCTCTACACAGTCGATGAAATGTATTCACTGAATTTCATTATTATAGCTGCAGTCGTTTGTTTGGTACCATTTTTATCCCCATTTCGCCTCATTTTCAGTCTAAAAGTACAAATTTCAAAGAATCCTTTTTGTTTCGCATCCTCACAGTCTGATGAATGTATACAGCGAATTTCATGATTTCAACTTTAGCGGTTTGGTTGGTATTATTTGTATCGCTCTTTTCCAATTATTAGTACGAACTTTGAAAATCCCTCTATTTTACGTATCTACGCAATTAGAGGGTTGTACATTCCAAATTCCATTTTTCCAGCTGTTGTCGTATCGCTCGCTAAAACTTTTATTTACTTTTTGACGCTTTTACGCTACATAATATATATAAAGCAGAAATTAAAAAATAAAATTCTTAAATAGTCTAAATATTAGCGGGTATTTTCAGTCCTTGTTAGGGAAAAAAGTTTCCCTCTAGGCCGATTTCGGTAACTTTCAATCACAACCGATCTGCAAACATAAGAAAATTTCTCCTCCTCCTAGATCATTTCGTTCGGCGGCTAGTGTGCTTTTAACAGACGGACAGACGAACATTGCTAGATCGCCTTAGAATTTTACTACGGCCCAGAATATATATACCTTATGGAGTCTCCGATGAATATTTCAAGTTGTTACAAACGGAATGACAATTTGAATATACTCCCATCCTTAGAGGTGATTAGATCGCTAATATTATTTTCCGATATCTCGTCAATGCCGTACAGTAATTGCTTTCTAAAGACACTGGACCTTGGATATATTCTTCCCCTTCGTTGATGCAGCTACGGCAGTGATCTCTTTGGGTTCTGATAAATCCTATCACAAATTACCCCCGACCAAGCGCGCCTGTGATAGAATATAACTCCAACGAGGCCACCTACTCTAGTGGCAACGGAATGTTACCAAATTAACTTATCACTGGGGACATTACCATTCAGCTAGACCACCTGATTTTATCTCAGACTCATCCATACACAAGTTACACCAAACGACGTAAGGATCTTTGTGGCAACAATAACGCCAGTTTGGTGGAAGCAAACAAACTTAAGTCCAGTTCTAGAGAAAAACAGACACACATTTAAGAAACTATTCATAAAGATATCGGTCTCGAAATAATTTATAATCAAATCAGAGAACCATAAAATTCAACATTTTATAACAAAGCAAGGATAGCCAAGATGACCGACCACAAGAATTACAATGACTCACAAACAATAAAATTGAGCTTCAAAGAAGAATAAGTCGAAGTTGAAGCTGAAGCTGCAAGGAACGGCCGCCGTAGGACTGCACTGCATTAAAATCGAAAAGAAAAGAAAACAAAAACGTGCTAAACAATCTTCGTATGAAATTTTATTCAACTCACAAATAATGAAACGCCAAATGAACGCAACTCATTAACGGTCTGTGTAAGTTTTTGTGGCCGGCCAGACTGGGCCTGGTCTAAAAGATACTTTTATTGAATTTGGCAAACAAAACATTGAAACGCTCTGCTCGCCGCCCTCCTCTGTACCGAGTGCGAGCATACGAGGATGTTGAAGTCGGAGTTGGAGTATCTCACAGATACAAATAGTTTTAATGCGAGTGAACAGAGTGAACGGACGACAACGAGAATTGAACAGCCCGACCCGACCCGCAAAGGATGTACGACCAAAAGATACTTTAGGTTTATCGGTTTATAAAGTATATTTCATTGCAGTCATTAAGTACAACATTTATTTAAAATGAAATCTTTGAGCAACTGAACGGAACGCACGGCTGGACGGACGGACAGACAGACAGACGTACGAATGTTCACTTTTTGACCGCCTGACTGACCGAGTGAGTGACTGAAGGCTCCAAAGAGTGCGGATGAGTACGTTGGATATGGGGTACGGGTTGCTTGCTTCAAGTAGGTAAGACTCGGGATATCGAAGTGCAAAAAGAAGTTTTAAACATAAAATGTATGAGTTTTGTGAGAAATCTGAAAAGCGGCAATAACAAAATTGCAAAATCAACAAAAAGATTCTTTTATTGAATTCCTTTAATTTTGTTTAGTAAGTAATAAAGCGCAACCTTCGGCACGTATTAGGAACATTTCAAGTAATATAGGGTCGACTTCACAATTTTAACGAAATAGCCAGCATTTCATGAATGTATTCAAATATACTTATTGATTTTAAAATTATTAATGCATTTCTAATTCAAAGGACTTCTCATGAAATTCAAAATACACCAACTAAAATTCAAAAAATCCGTTTGAAATTCAAAAATTCCATTTGAAATTAAAAACAAGTAAAAACGGTGTAAAGTTCGGCCGGGCCTCCACCATGGATTGCATTCCACAGAGGTTGTCGGTTTTCGTCGAAGTGCAGTAATATTACAGGAAAATATAATTTTTTAATAAAGCCAAACCAAAACAATACAAATATTGAAAAAATAAATATAATATTTTAATTATTTCAAACCATTATTTATTTCAAATCAAAAAATAAATATTCTTATATAAAGGGTGTTTTTTATTGGGGTATAGGACTTTAAGTTGGCATCACTTTTTTAACTGGCGGCCATTTTGTCACTTGACAGTGATTAATATTTAGTTTGGTTTGCATTTTAATCATGAACAGGTTGACAAAAGAACAACGCTTGCAAATCGTGCAAATTTATTTCGAAAGTAATGGTTCAGTTCGCGAAGTTCACCGCAAGCTCCGTCCATTTTATGGTCGACATAATCGTCCATCAGAGCAATTAATTCGGTTAACCGCATAATTTCGCGGAATGGACCTGTCAATTGGCCACCAAGATCGTGTGATTTGACACCATTGGATTATTTTCTTTGGGGATATGTGAAGTCTCTCGTCTACGCCAACAAACCAGAAACGTTAGGGGACTTGGAAGCCAACATTCGTGGCGTTATTGCCAACATACGGCCCCATATGCTGGCTATATTCGAGCCAGCCGCGGCGACCACATGCCCGAAATCATATTTAAACATTTATGGCATAAAATTATCCTTCCAATAATACCCAATTAATGGACATTAAAACGATTTTCTTGTGTTTTATTTCAATTCGATAATAAACACCTTAAATACCATAAATATTGGGTGCCACAGTTGGTTGTATTTCCATTCTATTTTAATTCCAAAAGTACGAATTTTTAAAATCCATTATCAGACGTACATAGTGCAAAAAAAACCTAACTTCATGATTCAATCAATTTTTGTCGTAATAGAAAAGATACGAATTTGGAAAAAAAACTTTTTATTTTGCGTGTCTATGCAGGCAGAGGAATGTATACACTGAATTCCATAATTCCAGCTGCGTCCATTTGGTTGGTACCATTTTTACGCCCTTGACGTTTCTACGCAACTAGAATTTCATCATTCTAGCTGTAGTCGTTTAGTTGGTAATATTTTTATCCCTCTGTACCATTGTATCCCTTGAAAGTATTAATTTCAAAAAATTTGTCTATTTTCCGTGTCTACGCAGTCAGAGGAATGTATACTCCGAATTTCATGACTCTAGCTGCGGTCATTTTATTGGTACTATTTTTATCCCCTTTTTCATTTTAACCCCATAAAGTACGAATTTTGATAAATCCGTGTATTTTACTTGTCTATGCAATCAGAGGAATGTATACACCGAATTTCATTATTCTAGGTACAGCCGTTTGGTTGGTACAATTTTTATCCCTCTATTCCCATTTTACCCCTTAAAAGTACGAATTTAGAAAAAATACTTTTATATTATGTATCTACTCAATTAGTACCATTTTTATACCTTTTTTGCCCCATTTCACCCCCTACAAATAAGAATCACTTTATGGTGCACGTTTTTTGCTATAAGGGGAATGCACATAACAAATTTCAAGCAAATATAAACAGCCATATTCAAGAAACATGCTTAAATACGCTAAAATATTAGGGATTATTATGGGTATTTTTAGCCCTTGTGAGGGAAAAATGTTTCCCTTTGGGTCGATTGCGCCCCGTTTCAATCCCAACCGATCTACGACTATAAGACGCATTTATGGAAAATTTGAACGTTCTAGATCCCTCGTTTAGATGCTAGCATGCTTTCAACAGACGGAATGGCGATCAAGAATATATATACTTTATAGGATCTCAGGTCGATATTTCACGGTGTTACAAACGGAATGACTAAGTTAGTATACCCCATACTGGAGGTGGAGGGTATAAAAATAAATTGAAAATACAACCTTTGAATATAAGGCATCGTTTGAAATTCAAAAATCTTTACCGACCTATTAAACAAAACAAGTTCTGCCGGGCCGAATTTTATGTAACCTCCACCATGGATTTCATTCCACAGAGGCTGTCGATTCTCGACTTTTATAATATAGCCAAACCAAAATAAATGAAAATATTGAAAAAATATTTTTTTAAATAAATATAAAATTTTAATTATTTCAAACCACGCTTATAAGGCAAGGCAACCAATATATTTATTGTGTATATCAAAACAATACTTCAAGTCAATTCAAAAAGTAAAAAAAGGCTGGTTAAATTGTAAGGGCCGATGTTGACTGTGAACCACACCTAAACGTCAGGCTTTTTTTTGCATTTCATTTGACATTTCTCAATTTCAGACTAATCAATTTGAACCATGGAAAGATACACAATCGAGAAACGCGTTAAACTTATTCAGGCTTATTATGAAAATGGACTTTCAAATCAAAATGCACATCGTGCACTTCGTGATTTTATCATCTTAAGTGATGAGGAACATTTTCACCTCAGTGGATTCGCCAATAAGCAGAATTGCCGCATTTGGGCGAATGATAATCCAAGAGTGATTGCCGAAAAACCAATGCTCCTACAAAGAGTGACTGTTTGGTGCGGTTTATGGGCCGTATTTTGTACAAAATAAGGCTGGTCAGGCAGTTACTGTGAATGGTCTTCGCTATCGTGATACGATAACGAACTTTTTATGGCCCGAATTGGAAGTTATGGATGTGGACGATATGTGGTTTTAACAGGACGGTGCCACTTGCCACTCAGCTAACGAAACAATGGCTTTTTTGCGCGACAAATTCAATGGCCGTGTTATCTCACGTGGTGGCGATGTCAATTGGCCGCCAAGATCATGAGATTTGACACCGTTGGACTTCTTTCTTTGGGATTATTTGAAAGAAAAGGTGAACGTCGAAAAGGCAGCAACAATTCAAGGGCTAAACAATGAGATAATTCGGCACATAAACGGCATAGGACCTCAGCGTCATCGAAAATTTGAACCGTCGGATGGAGGTGTGCCGCCGAGGTCGCGGCGGCCATTTGGCCGATATTTTGTTCCATACATAATTGAACCATAGCAATATTATCATAATAAAAAGAAATGACACTAATTTCCTAAACAATTTGTGTTTTATTCAAAATCAACATCGGCCCTTAAAATATAACCACCCTTTATACGGCAGCAATCTTTAAAAAATCTTAAATGTACTATACCCTGGAGGATAGTGAGTGCATTTCAGCTGCAGTCGTTGGTTGTATTTCCATCCTATTTTAATTCCAAAAGTAAAAAATTTTGAAAATTAATTATTTCTCAAGTACACTGCGCAAGGTAACCTAACTTTATGATTCTACCACTTTTGTCGTAAAAGTAACGAAATAAAGTACGAATTTGGAAACAACTTTTTATTTCGCGTGTCTACGCAATTAGAGGGATGTACTGACCGAATTTTATCATTCTTGCTGTAGCCATTTAGTTGGTTCCATTTTTATCCCTCTGTACCCATTGTATTCCTCGAAAGTACGAATTTGGAAAAACCTTCTTATTTTCGTGTCTACGCAGTCAGAGGAATGTATACTCCGGATTTCATGGCTCTAACTGCGGCCATTTGGTTGGTACAATTTTTACCCATTTATTTTGAGTTTAAAAAAAATAATAATCAAAACTCAATTGAAATTCAAAAATGTAAACATATAAAAATTATGTAAGTAATTGAGTAAAAAGTTTCTTCTTGCAATTTGTCGCAATTACTATATAATGCCTTATAAATATATGGGGGCCTTCTTGGTGGATGAAAATCATAGTGATAGTATCCACGAGCGACCGACTGATTCACTTAATTAGGTAGCGCAATTGGGTGTAATCGTTGACACCTTGGAATATCCAACATGTTTGAATTTCAAATGGAATTTTTGAATTTCAATCGATGTCTTTTAATTTCAAATACAGTATTTATCGCTGATATGCATTTCCAAAAATGTTCGACTTTATGTGCATATCAGCGGGAAATGCATATATAAAAACTCGGTTATATGCATCATCGGTGCATATATAAAAACACGGTTAGATAGATCAAAGGTGCATGGCTAATTGAATGTAACAAACCAATCTCAGCACAAATACAAACAACACATGTACATGTACATACATTTATGTTACAATATTTTGTTGTTGATGCCTGCAGGGTTTGTCTAAATTAAATTTTATTGAAGAAAATTCATAAGAATAATAAATAAAAATATTTAAAAATAAGAGATCACCTTTAATTAATTTGGATTTTAGTTTAAAATAAAAATTGTTAACAAATTAAGAGACAGCAATAGAGATGGAAAAATATACGCACAAATTGTGCGTTATCGATAATTTATTGAAAATAATCACAGGAATTGGAGCTGCATATATCCGATTTTCTTTTCATGGAATTGCTCTAAATTTCTGATGCATAAAATAGAGAAATGCATATAAACGAATGCTAATAAGCAAAAAATGTCCGTTTTTTTTAAATGATAAGGGGAAATTACGCAACTTTGGATGCATATAAGCGGGAAATGCTTATATCCGATAAATACTGTACAGTCATTTGAACTTCAAATTGACATTTTTTTAGTTTCACTTGATAGTTTTTGAGTTTCAAATGGTGCCTTTTCAATTACAATTGAAAATAGTGCAGATGATGTGAATAAAAGAGTAAAGCAATCTGCCGCTATATCTATGAACACGCCATTCATGAAAAGTTGGCCGTCTAGGCTTAAGAAAACATTCAATTTTTACCTGAAGTGCAAGCAAGCAACGAGTACGAACAGTTTCTGTGCTTTGGCTTAAATTTTGCATGATAATGATTTTTGTTATTTGCCAGATACAACAACAAGAGCAACAGCAGCAGCAACAACAAAGTAAAAGACTCGTATGCGATGTTTGTATATTTAATGTAAACTCTGTTTGGCAGTAGCAATTCGAACAGCTACAACAACAAGAGCAACAACGACAACTGCAACAATATGTTTGCTGTCTGTTTTTAAAAGGCACCCACTGTGTCCAAATGAAATCGTATCGTTCGCCCATAGTAGGGTAGTGGTATGACTATTCAGGTTACGACTGGAACGGATGAAATCTTAGCAAGTTTAATGAACTGAGTGAATGTGAAACATTTTGCATTACATACGAATATCCAGCCTGGTAATTTGTTATCTACCGAAACAGAACAAATCTGATATGGACACGGCCAGATTGATCAGAAATCTGTTTATACCCTACACCACTTCGTGGACTAGGGTATTATAAGTTAGTCCGCGCCAAATGTTTGTAGCACCAAGAAATAATTGAGCTAGGCCCACCTTTAAATATACGGATCGGCTTAGCTGAATCGATTTAACGATGTCTATCTGTCCGTTCGTCCGTCCGTCTGTTGTCCATCTAAGCTTGTTCGCACTCTACAGGTCGTAATTGTGGTCCGATTGTCATGAAATTTAACAGAAGTTACTCTTTTTGGCCAAGGACGATTGGCATTGGATTTGGAGAATATCGGTTCAGATTTAGATATAGCCTCCATACAAATATCCATTTTACATGGAATCATGACCAAATTTTCAGGATCGTGTTATATTGGAACTAGAAATAACTCACATGAAAATGGACCACATGGGTCTATGTTTTGATATAGCCCCCATACAAATGTACCTCCGATTTACAATATTACTGCTCTAAAATGCACATTTTCCATCGGATATTGATCAAATTTTCCACACAATGTTATATTTGTACTAGAAACACGTATTTTGAAAGCCAGCTATACAGGTCAATGTTTTGGAATAGCCCCCATACAAATGGGCCCCCAGTTTACACTATTATCGCTCTAGAACCCACATCTTGCATGGGATCGTGATAAAATTTTGCAGATTATGTTATATTTCAATAAAGAAAACCTATTTTGAAGGTGATCTACAAGGGTCCACTTTTTATTGTAGCGCCCTTACAAATGGGCACCTATTTGAATTATTACCTCCCTTAGTACCCACATTTTACATTGGCAGTTTTTCAAATTTTGCAGATTATATTATATTCATATTCCATACTAAGAATACCTACTTTGAAAGTGATCTATATGGGCCCACTTTTTAATGTAGCGCCCTTACAAATGGCCCCCATTATTATTATTACCCCTCTAGGACCCACAATTTACATCGGAAGTTTATCAAATTTTTCATTTTGTATTATATTTCCACTAAGAAGACATATCGAACCCTTAGCGCCCTTAATAATCGTAAGCGACATTTTCTGAAAATATTTTTTATTGTTGAATTTAAAATTTTATGGGCTGATACATAAATAAAAATTGTCAAAATTGTTAACGTTTATATAAAAAATTGGGCTAAGATTTTATCGTAAGTCGCTGCTCCCATTTTCAAAGAAAGCAATTTTATCGTAAGCGACAGTTAATGAATTTAGGCAAAAACTGTCAGATAATGTAAGAGATATTTATAAATGTTTTAGATAGGTCTATCAATATATTGATGCAATAATAAGTGTATTTTTATACCCTCGGTCATAGAATGAAGTTTTCGTCTGTTGGTTGATAGGTTACGAACGAACTAAGCTAAGAGGATCGAAGTTTATATATTTTTTTATCGATCCAGAAGAAAAAAGTTTGCCCACAAGAACTGAAAGTAGCTCTAAATTATTTATTGTCTCTTTGGAGAACACAAAGCCTTTTTGTATGATTTGTGCCTTATATACAATAATTTAATATACTTCTTGGACTATTCGTATATTAAGCCAAATACTATATACATGGTTTTGGTATAAGTTCCTTATTATTGTGGGTAAACGTTAACATTTATTTAATTCAAATAGTGGCAAATTTGACAAAGAAACTTAATATTTAGCTTAAAATAGTGATCAAAATGGGCACATTGCCCACAATTCTATAGAGTTAAAGAGTAAACAAGTACAAACGCCGTTAAGTTCGGCCGGACCGATTTTTATATATATCGATTTTCGTAGAAGTGCAGTAATATTACAGGAAATTATAATTTTTTAATATAGCCAAGCCAAAACAAATAAAAATATAGAAAAAATAATTTTATAAATAAATATAATATTTTTATTATTTCAGACCACGGTTATAAGGCAAGGCTACCAATACATTTACACTATATATAAAGAAGTAATACTTCAAGTCAATTTAAAAAATAAGTATTCTTAAATTTATATTTTCAAAAAGCTTACATACCATAAATATTGATAGTGGATGCTACAGTTGGTTGTATTTCCATTATATTTTAATTCCAAATGTACAAATTACGAAAATCCATTATCTCACGTACATAGTGCAAAATAATGATTCAACCAATTTTTGACGTAAAAGTAAAAAGATCGAATTTTGAAAAATCTTGTTATTTTGCGTGTCTATGCAGTCAGAGCAATGTATACACCGAATTCCATGATTCTAGCATAGGCCATTTGGTTGGTACCATTTTTTATCCCCATTTACGTATTTTACCCCCTTAAGAGTACGACTTTCTAAAATCTCTTTATTTTACGTGTATACGCAATTAGGTTTGTACACTAGGGCGTACCTCAAAAAAAAAGTTCGCCGTACACCTTCGAATATGAAGTATTATTGAAAGGTAGTTTCAAAAAAAAATTTTTATTTTTTTATGCCGAACGTAGGGGTCGCGCTTTTACATTTTTCTATATAACTTGTATTTATAAACGGATTTTAAAGTGTGATACATCGATGTTTTTGTCTCGACGAGGCCGATTTTTTTGTCTTTGAAGTCATTGAGCTCAAGCACCCCCTTCTGGTACTTACCCATCATTTCTCAGTTGCTACTACCCTAATGTACCACTCTAATAATCGAAAATTAAAGCTCGCATAAAATCATGAATCATGTTTGAGCTCAATGACTTCAAAGACAAAAAAATCGGACAAAAACATCGATGTATCACACTTTAAAATCCGTTTATAAATGCAGAAGTTATATAGAAAAATGTAAAAGCGCGACCCCTACGTTCGGCATAAAAAAATAAAAAAATTTTTTTTGAAACTACCTTTCAATAATACTTCATATTCGAAGGTGTACGGCGAACTTTTTTTTTTTTACTTGTAACCTGGTACGCTCTATTGTACACCCCAACCGAATTTCAGCTGCGGTCATTTGGTTGGTACTATTTTTATCCCCTTTTCCCATTTTAACCCCAAAAAGTACGAATTTCGAAAAATCCCTTTAGTTTGCGTGTCTGCGCAATCAGAGAAATGTATACACCGAATTTCATTACTCTAAATGCAGCGGTTTGGTTGGTACCATTTTTATCCTCTATTTCCATTTTACCCCTTAAAAGTACGAATTCGGAAAAATAACTTTTATATTATATATATACTCAATTAAAGGAACGTGTTTATAGCTGTTGTACGATTTTTCTCCCTTTTTGCCCCAATTCACCGCCTACGAATAAGAATTTCATTATGGTGCACTTTTTGTTATAGGGGGAATGCGCATACCCAATATCAAGTAAGTACAAGCATAGATAATGAAAATATATGCTTAAATACTCTAAAAAATTAGGGGTAAAATTTTTTCCTTTAGTCCGATTTCGCCCAGTTTAAATCCCAAATGATCTACGACTATAAGACGCATTTATGGAAAACTATAGCGTGCTTTCAACAGACGGACGGACATAGCTAGATCGTCTTAGAATTTTATCACGATCAAGAATATATATACTTTATAGGATCTCAGGTCGATATTTCAAAGTGTTACAAACGGAATGACAAACTTAATATACCCCCATTCTGGAGGTGGAGTGTATAAAAACTTCAGATTTCGTTAAGAACCTAAACATAACATTTTTGCTTCCCGGTCATACAATGATGTCAGTTGATTCTATACACTCTACAATTGAATCATTTTGTAAAGGAAGAATAATTTGGGCCCCTTCAGAGTGGCCGACCATAATTACAAATTCCCGCACGATACCGAAGTGTTATGAAAGTATTTTACTAAATCATTTAGATTTTAAGGACTGGAATTAATTTTCTACAGCATTTCTACCGCCAAATATTAAAATAAAATTTAATTGTTTGAGATCGGCACATTTTGAAAAACTGGGATTTTGCGCTAAATTTAAATATGGATATTTTGCTGATAGTAGGGTGGATGAAATGAATATTAATTTAATTATTCATTCAAAGAAAAATTCAATATCGATATTACCTAAAAACTTTTATATGAAATTTAACTATTAATCATGGGAATTCAAATGTGTCTCAAATAGTTTTTTATTAACGGTTTGAATTACTTTTCGGTTCATTTTCCCTCTAAAATGTATTGTTATCTATATTATTATGTTGTTTTAATAATTTTTTATAATAAAAAGTTTGTTTTTACTAAAATTTTGAGGTTTAATCGAAAAAAAACTTATATCGTAAGCGCCATAGTTTTTTCAGAATTTGTAGCCGCAAGTACAATATTTGTATCGCAAGCGCCAAAAGTACCGTATGATGTAAACAAATGATCATTTTTTAATAATAATTCGTTGGGTACGGCGGAATTAAAACATTTGCATTAAAACATATTTCATTTTATGCAAATATTTCAAAATAATCAATAAAAACCTTCTCCTGTAAAATGTGTGTTTTGGCGCTTGCGATCATTCCGCGCTAAGGGCTCGATATTATGACAGTCAAATATATGGGTCCATATTTTGGTATAACCCCATTCTACTCTATTACATCTCTAGAACCCACATCGTGCATTGGATCTCGATATAATTTTGCATATCATGTCATATTTCAACTAAGAATACCTACTCTGAAATTGATCCATATGGAACCACTTTTTAATGTAGAGCGCTTACAAATGACCCCATATTAATTGTTACCCCTCAAGAACGCAAATTTTACATCGATTTTTTTTTTTTCAAATTTTGCAGATTATATTATATTTCAACTAAGAATACAAAGTGAAATATATGCGTCTAAAACCAAATGGGCCTCTTCTTCTACTCTAATACAGCTCTAGAAACTACGTCTTACATCGGATCATGATATATTTCAACTATGAATACCTACCGTGATTGAGAAATATATAGGCCCATATTTTGGACCAGGCCCTAAGTGTTGTGATAGGCCTTCTTTCGTCGGTCCGATTCATCCTATTACTAATTTATATTTATTAAATATGACTAAAGATGAATGATGATGAATGTATAATTTACATGAACTACATAAAATTGCTCCCATGAAACACCTGGGTTTAGTAATAAAAACGAGGTATATACGCCCGACTTTAGACTTTCCTTACTTGTTTTAATTTAGTTTTAACAATATGAGATTTCATATTCAAAGCAGTACTATCAAAGTGTTTGAACTGGGATCGTGTGTTCATCATTCATATTACGTAGACGCCCAGCCAAAGATATTTTTCAAAGTTTTTAAGCACTCGGGGCAAAAATATCTATTTGCCTTTAAAGGTATATTCTTACCTGTGGTATATCCTATTCGAGAAAAACATTGTGATATGTATACATTTGCTAATAATACTTTGTCAACCAACTTATCGAAGGGTCCTCATATGTCAGACACGCACACACATACATATGTGTGTGCATGTTTTCGTTCATATTCATTTCATTTTTATGCATTCGAACACATTTTGAAGATGTCAGTGGCAACGATGAAGGTTGAAACATTCCTGCTCTCTTCCGAGTTTTTTTTTTTTGATATTTGTGGCAGGTTGCTGCGACGAGGGTTTCAGCCGTTGGTGGTTGGGCCCAGTGCCCATAGGACTTTTCGCGTCCGCGAGGGGTGGGGGTGTAAACCAGCCGGCAGAAGTGCAAGTGCACATAAATGAACGTCGCACTTATTAATGCTTTAATAAATGGCATTTCATTTTTTATTATTCACTCGAATGAAAGAAAGATTTTTATTACGCAGATCCCATTTGCCACCACAAACAACAACCACAACAGAGCAGATCAGACCAGAACAGAACAGAACGGAGCACAACCCAAAAACCCAACGCAGCGCAACAGGACAAACGGACAGCGGAGACAGTCAAAAGAGTTAAGTGCGTGTACCTACCTGGGCTGGTTGGTTAGAGTACTCGGGCAATCGAATGTTGTGGTCAACAAGTTGAAGAACATGCAAAACTACTAACAATATCAGCACTGCCACTACAACTGCAACAACAACCAGCACATTGGGGGATATTTTTGACCCAAAAAATGGGGCAAAACCTTAGGTCAACAAGTCGTTCTGTTTCGCGCTCTACATCGGCCGGGTCAATTTCATATAACCTCGACCACGGAGGGTATTCCACAGTATGTTTTTATTTTTGGCGTTTACACAGCGAAAGCGACGTATGTATCGAATTTCATTATTCAAGCTACACCCGTTTCGTTGGTACAATTTTGATCCCCTTTCCTCCCTAAAAAGTACTCATTTCTTATTTTACGAGTCTACGTAGTCCGAAGAATGTACACATATAATTAAACGGTTATAACTACTGCCGTAAGGTTGTAGCATTTTTATCACTCTTTTCCTTGTTTACCCTTAAAAGTATGAATTTCGAAATATCCACTAATGTTACAAGTCTACGAGTTAGTAGTTCTGCCTATTGTCGTTTGATTGGTACCATTTTTATCCCTTTTTGCTTCTCCAAAAGCACTGCAGATATTTCCTTAAAAATCAGTGCTATCACGTGAGAACTGCCTGACACGATTGATTTCACCAAACATTTCAAAATATCCCACTGTTCAGCTCCACCATATCCATCGGTGGGTACTCGTACTGTTTACTGCGGCTCAGTGTCCGTTCATACGTAGATTGGTATGTACATCAGAGTGATAAAGGTGGAGATCCGAGTAATGATGTTGATGTGGACGGTAACGATGACGATGACGATGATGTGGACGTAGTAGATGTGGATGTGGATGACGGAGATGGCGATGGCGACGACGATGCCTAAATGGCGTTGGCAAGCACTGATGGTGATGGCGATGATGACTTGAATTGCATTATTGTAAATGACTAAGGATATTCATTTGTATCTACTTATACTTTATGAATGTACCAGTCAGTACATATGAACATTAGGTTGGCCCAGAAAATACCAAAGGGTAGAATAGTTTAACCGTTTCATGCCCAATGTTGCCTATAGGCAACATTGCGAGTTAGTCCTATAAAATCTTTAAAATCACATATTTTTCAGAATTTTTATTTTTGTTTACATATGTAACAAGGAATATTTAAAAGGGAACCAACAAATTTGATAACTTGGGTTTGCGTAGGAAGGTGAAAACAAAAGTTATATCTCAAATTTCAATTGTTTGAGTTTCTTGTAATTCGAAATTGTTTAGAAATTCTTCTTATTCGATTTGAACTGGGATATTGTCCTGGCTCAAGACCATTTTGCATCTATATTTAATAGAATGCAAATTTATTTACAATGGCATGGTGACATTTATTAATTGGCTGCAGACTACCACGATAATGATTTCGACCATGTCAAAAGTCTTTTCAAGTGACAGCGACTTTTCAACTTCAAACCCGGCCTCTATAAGGAGATGATTCTAACAAACGAACGAGAAGCACAACTCACTTGTCGAATTTCCGTTTAAAAAATCGCATCAAGAAATAAAGTACACATGCCACCTTACAAGCATCTCATTGAGTTGCATATGTAAGTATGTGTATATGCAGGTATAGTTTACAATGTCACCATGCCATTTGTAAATATATTTGCATTCTATTAAATATAGATGCAAAATGGTCTTGAGCCAGGACAATATCCCAGTTCAAATCAAATATTGATTACAGGCCAAAAAAATACAAACGAAAAAACTAAAACAATTCTTCTTATTTTTATTGGATTTCTTCGAGTACAAGAAAAACTGTCTTTGTTATTCGAAGAGATATATATCATGTCGATTATGCACGCCGACGGATGGCTGCGGATCGGATTTTTTTCGCAGTTGAGTATTTTGGTATTATATAAGCCGATGGTAATGCCGTTGCGGAAAAATTCCTCATGCGACTCACTTCACATACAAAAATATCCGACAGAAAATCATCGCTGATTTGATGCGGATAAAGTACTTTTTGGTTGTTTTTTTATTTGTTTTAACCGAAATTGTTTCACAAACCTGTGGAAATATATAAAATTTATTCACTTTTCACTTAAGGAATTTTTCTACTTACATTACATCGGTAAACTTGAAAACACTTACGGCCCTGTTCCGTACCTGTCTTCTATTGCCACTTTTTTCTTCCAAATTTATAAAAAACCAATTGATGAATACATTATAAAATGTTAGAATTTCAATTATTTTATTTAATTTCAAATCTAAGAATATGTCAGCGCACTTTATTGGTTACTTTTGTTTGTCATTTGCTTATAAATGTCAATTTGACAGCTGTAATGTAATATCGACTTTATGTTGGTAATGCAGTCATCCGACGGATTACATAATACAATTTTCCTCACAAAGTGAGTCGAGTGCGGATCGAGTCAATCCGATCCGCAGCAAATCCGTCGTCGTGCATAATCGACATGTATAAAAGATTTTTAAAATGAAGAAACCATTTAAAATATTTTTTTGTTTAACCGATATCTGCAATATAATGAATTTAGAAATCATATTTAGACCCCTACCTCATTAAAAAGCATAGTAAGTTTTATATATTTATTAAGAAGACAATTCTAGCATGAGAGGCAATTGAATCTACGCTCCGGAACGACCGAGCTCAGCTCGGCTAATGATAGTCCGCTGAGTTGACTATCAACTAGCTGCATCAACTGAAAATGTTTTCCTCAGGAAGGAGCTTTCAATAGCAGAGCCGTTACAACAACAATAGTTTAAAAAATTATATAATCCTACAAAAATACCAGAAGAAACGAGGGAACATCTCGCAATCACTGTAATCGCTGAAAGCATCTACTATTTATAGAAGATTTAGACGACTTTTTACTCATAACCGTTGAATAACGTCAGATGTTCTTACTCAGTTGGCACATTATAAATCAATCAGCATATAAAAGCATGTTGGTAAGTGGACCTGTGATCTAGGGTATTAATGGCCCAAAAATGTTGCCTTGTCACACGTAAATTGAGTGTGATGCTTATTTTTTTGTTATTTTTGAATTTTTAGATTGTGACTTTTTTCATTTTACGAAAAATTAAGATTGGCTCCAATTTACAAATATAAAGTATGGTCCCAATTATCTTGCATTTTTCCATAGTGAAGGATTTCCGTTTTGCTGATCTTCCGCTGGGCCTAATGCTTTTCTCTATGGGGTATGTCCAAAGCCTGTCGACAAGATTAAAGGTTTACAGTATTTGCGACCTTTGATCGGGCTTAAAGATTTTCTCCCATGAGATGCGTCCAAATCCTATCCATCTCATAGGAGAAAGACTAAAGCTCTTCTGGTTGTAAATATATATTTATTCTCGTCGTTCCATTGTGGAACATAAGGCGTTGTAAAGGTTTCATTTTATTTTTAAACCCTACACCTGAGGATGGGGGTATATTCACTTTGTCATTTCGTTTGTAACATCTTGAAATATTCAACGGAGACCCCATAAAGTATATATATTTTGTGAGCGCCCCGGTAGTCGAGTTGGTAGCGTACTCGGCTATCAGCGTGGGGGTCGTGGGATCGATTCCCACCAGAGGCTCTGGACCCAAAATTAGAATATAAATTTACTTTGTTTTGTAATTCATAATAAATAAATAAATATATATATTGTATCCGGGTAAAAGCACACTAGCTTAAGAACGAAGTCAGCTAGGAGCTTCAAATTTTCTAAAAATGTGTAACGGTTCTAGATCGGTTGGTATTGAAAATGGACGAAATCGGCCTGAAGGTAAAAATTTTTCCTTAACAAGGACTGATTATTTACACTGTGTAAGCACTTTTCTTTAATTTGCTTTATATGCACTTGAAATTTGTTGTGTGCATTCCTCTTGTAGCGTGAAAGCATCAAAAATTAAATAAAAATTTTAGCGGACGACAACACGAAATTTGGAATGTGCATCCCTCTAATTGCGGATGTAACACCTTGAACACATACGTAAAAAAGTGGGATGTTTTAAAATACGTACTTTTAAGGGAGACAATTGCAAAAGAGGGGAAAAACATCACCAACCAAACCGCTGAAGATGAAATCATGAAATTCGGTGTATACATTCATTTGACTGTGAAAATGCGAAACAAAAGGAAATTTTTCGAAATATTTACTTTTGGGCAGAAATTGAGGCAAATGGGAATAAAAATGCGAAAATAAAGAGATCTATCGATATTCGTATCTTCAGGATCTTATATTACAATTTACCCAATGTGGTCATGTAGTTCTATGTTAAGTCGATAGCCTCTAATCTGCCCGTAATACTGTGGAATGTACTCCGTGGAGCAGAACTTAATGCCTTTTTACTTGTCCATTAATAACAAGTAAGGAAGGTTGAATTCGGGCTTGGCCGACTATATGATACCCTACTCCTAGTCAATATACCCTGTGGTGTAGGGTATAAGAAGGTCGGTGGTATATATGTATATACTACAAATTTCATACTTTTATCCGTATTTGTAAGAAAATTAGAAAACATTCAAATCTATTCAAATATTCTATTTCTAGAGGAAATAATCAGTTCAGTGGCGAAATTTGTATTGGAGCTATATATGGACCGATCTGGCCAATTTTTACCAGAGTTATTTCTAGTTGAAGTATAAGTAGTTTTGCCAAATTTGAAGAAAATCTGCTAAAATATGTGGTTTCTAGAGCGGAAAGAGTCAAATCATAGGCAGCATTTGTATGGGAGCTATATATAAATCTGAACCGATCTGGCCTATTTTTACCAGAGCTATTTCTAGTTAAAATATATGACGTTTCGCTAAATTTAAAGAAAATCTGTTGAAATATGTGGTTTCTAGAGCGGAAAAAGTAAAATCGGAAACACAATTTGTATGGGAGCTATATCTAAATCTGAACCGATTTGCTTCAAATTAAATAGTGTTCGTCCTTATCCCATAAAACTTCGTTGTGCAAAGTTTCATTTAGTTCTAACAACAATTGAGGCCTGGCCTTTGATTACAAGAATAGATGGACAGACGACATCGCTAAATCGACTCAAAAAGTGATTCTAAGTCGATCGGTATAATAAACGATGCTTCTATTTCGTTTCCTTTTGGGTGTTACAAACAAATGCACCACAAACTCTGTGGTGTAGGGTATAAATATATATATATATATAAATATAGGCAAATATACCCTACACCTACCAGGGGTGTACTAAGTTTGTCATTCCATTAGTAACACATTGAAATTTCGACCTTATAAAGTATATATATTATTGATCGTCATAAACTTCTAAGACGATCTAGCCATGTCCTTCCGCCTGTCCGTCTGTTGCAAGCAAGCAAGCAAGCATCTAAACGAAAGGACGTCCTATTTTTCCAAGAATACGGGATTAAAAGGGGACAAAACCGGTCCAGAGGGAAAAATTTTCCCCTAACTAGGACAGAAAATTCCTCCAATACATCGAATATTTAAACATTTTTTAGAATATTTCTGCTTATATTTACTTGATATTTGGTATTTAGTAGGGGGTGAAATGGGACAAAAAGGGGAAAAAGAAACATGAAATTCGGTGTGTACATTCGTCTAATTGAGTAGACACGGATTTTTTTTCAAATTTGTCTATAATAAAGAATAATGAAAATCGGTGTAAACATCCCTCTAATAGCATGACACGTAAAATAAAGCGTTTTTCAAAATTCGAACTTTCAAGGGACTTTGCACTTTGCTTTTCTAAAGAACTACTTTGATACACATAGTCAAGGACTATCAACCAATAAAAAAGAACATAATTTTAGACACTTTCTATAAGTGGGTGTGGTCTTTAAATTAATTAATTAATTTTATTTCAAAATTATAATAATGAAACTTCTTAATTTATTTAACAAATATCGCTATCAGCAAAAAATCATAATTTTCCTAAAGTCGACTGGTGTGGTGGAGGATATATAAGATTCGACCCTGCCGAATTTTTACTTGTTCATTCTTATTATTTCACATGGGGGTCACAGCGTACATAGCCATGTATCTTAGTCATCATTGTTAATTATACCAGTGCAAATATGTAAAAATAGCAGTAGCCTATATTCATTTTGTCTTAGGCTTTCATTATTTATCATCATTATTTGAGGTCCGTATTCTTCTATAGTCACCATTTTGCGGTGGGCTCAACAACTCATTGAAATTATTAAACTTGATTGTAACGACTCACGTTCTATTCTGCATACATTTCGCAAGCTATCCCTCTTAGATAATGAAGCATATTTTTAGTTGAATGAGAATAGACCAAGGCCGATGACTCTCATAATGAGTCTTATCTAGAAGCCGTGTAAACTATTTCTCATGATCACTTTCATGACCTGGTTTATTGTTATAAGCGTCTTGCCGTCTTTTGTTTGTTATCCATTTAATCTTGGTCCACACTAATGTATATCCTTGCAAACATATACAAGTACATATGTCGACTGCCCGTGTGTATGGCGTGTGTATATTTGTCCCAGCCATAAGTATCTGAACGCAATCAGCTCTTTCATTTCAGTACTTAAGCTTTAACTAAACTTTGCAAAAGTTATTGCTCGCGGCAGGTATGAATGCATTGAGCTCTTACTGGAGCTGTTGCCGCTGTTGCTGCTTCTGCCGGGACCTGAGTACATTTCGTTGTGTTTTTATCAGTTTCTGTTCCTTTTTGCATTATTTTGAAACTGTCTAAAGATCATCAAACCAACCAAAAATAATAAACAAAAATATATTTTACTCGTTTACAATGATTATCATCATCAGTCTTAAGAAGATACGAGTATTCAGTGTCTGGGCTGTCCGTTCAGTATGTTAGGTAAAGGATCGATTTTGAAGTGGTAGAATCTAAGCGAAAAGTTCGCAATAAAATTTGCAAATAGCTTTAGATGTATATGGATTTCTGAATGGATTAAACCCTCATTGACTTTTCTAGGGATTCACTTTAGCAAAAATTCGAATATAGACAAATTTTAATATTTACCAACATTTTCTTGAGCAGGAAACTGAAACATGAAATAGAATAGAAGGATTTTCAAATAAATTTCAATTTCTAAATTTACGATTACAAATAGAATAGTTGGAAAACTAGGTAGTTTAAAAGAACAGTAGTTTTGGTTTAATTAATCCACTTATAACACCTTGCAGCAGTCCGTATTACACATGAACCGGGTGATATACGTCTGAAACTGCAGGCAAAATTGAGTTAATTTCAGTTTTTCATTTCCACGCCATGTTGCCCCTTAAACGGACTACAAAGTTTCAAAGGATAATATATTTCAGAAAAATATTTTAAGTACTTATTCGTACCCTACGACACCAAGAAAATTTGTATTCTTAATTTCAATTTACATTTGTATTTTCTATCTACATTTCTTAAGTTAAATTTTTAATTGCTCAGTTTTTTTGTAAATTTGGAAAAATTGCAATATCTAAAATTCGAAATTTGTCTCCGATCCAGTTTCGGCTAAAATATCTATGTAAATTCATTCAAGGTTACAAATTTGATTTTTTCTTCTTTGTTTTTTTTTAATAATATCTCTCTATTAATTGTGCCAACAGTTAACCTTTCATGCGATTTCTTTGTGGAACAATATGTCTCCCCTCATCACTCCCATCCGGATGTACCCTTTTGCATCGCTCGGGAAAAAAGTAATTATTTCATTTATGGATGGATGTACTCGTATGAGCGACCCGCAATGATATTGCAAATTGTCTTACCCGGTATTCATTATAAAGCTCGCAGCCAGACGACAGACAAACCAATAAAATGAACGGGCATTTGGGCTTACGGATGGACGGACGGGCGGACGGACATTCACTCCATACTGCAACTTCAACTGATGACGAACGTAAGAAGCTGTCCGAAATGATTGACGAGTTAAGAAATTAAAGAAGTTTTGTCTGTGAATATACCTCCACAGAATCGATTTAATATAACCGAGCGAGTGCAATACAACAACACTGGAAACCGTGACCGTTGTTATTGCTGGAGATGGTGGTTCTGCCGCTGCTAGTGTTGGTGGTGTTTCCTTTTTGTACTTCTGTTTAATAAATTAAATCCTTTTATTCGCTGAGGTTCTGAAAATAGTTGCCTACGAGTGGCTTAAATGCTGGTTTTACGAAAAGACCTTTTAACAGATGACGATAATTAATCAGTGCGCCGCAGTACGAGAGTGTTCGTTGCGATTGCGCCGCATTCAAGGTCGCAATTTAAGTTATATGAATTAATCAAAATGCTTGTTTGAAGAGTGACTCAGGCGGAGAGTAGAAAACGATTACAGAGCTTCATTGCACTGCCCCGACTAAGGACGACTAGAATCAATTCTCGATAAATTGAATGCAATTTCTGCGTCTGAAATTAATCGGATGAGTGCTGTGCGACACGTGCTCTTTGTATAGTTTGACTGGCTTTTCTTCAGTTATTTGAATACAAACGACAAGAAATAAGTATAATATGTATCGCTTATATCCAGGACTGAAACCATATAAATCCACTGCGATTATATCAACTTCATAATATGTAAGAAGTATTCGCAGCGTACTCCTTTTAAGGTTGTGCATCACTATTAGCATGCAAAATATCATAATATTCTCCATTTGGCACAATACTTCTAAGCAATGGCGAAGTCCCCTTGTCTCCCAGATTCGACCCTGTCGAATTGATTTTACTCTCCAGAACCTTTGATTTTCTTATCCGCTGTCTATCTATATTTTTCACATTTATTCTGTTATTTCTTTGAAATATTTTATATATTTATTTGTTCATACCCCTGGTAATAAGCAAACGGCTCTAGCTAGAATCATAAAATTGTAAAGATAATGGAATTTCGAAATTAGCACTTTGCCTTTCTAAAGAACTACTTCGATATATATAGTCAAGGACTATCAATCAATAAAAATATAATTTTAGACACATTCTATAAGTGGGTGTGGTCTTTAACTGAATTAATTAATATTTGATTTGAACAGGGATATTCACCGTTATTCCTATTTATTTAATTTTCAAATTTCTACAAAATGGTACCTATCAAATGACAACAGTTTGAAACAAAAAATACCCTTTTACATCCCTCTAATCGTCCATAACATGTAAACAAGCTTGCCAGAAAATTTGTGTCCTTGTCCCCAAAACAGCTAAAATCCTCAATAATACTGCAGGATTTTATTGCAAAGTAATCGACAAAAATAAATTATGCATGATGATTCGTCAACAATCAGGTAATATGTTGTGTTTCCGATATCGTAAACTAACTCCATTGAATCAGTGGTCTACTGTTGCAGTTGTTACATACATAAATTTTGTATACTTCAGCATACTAATAATGATTCTACAAATTTATCAATATTTGTCTCTTGCATTTAAATTCAAGTGTTTTTATACACTCCACGAGAGTATTATGTCTTTGTGCATTTGTTTGTAACACCCAAGCAAGCAAGCAAGATAGACCCATTGTTAATTATACCGATCGACTTAGAATCACTTTTTGAATCGATTTAACGATGTCCGTCCGTCTGTCCATCTATTCTTGTAATCAAAGTACAGGTCGCAATTGTAGCCAGAATCAAATGAAACTTTGCACAACAAAGTTTTTCGGGATAAGTACGAACGCTATTTAATTTGAAGAAAATCGGTTCAGATTTGCATATATCCCCCATACGAATTTCACTCCCGATTTGACTCTTTTCACGCTATATACCACATATTAAAACAGATTTTCCTCAAACTTGGCAAAACATCTTACATTTCAACTAGAAACACCTACGGTTAATATTGGTCAGATCGGTTCAGATTTAGATATAGCCCCCATACGAATTTCACTCCCGATTTGACTTTTTCTGCTGTAGAAATCACATGTTTTAACAGATGTTCTTCAAAATTGGCAAAACATCTTATATTTCAACTAGAAACACCCACGGTAAAAATTAGCCAGACCGGTTCAGATTTAGATATAGCCCGCATACGAATTTCACTCCCGATTTGACTTTTTCTGCTGTAGAAACCACATATTTTAACAGATGTGCTTCAAAATTGGCAAAACATCTTATATTTCAACTAGAAACACCCACGGTGAAAATGAGCCAGATCGGTTCAGATTTAGATATAGCCCCCATACGAATTTCACTCCCGATTTGACTCTTTTCACGCTATATACCACATATTAAAACAGATTTTCCTCAAAATTGGCAAAACATCTTACATTTCAACTAGAAACACCTACGGTGAATATTGGTCAGATCGGTTCAGATTTAGATATAGCCCCCATACGAATTTCACTCCCGATTTGACTTTTTCTGCTGTAGAAATCACATATTTTAACAGATCTTCTTCAAAATTGGCAAAAAATCTTCTATTTAAACTAGAAACACCCATGAAATAGACCAAATGAGCCAGATCGGTTCAGATTTAGATATAGCCCACATACGAATTTCACTCCCGATTTGAGTTTTCCGCTCCAGAAACCACATATTTTAACAGATTTTCTTCAAATTTGGCAAAATATCTTATATTTGCATGAGAAACACCCAGGATGGAAATGAGTCAGATCGGTTCAGATTTATATATAGCTCCTATACAAATTTCACTCCCGACTTGATTTTTCCGACCCAGAAACCACGTATTTTCATCGAATTACTTAAAATTGAGAACTGGAAGAACCTATTGTGAAATGGGTCACTTCATTACATGTTTGGATATAGCCGTGATACAAATATTCTTTTCGATTTGACAAATTGAACCAGGACATATTAGGAAACATACAAAAATTCTTCCCGTTTTCACTTTTTTCCGAATTGAATTGTATTCTGATAGAAAGTGGAGTGTATCATACAGTCGGCCCCGCCCGACTTTAGCCTTTCCTTACTGGTTATTATTTACTTCATTATATAAATAACAATTTAATAAATTTTATTAAATTGAGTATTTCCATCCTATTTTAATGACAAAACTATGAATTTTGAAAAAATTGGGCGTTTAAATCAAAATGCATATCGTGCGCTTCGTTATTTTGTTCGGTAAATTTAATAGTCCAAATGTGTACAACCGGAAAAATCGTGCAAAAATTTAAGCAAACCGGGTCTGTAGGAGATATGAAAACACCAGTGCATGCTCTATTGCTGCTGTTCGGGATAGTATGGCTGAAGAGCCGCCCACCTCAACTCGTCCCAACAATTGCGCCTCTCACGCTCGTCGTTGATGAACATTATGCATAAAGACTTGCATTTACACGCTTACAAGGATCATTTGACTGAAGAAATAAAGCCTCTTGACCATTCCAAACGTCGTCAATGTTCAGAATGGTGGCAAAAGTGGATGATCAATTTTCGAAGAAAATCATCTTCAGTGATAAGGCACATTTTCACCTCAGTGGATTTGTCAATAAGCAGAATTTCCGCATTTGGGCGAATGACAATCCAAGAGTGATTGTCGAAGAACCAAAGTACCCACAAAGAGTGGTTGTTTGGTGCGGTTTATGGGCTGGCGGCATCATCGGGACGTATTTTATCCAAAATGAGGCCGATCAGGCAATTACTGTGAATGGTCTTCGCTATCGTGAGATGATAACGAACTTTTTATGGCTTGAATTGGAAGCTATGGATGTGGACGATATGTGGTTTCAACAGGACGGTGCCACTTGCTACACAGCTAACGAAACAATGGCTCTTTTGCGCTACAAATTCAATGGTCGTTTTATCTCACGTGGTGGCGATGTCAATTGGCTGCCAAGATCATGTGATTTGACGCCGTTGGACTTCTTTCTTTGGGGTTATTTGAAAGAAAAGGTGTACGTCGATAAGCCAGTAACAATTCAAGAGCTAAAGGATGAGAAAATTCGGCACATTAATGGCATAGAACCTCAAGTATGCCTCAACGACATCGAAACTTTGGACCATCGGATGGAGGTGTGCCGATATTTGTTCCATACATAATTAAACCAATACAATATTATCAACAAACAATAAAAAGAAATGACAATAATTTCCTAAATAATTTGTGTTTTATTCAAAATCAACATCGGCCCTTAAAATTTAACCACCCTTTAGAGTGTAATATGGTAATAAGACATTGTCCTGTACCACTTCAAATCAAATTCTAAATACTTTTCAAAGTACTTCGAATATCCCCACAAAATCCCCGAATGTATTATTTTTGTGTTCGTACTTTTCAGGGGGAACTGTGGATAAAGGGATAAAATTGGTACCGATCAGCTAGCTAGAATCATAAAATTCGATGTATAGTTCGCTCTAGCTACGTGGCAAAAAGGGATCAAATTGGTACCAATCAAAAATCTGAAGATAGAATTATGTGGCTTCGTAGACTTTCAAAACCAAAAGGATCTTTTGATATTTGTTCTTTTAGATCCAAAATGGACAAAAGAGGATAAAATTGAATCATAAATTTCGGTGTGTACATTTCTCATACAGTCTAGACTCGTAACATAAAGGAAGTTTGCGAAAAAAAACGGTGCGAAGGGGATAAAAATGGCAACAGTCGAACGACTGCTGCTAGAATAATGAAAATCGAAGTATACTTTGCTCTGGCTGTGTGGACTTGAAAAATAAATACAACTTTCGCTATTCGTACTTTTGGATCCAACTGTACAAAAAGGGGAAAAATGGGTACCAACTAAATGGCTGCGGCTAGAAAGATTAACAAGAAACAAGGCGTTAAGTTCGGCCGGGCCGAATCTTATATACCGTCCACCACTGAGTGCATTCCACAGTATTATTAGTGGCTGACGGCTTTATATAGAAGTGCGGAATAATATTCGGAAAATTGTGATATCTTTTATGCACATTACTATATTTGTTTACTATTTCAATCTATAAGGCATACTTACAGGCACACTGTTTTAAATACATTTCGCGTCTACATAGTCCGATGAATGCATACAAATGAATGCACATACAGTGCATATAAAACAGAAATTAAAAAATGGTTAAATATTAGGATGTATTTTCAGTCCTTGCTAGGGAAAAAATTTTCTCTGTGCCGATTTCGCCCAATCAATCCCAACCAATCTGCAACCATAAGACAAATTTAGGGAAATTTTGCACTTTCAACAGACAGACAGACGGACGTAGATAGATCGTCTTAGAATTTTACCCCGACGCAGAATATATATAATTTTGTGTCCGATGTATATTTTAAGGTGTGGCAAACGGAATGACAAAGTGAAATGAAAACTTCGCACTGGCTACACTGAAAAATTGCCCTTCAAAATATTTTTGAAGCGTTTTCATATAAGGTTTTTATAAATTTAGTGAATATTTTCTTAATATGTATGAAAAGTGCATAGTATGAAGATAATTATTTCAGTGTACGTAGACTTGAAAAAAAGGGATCGTACGGTACTCGCACTTTAAGGATTCAAAATTGGCAAAAAGGGCGAAAGGGGATAAACATGGTACCAATCAAGAGGCTGCAGTGCAACAAGAATCATGAAACTCCATTTATACACTTGCCTTTATGTTTATGTTTACAACTTTGAACTATAAAGAGTGTCAAAACTTTTATCCACATTCTTTTGCATACATACAATGTTTTCTTCCTTAGAATGTTGGCTATTTTTCCATTTTTTATGAGTTGTACCCTCTGAGAGTGAGGGTATTAAAATAAAAGTCGGTTTATCCAACTGACGTTTTCTTACTTGTTTTCTATGTGAATGTGAAATTCGTAACATTTGCAACCATCATAACTACCTTTAACCCTAGAGAGATAACCCTATTGGAAGCTACGGAAAAGATAACCATACGTCTGTGGGACGTATCATAGTTTTTCTTTATGGTGACAACATTTTTGGAAATATTTTTTACCTTTTTTGTACTTACATGGATTCTTTATATATTTCTTTATTATTTAAATGCGTTATTGGCTACTGTAGACGACTGAGAAAAACAAAAACAGCAACGTGTTGCACAAACATTCGAGAGAGGGAGAGCGAAAAATTAAAAAGGCATACGTCTCTCAGACATTGGTTATCTCTCTAGGGTTAATCGAAGCGGGGTTTTATCGGACCTATATTTCCAAAATGTGAGTACTATATTATGCATCAATGCTCACAAAAAAAATAAATTTTTAGGTCCCGGACAATTTTTTTTTTATATTTTTTGGTTGCATAATGTAATTTGGAAATGGGCATTCGAGAAACAATTAAATCGCAACAATGACTATGTTGACGATCGACCATATGATCGACATCAGCTAATGCTGGCATGTGGAAGATCGACCATATGATCGACATCACCTGATACACATATGACATACCGTGACATCCACATGCAGATGGCGTTATTGTTTGTTTTATGTTTGTTTGTGTGTACTTCGTACGGAGCAGCAATACGTGATGAAATAAAATATTAAAATCTACTTGTGTTGTATTTTTTTATAAATTGTCTCCTCTAGACTCCGTCTAGGGCCGACTATACGATACTAGTAATTAATGTAGAGTATAACAAGTAAGGAAAGGCTAAAGTCGGGCGGGCCGACTATATAATACCCTACACCACTCCCTGTGTATATACCTCGCTTTTATTACTAAACCCAGGTGTTTCATGGGAGCAATTTTATGTAGTTCATATAAATTATACAGTATACTATAAATTCATCTTTAGTCATATTTAACGAATATGGTAAATAACTGATCCACTTTTCCGGCATACAAATACAAATTATACAGTAGTAATAGGATGAATCGGAGCGACATTTGAAAGGGGACCTATAACAACACTTGGAGTCTGATCCAAAACATGAGCCTATATGTTTCTCACTCACGGTAGGTATTCCTAGTTGATATATATCACGATCCGATGTAAGACGTGGTTTCTAGAGTTGTAATAGAGTGGAATGGGCCGCATTTGGGTTATTCCATAGTATAGACACATATATTTGACTTTCAAAGTAAACTTGAAAAAAATCCTATGTAAAATTTGCGTTCTTGAGGGGTAAAAACTAAAATGGGGCCATTTGTAAGGTCGCTACATTAAAAAGTGGTTCCATATAGATCACTTTCAAAGTAGGTATTC
Source organism: Polietes domitor (assembly GCA_947397865.1). NCBI lineage: Eukaryota > Metazoa > Arthropoda > Insecta > Diptera > Muscidae > Polietes > Polietes domitor. The sequence goes on along the minus strand of OX377619.1, from coordinate 89,373,885 downwards.
TTAGTTGAAATATGACATGATATGCAAAATTATATCGAGATCCAATGTACGATGTGGGTTCTTGAGATGTAATAGGGTAGAATGGAGGCCCAATTTGTATGGGCCTATTATACCAAAATATGGACCCATATATTTGACTTTCATAGTATGTCTTCTTAGTTGAAATATACAAAATTTGATAAACTTACGATGTAAATTGTGGATCCTAGAAGGGTAATAATAAAAACGGGGCCATTTGTAAGGGCGCTACATTTAAAATTGGGCCCATATAGATCACTTTCAAAGTAGATATTCTTAGTTGAAATATGACATGATATAAAAATTATTAGCACGATGTGGATTCTAAAGGGGGCCCGATTTTTACGGATGTTATACCAAAATATGGACCCATATATTTGACATTCATAGTATGTGCTCTTAGTTGAAATATAATATAATCTGCAAAACTTGAAAAACTTCCGATGAAAAATGTAGGTCCTAGAGAGGTAATATTTAAATGGAGGCCCATTTGTATGGGCGCTACATTAAAAAGTAGGCCTTTATTGATCACTTTCAAAGTAGGTATTCTTTATTGATATATAACATGATCTGCAAAATGTTATCAAGATCCAATGTAAGATGTGGGTTTTAGAGCGATAAATGTGTAAACAGGGGACCCATTTGTATGGGGGCTAATCCAAAACATTGACCTGTATAGCTGGCTTTCAAAATACGTATTTCTAGTATAAATGTAACATCGTGTGGAAAATTTGATCAAGATCCCATGTAAAATGTGCATTTTAGAGCAGTAATATTGCAAATCGGATGTACATTTGTATGGGGGCTATATCAAAACATAGACCTATGTGGTCCACTTTCCCGTGAGCTATTTCTAGTTCAAATATAACACGATCCTGAAAATTTGGTCATGATTCCATGTAAAATGTGCATTCTAGAGCAGTAATAGTGTAAATTATAGGAATATTTGTATGGAGGCTATATCTAAATCTGGATCGATTTTCTCCAAATTCAATACCAATCATCCTTGGAAAAAAGTACCTTCTAACAAATTTCATGACCTGTAGAGTGCGAACAAGCTTAGATGGACAGCAGACGGACGGACAGACAGACATCCTTAAATCGATTCAGCTGGTGATTCTAAGCCGATGCGTATACTTAAAGGTGGGTCTAGCTCAATTATTTCTTGGTGTTACAAACATTTGGCGGAGAACTAACTTATAATACCCTAGTCCACGAAGTGGTGTCGTTACACTTGAAGCGGGTAATACAGCTATAAGAGCAGAATGTACAACAAATTTCATACTTCTAGCTGTATTTGTAAGAAAATTTGAACACCAACTTTGAATGGGAGCTGTATATATATCTGAACCGATGTGACCCACTTTCGCCATAGATGTTTCTTTTTGAAATATTAGCTGATTTGCTTTTTCAAATATGCTGTTTCTAAAGCGGAAATAAACAATGCGGTGGCAAAATTTGCATTTGAGCTATAAATATTGGAGATATGCATATATTTACCTGAACTGAGCTGTATCTTGTTGAAATATAAGTTGTTTTGCCAAATTAAAATATGTGGTTTTCAGAGCGGATAGAATCAAAGCGGGGAGACACTTTTATGGATGCTATATATAAATCTGAACCGATGCGGCCCACTTTTGTCATAGATGTTTTTAGTTGAAATATGAGCTTGTTTGCCAAATTTGAAGATAATGTATTAAAATATGTGATTTATAGAGCAGAAAGAGTCAAATCGGAGGCGACATTTGTATGGGAGCTATATATAAATCTGAACGGATCTGGTCTATTTTTACCAGAGCTGTTTCAAGTTGAAATATATGGCGTTTTGCCAAATTGTAAGAAAATCTTTCGAAATGTGTGGTCTCTAGAGCGGAATGAGTAAAAGCGGGAGCAATATTTGTATGGGAGCTATATCTAGCGTTCGTCCTTATACCATAAAACTTCGTAGTGCGAAGTTTCATTTGGTTCTAGCAACAATTGCGACCTGTACTTTAATTACAATAATAGATGGACAGACGGACATTGCTATATCGACTCAAAAAGTGATTCTAAGTCGATCGGTATAATAAACGATAGACCCGTTTCCATGTGGGTGTTACAAATAAATGCACAAAGTCATTATACCCTGTGGTGTAGGGTATAACAACCTGAAATTTATTTTTTAATTAAAAAATCAACATATCTGATAAACATTTTTTTCAATTTTGGTGCAATTACGATTGCAAATCCAATTATGAAATTTTTAGCACGAACTATTCAAATATCACAATGTTTCAGGGTGGATATAACAGTCCACTTGTTTATAACTTGATCATCGGTAATAGTCAAATTCATCAATTATTTTCCCTCATTTCTTTAGACTAAATCATCGTTCATCCAGTTTTCTTCTTAAGTATGATATCTATATTGTAAAGATTACTTTGTATACATTAGTCCTACTTCTAAAATTTCTCCATTAAATGCTACAAATACAGATGATCGTTTCGTGATAATCAAGGATAAAGTGATACAGCCTTGGAGCCGTCAAACGCTATTCAGTAATTCATATATTTCAACGTGTTCAAAACAACTGCCAATCGATATTGGTGGCACAATTGCCCACGGCACTATTTATTCTACCGGAAATTCTCAAATGTATGACAAACAAATCAACGGCTTCAACAACATGCCACAAACGAAATTTATTATTTCTCGGTACTCGCAACTCCACCAATGAAGTCCGTCCACACAATACCTTCGTATCGATGTGTGCGTGTGTCCGAGTAGGTATTCCGCCGCCGCTTCGCATGGACACAACTGCCCATTTCTAAATCGTTCTGAAAACCATTTTACGCTCAAGCACAGAACATGCAATTAAAAAATGGCGTATTACCTCTTTACCCGAGAAAAAAAGCAAAAAAAATATTTGCAGGTAATACACAAATTTAACCCTTAAAATTTTTTAGTTGTTTTCTCTCGTTCATCGTGAATTAAAAACAAAATTCCCAGAATTGCGGTTGCCATAACAAAGTCAAGCAAAACGCGATGTACGGACGGACGGAAAAATGCCCAAATGATGAGATGCGGCCGCACTTCATGAAATACTCGCGCACAGAGAAGGAAGAGCGTTTGAATGTAATCCACCAAATAAAAGGAAACAAATACAACGCAGTAGCAACAAATACCCCCCGTCCCAAAAAAACTTTATGTACGAACAGAGTACTCGTCGAAATGGTGGCCACATGTGAATGTGCGATTGTTGCTGTAGCTCTTATAATATGAGTCGTTCTATGAAATATGTTCATAAGCGCAAAAGTTCCTTCTCAATTTTACTGAATTCATAGCCATAGCTAACAAATCGTGTATACCCACATTCTACAGAGTATTAGGGTATATATCATTTGGGACAGACAAATGAGTGACTTATGATACTAGGAATAGTTGTTTCTAGTTGGATTAAAAGGAGTTGTGCCCAATTTAAAGAAAATCGGTTCAAATATCTGGTTTCTTGAGCGGAAAAAGTTAAATTGACAGCGAAATTTGTATGGGAGCTATATCTACATCTGAACCGATCTGATCCATTTGCACAGATCTTTCTAGTTAAATTATAAGGTAGTGTGCCAATTTTGAAGCCAATTGAGTGAAATATGTAGCTTCTAGAGCCATTTCTATGGTAGCTACTTATATCAAAATCTGAACCGATTTGCTTGAAATTAAATCGCGTTCGTCCTTGCACGCAATACTACTTGTTCAAATTTTTAATATGATCGGATAATCATTGCGACCTGTGCTTTGATTACAAAAATAGATGGAAGGACAGACAGAAAAAGTGACGGACATTGCAAGATTGAAAGTGATCCTAAACCGATCTGTAAAGAGTGATTTTTTTGAGGTTAGGATTTTCATGCATTAGTATTTGACAGATCACGTGGGATTTCAGACATAGTGTCAAAGAGAAAGATGCTCAGTATGCTTTGACATTTCATCATGAATAGACTTACTAACGAGCAACGCTTGCAAATCATTGAATTTTATTACCAAAATCAGTGTTCGGTTCGAAATGTGTTTCGCGCTTTACGTCCGATTTATGGTCTACATAATCGACCAAGTGAGCAAACAATTAATGCGATTGTGACCAAGTTTCGCACTCAGTTTACTTTATTGGACATTAAACCAACCACACGAATGCGTACAGTGCGTACAGAAGAGAATATTGCGTCTGTTTCTGAGAGTGTTGCTGAAGACCGTGAAATGTCGATTCGTCGCCGTTCGCAGCAATTGGGTTTGTGTTATTCGACCACATGGAAGATTTTACGCAAAGATCTTGGTGTAAAGCCGTATAAAATACAGCTCGTGCAAGAACTGAAGCCAAACGATCTGCCACAACGTCGAATTTTCAGTGAATGGGCCCTAGAAAAGTTGGCAGAAAATCCGCTTTTTTATCGACAAATTTTGTTCAGCGATGAGGCTCATTTCTGGTTGAATGGCTACGTAAATAAACAAAATTGCCGCATTTGGAGTGAAGAGCAACCAGAAGCCGTTCTAGAACTGCCCATGCATCCCGAAAAATGCACTGTTTGGTGTGGTTTGTACGCTGGTGGAATCATTGGACCGTATTTTTTCAAAGATGCTGTTGGACGCAACGTTACGGTGAATGGCGATCGCTATCGTTCGATGCTAACAAACTTTTTGTTGCCAAAAATGGAAGAACTGAACTTGGTTGACATGTGGTTTCAACAAGATGGCGCTACATGCCACACAGCTCGCGATTCTATGGCCATTTTGAGGGAAAACTTCGGAGAACAATTCATCTCAAGAAATGGACCGGTAAGTTGGCCACCAAGATCATGCGATTTGACGCCTTTAGACTATTTTTTGTGGGGCTACGTCAAGTCTAAAGTCTACAGAAATAAGCCAGCAACTATTCCAGCTTTGGAAGACAACATTTCCGAAGAAATTCGGGCTATTCCGGCCGAAATGCTCGAAAAAGTTGCCCAAAATTGGACTTTCCGAATGGACCACCTAAGACGCAGCCGCGGTCAACATTTAAATGAAATTATCTTCAAATGGACCAATCTAACGTTTCAAATAAAGAACCGATGAGATTTTGCAAATTTTATGCGTTTTTTTTAAAAAAAAGTTATCAAGCTCTTAAAAAATCACCCTTTATAATAAACGATGGGTCCATTTCGTTTCCTTTTGGGTGTTACAAACAAATTCATAACGACATAATACCCAAGTGGATGGTATAAAAAATGTCACTCGACTATATATATCAAAATAAAAATGGAGTGTCATTATATTGTATTTTAAAGGTCTTATTTGTACCAAAAAGATACAACCGTACCAACTTTTGCATCCCTGGTATATTCGCAATCAGAGAGAGAGAGTAGGGATGAACTCTCCAATTTCCATGTTTTTAGCTGCTATCGTTTGATTCTTACCATTTTCCCCACTTTTGCCATATTTTATTTCCTAAATGTATGGATTTAAAAAAATCAATTTTTGCGCGGTAAAAGGAATCTTGCACCGAATCTTAAACACCCTCTACAATGGAGTGAATCCCACACTATTACCGACAGATTGGAGGATTAACTTTGCGTAGATTACTGTACATCTATTTATGAAAATTATGATATTTTGATGCAAATTTAAATAAATCTAAAGAGCACTCCCGTTTGTAGGGAGAAGCTATCAATCAGTTTTGGACAGCGTAATATCTCTTTATAAATAAAAATTTAAAATTGGTTAAACACTTACAACCACAAAACCAACCGGAAAAAAACTATAGCTACCCCTTATATAAAGCGAATTTTAAATTTCAGCAGAAAAATATACTTAGAGGAGAGTTTAATGTGTACAATTTCAATTTTGTCTAGTTTATGGTGAGATAAGGAAATATTTAAATTAAACAACAGAGGCATAAAAAGTCAAATCGGAAGCGAAATTGAAATGGGAGATAGATATAAATCTGAACCTATCTGACCTATTTTCACCATGGGTATTTGTAGTGAAAATATAACATGTTTTACCAATTAAGAAGAAAATCTGTTTTAATATGTGATTTCTAGAGTTAAAAGAGTCAAATCGAAAGAGAAATTCGTATGAGGGCTATATCTTCATCTGAACCGATTTTCTGCAAATTAAATAGGGTTCGTCCTTATCCTGAAAAACCTCGTTGTGCAAATTGCGACCTGTACTTTGATTATAAGAATAGATGGACAGACATCGATTCGAAAAGTGATTCTAAGTCGATCGGTCTAATTAACAATGGGTCTACCTAGCTTCCTTGTGGATGTTACAAACAAATGCACAAATGCAAATATTCAATCGGGTGATCATTACTTTCTAGCCTGATTTCGAAGTTTTGGCAGAGAGATCGCAAATCCCTTGAACATTCTTGTGGAAATCCGCGTATTGGTCCTAAATGTTTTTTAGGGTAACTTTTAATTTATAAAATGGTGAACTTCGTACATTTTTGTTTATCTGCAATAAACATATAAATAATTAAAAGTATTATAAAGGGTGTTTTTTATTGGGGTATAGAACTTTAAGTTGGCATCACTTTTTTAACTGGCGGCCATTTTGTCAGCTGTCAAGTGATTAATATTTAGTTTGGTTTGCCATTTAATCATGAACAGGTTGACAAAAGAACAACGCTTGCAAATCGTGCAAATTTATTTCGAAAGTAATGGTTCAGTTCGCGAAGTCCACCGCAAGCTCCGTCCATTTTATGGTCGACATAATCGTCCATCAGAGCAATTAATTCGGTTAACCATGGATCGTTTTCGCACTACGTTTACTATATGTGATAATACGCATCCGCAGAGACGTCGAACAGTGCGCACCGAAGAAACAATTGCCGCTGTAGAGCAAAGTGTTGAAGAGGACCCGAATGAATCGATTCGCCACCGTGCACAGCAATTGGAATTATTGAAGGAAACATTCGATGAGCGCATAATTTCGCGGAATGGACCTGTCAATTGGCCACCAAGATCGTGTGATTTGACACCATTGGATTATTTAAACATTAATGGCATAAAATTATCCTTCCAATAAAGCCAAATTGATGGACATTAAAACGATTTTCTTGTGTTTTATTTCAATTCGAAGTTCTATACCTCAATAAAAAACACCCTTTAGTATGCAAAACATATTATCTCGCATTTTGCACAGCACGATTTTGCTCAAATATTTGGTACATCTCAACCCCCTAACAACGACAGTGGAACCTCATTTTTGTCCATTGTCTAACCTCGTTTACTCGCTGATGTTGGTACATCTTTTTTAATTATACCCTCTCACTGAAATACAATGTCTTAGTGAATATGTTGGTAACACCCGAGAAGAAGAAGAGATAAAGAAAAATTTTTTATTACACCGATTAGAATCACCTTCTTAGTCGAATTTGTCCGTCTGTCACAATACTCATAAAAGCAAAGTACGGATTGCAATAGTTCACGATCAAAACGAATCTACTGAATTTAAAGCAAATTGGTTCAGATATAGATATATCCCCCATACAACTGTTTCGGGTGATTGGGCTTTTTCCACATATCGATGGATTCATTCCATATTATGCTAAGACTACATAAGTCCGTTTTGCAGGAGATGCTTTCAATGTTTATTTTATATAACTAAGTGAGTTATACGAGTTATAATATATATTAACACAACTTAAATTATATCACATCGTGATATAGCCCCGCATACAAATATTCTTCTCGATTCCACATGTCCCGCTCTACGAACCACATATTTTAACCGACGATGGTCAAATTTGGCTCAACACCTTATATTTCATGCGGAAAAAAATCTAAAATGAAAGTAACTCATGGAACTTTATTTTGATATAGACACCTTTCCCACGTTACAGCTGCGACCTTCGATGAAGTGAAATAAACTATGGCAATTCTCCGCAATATTTTCGACCAATTTTTATGCAGAATGATTCATATGTACATATATAGATTGCGATGACCAAAAAATATTTTTACTTCATGCGAAATGTTGAGTATTGAAACAAATTTCTAAAAAATGTCTAACATTTACTACGTGTAAATAGCACAAACAGCTAGCAAATAGTTTTTGTTTCTCTTTCCGTTCTGTTTGGAATGATTCTTCTGTCGAGTCCGAATGCGGATGTGCATACAAATATTTGTATCTGCGGATTTATTATTGTCCATCCTTCCATCCGCCTGCCCGTCTGATGTTGCAAAACTGCAAATGTTCTAAACTTTTAATTTGAGTTGTGGAGTGAGAATGTGCTTTATTTATCATCCTCATCCGATGTGATCCTTGTCTTCCCCTTCAGTCAGGCGGAACAGGTTCCACTATGTCCCTAATGATAAGTAGTTGAGATGCCGACAGACGTTCGCTCGGGAGAGAGAGTGAGATGGGCAAGTTAAACCAAACATTTGCGGCCTTCATTGGTTTAAATGTTTTGGTCTTATTAGACGCAATGTTTTTGTTGATGATTGTTTCTTTCTTTTTTTCTGGTTAAGCTCCGAGCAATGAAAGGACTGGATAACAACAAAAAAACGACACCATCAACAGCAATAACAACATCAACAGGCATTAAAATGAACTTAGAAGATAAAAATAAACCCCGAACGGCCATCATCATCATCATCCGTACCAGCATCAACGTCGTCATCGTCATCAGCATCATTGCCGTTGCCTTCCACGTCCGTATGGTCTCGTCACACATTAACGGCAGCCGTATCAACAACAACAACTGAATGGACAGCATATGAATAGAAATGTGGCTCTGTATGCCAAAACTATCGCATCGCATGCTATCGAGATTCGCGACGAAACTTTTATTTAAGTGGGCTGTCCATGGAGTGGTGTGATATGTTTGGTCATCAGGACACATTAATTAATTTAAAAACGAGTCGAAATTACATTAAGTCTGATCCTCCACCGATAGAGGTGCACATATTGGAAAAATTATAAAATTTTTTACGAAAATTGCGATATCTCTTATTACATTATTATAAATGGGAAACATTTAAATAATTTTAAATACCACGCCTACTTATAGGACTGGTGAGATCTATCAGGGGCTAAGCTGGATGTAGTTGCCAACGACGGCATTCCGTTTCGTCCCATTGCACTCACTTGGATCTCAAAGGCTCAAACTCACCTATATTTGGAAGATTGGAAAAATCTTCTTTGCAAGTAGTAGTAATACTGAATGTTGAGTCTCTTCCACATACTAACGCCATAAACGGAATACGAGTTTAATAAAATTCTGCAAAACGTGTATAAGCAGAACTTAAGGCACAACTCCAATGTGAAAGCAACACAGTCTGATCCTGTTGACCGGTCAGACACGGGTCTGTCCAAAGATCAAGATTATACATCGGTCGCAGAGGAACAAAGCGAGGTCACCGGGCTCTTCTCATCGGCAGCAGAGTGGACGGGCGAAGTCGCCGAGCATTAGTCGGACAAAAAGGCAGACGATAACCTCGTTAAAATGAGAGTGAATTTAGATTTATCCAAATGTTGAGGATACCCCAGATTAACATCCATCATTGTAAAGCTGCTTCAGCCGCTTTGGTATTGCGGGCCAAACAGCCACCAGACTATATATTGGTGGGATGACCTACTGGATAGTATCCAGTTCCTGACATCCGATGAGGGGGTTCCATCTGTTCGTTTTAGAAGAAATCTAGAATATATATAGATAGCGATGCACATGCTTTAATATTGGAAGCAGACGACGAGCAAGCAGTCAGTGGACTTACTGGCAATTCTAGGAGAGAATTTCCTGAAATTTCAGAATCTCCTCCCATGGATTGCAGATGATCTTATAACGCACGTGAGACTGTCATGGCCAATAAATAGTTTTAAGAGATTTAAATCACCCAGTCCAGGTGGCATTGCACCAGTTGAGATGCAAAAAATATCTAAGCTCTGGAGGAACACAAAGGCGGATAAAAGTTCACGCACAAAACCGAAGGATTTCAGGCTTATCAGTCTAACCTCATTTCTTTTGTAAACATGGAAGAACTTAGTGGATGCCTTCCTGCGGGAGATGCCAGAGTCCTACCGGATGCGTCCCCAGGTGGCGGATAGGGGGACGCTACGTTCATTGATGCTCCTTTTTACCTGGATTCTCCGAGAATAGAGTGAGGGAGGCATCTCTGCACGCAGTGTCCCACAGGGGGATACTCGATATCCCCCGCGGACCAAAAACTGGATACAGAATGAATAAACATGTATGGGAAGTGTAATAAATGGAAATAAAGTTTCGGCGCAGGGATTAATAACACTCTTGTGGATCACAAGCAGACGATATCAATTTACCACATGAGTTCTATGGAGGCGGGTGCCTTGAACTCCGTAGTCCAAAATCGACAAATAACTTGATCCAAGAGTCGGACGCAACCTTTCAAGACAGGTGGGGACCAAGAGGAGCCCGACTCTTCTAACTCTCATAATGTCATTGATTTAGTTTCATAGCATACATCGAAAAGTGTGAACGAAATGGACGATGGGCTGAGTGACAGCATCGTTCGTCTCACTTAAAAAAGGAAGAAACTCTCTAGGGCACTAAAGCGTAAGCAGGCTATGTTGAACCGGAAAAGAGGGCTGGAGAAGCAGGAAGCGCCCATTCCCATTTAAGCGATCACAAGGGGTCAAGGGGTTCATATCGAACAGCCAACTGAAAAAAAATTGATACTGAAGCATACTAAAATTGAGTCTGAGAAATGTACTCAACCTAAGTACGTCTGTAGTTAAAATGAGTAAATAGAACTCGTTTTGAATAAATTTTACTTGTTTTGAGTATGAATGTACTACATTCAAGTAAAAAATAATCTTAAAATGAGTAAAGGCATACTGGGTGCCAAACAGATACCAATTTCCTTAATTTTAGTAATTTAGTACACTTATTTCTGAGTGCAAATCGACAAAATCTGCACTTTGAATCATTCCTTTATTATAATGAATCCAGAATAGTGGTTCTCTGTAAGAGGAGGAAGAATATACCTCAGTTTTTCTGGACACTGCGAAGTATCTGCGTATCATACCTGATACTCTATTCTGTCTATTTCAAAGAAAATATAATGGATCGAGTGAATAAAGTTACCATCGGTTAAAGTTACCATATACCGGCAGAATGGCTATCGGAGCCCTGTGGAGGCCCTCGCCAAGAATCGTTCACTGTCTATACGGTGGTTCTTCCTATTCTGCTGTTCGTAGTCTTAGTTTGGTGGACGGCCACTGGGATGTCGTGCTACTTGGATCCGCTGTAATTGGTGCAAAGAAGAATGGCCTGCATTAGCATAAGTGGATAAATTAGGACAACAGCTGCGGATGTATTACAAGTTCTGCTTCATCTTTTACCGATCGAAATGGAAGGTAAGCATGCTGAAGCTAGAACGTCAAAAAGACTTAATTGCCTTTCCATTTGGATCATTGGTCATATGAGAATTTTTCGTCAATGGTCATATAGTGTAGTCCAAATGCCGGTGACTCTATTTGACCAGAACTATAGCATACACGTCCAAGCTAGAGTGGGTGGAATTTCTGGTGGAAGTCGTTATATCAAGTTTTACACAGACGGCTCCAAACGTGACGGTAGCGTGGGGTATAGGCTACACTGCAAGGAACGAAGAAGTGGATATTAGAAAAGTGGTTGCGTCGCAATGTTATGACTAGGGTTTGGGGTCCGGGTATTCCCGAATCGTTTTTCCTGAGAATTACCGGAAGACGGGAATTCCCGGGAAAAGATTTTTAATTTCCCAGGAATACGGGAAAAACATATTGAAATTTCAAATTCATATATTTACATTAGAGACAATAATAATGGGTATTTGTTTATTACTACAAACAGAACTTTTTAAATTCGCAATTTTTTGCGAAACCCAGCAAGGGGAATTCAAACTTTTTGTGAGTATATTTGCATGATCTTTATTGTGAAACAAAAATATCTTACCGACAATACTATGGCTGACATAATGTCAATACTTAAACCCTCGTGCTGGTTAAACTTTAAAAGGTGAAAATCTTCTTAAATAACAATTTACTTTACATATAAAACCAGTAAGAAATTGTTAAAAATTGGGATACAATTAAATTTTTTCACCTGGAAACTTTCAAGGGAAATAAAATATGAATAGAAATATATCCTACGGTATTTTAAATAAATATTGTAAACAACCCTTTGTAAGAACTAATGACTGGACTATTTCAATGTTTTTATTTTTATGAATTTATTTACTTAATATTAAATTTTTTACATTGCTTTTACATTTTAAAATATTTTACTTTGTTTCTTATATGAATCTTCTAAATTAATTACGTCATAACATTTTCCGAGTTATTTGTTTCCATTAATTTTTTAATTTTGAATTTAGTGTATGTGAAAGTAACTTGTGTCTGCGATTTAAATGTCCAATTTTATGACGCCTTTAATTCCGACGATTAGTCTAGAGTAAAATATTTGTAACATCTACTCGGATAGTCAGGCTTCCATCTCTTCAGGAGATTAACATTATTTGATTGCCAGGGCATAGGTACATTCCAGAAAACTGTAAGGCTGACCAGCTTCTTGGATTAGGAAGGGTATCACAAGTTCCACTGGAACTTGCTTCTACATTTGTAATTCCAACCTTCTACCCAGTCAGAGGAGCATTCACAACGCATGTTTATCCTCAAATTACGAATTTTGAAGTACTGGTGAAGAGATTACTCTATCACCTGCAAACATTCCCAGGCTTATCATTCTTACCTCGTTTGGGCTCATCGCATGTTGCCTTTTCACTTTTTATTAAACCATTTTGCTTTTGTTGTAGTTCCTTCTCGGCGCGCGTGTGTGTGTACGGATGATGTTTGTGTTGGCGAGTGTATCGGTTTATGTTTCCAAATGGAGTTAGAAGTGCGGAAATTGTGAAATGCTATTATACGAGAGTATTCTCGTTTTACTGCCCTTGTGGTTGTTGTTGCTGTTGGTATTGTTGTCACACGAGAAACTGTGCCAAAGCTGTTCGCAAAATGTTGGTCAAACTCCATTTCGCAAATGTGGCGGCGGCATGGAACATACGCACACAGGCCGAAGACAGTGCAGAGCTCACATTTTAAAAGGAGATGGAGGATAAGAAGTGGGGATCCCAAGAACGACAAGAACATGTGACGCGGAGTTTTAGGTGGTCGAGTTTGTATATGATTGCGTTCGCTAGACACACATACACTCAGCAAAATTGTGAGTGAAATTCATACTTAAATTGTGATCAAAATTTTTACTCAATTTAAGTGACTACTGCTAATTTTTATTTCAAAGTAAATTCAGTGCAAGTATGACCATTTAAATCGGGTTGAAAACAAAGTCCAAACTTTCACAGACCCATTTTTAGGAAACATTTGAAAAATCTGGTTGGCAAAGTCATCACAAACACCGAACTTCTACAAATCGCCGGCGAAGACACATGTTAAGGAAGCCATAGAGTGAAATATGCCACGAAACACTACACCATTTTCAATTGTAATTCAAAAGGCATCACTTGAAATTCAAAAAATGTCTCGCCATTTGAAATTCAAATCTCGTCAATTGAAATTAAAAACTCGTCATCGTTCAACGAAAAAATCGTTCAACGAACTCAGATATAGACATGCAGATTGAATGTAGACAGTCATGTTCCTGATGGAATTTACTGAATAAAGAATTTAATTGGGCGAGGTAGTTGCAAATATTCTACAAATATCACAATTTGTATAAAGAAATGCTGTAATTCTCTTCATATTAATCTTATATATCTTTGATGGAGTTTATATAAGATTCGATGATTTTTTTCTGAGTGTATCACGTACACATAAATGTTGTGAGTACATATATAGACTGATATTAGTGTAGATATGTTTGAAGTAAATATGGCCTTGAGCATCATAAAATGGAGCATTTGTTCAAATGAGAAGAAATTCTTTTATATTTCGCCAGCATTGTTTTTGTTGGCAGAGTCCAATATTTTGTGGCAGCAATCGATTTTATTGGCGGTCTTGATTATACGACAAATAAATAAGTCAATATATGTATATGTATATTTATGTTTTAGTTTTAAAATATTAGGTTAACCCAATACGCATAGTAATATTGGGGAAATTGTGGTTCGATGGAGCATTAGAGGGAAACCATAATATATGGCAAACAAATTAAAAGTTATCACATTTGATTTTTTAATTCTTTCTAGTTTTATTTGTATACCCTACACCACAGGGTATAATGTCTTTGTGCATTTGCTTGTAACACCCAAAAGGAAGCCAGATAGACCCATCGTTTATTATACCGATCGACATAGAACCACTTTTTGAATCAAATTAACCATGTCCGTCTGTCTGTCTCTCTTTCCGTCCGTCTGTCTGTCCATTTATTCTTGTAATCGCAATTATTGTCCGAAACTGCATGCCGAACGCTGTTTAATTTGAAGAAAATCGATTCAGATTTATATATAGCTCCCATACAAGTATTGCTCCCGATTTGACTTTATCTGATCTAGAAGCCACATAATTGAAGCGATTTTGATAAAATTTTGCACAACGCCTTATATGCAAAAATGTGTCAAGTTGGTTTAGATTTAGATACAGCTCCCATACAAATTTAGCTCCCGATTTGAGGTTAACCGCTGTAGAAACCACATACATTAACCGATTTTATTCAAATTCGGCAGGACATCTTATATTTACACTAGAAACATCTATGGTAAAACTGGATGAGGTCGGTACAGATTTATATATAGCTCCCATACATGTAAGGTATCATATAGTCGGTCTCGACCGAATTTAGCCTCTCCTTACCTGTTAAGAAAGTCGAAATATATATTTAACGGTTTGAAGCCACAATAAATCTAGTAAATCACAATTTCTAATAAATAATTAAGTGCAAAAGCTATTAAAATTTATGAGAAACTGTTCGTCAACGTCGAAAAATAAATTATTTTTTTTTTTAATTTTGAATATCTGTAACACAAAAAATGAAATTTGAACATTATGAACAAATAGGTTATATTATGTAAAAACCATAAGAACAAGAAAATAAAAATTTTATATTTTTGAATCGAACAATAAGAAAAAGTGGATTAGGCTAAAATGTACCCGATCCGATATTCAAATTCTTTGTCAAATTTCATTTTTTTTTTCAAAACTCAAAAATGTTACTAGATCAAAATTTATTGAATTTTGGCCGATGAAAATTGTTTCTGGAACTCTATGCATCGGTCACATTTGCATCTAAAAAATGTGCCAGTAGCAGGGATGCGAATTTATTATCGGCAGTCTAATTACACAGTGCAACACGAAAAAATAAACCATACGCGGTCCCCACTACGTGATAAAAGACCCGTGTATCCCAGTTTTTCCCAAACTTTCTAGAGCATATGATCGACCTAGGAATGTTTCTTAAACTGTTTAGGTAGGCAAAAAATATCTTGCAGAACTGTTTCTGTTAATGGTCAGTTCGACTACAGTGCCTATGAGTGATATTATCCTTAATCAACAGCACGTATACGCTACCTACACACATTATAGCCTAGAAGATTTGTTCGACCAAATTAGCGATTTTGACCTTGAAGATGAAGTTTTTTGATTTTATATGTTTACAATTTTTGTTCTTTATGAGAAGAGCTACAACTTTGCCTCAGAGATTAAATCAAAATTCCAAACGGTTTTCAAGATATGAGCCTGACAAATGTGTTCATTTTTTTGCAAAAAATGACACCGAGGCCACAAATCGTATATGGTTATATTTCCATGACTTAAAAAATTACACACAGTGTTACTTATGGAAAATCACATACACTTCGTGAAAAATAATGAAGGCTATTAAATTATTTATTTTTCTATGCATTTTATTACATTTTATGGGACTTTTTAGAAAATATTGTAAAATATTATTTGAAGTTTTTTAATTTGCTCTACTGAGAATTATAAAATTCATGGTTCAAATCATCCAAAAATGTTAATTTAATCTTTGACGGACAGTACACTTTTTCCTACTATCTTTTTTATGTACATAAAACAACAATATTCCCTCAATTCAACATACTTTTGAAAATATTAAATAAATTATAGTTTCTAATGGTTGTTTTTACCAGTTTTATGAACATGTGTGTATTGTATTTAAAAGATAAAAGTATATAACTCATCTTTAATTAACATATCGATGGCTTATATTCATAAGTGGCTATGAACAAAAACACAACTTTTCAGGAGAGCGAAAAAAACTGATTTTCTCCTTAATTTTAAGAGTAATTATTAATCATTATTCTACAGTTTAATCTAAAGAGGATTACTAATTGCTACGATTAAAAAGTTTTCGAAATTTCCTATTATTCGCGGTTTGATGGTTCATAGCCACTTTTGCACGTTTAAAATTGAGCAGAATGAATTTTGAAATAAGCGCGTATCCATTAATGCTCAATTATATAAACAAGATAACGTTTTTTATGAAATGTTGGCAATGTTTTATAAAAAACGCATTTTCTGGGATGTACACAGCGAATTTAAAGATTTCAGCTTTATCCGTCAGATTGGTATCGTTTTTATCCTTTTTTATTTTTTTTCCAAAAAGTGGATATTGCGGTAGGACACGGTAAACAAAAAATACAAAGTGGATATTTTTGGAAAATTTTCATTTTCGCGGCAAATATGGCTAACATGATTTTCACACATGACATTTTTGTTTTATGATTTTCTCGCGATCTAGATCTAGACCTAGATCCGACTGAATTTTGTTTTGTTTATTAAGAACGAATGTCGCTTATAACGTATAAGTAGTTAGTCGCGATAATCGCTGCAATTGCTGGAAAATCCAAAATTCGCGGTTGCAATTGCTTATATTTTAACTTTCTTCATCTAGGATTCTGACACAAATATTCCCCATGAAGTCAGCAATCATATACAATAACAATATTTTGGTATTCTCAATATAATAAAAAGCTACGCGCGGTTTTCTAAAGATAACTTTCACAATTTTTAACTTTAAACCACTTTTTATCCTATTTTAGCCTGATAACTTGGGAAGCAAAATGCTATTAACGGAGAAAGGATGGAAATCTATAAAAATGTTTTAAACACACATACAACCTTCGGTTATATGTTGCTCCATTTTTGAACTATTTTATTTTTATGTTCACAGCCATTATGCAGTCACAAAATAACGTGTGAGTTTATAGCCAAATCAGAAAAATTTGAAAAAAATGGCTTTAGAAAAAAAATCTTTTCAAAATTTATATGACAGATGACATCCAAATCTGAGAATAGTTTGGCATCAAAAACTCATTATCGGGAAAATGGTCCATAGCCTAATATAAGCCCTCGATATATTTTTTTAATTTTTGACAATTTTAAAATGCTGGCTTGATATACAATTTTTTTGATTTACCCCTATGTGTCTTATGGCTGCAGATAGTTTTGCATTGAAAATGGGCGAAAACGGTCCGTTCGTTCCCCAACAAGGTCTGAAAATACTCTCTAATATTTAGAGTATTTATTATACCCTACACCACTTCGTGGGCTAGGGTATTATAAGTTAGTTTCGGGCCAAATGTTTGTAACACCAAGAAATAATCGAGCTAGACCCACCTTTAAGTATACCGATCGGCTTAGAATCACCAGCTGAGTCGATTTAACGATGTCTGTCTGTCCGTCTGTCCGTCCGTCTGCTGTCCATCTAAGCTTGTTCGCACTCTACAGGTCGCAATTGTTGTCCGATTGTCATGAAACTTGGCAGAAGTTATTTTTTCTGGCCAAGGACCATCGGTATTGAAAATCGGTTCAGATTTAGATATAGCCCCCATACAAATGTCGCTCCCGATTTGACTTTTTTCCGCCGTATAAAGCACATATAGTACCCGATTTCCTTCAAAATTGGCACAACATCTTACAATCAAACTAGAAACACATATGCAGAATTTGGGTAAGATCGGTTCAGATTTAGATATAGCCCCCATACAAATGTCGCTCCCGATTTGACTTTTTCCGCTCTAAAATCCACATCTTGCACCCGATTTTCTTTAAATTTGGCACAACATCTTATAATCTTACTAGAAACACCTATGCTGAAAGTGGGTAAGATCGGTTCAGATTTAGATATAGCCCTCATACAAATGTTGCTCCCGAATGTTTAACCGATTTTGGCCAAACTTTACATATTATATTTCACCAATAAACGGACATGGTGAAAGCGGGTCACATCGTTCCAGGTTTCAATATACCCCCATACAAATGTCCTTTCCGATTTTACATTTTTTGTCAAACACATACATTTACAGGATGCAAAAATCCTTCCCGATTTCACTTTTTTAACGAATTGAATTGCAATGAGAATTGTTTGGGTGATGCCCATATGTCCATACTTTGGTATGACTTTGGTTAACTACTGTATAATTTTCTAATCGGATTTCTGTCGGACAATTGGATCAATTACCATATTATTTACCATATTCGTTAAATTTTAATAAAGATGAATTTATAGCATATAAATTATATGAATATAATTTATATAATTTGTATGAACTACATAAAATTGCTCCCATGAAATACCTGGGTTTAGTAATCAAAGCGAGGTGCATACGCAGGGAGTGGTGTAGGGTATTATATAGTCGGCCCCGCCCGACTTTAGCCTTTCCTTACTTGTTTTTTTTTTTTGAAATTTTCGACCTTATATTTAAATTTTGGTACAATTATTTCCATATAGCGTAAACGCAAAACAAAAAGTTATTTTTTCAAATGTTACATGTGAAATGACACATGTACATTCCGCTAAGTGCATGAATTTGTAAAATAATTGGTTATTTGCACATTCGTAATTTTAAGGTGTAAAGTAGGAACAGTGGGATACAAATGACACGACCATTCGGCTGATGTTAAAATCTTGAAATTCGGTGAGTGTACATTCCTCTGATAGTAAAATGAGGGAACTTTAAGAAACTAGTAAATTCCTTTGAATGTGAAGACGTTCATCATAATGCAGATTTTAAAAATTTATATTTTAGGTATTAAAAGGAACAAATTTTACCATTTTTTACGGCAGTAACTACAGTCATGAAATTCACTGTTTACATTTATTTAACTAGACGACGTGCTAAATCATATAATATTTCCAAGTTCGTACTTTAAAATGGTAAAAGGGGTAAAACTTGTAAGCAACAAATGACTAAGAATCGTAAAATTGCAATAATAAAATATCACTAATATTGGACACATTTTTGAAAACTGCTGCCTTACATTCACTTTTTGATTACACTTAAGGTATTATATAAATAATTGAAGACTAGCAGGCTATATAAACATTTTAGTAGAATAACCTTAAAAGTGGGCATTGTCTTAAAAATAATTTTATTTTTTTTTTGCAATATGGTAATAATGAAACATCACGTAATATTCGGAATACGGTACTGTAAGTCAACAGACTTTAATCTGCAAGTAATACTATGGAATGATCTCCGTGGATTCGGTCCGGCTGAACTTAGCACCTTCTTATTGTTCAAAGCACGAGAAAATAAAACCATTTGCATAACGTAAATGGTTTAAATATCTCATTTAATGAAAGGAGAAAATTATGATATGTGTGATAGCACCACACTCCCAATATCTAAACAATATTTTAAAAAAATCACCAAAACAATTTTTGGCAATGGACCACATTATTCCACAGGCCAAGACAATTATGTGTATATTAGGCTGGGTCGTGGTCCATACAAATGAAATAAACAAATTTCCAGTCACTCCACGAAAAAAAATTTTGGATTGTTTTAATGATGATTTGCAAAATATTTCCTTCCTAGATTAAACCGCCTGTGAGCTAAACACCCCTGAAAGTATCCCCAAAAATCATGTTTTTCACGTGTAATTTGTATACCCTACACCACTTCGTGGACTAGGGTATTATAAGTTAGTTTCGAGCTAAATGTTTGTAACACCAAGAAATAATCGAGCTACACCCACCTTTAAGTGTACGGATCGGCTTAGAATCACCAGCTGAATCAATCTGTCCGTCCGCTGCTGCCCATCTAAGTTTGTTCGCACTCTACAGGTCACAATTGTTGTCCGATTATCATTAAATTTAGCAGAAGTTATTTTTTGGGCCAATGACGATCGGTATTGAATTTGGAGAAAATCGGTTCAGATTTAGATATAGCCTCCACACAAATATCCCTATTTATACTATTACTGCTCTAGAATACACATTTTACATGGGATCATGACCAAATTTTCAGGATCGTTTAATATTTGAACTAGAAATAGCTAACGGGAAAGTGGACAACATGGGTCTATGTTTAGATATAGCCCCCATACAAATGTATCCCGATTTACACTATTACTGCTCTAAAATGCACATTTTACACCGGATCTTGATCAAATTTCGCACACAATGTTACATTTGGACTAGAAGCACCTATTTTGAAAGCAAGCCCCATACAAATGGGTCCCCAGTATACACTATTATCGCCCTAGAACCCACATCCTTGATCTTGATCTTGATAAAATTTTGCAGATCATGTTATATTTCAATAAAGAATACCTACTTTGAAAGTGATATATAAGGTATTTAATGTAGCGCCCTTACAAATGGGCCCCCATTTTTATTAGTACCCCTCCAGGACCCACATCTGAAGTTTATCAAAATTTTCAGGTTATATTAAATTTCAACTAAGAATACGTCCTATGAAAGTTAAATATATGTGTCCATACTTTGGTATAACCCAAATGGGTCCCATTCTAATCTAGTGGTGTAGGATATTATATAGTCGGCACGCCCGACTTTAGCTTTTTCGTTACTTGTTTTATGTTACATTTTTGTCCGTTTGTGTTAGAGTAATTTATTGTGTCGAATTATTAGACCTTTATAGTATTTTTTGTGTATTTTCATAGTGACAACTGAAAACCTTTTTTAGCAGTACTTTATAAAAATAAATACCTTTCGACTAATACCTAAATGATGAACATTGAAAGGAAATTGACGCTGCAGCGCTCGTTATTGTAAAAAGAGTTTGGAAATGTTGGCTCTAAAAAACCATCTCCCGTATTAAATTACTTCACAAAAGTGAAGTCAGTAACGTCATTTTCGTCCGATATTCTTCATTATGATCGATAGGCATCATTCCTTCTATTTATTTTCTATAAGACCTGTTATAAAATGTTTCCAAGAAATATGAGTTTTTAGCTGGCACTTTGAAAACCCAGAGCAAATCAATCTAAACGTTCAATAATACGACCAATGAATTATGCAAAGCCAAGAATACAAATTTATAATTAAGGTGGTTCCACGAGTCTTAATTCAGTATTAAAATTTGGACAAAAGAGCAACATAAACAAATTGCACGGGAAAACATGATTTTTAGAGGTGTTTTCAGGAGCCTTTAGCTCATATACGGCTTGATCATCATTAAACAATCCAATCTTTATTTTTGGGGGATGACCCAACAATTTATTTTCGTGACTTATCCTATTGTATACATAATTATTAAATTATTACATTTTCCCATTGATTCTATAGGGCCAAGTCATATGGCTAACTCAATTGCTAGATAGGAAAGTTTCAAGTCAATGTCTCCTTTTTACAGAATTTCAAAATCGTAGGGATATATTAATGTCAAAAATGTAATCTCTAGTTTCAGGAGGAAATAATGTCCTTTGAAAATTTTAATATTTTCTCAAAAATATATACGTTGAAACTTTATGCATACATTACCACATATTTAAATTTTGTTCTTATAGCTTAGTTAAGTCTTAACAAAAATCATATTATTAGCCAATTATTAACAATTGTAATCGGTTAGATTAGAAAACTACTGAAGAGCATCTTTTGGACCTGAACAAATGGCCAAAATATTGATACGTAGCCCAGCTGTCGCATTACAAACCGCTTTAAATGCGGCATGCAGGCTATCGGCCAGTGTTGGTTCACCCTGTTTCAACAGCTGTAATAGCTGTAACATCCTCAGAAGATCCTTTGTCCTCTCAAAGGGAACTCATCTCAAATAAAATATGCGGATTGTGTTTCCTTTTTACATTTTCAGCCGAAAACAAACTACAACTGAAATACAAAGTTTTACACAGAATTCTGTAAGAGGCCATAACATCTGATGATATATGTTTGCGCGTACACACGCACACACAAACACAAGCGCGCACTAAGGCGATAAACGGTCACATCAAAACCTTTCCTCCACACATGAACAGTGACCACCACGCCAAAGAAGTGGAGGCGACACATACAGGACCTCGGCGAGCTGGGGACGAGCACATAAAAATGTACTTTATGAGTCTTAAGTTACCCTATTTTAATTGCCCACCGGAGAAATCTCGGACACTCGGAGTGCAATTAAACAACGACGCATAACAAGTTGCAAAGCCGCACCACGCAGAACGGACGGACGGACGAACGAACGCGCGAACAAAACGAAACGGAATTGTGTCTCAAGAAATTAAGTGCAAGAAGGAGGTAAACACACACACTCACACGCACGGAGTATGTAAATATGTAAATGCGAGTGTGCGTCTGAAGTGACGCTAAGTGAGTGGAGGTGAGTAAGTGCGTGCGTGCGGAGTTTGTGTGTGCCTGTGTGCGTGTGTGGAAAAAGCAAATTTACGTTTGCTGTCAAAAGTCTGCAATGGAGTGTATTTAATATTTTTCAGCGTATTTTAACTTTTCATGTTGTGTCATCGTCATCATCCAGTCCGCATCAGCATAAGCAGCAACATCAGCCGCTGCCACTGACGCCGCCACCTCATACTTGAAGACGGTGGTACCGTGGTATGTGCATTTGTACGTTCTGTACATCATACTTGCAGGGCTCTCCCACTCAAAGCACGAAATTTATAGAGGGTTATACAATGCAAAATCGGGCGAAATCGGTCCAAAGGAAAAAAATTCCTCACAAGGACTGAAAATACCCATAATAAACCCTAATATTTAGAGTATTTAAGAATGTTTTCTTCAATTTGCCTGCTTAAATTTAGTTGATATTGGGTATGCGCATTCCCCTTATAGCTGAAAAGTGCACCGTGGTTCTTAGTCATAGGAGGTGATATGGGACAAAAAGGGATAAAAATGGTACCTATCAAACGACAACAACTAGAAACATGAAAGTATGGGTTTAACATTCGAACTTTTAAGGGGTGAAATGGAATAGAGGGATAAAAATGGTACCAACCAAACGGTACATTCCTCTGATTGCGTAGACATGTAAAATAAAGTGATTTTAGAAAGTGGTAATTTTAATTTTTGCATATTTTCTGTTTTCCGTATCCCGGGAAATTTTTCCGGGATTCAGCAGAAAGTTTTACCTATTTCGCGGACATTTTTTCACCACGTTTTCACTATAATATTGTAAAAGGTACCAAAATAATTTCGCAAAGGTCACTTTTAATTAGATGTACATCTTATACCTAATTTACTATATAATTTATATTAAGTGAATAAAAGGATACAGATAATCTTAGTAATATTTTAAGATAATTAAATGTCAGAATTTTTGATATCTTTATGAATAAATATCTTGTTCTCCTGATATGCTTATATTCGTGGAGAAAACGTACAGGGGTATATACAGTTTTACTAATAAATTAAGAAAATATCCATACAATCTAAAGTAACAACTATGTATTGTGAAATGATAGTATTGCTGCCTCATAATATAAATTTAGGTTTTCGAAGCTACATGAAAGGCAACTGATAATTTAAGATTTATTAACAATAAAATTATACATCTCACATACTCGATCATGTTCACTTTTTCCAATAATATTTATTAGAAATAAACTATCTGTTGAGTCTATAAATGCGTAGTCTATTTTAAAAAGTTTTTATATTTCAAAAAAACTCTAAAAAAGTATATACATAAAGATATATGTTCAATTATTTTTCATCTTTGGAAAAAGATGATTTAATTTTTAATTCTTTTATAGGTTAGGATAGGTTGCAGGGGATGCCCGTCAGTTGTGGGTACAACCGTAAGTAGTATAGGAGAAAATGATTTATGAAGTAGAAGCTATGTTGAAGGATTGAATGATGAGTGTAGGGAAACGTAGGGCTATCTCATATTTTAGTCTGTATTCCCATTTTGAACCAGGAGGATTTATCTACAAATCAATAGGTTTTTTGAGAAATATAATAATTTACTATATTAAAGTTCGAATTTTTTATTCGGAAAATAAGAAAAAAATAAGTTTTTATATAGCAAACAATATGTTGACGATTATCCGTCCTATCCCGGGCTCCGGGAAATCGAAAATATAGTTCCTGTTTGCCAGGAAATAAAAAGTACGGGAAAATGCAAACCCTAGTGCATACATTCATATGACTGCATAGACTAGCAAAATAAAATGATTTTTTTCCAAATTAGTAGTTTTTTACTTTTACGGCAAAAAATTGGTATAATCATGATGTTAGATTATCTTGCACTGTCTAATGGATTTTCAAAATTTTTACTTTTGGAATAGAAATACAGCCAACCAATCGGATGTAGCTGAAAATGCAAGCACTGACTGTGCACTGACAACACATGACACGGAAGGAGGTTGACAACAGTCCACACTGACCTCGAGCCTGAATACAAAAAACCAATCGTACTATAAATTATTTGTTCAATATTTTTATTTGTTTTGTTGTGGCTATATTAAAATAATTTAACGTTTTCCTGTAATGTTACTGAACTTCGAAATTGAAAATCGACAGCCTCTGTGGAATCCATGGTGAAGAGTATAGAAAGCCTTTTTACTTGCTTTTTATTATTTTTAAAAATAAACAATCTTAAATTTTGTATAATTTTATTAGTTTAAACAATTTTGTTTAAAAATTTTATAATTTTTTTGTTTTTTTTTTTTTTTTTTAATATACTACAAACATTTTTTAATTATTACTTTACGCAACATAAGATCTGTGTATAAAATATTCTGATGTATTTTGATTTTCTAATCTCAAAAACGAAATTAAAAAATTGTTTTGGGTTATTTTTTAAACAATTTTTTACCAAAATTTCAATTTTCGTTAGAGAATTTAGTATTGGTACTATCATTTTGGAAATATAGGTTGTATCACACCAGCTTATATGTTAAATTAATGGTAATTATCATGGCTACAAGTATTTTACTTTCTCGTAGAAACAGTTGTTTAGAACAATAAGAAAGTGAGAGTGAGTGGTATATAAACCATTTAGACAACCAATCCACGATTACCGAGACTTGGAGGACATAAGAACGTCGATACCACAATTCCGAGGTAGTGGAATTTGACAATTCTAGATGTTGTTTTAATTTAGCTTTTCGCTGGATGAATACATAGCTAAGAGATTACGGCGATCTGTGGATAGGCAGATTTGGAACAGTATCTTCAAATTCTGTATTGGATTTTCTAGAGACGCAAACACAAATCCGTGCCAAAAGTCGGTAGATCCACTCGATGTACTGAGTGTACAGACACCGGCTCAGCCGCCACAACAACATTTAAGAACGAAACAATAACAAATCCAGCAACAACAAAACGGCTAAATAATGCATTGAAGCACACAAAACAATGATTCAACGCAATAATAAAAATACAAAAAATGAAACAACAACAACAAAAAACCAACGAAACGAACCAAAATAAAAATTAAAATGAAAAAATCTTAAAAGCATTTGTGGCAAATTTTCGACAAATAAACCTCACAACATAACTTGGCAGCAGTCAAGCATACACATGCATACTTGTGGGACATTCCACATGAAGTCGAACTATTTTTGCCCAAAATTTTTTTCTGAAATAATAGACCCTTGGAAGCACTTTAAAAAAAATATTGTTGGCTTAGAATAACTGATTGGTAGAATTATTGGGCTTTTATATCGATTTTTGAGGGTTTTCAAGGTGACAGCTAAAAACTCATATTTCTTGGAAATATTTGGTAAAAGATGTAATGAAAAATAAATAGGAGGAATCAATACCTTTCGAATGATGCATAAATGATGAATATCGGACGAAAAATGACTGCCACTGACACTATTTTTGTGAAATAATTTAATACAGGCGATGGTTTTCACAGCCAAAATGTTCAAACGCTTTTTACAAAAATGAGCGCTGCGGCTTCAATTTGATTCCGATATTCATCATTTAGGCATCATTCGAAAGGTATTGACTGCAGCTATTTATTTTTTATAAAAAACTACTACCAAAGTTTTCAGTAGACACAGTGAAAATCGACAAAAAATTACTATAAACGTCCAATAATTCGACAAATAAGTTACTCTAGGACAAGAATCAAAATTTTTATTTAATGTGGTCTATTATTTCAGAAAAAAAATTTTGGGAAAAAATTACACTGGAAAAACATGTTATTTTCAGGAGCGTTTAGTTCACAGATGGCTTGACCTAGGACGAAATATTTTGCAAATCATCATTAAAAAATCCAAACATCCATTTCTAATCCATTTGTATGGACGGCGACCCAGCCTAATGTATATATGTGTGTACTGTGAAACACATTGGATATTCAATATTAGAACTTTGCCTATCAAAATGGTACAGACATTTAGGCTGTAGTTGGAATCAAGAAGATATCGACTGACATTTAGGGCATATATTTGAAGATTGCTGCTTCCTGTTCACTTTTTGATTACACTTGAAGTTTTATATTTATACATATTATAGGACTGAGTATTAATATTATAATAATGAATATAATAATGAATTTTCTAATATGGTTCTGCATTTCTATGTAAAGTCGACAGCCTCTAATCTGTCGGTAATACTGTGGAATGCACTCCGTGGTGGAGGGTATATAAGATTCGACCCGGCCGAACTTAACGCATTCTTACTTGTTTAATGTCGTTTTTGAGTTAAGAAAGCCTGACGTATTTGGCTGAGAACATTATATATTGCCGTTCGACAAACGAAGTGTAATTAATCTGGCTCGCTTCCTTTTGGGTGTTATAAACAAATGCACAAATACATTGTGGGGGATATAAAAATGTATCCATAGATAGTCCGACATTAGCCTTTCCTTACGTTTATATTTAAACAATTTTCATTGAATTAAGACAGTATTAAGTTTTTCGTGGATTGACTCATATTTTTGGACGTATGTACATAGCTAACAGCAACAATAACAATCCGCAACTAATGAAAGAGTTCCCAGGAAAGCTCCCAGCACAAAGGTGCGACGATGGTGGCGAGTGGATGGGCTGACCAGCAAAAGGGTTTATGGCGAGGAATGGTCATCAAAATGTATGAACAATAAAATAAGTATGAATCTCTGTTCCTCATTTGCACTTGGAACAATAACAACCAGCAAAAGCTACGGCTACAGCAATAACAACAACTACATAAAATATACATTTTTCGTAAGTTTATTTTGACATGACAAGATAACGACAGCCACGGTGTGGAGCGGTGCGGTGCCCAGCCAGGCAGCCACGCAGCATCTTCATACCCGGGACACTCGCACAACAAAACCCAAAACTTGAACAAAGTAATTCAAGCATAAGAAGCCCTCCTCACTCCCCGCACGAGCAACCAAAAAAGTCGAGCCTGAACGTTGCTTAAGTGTTTTATTTAATTTTCATTAACTACTGTCCATTGTTGAGATTCGCTCCCACTCTGCCGCTCCTGCCATCTTACTAACCCACAAATCATAGAATTGTGGCCCCAACCAATGGCCAGGGTAGCGAAAAAAGGTTCGTTGTGAGATAAACTTGCTGTGTGGAGGGAGAATAAACAACTTTAAATTTCCAAGAAGTTGCGAATTATATTTTGTGTGTTAGCAGCAAGCGCCTGCGCCAATGTTTCTTCTGTTCTCTTCTGCTGCAGCTAATGGTCAGTTCAGTTCAGATCAATTGGCTAGAAGACAGTGGGTTATACTTGCGACTGTAAATCGTCGTTTGGCAAAGTATGACAACTCAAGTGTAAATTTGGATACACGAGTGCGATCGCCAAAATACACTGAAGATGAATTTTAGACAGAAAATACAGAATTTTATATTGGCATTTTAAATTTATTATTAATTCAAGAGATTTACAGTACTGAAGAGTATATCGGTTATCATGGGCGATCTTCAAACTATTTTCAAAAGCATTTGCTCCCTCTTCTCGAAGTTCATATGGTTAGACATGACATCTTTAGGATTGCAAAGCGGACGAAAAATAAATTTGCCAAATTCAGAAGCAAAGGCTGGGCTGTGTATTGAGAAGATTTGTATAGAGTAGATTAGGGTATATATCATATGGGACAGAAAAAAGCAACGAATTGAAGGAGTTTCTTAAGACCCTAAGCATGTTTGGACCAAATCCTTTCCATGACTTTTTAGGTCGCTTGAGCCATGTCCGTACACGATTACTCTCTAAAAGGAGTTAAGGAATCAATTCAAATTTTGCATAATCTTTTCCCAAACTTAGTTTAAGTTAGAAGGTGGGTGAAATTGCCAAACCCCTTCTTGTATCTCCCACACAAATAGCCCGTACTCCAATGTTAAATTAAAACCAATGTATCTTCCACACGGATATTCGGATTAACCTATAGTTTGGTATTTATTAAAGTTTATATAATCACTTCCACACAGTACCTTCCACACAAATCACGCCAGACTAAGTAAAATTAAGGCTGTAATAACTTATATACGGATGATCCGAATACCATATTTGAGATTCGGCAATGTTTTTATAAACGTTGTATTCACCTAGAATATGGGCGACATTGCCACACACCTTGTACCTCGTACACAAATTGGCATAAGCTTTGGTTGAAATAAAACTGATATAACTTCCATTCGGATATTCGAAATAAGTTGAAATTTTATATTTGAAAAGGTTTTGGAATTCACTATTACTTGATATGTTCGATCAAACGTTTGATCTGTTCTGTTATATGGATGCGAACCATGGAAAGAGATCTACAAGCTCTACAGGTATTCATAATCATATCACTACGGAAGATTCTGGAAATATTCTGGCCAAATGTCATTTCAAACAGAGACTTGTGGACAGGTGAAACACCCATCCGAATAGAAATAGCCAAAAAGAATTGGAATTGGATCGGTCATATTCTGAGAAGACCTAGTGATGACTATCGAATGGAATCGGAAGGAGAGAAATGCCCGCCAGCACGTGGAGAAGACAAGTGGAATCCGAAGCAAGGATGACAGGGATGAGCTGGACCGAAATAAAGTCGATGGCACACCAAAGATCGCAATGGAAAAACTTTTTTATGGCCTTTTGTTACAACCTGGAATCATAGTAATCAATATATACGACTTGATATTTGATCATGTTTTCACAATTGTTTAAAAAGTGTGGAAGCTGGGAACACGATCTTTCTAGTACCTTCCTACCAGCCCTTCCTTTCTTGTTTAAAAGTTTTTTTAGAAAAGTACACTGTAGCTTATGATTGATATGATAACAACTTTTTCAACTAGTATATTTAGCATATTTTTGGCAGGTACTATCATTATTACACAGCGTAATCTTTAATCTTTGGACGGACCCGCAGTAGCCCCCACCTCGCCAAACCCTTTGATTTAAACATGCGAAATATCAGTGCAGAATTTGTAGAATTATTTCCAACAGAATCGATTTGTAACAACTATACATCAATCCATATATTAATCTATATATATCGCTACCAAAATATAAAAACCATTTTTTTGCAAATCGATATTTATGTTTATTATGACCGAAGTTGTTGTGTTTTGTTAAAATAACCAAAAATCTCAATTTGCAAAAAAATGTTAGTTGAGTCTTTTTTATATTTTGGTAACGATATAAAAGAGTCACTCCCCAGACAAAACGGCTAGATCTAGAATCATGCAATTTGGTATGTACAGTTCTCTTACAGTATAGAAATGTGATAAGACGGGATTTTTCGAAATTTATACTTTTAAGGGGTAACATGGGATAAAAATAGATAATAATTCGTATTTTGGGGGGGTTAAATGGGGCCAAAAGGGACAAAAATGTTACCAACAACACGGTTCATGATCAGCTACAATCATGAAATTTGGCGTGTACATGTCTCGTACAGCGTAGAGATCAGATTTGAACGGATTTTTCGTAATTCATACTTTTATAGGGTAAAATGGAGTTATAGGTTATTAGGCCTTATAGGTTATTTATATTTTTTCAAAATTCGTACTTTTTGGGGTGACATCGGGTAAAAGGGATAAAAATGGTAACAATCAAACGGATGGAGCTGTAATCATTAAATTCGGTGTGTACATCCCTTCAAAATGCTTAGGAACGCAAAATGAACGAATTTTTCGAAGTTCGTACCTTTAAAGGGTAAACGGGGAAAGGCAAAAAAAGGTACCAACAACACCGATGACGCTACAATAATGAAATTTGGTGTGTACAGTGGAGGTCACGAGTTTAGCACACTTCACATGCGTTGTTTATAATAGCAAATAATTTGTTCTGATAATGAACTCTGCGCAAAATATTTGTTTTTTAGTGTGTGTGATCAGTAAGCCCAATAATTTTTTTCGAATTCTTTTGTTCCTTTTCTTCGTACTCTCATGTTTTTGCAAGTAATTCGTAATCTGGGCTGGACACAAATTTAGCACATTTGATAAAAGTTGTTATTTTCTGTTTATTTTTGCGTTTAAATTAATTAATTGGTATGTTTCGGTAATTTTTACTCAAATGGATGTTGTTATTTAACAAAATTTATAATTAGACATTGCTAAAGAAAAATGGTGCATTAGGAGCAGCGTCAGGTTATTATGCAATTGAACGATAGTGGAAGTACCGGTGAGGATATTGCAAACATTCTAAATTGATCCAGACAGATTGTGTGCAATATACTAAGCCATATTGGCACTTATGGGAGCTTCAAAAATATTGCAAAATGTCCTACGCCGAGAAAAACAAGCAATAAATCGGATTTTTTAATTTATAGAACCTGCGTAGCAGACCCATTTAAAAGCTCAACTGTGATTCAGAGAGATTTTTCGGCAAAAATTGACATTAGCATTTCCTCAAGAACCATAAGAAGAAGAATGGAAAAAATGTACTTGGTTGCATTGTTCAACATAAGCTAGACGTATCAAAATATGGCTTACAGTGTCAAATTTAATCTGCTCAGGATCATTTAGAAAAATCCAAGATTTTTGGGAAAATATCGCCTGGATTGGCGAATCGAACATTTGTCGGTGCGGATCTAATAGGAAACAATACGAATTGTGCCCTCCAAACATGCAGCACAACCCAAAGTACAAATCTGAGACGGTAAAGCTTGTTGGCGAAAATCTGATGGTGTATACTGCGTTTTCTGGACACGGCGTTTGACCGATACGCAAAATCGATGCACTAATGGATCAGTATATTTACAAAAATCTATTTGGTGATACTATGATAACATATTCAGACAAAGACATGTCAATTAAGTGGCGTTTTATACACGACAACCGACCAAAACACACTTAACGCCAGTGAAGAGCTGTTTGGGGCTGAACAAAATAGATTTTTAAAAATGGTGCAGCACAGTCACCGGATCTCAATCCTATTGAGAATCTATGGAATGGACTTTAACAACATATTATAGCAATAAAACACAAAAATTTGCCCGATTTCTTGAATTAAACTCAAAATTCCTGATATGCTACTCCAATGAAGTCTTTTATGTCTCTAGTGGAGAGTATGTCCAGAAGATGTACAGCTATTACTCAAAATAGCGATTATACAACCAAATATTAAGTTTATAACAAAATGTATTGGTTCAGTTTTTTTCCGATTTGATTAAAGTTTTTTAAATTTGTGCTAAATTACTGTCCAATCACTTTTCGTATTATTTGTACCTTAAATTGCATAAAACTAAAATGCAGCATAAGAACTGAACAAAAACAACGTTAAATGGTCATCTTATCGTACGTAATATTTTAGAAAAAATACCAGTCAAAAAACATAAAGTTGAAGTTGAAATATTTGCTTTATAAAGTTACATGTGGTGACTGTGCTAAATTCGTGTCCACCACTGTATATTCGTTTTACAGCGCAGCTCACTGATAAGAAGGAATTTTTCGAAATTTGTACTTTTAAGGGATTAAATGGAATAGAAATTGTACCACCGCCCAGACCAAACGCCTTGGCATAGAATCTTGAAATTTGGAATGGGCATTACTTTTATAGCATGCGGTTGAAATTGGGTAAAAAGGGATGAAAATGGTACTAATCAAACAGACGGAGCTGAAATCATGACATTATTTCTTCATTCATTCTCGAAATGCTTAAAAACTCAAAATGAAGGAATTTTTCAAAATTCGTACTTTTAACAGATGCGAGTTAATAAAGAGTTTTCGAAATTTGTACTTTTAAAGTAGTAAAATTGATAAAAAATTTACCACCAAACTTTTGCAAAATTCGATGTGTATAATCCTCTGACCTCTAAAGGATTTTTATACTTTTAAGTAAAAATCGGGAAAAAATTGTACCCACTCTGTTGCACGTCAGGTTGTACTCTGTACAAATGAATTGTACTTTAAAGGTGGAAGAGGATCAAAAGTGATAAAAACCGTAAAAACCTTAGGAATGGCTAATAGTAGGCTCATAGCTCTAATGGACGTTTTTGCATAAAGTTTTCAAAAAATTTTCATATTATTGTACCCTCCACCTTAGTCATTCAGATTGTAACACCTGGAAATACTCATCGCAAACTCTATAAAGTATATATATTTATTCGTGGGTCCGTCTTTCTGGATGTCTGTCTGTTGAAAGCACGCTAGCCGCCGTACGAAATGTTCAACTTTTCCTTAAATGTATCTTATGGTTGCAGATCGGTTGGAATTGAACGTGGACGAAATCGTCCCAGGGGAAAAAATTTCCATAACAAGGACTGCAAATATCTCCTAATATATAGACTATTTTAAGAATTTTTTAAATTTCTGTTTTATGTGCATTTGAAATTTGTTGCGTACATTCCACTTGAAGCGTAAAAGTATCAAAAAGTTAATAAAAGTTTTAGCGGGCGAAATGGGACAAAAAGGGATAAAAACATGAAATTTGAAATGTACATCCTGCCAATTGCGCAGATGCGTAAAATAGAGGGGATTTTCGGAAAGTTGCAATTTTAAGGAATAACAATGGAAATGAGTTATACAAATGGTACCAACTAAACCGTTGAAGTTGAATTCATGGAACTCGTTGTATGCATTCATCTGACTGTTAATATGCGAAAAAAAGGATTTTGTCGAATTTTGTACTTTTAGGCGGAAAATGGGGCGAATGTGGATAAAAATGGTACCAACCAAACGGCTGCAGTTATAATAATGAAATTCGGCAATACTGTGGAATGCACTCCGTGGTGGAGGGTATATATTTAAGATTCGGCCCTGACGAACTTAACGCCTTTTTCCTTCTTTACTTATTATTACCGATAATAATTTATATGAATTAAAAAATATTCAAGTTTGTTTATGTAGCAACCTTCATAAGTCATCTTCTTTTTTTCTATTTTTCTTACAGCTTTTCTGAATACATTTGCTTCTAATCAAACCCCACTGTGTTCACCGTGTAGTTCTTTGAATCATCTCCAGTGTGGCATGGCACAATAATGAGGGTGACAATAAATATTCGCATATTCCCGCAAATATAGAATTTTAAAGAAACAACTTCACTACAACGAATTGCTTTCGGTTTTAGCCGAGCCTATCTCGGTGTTCGCATCTAAAGTAGTTGGACAAAATGAAAATACTACGAACAGTCCCATCACATATCATGACTGAAGTACGTGTGTGCGTAGCCACTAGTACTCTGTATGTGTAAAGTTGTGCATAATCTACGTTTGTTGCTAATTTACGCTTTGCCTAAAGCTGGCTGGGCAGCTATGCTGTAACCCAAAGACCAACATGGATGCTGAGAAAGGGTACCTAACTGACTGCGCTGGCTGGGACTCATTACTCGCCATCCATGCTGAACGGGTTAGAGCCCGTCTTACTTTAGGGTTGTCGTTGAGCTTTATGTATCCATAAACATTTTTATTTTAATGATTTTTTATTATTACGCACACGAGTTTTGAAGTTAAAGTTCCTCGTTCCTTCCTCAGCTCAGCACATTTATGATCACTCACGCAATTATTTTGATCCTGATTATTCTCTCTTTCTACAACTTAAAAAAACAGCGTCGCATTTTTTCAGCTGAGTATGAGATTATAAAGGGTGATTTTTTAAGAGCTTGATAACTTTTTTTTTTAAAAAAACGCATAAAATTTGCAAAATCTCATCGGTTCTTTATTTGAAACGTTAGATTGGTCCATAACATTTACTTTTTGAAGATAATTTCATTTAAATGTTGACCGCGGCTGCGCCTTAAGTGGTCCATCCGCTTAGTCCAATTTTGGCATTTCCACGTTTTTGAGTAACAGAGGCCCAATTGCTGCGAACGGCGACGAATCGATAATTGATGGTCATCATTAACATTGGCCGATACAGCTGCGATATTTTCTTCAGTTCGTACTCTACGTAAGCGTCTTGGTGGTTTAATGTCCAACAATGTAAATTTGGTGCGAAATTTAGTCACAATAGCCCGAATAGCCGCTTCAGTGGGTCGATTAAACTGACCATAAAATGGAAGCGTGCGATGAACTTTCTTAACAGAGCACGCATTTTGATAATAAAATTCAATGATTTGCAAGCGTTGCTCGTTAGTAAGTCTATTCATGATGAAATGTCAAAGCATACTGAGCATCTTTCTCTTTGACACCATGTCTGAAATCCCACGTGATCTGTCAAATACTAATGCATGAAAATCCTAACCTCAAAAAAATCACTCTTTACTTACTTTATTACAAATATATTTACTTACAAATATATGAGGCATTTCATGGCAGAACTTTGTTCGAGTTTAAAAAAATGTTAAACCAAATAAATAAATAGCAGCAGCAATTACTACCCTGAAGAAAAACAAATCACCTGGCGAAGATGGAATACCCGGCGAAATACTACAGACCGATCCTAGAACATCTGCAAGATTCATCCACCCATACCTGACAGAAGTTTGGCGCAGCGAACAGCTTCCAAGCGGTTGGACAAAGGGAATCCTAATAAACTCCCAAAAAAAGGTGACCTGACAGACTGCAATAATTGGAGAGGCACTGTATATAAGATAATGGCGACTACAATAAATAGTAGACTTCGGAGTATTGAACAATCACTGTGAGATGAACAGGCCGGTTTCCGTCCGTATAGTAGCTGTGTTGACCAAGCAAACACCCTCAGGATTATAATCAAACAGTCTATTGAATGGCGATCCCCCTTATACCTCTTATTTATAGAGTTTCGAAAGGCGTTTGACACCGTGAGAAGAAGTGCTATCTGGCTAGCTGTGAGAAATAAAGGAGTACCAAACAAAATTATAAACCTTATCACGGCGAGGTATGATAATACTGCGCTACAAGTCCAGCATGGTGGGATGTACAGTGAGCCATTAACTACCAACATTAGTGTGAAGCAAGGATGCCCCCTATCTACATTATTATTTGCAGTTGTACTTGACAACATTATGACAGAGATATCGAAGCAACGCAGAGGAATATTATGGGACTTCCACCGTCATCTTGAAGACCTAGACTTTGCAGACGATATATGCCTAATATCTCATAAATATAACGACCTGACCATCGTTGCAGAAACTATTGGACTGTTGATCAATATTCAAAAAACAAAGGCAATGCGCATTAATTACGCCAACAATAACTATTTTACGATTGGAAATCATGAAATCGAATATGTGGACAGCTTTTGCTACCTCGGGTGTATTATGTCCATACATGGTGGTGTCGAAGATGATGTAAGGTATAGATTGGGGAAAGCTCGAGCAGCTTTTGGTCGTCTGATATGATATGGCGTTCCCATCAAATCTCCTTGACAAAGTTGAGAATATTCAATATTTCAATGTAAAGACAACTTTACTATATGGAAGCGCAACATGGCTCATATCCAAATCCATATTACAGAAAATTCAAACTCAAATAAACAAATTTCTGCGTATTATATGTCAAATTTTATGGTCAAACACCATCACAAATGAGAGTAATGAAAAGTAAGTGGAGATGGATTGGGCACACCCAACGTAAAAAACCTGGTAGTATAACAAGATATTCTCTAGAATGGACTCCACAGGGCAACCGAAGACGAGGACGCCCAAAAAATACATGGCGACGAACGTCGAGAGAATAAATATGTCATGGGATGAAATAAAAATAAAATGTAACGATAGAGTAAGATGGAAAAACCTTGTAGAAAACCTTTGTTCCCACGCGGAATAAATAAAGTGAAAAAATCCCCTGTCAAAAATGTATACGAAAATATCAATTTTTATTTTGAGTAATACTTTAGCTTTTTATTTAGGATTTTTTATCGCATCTTAGTTATCCAGTCATAAAGAAAATCAGCCCTAATGTACATGTACATTAGTTCATATTATTAATGCTTATTTTTCAAAAATTGTTAAATAAGATAACACTTTTTGCTATTTCAGCAGAGAAAATCTGTATTCCCATTTTCAGCAGATAATCTGCTTTTTCCGCAAACTTTTTGCTGTGTTTCAGTAACAAATTCTTTTGAGTCTAAACAGGAAATTGCAATGCATCAACGACAATTTTCAGATAGTAAAAACACTCATCGAAAAACAAAACTTAAAGCTATGTATATGTACATGTGCATTCCGGTTACGAAGTTTTTCCCTAAATTGAAACTAAATGGAATTACTCATATGCATGTACATATTCAATATCGCCGATATGCGATTCTTTCGGTGCGTTTTTGTTTG
The DNA here is from genome assembly GCA_947397865.1 of Polietes domitor. NCBI lineage: Eukaryota > Metazoa > Arthropoda > Insecta > Diptera > Muscidae > Polietes > Polietes domitor. The sequence continues at coordinate 89,337,158 of OX377619.1, read as the reverse complement.
TTTAGCTGCCGATTACTTGTAAACCTGTTGATGATGCGTTTTATTCATTTGTTTTCTTGGAATCATAAATAATTGCATTAACAGTGATCCTTGGTTTTGGTTAAAACCACGTTAAAGTACCCGGCAGAAGTGCTCTTTGAAGAGTCAGTGTGTGTAGACAGACAACAGTAGACTATAAGTAAAATGCATAATTGTAAATGAATCATGTAATGGACAGTTTATTCGATTTGCCAAAATCAATTAACAATTTAAGGAGTTAAATATCTTCATTAAGTTGAGTTGTTTATACCATCCACCATAGGATATAAGTGCATTCATATAATGAAAGAACACTACGCCTTTTCAAGTTTATAATGAGAGAATGTAATTAATAATCCGAATATGTTAATTTATAAAGAGAAATGTAAATTCATGATAGGAATATGTAAATTGAATTTGAGAAATGTAAATTCATAATAGTAATATGTTAATTCATGACCAGCACTGTAAGTTCATAATGAGAACTGTAAATTCATAATAGGAAAATAAAAATTCACAATGAGAAATATAAATTCAAAATGAGAAAACCCAAGTTGAGAATGAGAAAATATAAATTGGTATTCAGAATATATACATTCATAATGAATGAATGAATGATACAAATATAACTGGATGAGACTGCCCAAGAATATTTCACTCAGGATGCGCCCCAGTCAAATATAACCAAGAAATTTGTGGGTTTATTTTATATATAAACAAATTTCAATGAATATGAATTTGATCAAGAAAAAACTGAAGTAGAAATCCTGCGACGCGATACTATTTTTCTTGCAGGTTTTGTCTAGTGAAATTTCCGAAACAGCCCCAAAATCTGAACTTGATTATCAACCGATTAAAAAAAGAAGAGAATTAGACCTTTAGAACAGGCTTATTATTCGATCACAACGAAACTCAACACAAAGGATTTCTGCAGGTCAAGAATGAACGCTATTGAAATTGATTTAGGATGAAGTGTATATTCATTTTGTCATTCCATTTGAAACACCTTGAAATATTCGCCGGAGACACCATGAAGTATTTATACAAGGTGGCGCAAAAGTAACCTTCCGATGTTTTTTTGGCTGTAATTTAAAAAAAATGAAAAACTTTTATTCTTCTTGTGGATTATTTGTATTTGGTCTTTTAAAAAGAACTCGTTGATCATTGCTCTGTAGCGCTCACCATTCACAGTAACCGTTTGGCCCTAGACGTCTTCGAAGAAAAAAGGTCCGATGACTCCTCCAGCGAAAACAGCACACCATACAGTGACTTTAAGCGGGTGTAGTGGCTCTTCGTGGGTTACACGCGGATTAGAGCCCCAGAAGCGTAAATTTTGCTTATTTACGTACCCGCTAAGATGGAAATGGGCCTCATCACTCATGATTATTTTTAATGAAAAATCATCTTCCTGTTGGTGGTGATTAAGGATGGCTTGAGCGTATGTTAGACGCGATTGGCGGTCAGCAGCTAACAGCTGATGCACCGTCTGGACTTTGTACGGAAACATCTTCAAATCTAGTAAATCAAAGTAAAGACCGTCGACTTATACCCATTTGCGTGGCACGTCGTCTGGTCGATGTCGACGGCGCTTCCATGACATCCTCGGCTACAGCAGCAATATTCTCTGCAGAACGGGAATCCGGGGTCTGCCACGCCTGGCAGCATCTCGTGTTGTGCCAGTCTCTTCGAGGCGAGCGGCTAAACGTCGCAGTGTTTCACCAGTAGGCGTTGGACGGCTAGGAAATCTGCGACGAAATTCACGTTGTGCCAAAGTCACCGACCGATTGTTGGTCAAATAAATAGTCACCAATATTCCGCGTTCTGGAGCAGTGTCGCGTAACATTGTTTATAAACGTGTATTTCGCATGTGTTTACTACACAAATGTCAAAACAGAACTGACATTAGGGGCCAATCGCAAAATTTATAGCATTCTCTGATAGGAGGATTACTTTTGCGCCACCTTGTATATTCTGTTGAAACCACACAAGTTTGAGAACGAAATGAACTAGGGGGTTCAAATTTTCCACTTGTGTGTCTAATGGTTGCAGATCGGCGGGGATTTCAAATGGGCGAAATCTGTTCCGAGGGAAAATTTTTTGTCTAACAAAGACTGACTATCCCGCCTAATATTTGGAGTATTTAAACAATATTTATAGAAATTTCAGCCTTATATTCAAATTGACATACATGTATTCCCCTTATGTCGGGAACGCGAAACAAAAAGTTAAGTTGCACAATTCATTGCTTTAGGAGGTGTAATGGGGTACAAATGGTACCAATCAAACGACGTGAAATTCGGTTTATGAACTCTAATTGGGTAAAGTAAGTGAATATCTTTAAATTCGTACTTTTAAAGGATAAAAAGGAATGAATAGATGGAAATGGTACTACCGTACGGCTGAAGTTAAGAACATGAAATTCGATGTGTTCCTTCATCTAACCGTGTAGAATGTAAAATAAAAGAATTTTTAGAAATTTGTACTTTTTAGGGGGAACGCGCAGAAAGGTGATAAATGTTATACCAACCACACAGCTGAAGCTAGAATAGTTAAATCGGTGTATACGCTGCTATTACTGTGTAGATGCGAAAAATTAAAATATACTGTAGAATGCACTCCGTGTTGGACGGGGAACTTAACTCTTTTTTACTTGTTCGTTCTAGAAACCACACATTTTCAACGATTTTCTGCAAACTAGAGCTCGCTATATACAGGGTGGCGCAGTATGAGCTATATCGTTTGAATTCTTTATAACTTTTTTAATTATTATTCTTTCTTTGTTTTTTCTGCATTTTGGAAGGAGACTTGGGGAATTAATTATGAATCATTACACGATCAAACAACGTACAAAAATAATTGAATTTTATTCTTCAAACCAACAGTCACAATTGGGTAATGAGCGACGAAGCCATTTCCTATTACATGGGTATGTCAACAAGGAAAACTGCAGGATTTGGGCTACGGAAAGTCCAAGAGCAGTTCTTCAGCAACAATCACACTCACTTAAGTGTACTGGTTGGTGCGGTGTATCCTTTGTAAGAATAACTGTTATGGAAAATATGCTAAAAAGAGTACGTATGTGCGAAGAAGAAAATGGACATCAATATACTGTATTTAAAAAATTATAATAATCGCATATATAAAAGTTACAAACCATATAGCTCATTCTGCGCCACCCTGTATATGTATGAATGCTTAGAGCCAGTGTTTAATCTGTCAATCTTTCTTTGCAGCCGACCACTTTATAACATTTTGCACCTCTTTCCCATAACATGTGTTTTTGCTTCCCCTAAAAACATTTGGTACCACATTTATCCCTTTTCGTCCCGCATCCTCCTTATAAGTTCAAATTTTTAAATATCAATTTATGTTCCGCGATTACGTAATTAAAGGGCTGTACACCATTTTTATCCCTTTTTGTCCACCGCACCCCTTAAAAATAGAAATTTCGAAAAATGCAATATTACAGCGCTTCTACATTGTCAGAGGAATTTAGATATCAAATTTCACGGTACCATTTTTATCCCTTTTTGTCACGCTCACCACTTACAAGAACAAATTTCAACAAAATCCATTTTGATTGCGCTTCTAAATTGTCAGAGGAATTTACACAGCAAATTTCACGACAATAGCTGCAATACGTGAAATGGTTTACACAATACTTTAGTTGGTACAATTTTTTATCCCTTTTTATCCCGCTCACCTCTTACAAGTATAAGTTTCGAAAACTCCATTTGGATTAGCACCTCAACGTTGTCAGAGGACCAAATTTCACGACTATAGCTGCAATACTTAAATTGGCAACGTTTTTACCACTTTTTGTCCCGCTCACCCCTTATAAGTACAAATTTCGAATAAAATCCATTTAGATTGCGATTCTACGTTGTCAGAGGAATGTACACGCCGAAATTCGCGATTCTAGCTGCAATACTTTATTTGGTACGATTTTTATCCCTTTTTGTCCCGTTCACCTCTAATAAGTACAAGTTTGGAAAAATCTATTTAGTTTTGCGCTTCAACGTTACGGATTTACACACCTTATTTCATGCCTATAGCTGGAATACTTAATTTGGTACCATTTTAATCCAATCCAATCGAAAATCCAATTTTACTGCGCTCTAAATGGTCAGAGGAATTTAAATATCAAATTTCAGGATTCTAGGTGTAATACTATAGTTGGTACCATTTTCATCTCGCTCGCCTTTTAAAAGTACACATTTCAAAAAATCTATTTATGTTTCAAGTCTACGTTGTCAGAGAAATATAAATACCGATTTTCACGAACATAGCTGTAATTCTTAAATTGGTACCATTTTATCCCTTTTTTCTCTTTCCTTCCTTAAAAGTACAAATTTCGAAAAATCCCTATTTATGGTTAGGACAAGGAACCCACCAAATTTCATGTTTTTAGCTACTGTCGATTAGTCAGGACGAATGTTCGATGTTTATCCCTTTTTGTCCCATTTTACCCCCTAAATGTACGAATTTCGTAAAACCCTTTCTGAGTCGACGTCATATTTGGGAACTACCCTGAAAATGTCATGATCCTGGCTTCAGCCAGACCAAACGGCACTGGTCAATGATAAGTCAGTCAGTAACGGAACTCTTTCATATATATAGATTCCATAAATGTATTTTTCCATAGAAAATAAATGTCTTCATTATTTTCGATCATAATTCCTTGGGAAATTTGCTTCCACACGAATGTAAGAATTTTTTGCTAGACCCAAATAATTTTTTTTAGATTTTTAAGTAAATTTAAAGCCTTAGTAAATGAACTACATGCATCTTTAATTTTCCTACTTTTAAGGAAAGTTTTACGAAACTGGAGAATGGATTTTACTCAACTTTAGAAATGCTATTTCTTTTAGTGTAGGATATAATAACATAATACAATAAATAAACAAGCAAAAGTTTGAAAATTTCATCGTGTTGCACAAACTTTACACAACATGTTCTCCAGTGAGCACTTTGTAGCTGCATGCGTCACTCAGTGGTGCAACAACAACTGGATGCACATGTGTGTGTGTTGGTGTCGTTAGGTACGAAGAAATTCCCTTGTGCAGACAGACACGTCTAAATTCTATTTTATTGCGATTTTTTGCTCTAATGGCACAGAAACCGATATTCTTTCTTTCCTCTTCGCCCTCCTCCTCCGACACTCTTACTATCGTCCATGCATCCATTCATTCATTTCACTTTTTCTGCAGCTCCTTTGTGGCAGTCGTTTGAATAGAATCAAATGTTGCCGTGTGAGAAGTGATATGTCTGCTATATCCCTAATCTGGCAACCTGAATACGCTCGACGTGGCACAAGAGAACTTGTTTGGCTGGCACACCAACAGAGACCAACGTTTTGTGGAATGGGGAATGGTGGCAATAAAGGTCAGGAATGTAAACTTTATGCGGGGACAGTATGAGACAGGGGGAGAGGACAACACAGAACTTTGTTTACAAATCACAATAAAATAAAAACCCAATTGCCACAAAAAGGCAAGAAAGACAGAAAAAGACCAGACCAAATATACGAGCAAAAATACACCGACCCGTGAACATACACAGGCCCATCATTTTATTAGAGAGACCCTCACTGGCCGCTGATTGTGCCCAAGTTTCTCATATCTTTCGACATTTCGCCAACGTTTTATGACTTTGTATTGTGGCTTTGCATACGATACGACGAGTTTCAAGGTCGCCATCGTGCTGCAAGCTAAAAGGAGTTTTCAAATTCATTTTATGATCGAAATATCATAAAAACGATGTTGACTGCGTCCACTTCCACTTCCACACGAGCAGAAAAAGGATTCATGACGGCTCATGGCATCCAATCTGCCGGAGTATTCATGTGTGATGGGCGATAACGCTGACGAACGAAAGACAGATTTGCCAGAAATCGTAATTAAATATTTTAAATGCAATTTCGTTTGGCAGTCTGATTGAAATAAAAGGATAACTAACGGCCATAAAAATAATAAGAAAAACATTGCACATAGGGTGTTGCGTTTTGGCGTGAAGGGGAGAATGAAAATGTCAAAAGCTATATGCGAACGATTTTTTACTATACCGTTATATGGTATATATGTTAGCAAATAACCGCTACATCGCACGCGAAAATTTTTCGTATATGCCAGTTTCAATACAAATAAGGTGGTATCGCTATATTAACCATTATGTATTTTTTTTTTTTCGAAAATAGTCCAGTGTCCCTTTAGGCAAAAACGAGCTTTTAAAATTTTTGAATAGTCATTTTGTACTACGTAGACTGAGAATTGAGAAAATAATTTTATAATTAAATATAAAATTTTAAATTGTTTAAACCACAAGTCAATTCAAAAAGCAAATTGTAAGGGCCGATGTTGAATGTGAACCACACCTAAACGTCAAGCTTTTTCTGCATTTCATTTGACTTTTCTCAATTTCAGACTAACTCAATTTGAACCATGGAAAGATACACAATCGAGCAACGTGTTAAAGTTATTCACGCTTATTATGAAAATGGGCGTTCAAATCAAAATGCATATCGTGCACCTCTTAATTTTTTCGGTCAATTTAATCGTCCAAATGTGCGTACAATCGGAAAAATCATCCACAAAATTGGGCAAATCGGGTCTGTAGGAGATGAGGAAACACCAGTGCATGCTCGTCTGCAGAAACTATTGATGCAGTTCGGGATAGTGTGGCTGAAGAGCCGTCCACCTCAACTCGTGGTCAATGGTCAGAATGGTGACAAGAAATCGCAACAGTGGATGATCATTTTTCGAAGAAAATCATCTTCAGTGATGAGGCAGATTTTCACCTCAGTGGAGTCGTCAATAAGCAGAATTGCCGCATTTGGGCGAATGTTAATCCAAGAGTGATTGTCGGAAACCCAATGCACCCACAAAGAGTGACTGTTTGTTGCGGTTTATGGACTGGCGGCATCATCGTGCCGTATTTTTTCCAAAATGAGGGCGGTCAGGCAGTTACTGTGAATGGTCTTCGCTATCGTGAGATGATAACGAACTTTTTATAGCCCGAAATGGAAGGTATGGATGTGGACGATATGTGGTTTGCGCCACGTGGTGGCGATGTCAATTGGCCGCCAAGATCATGTGATTTGACACCGTTGGACTTCTTTCTTTGGGGTTATTTGAAAGAAAAGGTTTACGTCGATAAGCCAGCAACAATTCAAGAGCTAAAGGATGAGATAATTCGGCACATTAACGGCATAGAACCTCAATTATGCCTCAGCGCATCGAAAATTTCGACAATTGGATGGACGATATTTTGTTCCATACATAATTGAACCATACCAATATTATCATAATAAAAAGAAATGACAATAATTTCCTAAATAATTTGTGTTTTATTCAAAATCAACATCGGCCCATAAAATTTAACTACCCTTTATAAGGCTGTCATCTTCAAAAAAGCTAAAATCATAGAATTAAAAAAGTAGGAATTTAGAATTACACCGAATTACATGATTTTAGCTATTTGGATGGTACCATTTTTTCCCCATTTTATCTCCTTAAAAATATGACTTTCGAAAAACTCTTTATTTTACGTATCCATGCAATTAGCAGGATGTACACGCCGAATTTCATAATTCTAGCTGTAGACAGTTAGTTAGTACCATTTTCATTTCATTTTTCGTGCTTACGCAGTCAGAGGAATGAATACTCCGAATTCCATGAGTCATTTGGTTGGTACAATATGTATCCCCTGTTTCCATTTAGCACGAATTTCGAAAAATCCCATTACTTTATGTGTCAACGCAATCAGAGTAATGTAAACGCCGAATTTCATTAATCTAGGTGCAGCCGTTTGTATGGTACCGTTTTTATACCTCTATTCTCATTTTACCTTTAAAAGTATGAAAAATTAAAAATACTTTTTTATGTATTCACGCAATTCTAACTGTTGTCGTTTGATAGTTACCATTTTTATCCCTTTTTGCCCCATTTCACCCCCTACGAATAAGTATCACTTTATGATGCACGTGTTTGCAAATATAAGCAGACATATTAAAAAAACATACTGAAATACTCTAAGTATTAGTGGTTATAAGGGGTAATTTCAGTCCTTAAGGGGGAAAAAATGTTCCCTGTGTACCGATTTCGCCCATTTGTAGTTCCAACCGATCTACGACTATAAGTCACATTTATGGAAAATTTCGTTTAGATGCAAGCGTACTTTCAATAGACGGACGGACATGTCTAGATCGTCTTAGAATTTTATGACAATCTGGAATTATATACTTTATAGGGTCTCAGTTCGATATTTCAAGGTGTTACAAACGGAATGACAATCGTAGTATACCCAATCCTTTGGTGGAGTATATAGAAAGCAAATGGAAATTCAAAAGAATCATGTCTATGAGTGACAATTGAAAAAGTATAGTGGTAAATAGCAGAGAGTTACAATAATCCCAACACTCATAAAAATCATCAATAACAAGTAAGTTAGCTTCAGTCGGCTAAACCGACTTATACATTTATACCCTCACTCTCAGAGAACATATATGCGGAAGTTATAAGGAATTAAATTTTACTTAGGGCAGGACCATTTTTGTGGAAGGTACAACAATTATCCATGCACCTGTATAGAAGTTATGAAGGATTTAATATTACCTAGGATAGAGAAAATTGTGTTTTTTGACGTTTAAAGTGATTATAAAAATATTTTCAAATATCAAAATGCAAATGATTTTGACTACCCGTATGGATGTTATGTCGGTGTTATTGTAACCCAAGTTTATGCCACCTTGTGTGGTAGTTACCAGAAGGGGTGTGGCAATAATGCCCATATTCCATGCAAATGTAACTTCAATAAAAGCATTACCAAATATCAAATTTCACTGTATTCTGATCATCTGTATAGAAGTTATAACAGCTCTAATGTTACGTAGTTTAGGGTGATTTGTGTGGGAGGTATTGGAAGGGGCTTGGCAAAGGCCGTCATATTTAATATATTTAATGTGATTATAAAAACATTACCAAATTCCAAAATATAGCTGATTCCGAATGTACGTGTGGAAGTTGTATAGGTTTTAGTTTAACATAGAAATATGGGTCACTTGTGTGGGATGTACTATAGGGTGGTTAAATTTTAAGGGCCGATGTTGATTTTGAATAAAACACAAATTACTTAGGAAATTATTGTCATTTCTTTTTCCATGCTTTATATAAGGTTACTTTCTATATATGTTTGTGTGCCACAAAATTTGAAATCAATTTTTGAAAGCTTTTTTCTCAACCAATTTTGCTCAAATTTTGCACACTTAATCATTTTCGATGACAATACAAGGAAATGGAAAAATTTGACCAATTGGACAAAGGGGCGTGGCACCTCCCATACGAAGTTAAAACCTATTATTGAATATTGTCAGTTCTATGACACCTAGAATGCTGAAATTTTGTGTAAGTGCATCTAGCATCAATTCGCATAGTTGTGCCAAAAATGGGCGGTATTGGAAAAGTGGGCGTGGCATCTCCCATACGAAGTTAAAACCTATTATTGAATATTGTCAGTTCTATGACACCTAGAGTGCTGACATTTTGTGTAAGTGCATACACCATCAATGTGCATAGTTGTGCCAAAAAGGGGCGGTATTGGAAAAGTGGGCGTGGCACCTCCCATACGAAGTTAAAACCTATTATCGAATATTGTCAGTTCTATGACACCTAGAGTGCTGTAATTTTGTGTAAGTGCATCTAGCATCAATGTGCATAGTTGTGCCAAAAATGGGCGGTATTGGAAAAGTGGGCGTAGAACCTCCCATACGAAGTTAAAACCTATTATTGAATATTGTCAGTTCTATGACACCTAGAGTGCTGTAATTTTGTGTAAGTGCATCTAGCATCAATGTGCATAGTTGTGCCAAAAATGGACGGTATTGGAAAAGTGGGCGTGGCATCTCCCATACGAAGTTAAAACCTATTATTGAATATTGTCAATTCTATGACACCTAGAGTGCTGAAATTTTGTGTAAGTGCATCTAGCATCAATTCGCATAGTTGTGCCAAAAAGGGGCGGTATGACACCTAGAGTGCTGAAATTTTGTGTAAGTGCATCTACCATCTGCTATCTACTATCTGCGTAGTTCTGCCAAAAATGGGCGGTATTGGAATAGTGGGCGTACCACCTCCCATACGAAGTTAAAACATATTATCGAATAGTGTCAGTTCTATGACACGTATAGTGCTCAAATTTTGTGTAAGTGCATCTAGCATCAATGTGCGTAGTTGCGCCTAAAATGGGCGGTAATGCAAAAGTGGGCGTGGCACCTCCCATATGAAGTTAAAACCAAAATTACACCTACTGTAATTTTGTGTAAGTGCATCTAGCATTAATGTGCGTAGTTGTGACAAAAATGGGCGGTAATGGAAATGTGGGCGTGGCACCTCCCATACGAAGTTAAAACCCATTTTCGAATATATGCCGTTCTATGGCAGATAAAAAACTGAAATTTTGCAGTAATTTTTCCTTCTACAAAAGATAACTAAAAAAGAATTTCTAGGCCCAATAGAATTCTGCTTGCATAAAGCATGGATTTGGAAAAATTTTTTTTTTTTGATTTACTAGTTATAATGATAATATTGGTATGGTTCAATTATGTATGGAACAAAATATGGCCGCCGCGACCTCTGCGGCACACCTCCATCCGATGGTCCAAATTTTCGTTGACGCTGAGGCATATTTGAGGCTCTATGCCGTTAATGTGCCGATGTTATCTCATCCTTTAACTCTTGAATAGTTGCTGGCTTTTCGACGTACACCTTGTCTTTCAAATAACCCCACAGAAAGAAGTCCAACGGTGTCAAATCACATGATCTTGGGGGCCAATTACATCGCCACCACGTGATATAACACGGCCATTGTTTCGTCAGCTGTGTGGCAAGTGGCACCGCCCTGTTGAAACCACATATCGTCCACATCCATATCTTCCAATTCGGGCCATAAAAAGTTTGTTATCATCTCACTATAGCGAAAACCATTCGCAGTAACTGCCGGACCGGCCTCATTTTGGAAAAAATATGGCCCGATGACGCCGCCAGCCCATAAACCGCACCAAACAGTCACTCTTTGTGGGTGCATTGGTTTTTCGAAAATCATTCTTGGATTATCATTCGCCCAAATGCGGCAATTGTGCTATTGACGAATCCACTGAGGTGAAAATATGCCTCATCACTGAAGATGATTTTCTTCGATTTGAAGATGATTTTCTTTGAACGCCCATTTTCATAACAAGCCTGAATAACTATAACGCATTGCTCGACTGTGTTTCTTTCCATGGTTCAAATTGAGTTAGTCTGAAATGTAGAAATGTCAAATGAAGTGCAAAAAAAACTTGACGTTTAGGTGTGGTTCACATTCAACATCGGCCCTTACAATTTAAGCACCCTTTAAATGAAGGCGCGTAGCAATTTCGCCCATCTTCGAACTTAAGTCACTCCTTCAATGCGTTTTTTTGGCCCAAATGATATTTACCCTCCTACTCTGTAGAGTGAGGATATAAAACTACTACAGATGAATTGCTACGAAATATATTATTTAAATAAAACCAGACATTTAAAGTTGTCAAACATATTTTTAACTGATTTTTTAAATTATTTGGTAAATAAAAAAATTAATTTTAGTGAGAAGAGATATTATAGAATTAGTGCACATAAATCGAATATGGTAACTTAGTAAGCCCAATCAAACAGGCCTCTGATTAGGGCTTAACTTAATATGCTTAAGCACAAGACTGTATTGATTTTCATGCAACTTCATATATGTTGTCTTTTCTATTTAGCTCTGTTAATTCAGAGTTTTCAGTTCATATTTAATATATGGTGGATTAGAACTACCTTATACCTTTGATACAGCATGAGTGTATCAATGTAGGTATCCTTGTACCTACTTCTGTCATCTTGTCACTCTAAAACCCATACCCATTCCGTGTAAGCTCATACCACAGGGTGGTAAAATAATTCTTGTTTTTCATTTCCTTCTTTTTTCCTTTTTTTAAGGAACACAAATTCTGTTGATAAAGTTCAAGTTTGTTGATGCAAGCAACCAAATAACCAAACAGCCAACCAGCAGCAATTCCTTGTACCAGTGCTCGGGCTCGTGCATCGTCTGTTGGCTTGCGTGGATTCCTTTGGATGCACTTTGTTGGCAGTGCACCAAAATCCCCCCACATAAAATAATATTTTTTTACAACATGTCGTTATTTGTTTTCCTTTCAAAGGGGCCAACAACAACGACAACATCAACGTCGTCAACGAAAATTCGACTGTGAAAAATGTGCATGGAAAGCATAACACAAACCGCCAACCAAACATAAATATTACATACATATATATTTATAGAACGTTTGCACAAATACAAAAGGGTATAACTGATGAAATTATACATTATAGGATGATTACTACATCAAAGTGGATCTCACTACACCATTTGCGATCACTACGACGCTTTTTGAATAAATTCTGAAGGATAAAACCTAATTTTATCCAAATATATTTATACTACACATTTTCTGTGTATGAGTAGTGTTTCTCAACCTTTTGGAATATTAGTTTACTTAAAGAGTCCGAGTATTAGGTTTAAAAATCGCTGTCAAGCCTTCTGAAGAAGGTCGTCGCGAAAATCATAATTGGTGTCTTTGGTGACCCCACAGAATTTGTCCAGCAATTGTTTTTCTTTTTTGATTTTCTCGAAAAAGGGTTAAATTCACCCATAAAGAGATGAGCTGGAGGGTGAAGATATTCTACAACAATGATCCTCATAAAATTCCAATTTACAGTTCTGATAATAAGAATTCTCGCAAACATTAACTTACAACATTTTCACTATAATAATGCTCCTTTCGACTAAAAAATGGAAACTTTCTCCCACTTTAAAAAGAAACTCAGACAAGCTGGACTATAAGCTTATTCAGCAAAAAAGGTCTACTCAGCGTGCCCTTTCAGAATTATAGCGTCGCTACTTTGTTATGTGTTTACCAGAAACAAATTTTGTATTTTTTAAGTCATTTTGTATTTTATCTACAGACATGTGTAATACCATATTCTTGACATGCTCATACACATGTATTATTTGTGATGAAAGCGCGTACTTCACGAAATATCCCAGGCCATCCGAAGTTCGCAGCCAAGTATTGCAACAGCAGATTTCAGTAAATCTCCATCACGAAGATTACATTTCTTCAGTGGTATGTTTGAGCAAATAACATGTACTTACATCAATATATATGGAAGATTATGAATGAAATATATCCATTTTCCCAAGATATGATTAAAAGTTTTTAAACAACTGTATCAATTACTTTAAATTAATAGTAGATCAAAGGGTATTATTGAAAATGGGAATAATAGAAACACTCAGAAAAAGTGAGCATTTTAACTTATTGCAGAGTTAAAATGAACTTAAATTTAAGAAAATTGAACTTAGTATATCATTAAATCAATATTTCCTCATATCAAATTCAAACTTCACTTTAAACTTGAGTCTAGTTCAATTTTCCTCAAGCCAAGTAAATATTTACTCAATCTTAAAAAAATTGCGGTAATTGTTTCCTCAAACCAAGTAAATTTTTACTAAATCTAAGTAAAATTTTACTGAAATTTTCCTCAAACTATGCCAATTTTTCTTTAAATCAAGTTAATATTTGCCCAAATTGAATAAAGTTTTCTTAAAACCTAGTAAATGTTTACTAAACCTGAACAAAATATTTCCTAAAAACAAATAAATTATTATTTAAACTGATGAAACATTTGTGACTTTTTCCTCACAACAGGTACTTCTTTTTTGCTCAAACTGATGAAAATTTTACTTGATATAAGGAACAAATTTTACTTAAGATAAATTGATCTGCAATTATCCCCTCAATACGTACAAAAAATTAACTTGCTTCAGAGTAGGCTATTACTCCATAATTGCTGCGAAGGCAAGATAGGCGCTTTACAGCGATTGAAGTATTTAAGAAATAAGTCTCGACAAACGAACGAATTTCTTAAATTCAAGATTTTTCTAAGCACATTGAAGTGATACACTCCACGAGAGTATTATGTCTTTGTGCATTTGTTTGTAACACCCAAAAAGAAGAGAGATAGACCCATTGTTAATTATACCGATCGGCTTAGAATCGCTTTCTGAGTCGATTTACCAATGTCCGTCTGTCTGTCCATCTATTCTTGTAATCACGATACAGGTCGCAACTGTAGACAGAACCAAATGAAACTTTGCACAACGAAGTTCTTTGGGACCGGGACGAACGCTAATTAATTTGAAGAAAATCGGTTCAGATTTAGATATAGCTCCCATACGAAATTCACTCCCGATTTGACTCTTTTCACTCTAGATACCACATATTTTAACAGATTTTCTTCAAAATTGGCAAAACATCTTATAATTCAATTAGAAACACCTGTGGTGAAAATGGGTCAGATCGGTTCAGATTTATATATAGCCCCCATACGAATTTCGCTCCCGATTTGATACTTTTCACTCTAGAATCCACATATTTTAACAGATTTTCTTCAAAATTCGCAAAACAACTTATATTTGAACTGGAAACACCTGCTTTAAAAATGTGTTAGATCGGTTCAGATTTATATATAGCTCCCATACAAATTTCGCTCCCAATTTGATTTTTTCCACTCTAGAAACTACATATTTTAATATACCTTCTTCAAATTAGGCAAAATATCGTATGTTTCCACTAGAAACATCCATGGTGAAAATGGGACACATTTATATATAGCTCCCATAGAAATTTCGCTGCCGGCTTGACTTTTTCCGACCCAGAAACCACGTATTTTCAGAGAATTTCTTCAATTTGAGCATAACACGTTATACTTGAATTGGGTAACATCATTCCATGTTTGGATATAGCCTTGGGTCGGGTCATATTAGCCTATGATTAGGAAGCATACAAAAATCCTTCCCGTTTTCAATTTTTTTTACCGAATTGAATTGTATTCGGATAGAAAGTGGAGTATATCATATAGTCGGCCCGCCCGAGTTTAGCCTTTCCTTACTTGTTTTGTCAGCAAATGGCCATGCCTCTGTTCAGAATTTTCTGTTTATACACTCCACGAGAGTATTATGACTTTGTGCATTTGTTTGTAACACCCAAAAGGAAACGTGTTAGACCCATCGTTTATTATAACGTCTGTCTGTCTATTCGTCTGTTCGTCTGTTCGTCCATCTATTGTTGTAATCAAATTACAGATCGCAATTATAGTCCGATCTTAACAAAAATTGGCACAAGTAAGTTTTGTGGATCAAGGACGAACGCTATTTAATTTGAGGCAAATCGGTTCAGATTTAGATATAGCCCCCATACAAATGTCGCTCCCGATGTGACTTTTTCCGCTCTAGAAACCACATATTGTACGCGATTTTCTTTAAATTTGGCATAATATCTCATAATCCAAATAGAAACACCTGTGGCTTAAGCGGGCTAGATCGGATCAGATTTAGATATAGCCCCCATACAAATTTTGCTCCCAAATGTTTGATCAAGTTTGTCCAAACTATACATATTATATTTCACCTATTTCGTTCCATGTTTCAATATATCCCCATACATTTACAGGATACAAAAACTTTTCCGTTTTCACTTTTTACCGAATTGAATTGTATTCGGATAGAAAGTGGAGTGTATCATATGTCGGCCCCGCCCGACTTTATCCTTTCCTTACTTGTTTTTAACCAAAAATGTAGTATTGCTCATGTATATTTATTCGCTAGAATTTTTTAATTTTCATGCTGAAAAAAATAGTTTATAAAAAGATAATATTTTATTTTTTAATTTTTGCAGGCCATATACATTAGGGAGGGTAAGTTTGCATGGCAGGAAAAAATGAACAAAGCGTCAGGCAAAAACGAAATTTACGGAAACCATGATTCTTAGATGTATTGGAAATGGACTTCCCTTTATATCCATTTCCGTATTTATGTCTTAGATTTGAAGTCGATTTCGTTTGATATAAGTGCCTTCAATAATCTGAAGTTGTGAAATTTTAGGGGTTGTAATTTGGCTACGGGTAGATCAAAACGCCTTGTGGTGAGATATTCGGGTGTTTATATAAATTTGCAAACATCTATACAAAATTTCTCGTAAAAAGAAAGAAAATGCCCAAAATATCTGATATTCAAACATTAAAAAGAAAGCACTAAAAAAGTTTTATTTTTTGCCTAAAAATGGGATAGGCATAGAGCTGCGAGTAATGATGACTTATGTTTTTTGTTAGAGTGAAGTGGAGTATACAAACAGTGGGAGCAAAAATGAAACAGAAATTTTAACAAATTTGACGTGGCCCAACAATATTCAGCATAACAATATTCAAATGGCTTCCGCATATATCTTAATCTCGAGATCTATCCGGCCCATATGACTTCAACCTGTTCACAAACTTGAAGAAGTCCCTGGGCTGGAAGATGTACACATTAGTGTACATTCTTCCATTTGGCCTAGGTTGTCTAAAGTAATTGGAAAAAATAACTGCGTCCAAATACATACAAGAGGGTTCATTAAATGCTTATGAAGTGTATATTTCCTACTCTAACGATATCTATACGTGTAATAATCAACTTCACATTAATTATAACTTATTTCCTCAAAACAGCTCAGTCAAATGAGAATTATGAGAACAACAACAATAGAATAAAGAATAGCATAGTTTTAAGTATTTGTTCATAATGCACAGCATTTTTTTCGTATTGCAGATTTTCACATTTTTCTTATTTAGAAAATTAAAAAAAAAATAATTTATTTTCATTTAATATGTTTTGTAAGAAATGTCTTAACGTTATTTCGACGCCAAAACTGTGTTTGTGCCAGACTATATTTTGTAATAAATATTTAAAAAAATGCCCTTTTTTTGGACCAACATAACTTTTTCCCTTTAAAAGGTTTTAAAGAATAAAATACATGTTTAGAAAGTTTGCAGAGTTTTCCGTTTTCGCATGGTAACGTATTCCTGCACAACATCACACCCTTGGTAGATAGGATACATTTAGTGCAAACAGTCAGATTTAGTTTCAAGACGCGAATTATTCATTTTGTTAATTTCTATGGAATTTGATACGGATCCACTGTACAGTGTTGACATTCCTTGATGCCATATTTCCTTAACGAACCAAAAAGATTACCTAATTATATAATTATAAATGGGTAAGTGATTATCTCGTTTTTCAGTTGCGAAAATCAGATTTAGTTCTCACCAACTGCTAACTGAGAGAGATCCCGAGTGATAAGGAGGAATTGCAACAACTACATATTAATTTACAGAAAGAAATAATTTACATAGAAAACTATTTATAACAGAATAAATTGACATTGTGCTACATGGTTTCTAACTAGATTTCTTATTAGACTGCAATAAATGGCTTTTCCGATTGGAAATTCTAGCCTATAGCATCTTTCTAGAAAATATTAACAATACCAAACTACTGCCAGGTAGATGGCACCACTTGTATCGAAAACAATGTCCCTTTTTCAAAATGTATGATTTAGAAAAAATATTTAAAAAACATGGCTATTATTTATTTCAGATTCGAAATTTCCGACGCCATACTTCTAATGGGATGCTGGCCCATAGTGCACTGTGCGGTTGATGTTAGAAAAATGTCGAAGCCTCAATTTCAAAACACGAGTCGACATAACCCAGATTCATTATGGTCTTAAGCAAACATTTGTTGAGTTTTTATAGCTTAAAAGCTCATCTAACGGACATGTATTGGCCCACTGTACAGCCATCAAAGAAATATACAATATGCGATGTTGTTATGTTCAAGGCGAATATCCTGTTCAATACTTTCCGTATAGTGTTGAGTCATCGGCTCAGTATTTGCGTGTTGTGTCGTTTCCTTCTCCGCCCTTCTTCATCGGCATCTTCAGCCGCAGCTCCATGCAGGTATAGCACTTGGCCGCTTGGATAGATGGCTGGATGGATGGAATGCCTCATTATATCCTGCCATGTAATGTTAATGATGGTCCGTCGTCCATCCACAATTGTTAAACCGCCATAAACACGTTGAAAATATGCACGAGATGCGAACGACTCACTCACCCAGAATGTGGCGGAGGCACGACGCAACATGGAAGATACGTTCTTGGCCAGAACCCACAAACGAAACATTTTTCAGCCATGTTAATGGCGATGCCGCGCACAACAAAACAGCCAAAAAGGAAAAAAGAAAACGATGTCGACGATGACGGCGATGACGAAGAAGAAGCCAAAATAAATACCAAACAAATGAGAATAAAATGTTTAAAAAAATGAAATGCGAAAATGTTGCTTTAAATATACAAACGAACATATTCTGTTGTGGCGGCATAAAGGATATTAAGGACTCGAGTGTACTTTCGTTACGAATTTGGCTTCTGAGGCGGCTTGGCGGGCCACCAGAGGCAGGAGCCATTCATTCCTAATAAAAGCTTTTTCGCAGTTGTTGTTCCTTTTTTGGGTGCTTGGTGGGTGGTAGCGGGAGGAGGCCTCTAATAACGCAGAATTTTGTGGGTCTAAATGGAGTCTGGGCAGGATATTTGTGGCTACAGCTATTTATTTATGTTTAGCTACTTTGTTTGTTGATGTTGTTGTCTACATATATACTTATAAATATATATATATATGTGTGTGTGTTGATTTAGTATGTAAATGTGTATGTATGTGTAGTATATGTATACGAGAGTTTATGAGACTAGAGAAAACAAATTATGAGAAATATGAATAAAACGTGCAAATGTCTATAAATGTGTTCTATTTATTTTATATGTATGTAATCAGTTATTCAAAAGTTATATATGTATGTATGTAGCAGGACTTTGTAGTACAAGATTTCGTAATTATGTTGAAAAAATGTATGTATTTATTTATAAGAAGAAGAATAAGAAGAAAAGGAAAAAGATTACAGCACTTACTTTTGATGAGATTAGCGTTAGGGTGGGCGATGATCCCTGTAGTATGAAAAGAAGACGATACAGTTGCTTTAGTATTCATGAACGTGTTAAGCGATTATTTGATGATTTATAAAAACATGTACAACAATGTCAGCCCGATGAGCCGATTTATATATGTATGTATATCCTGATCCTAAGTGGCCAAGCTAGAGTAATCTAGTATATGTGCCACCATTTATTTAAATAATTTGGTGTGTAAAGTAGGGTGTGCCTGGTATTTGTCAGGTGATGTCTTAGCATATTTCGAATATCCGTACATGACCATAATGTCTACTGTATATATATATATATATCTTCAAAAATAAACTCTAAATATTAGGTGTATTGTCAGTCGTTATTAGGGAGAAACATTTTCCCTCAGGGCCGATTTATCCCATTTACAATTTCTTGATTCAACTACAAACAGAGCAGAGATACAAGCCGACCGATTTTAAGCCGACAAGCCGCCGCCGCCGCACGTTTCTGCACGAGCCGCGCCGCCGCCGATTTCATCGGCTCAAATCGACTCAACCACGCCGCCGATTTCATCGACTCATATCGACTTCAACCACGCCGCAGTGATTTGACGGAGTTCTAACTCAGTCAAATCAAATAGACAACCCACTTAAAATTACAAAAGAAAATATAAATGTCAACTTAGACAACCTACTGCTGTGAAATATATTGATCTATCTTTCATTTATATAAGTCAATTCCAGTACGTGTGGCCATGTGTTCCTATAAATAACAATATCGATTGTGCTTCTTCAGTGTGTAAAAGTAGGTAGAGTATTATCATTCTTTGGAAGGATTATGATATTCAAGAACGTCTGGTCAAATATGCCTCACATGAAAAGCTGTAATTGCAAAAATATTTATTAAATTTATCCATATTATACATTTTGGGAATGGATTCCTTCTCCCAAAAAAAATGTATGGGTTAACAATTAGGGTATCCAACCGATTAAATTTTATTCGATTAATCGAATAATTTTTATCAAATATTTGTTCGAATAATAAAAAATCATGATTTTCGAATAACGAATAATTCGAATAAATTGTCTCAAATAATCGACTTTATATCTTTTGCCTAAAAAACTAATGAAATCGTCGCATGTTTTGTATGATAAATTGATTTTGAATAGCCAGTTTGCTCCATTTGGGTACACCAAAAATAAAACCACATTTTTTTTCGATTTTTGATTTGTATGCTCCACAGATATTAAAGTAATGATTAATCCGACTTCATTTAAAAATAGCAAAAACTGGCTAATAGCTTCGGAATTATTTAAAATTTAAAGAATAGTAAATTCATAGAAAAATTGAGGTTAACACCGATAAAAAGTCAGTTCTGTTATAAATCATATGATCCATATTCGAAAAAAGTCAATGGATAACTTCTTATATTATGCTCATTTTTTTCTTTTTCTTTCTTTTGATAAGATATTAAGATTTTTGTCAACTTCTAATGAATTTCGAATTTGATGTTACAATTTTTAAATAAAATCAGATACATAATAAACGTTCAATATATAGTTGAACTACCCGTAAACTGCCGTGACTTGTCTATATAACTCTTATTAATTATATTTTATTTAAGTGGACAATTGTTCGATTATCGACTTCATTATTCGATTAATTGGATTTTTTTGTTTTCAAATAAACGAAAAATCGAATAACATAAAAGTCCGAATAATTCGATACCCTAATAACAATATTAAATTATTAGAACATTGGCTAATATTAACGAATATTGAACTACTTGCCGAAAAATAAAAGAAAATTGTTCCTTCCATTTTCCCAAAATTGTCAAATAAATAGGGGTAGTCGAATGACAGGACGAGCCGGCAAATCAGCCGAAAGCCGCCGCCGCCGAACCATTTTTAACAGCGCCGCCGCCGCCGATAATTATGGCTCGGCTTGTAACTCTGAAACAGACTCTCTTATCATTTTGTTATAGTACAAATTTCGGAGATCCGTGCTGTTTCGCGACCATATTGGAATCAACACATCTAATTTCATGATTCTAGGTACATCCGTTTGCTTGGTACCACTTTTATCATTTTTTAAAATGCTGACCCTAATAGTAAGATTTTGGAGAAATACTCATATTATAAGTGTCTAACAAAATAGACGAGTTTAACCACTGAATTTCATGATTCTAGCTACAGGCGTTTGCATGGTTCCAATTTTATCCCGGTTTGATCCTAAATGTATGAATAACGAAAGATATTTTTATTTTTGGTGTCTACGCAGTTACAGCAATGTACATGTAAATTCTAACTGCAACCGTTTGATTGGTACCATTTTTATCCCTTTCGTCCCATTTTTCACCTAAAATTACAAATTTCGAAAAAATCCTTTATGTTTCACGTTTACACAGTCAGATAAATGCATACACCGAATTTCATGATTATAACTTCAGCTGCTTGGTTGGTACCATTTTATCCCTCTTTTCCATTTCTATCCCATAAAAGTACAAATTTCGAAAAATCTCTCTCCCTCTTTTACATGTCTACGTAATTATAGAATTACACAACGAATTTCATGTGTATAGCTATTTTCGTAGCATTGGTACCATTTTTATCCCTTTTGTCCATTTCACCCGCAAAATCTTTTTTGTACTTTTTGGTGATTATACGTTACTAGAGGAAGGTATGAAGCAAATTGCTAGAGCATAAAAAGCGGAAATTTTCAAAAAAAAATATTTGAGGTATTTTCAGTCCTTGTTAGGGAAAAATTTTTCCCTCTTGATCGATTACGCCCACTATCAATCCCAACCCATCTGCAACCACTAGACAGATTTACGAAAAATTTCAACCTCCTAGCTCATTTCGTTCGGAAGCTAGCGTTCTTTCAACAGACAGACAGTCAGACATGGCTAAATCGTCTTAGAATTTTACCACGACCCAGAATATATATATATTTTATGGGGTCTCCGTTGAATAATTCAAGGTGTTACAAACGGAATGACAAAGTGAATATACCCCCATCTTGGAGGTGGAGGGCATAAAAATCAATTTTTCAAATTTTCTCAATGCTTTCGAGACTGCTCTTAAACCACTGTTCTATATCAGTGTGAAAATCTCAACCTTTGTAGTCATCATAAGTACTTCCAATTAAACATATAAACGGACTTATATATAAATGGGAGTAAATTATATTAAAGATACATTCGACGAAAATTGGAATGTTAGTAAAAAATATCCATAAAATTTTATTTATTTTTAATATTATACCTTTGTTGCGATACGGGAAAACCATTGCATTGTGTATGAATATACGAGTGTTCCTGCTACAGGATAGAACCGTAGAAGTATTTTCCAAGGAACTGCTGATAATTAATTGTATATATGAATTTAATTCCAAAAATATTAATTTTTGCCAAAAAAAAATAAAAATAATTATACATTTTTGTTGTTTGTATGTATAGTTGGTCTGTTATGTTGTATGCGTTGCCATTTATTTTGGTTTAAATCCAAAGGTTGTGCTGAAGTCTTCAGCAGAACCCAAAATTAGCAAAATGGCAAAGTGAGAGCGATGCGAGCACATGCATAACATTGAATTGGCAAAGTGAGATTTTTAGTGTGTCGACTTAGTTCGGTGGAATATTTTGTTTATCAGCGCTTCTCATTTGTCATATGTGACCGCTGGTACTAATATGAACCCTGATTTATGTCCAAGACATACATTCGTTGCGAAAGTTCTGACGAGATGGGGTAGCGCCCATCGAAACTTCGCAGTCAACTTTTAGTTGCAACAATAAGGGTCTCACTTTGCCTATTTGCTAATTTTGGGTTCTGCTGAAGACAACCTTTGGTCTTAAACCAAAATAAATGGCAGAACAAATTATATATTTTTTATGAACTAACGATTTTATATTACATCCTCCACCTCCAGGAATTTGAAATATCGACCTGAGACCCTATAAAGCATATATAATCTTGATCATCATCCATCTGTTGAAAGGACGCTAGCATCTAAACGAAAGGAGCTAGGACGTCGTAACTCGGTTGGGATTGCAACTGTGCGATATCGGTCCAAAGGGAAAATGTTTCCTCACAAGGACTGAAAATACCCTAATATTTTGAGTATTTAAGCATTTTTTCAATATGACTGCTTGCTGCACCTAGAATATTGAAATTTGGTGGTTGGGTCCGGGAATTCTCGAATCGTTTGAAAAAAAAATTCCCGGGAATACGGGAAATATTAAAAAAATAATTTATTTATTATGTTGATCAATAATTTAATGTTACTATATAAATTGGAATGTTTAGATGTATTTCAAATTCATATATGTATTTCCATTACTGACAATAATAAGTATTTGTTGAGCATTTGTTTATATTATATTACTACAAACAAAACTTTTTAAATTCGCTAAATAGCCAATTTATGCGAAACCCAGTTAGGGGAATAAAAACTTTATGTGAGGATATTTGCAGGATCTTTATTGTGAATTAAAAATAGCATGCCGGCAATACCATGGCTTACATAATGTAAATTTTCTTGGTTTCCTAGAAGAACCGAGGTGAACATATTCTACGGTGTATTTCAATGGCCATTTGTAAGAATTAATGACTGGACTATTTCAATATTTTTATTTTTTATGAATTTATTAAATTAATATTAATTTTTATGTTTCTATTGTTTTTACAGTTTAGAATATTCCTGTTTCTATAAAATATTTTTGTCTCCAGACGAATGAATATTCTAAATTAAATGTGTCATAACATTCTACGTCATTTATTTGTTTCCTTATTCGTTTTCAATTTTGAATCTAGTGTAGGTGTCAGTCACTTCTACCTGCGATATAAATGTCCAATTCTGACGATTAGTCTACACCTTTTCAAGTTTATAATGAGAAAATGTAATTTATAATTAGAATATGTAAGTTCATGATGAGAAATGTAAATTCATAATAGGAGCATGATAATTCACAATCAACACTCTAAATTCGTAATGTGAAATGTAAATTCATATTAAGAAATATAAAATCATAATAAGAACATACAAATTGATAATGAGATATATAAATACGAAATGAGAAAATCCAAATTGATAATGAGAAAATATAAATTTTTATTCAGGAATTTATATTCATAAAATATAAATTCATAATCGGGAACTGGAAAATTTATAACACTGTGCAACATTTTTGAAGTCATTTCAAAATAACCATATACGGACACCGCTACATGATAAAAGACCAAAAAAAAAAGACCCGTGTTTTTTTTTCCCCCAAAGTCATGCACTTTTTTTTATGGGCCCCCACAGATTTGAGGCCTCGGTGTAATTTTTGGAAAAAAGTGATCATATTCTCAGGCTCATATCTTGCAAACCGTTCGGAATTTTGATTTACTCTCTGAGGCAAAGTTCTAGCTCTTGTCATAAATTGTGAACATATAAAATCAAAAAAACTTCATCTTCAAGGTCAAAATCGCAAAAAACTTAAAAAAAATCGATTTTTTTTAACCTTTTTTCCCCTGTTCAGGTCCATAGGTAGCAAACCGTTGAAAATTCAGGGAAACAATCAACTACAAAAATGTACCTAAGATCTCAATAAACAACTTTCTAGAACATGTGAACTTCCTAGGAATTATTCTTAACACCGTTTAGGTAGCGCTTAGGTAGCCGCAAAATTGAAAAATTTCCCAAAATTCCGAACGGTTTGCAAGATATGAGCCTGAGAATATGATCACTTTTTTCCAAAAACTACACCGAGGCCTCAAATCTCTGGGGGCCCATAAAAAAAAGTGCATGACTTTGGGGGAAAAAAAAACACGGGTCTTTTTTTTTGGTCTTTTATCATGTAGCGGTGTCCGTATATGGTTATTTTTTTTCGTGTTGCACTGTGTAATCGAAGCTATGTATGTACGTTTTTCTATGGATATTTTCGTAGAAACACATATTTTATCAATGTTCTCATTATAAGTTTACATTTTCTCAATATGATGTTATATTTTCTCATTATGAATTCATTTTTTCTGAATATGAAAACGTATTTTCTGATTACAAACTTGTATATTTCATTATGAAATGGTATGTTCCTATTATGAATTAATTGTTCTCAATATAAATTAACAATTCTCATTATGAATTTATATTTCTCATTATGAATTAACATGTTCCTATTATAAATTTACATTACCAATTATGAATTTATATGTTCCTAATATGAATTTACATTTATATATAATAAGAATTTACTTAAATTTGTATGTTCCGAATATAATCTTGAAAAGGTGTAGAGTAAAATATTTGTAAAATGAAAAATAATTTGTAAAATATTTTGACAATAACATTCGTTTTTAATTTGTAATATGACAGTATTGAAAAAATACACCAGTTATTAAATGTTGATATTTTAAACCATATTGACCATACCTATATATAAATTACTTTTTCCCGGGATTCCCGGGAATGAAATTTTTCATTCCCGTGTTCCCGGGAAGTGAAAAAAGTCCGGGAAACCCCAAACCCTAGTACACACGTAAAATAATGGGATTTTCCGAAAATCGTCCTTGGGAGGGGTGGGGGTGTAAAATGGAAAAAGGGGATAAAAATTGTTATGAAATTCGGAGTTGACACGAAATATAAAAAGTTTTTTCCAAATTCGTTTTTAATGGATACAATGGGAACAGAGGGATAACAAAGGTACCCACTAAACGGTTACAGGTAGAATAATTAAGTTAAGTGGACACAACAATTAAAGAGATAAAATGGTATAAACCAAATGCCTGCGGCTATAATTCGGTGTATACATTCCTCTGACTGCTTAGACACGCAAAATATATATATTTTTTTTCAAATTCGAATTTTTTATTTTTACGACAAATGTTAGGTTATCTTAGACTGATTACGTGAGAGAATGGATCTTCAAAATTTATACATAATTAAATAATAATTATTAATTAAAACAGTATGGATATACAATCAACCAAACGGCTGTATATGAAAATGCACCCACTATTCCCCAATGTTTAGCTACCATAAAAGTGTTCTAGAGCAAAAAGAATCCCGATTTGATTCTTTCTGTTCTATGGTTTCTAGAACAGATTTGTATTTAACAGATTTCCATCAAATTTGGGAAAACGTCTTATATTTCAATTAGAAAACCTATGCTAAAAATGGGTCAGATCGGTTCAGATTTATATATAGCTCAAATTATGAGTTAAAATTTTCTTACAAATAAAGATATAAATATGAAATTTTTACTATATTCTCCTCTTATAGCTGTATCCTATATCACTCGGTTCAAATGTAACTACCTTTTTATAACCTATATCACAGGGTACAATGACTAGGTGTAGGGTATCATATAGTCGGCCTCGCCCGACCTTAACCTTCCTTACTTGCTGTTTTAGATTTTAAGTAATGTATTCAAATTGAGGATTTCTTTTTCTAAAAAATAGAATATATTTCTTTCAGGGCAATAATGTAATTTTAACTGTAAAATTTCCATGTATTTCAGCAGACACTGTTTTTTGGAAGTCCTTATCTACCTTCATTAAGATATATATAATATGATTATACAAGAAGACTTCATGTAGTTAAATGCTAAAGAATTATTTAGACAATTAAATCTCGAAACCCAAATGACTGATTTCAAAAGTAAAATTTTATCTGGATAAAATAATATTTTTTCTTTTGATCAAAAATACGAAATGGCGGTTATTTATTTATTTTTTCTTAAAAAAAAAACATATTTTTGGGATTTATTTTCCCAGTTTTAGGAATTGTGAGATTTTTATATGTTTTTGGAAACAATTCAAGAATTTGTAATCGTTTTACTTTTGAA
This sequence comes from Polietes domitor, assembly GCA_947397865.1. Taxonomy (NCBI): domain Eukaryota; kingdom Metazoa; phylum Arthropoda; class Insecta; order Diptera; family Muscidae; genus Polietes; species Polietes domitor. Next base: position 89,310,420 of record OX377619.1, on the reverse strand, counting down.
AATAAATCCCAAAAATGTATTTTTGGAAAATATAATCGCCATTCCAATGCCAATCAATGTAGTTAATTTTAACTATTTTTTATGTTAACTATTTTGTGAGTTAAGTAATGGTAATAACAAACTTGTAATGGGCTAGAAATACCCTCAATTTCCTCTTTAACATTTCATAATAGTTTTATTGTAAAAAACAAGAATCTGTATATATGTATATGTCCCCACAATGGTCCGTGAGACTTCTTTCTTTTTGAGAATGCGTAAACGTAACACATTCGAAGGTATAACAAGCAAACTTTAAGCTATACTTGTCACTGTGTTATCAATCAATCTTTGAAAATGAAACAAAAACATTAAGAAAAAGGTACCAGGAAAGACCAAGATTAGTGTCCAAATTCGCTGGATTATCATATTGTGACAATTTGCCTTAAACCATTTAAAGAACTTTTAATACCAAACCAAATCAGAGGCTCAAAAACTAATTTTACAATAACATTGGATTTCTCCTGACCCAAATTGATGTTGTACGGTGTAATATAATTGGGGATAATCTAAATTTAAAATATAATAATGAAAATGAACTTTAAAACTCAACCATAAAATCCAGTGGTGTCTGTTGTAATCAGTTCATATCGCTCTGTTCTATTTCTATCATTTCCACAAGAAAACAACTCTTACCTTCGCTGTGAGTAATTTATGGCATTAAAAATTTATGAGAACCAAATCCAAATATCCCACAAAATAATACACACATTTTTAGAGTATGCCACACACCGAAGAAGCAGTAGATGGCTGCCACTAAACCCAATTAAACCACGACGACATTAAGGCAAAGGAGATGGAGCAGAAGGTGAACAAGACTTAGAGCTCTACTGCGGTCACCCCGCTTAGGGAGATACATACATACATGTGATGCGGCGGCATCTGCGCGGTGTGGCATAATTTTTATTTGTTTCCAATCTATAAATTCACCTTTAATTAAAGTTGAAATTTTCAAAAATCCAAAAACAACAACCAGCCAGCCAACAACCACAACAGCAACTACAGCGAGAAGGAGAGAAAAAATGATATAAAAATTGTACCTGCTTTAGCGTCGACTTAAAATATTTTTCTTTTTTGGGAAGAATGGACAAAACGTAGTCAAAGGGTGACGGGAACGGGGGCACAACATGGTCATCATCCATCGGCGGTGGTGCTGGTGCTTGAAGCGATAATACTTGAATCTAAGCAAATGATTGTTTTCGATTGAATCTTTTGAAACATTCAATGTACGTTGCTGCTGCTGCTCTCTCTGCTCCTATTGTTGGCTGTTGTTGTTGCTGGTGGTTTTTATTATATTAACGTCTCTAACGTCTGTTACCTGAAACATTCGCTGCGTGTACGACAACGCACAGTACCATGTACTCACATCCATACATACTACATTTAGACACAGATGCTGATAGTATTATTACAGCGGTGTACAATATGATAGCAATACATTGGCTAAGGAACTGGTTTTCCGAGTTTCTAAATGCTATTTTACATTTCAATTAAATGTATTAATATTAAAATTAAAGAGAGTTATTTGAAAATGCGGTTAATCGCATTAAAAACTATTCATGTTTGCATTTCAATTCAATTTATTATTATTTGAAAAGCCAGTGGTCAGAAAAAACAATAAAAGAAAGTGATATCAGAAAAAGCGCTTCTCGAATATTTAAAAACATAGTTCTTTCAAATCGTTCAGTATAATAATTGTGTAATAATAAATCCAGCAATATTCTTCAGAAAGTTCAGGATCTAAAGGGTGGTTAAATTGTAAGGGCCGATGTTGAATGTGAACCACGCCTAAACGTCAAGTTTTTTCTGCATTTCATTTCACATTTCTCAATTTCTGACTAACTCTGTTTGAACCAGGGAAAGATACGTAATCGAGCAACGCGTTAAAGTTATTCAGGCTTATATTCAAATGCATATCGTGCACTTCGTGATTTTTTTCGGTCAATTTAATCGTCCAAATGTGCGTACAATCGAAAAAAATAGTGCAAAAATTTGAGCAAACCGGGTATGAGATGTGAAAACACCAGTGCATGCTCGTACAGATCGTACTGTAGAAATTGTTGCTGCTGTTCGGGATAGTGTGGCTGAAGAGCCGTCCACCTCAACTCGTCGTCGTGACCAACAATTGCACCTCTCACACTCGTCGATGATGAACATTATGCATAAAGACTTGCATTTACAGGGTGCAATTGACTCAACGACTAAAGCATCTTGACCATTCCAAACGTCGTCAATGGTCAGAATGGTGGCAAGAAATGGCAACAGTGGATGATCAATTTTCGAAGATGGTGAGACACATTTTCACATCAGTGGATTCGTCAATAAGCAGAATTGCCTCAATTGGGCGAATGATAATCCAAGAGTGATTGTCGAAAAACCAATGGACCCACAAATAGTGACTGTTTGGTGCGGTTTATGGGCTGGCAACATGCGGTCAGGCAGTTACTGTGAATGGTCTTCGCTATCGTGAGATGATAACGAACTTTTTATGGCCCGAATTGTAAGATATGGATGTGGACGACATGCGGTTTCAACAGGACGGTGCCAATTGCCACACAGCTAACGAAACAATGGGTCTTTTGCGCGACAAATTCAATGGCCGTGTTATCTCACGTGTTGGCGATGTCAATTGGCCGCCAAGATCATGTGACTTATTTCTTTGGGATTATTTGAAAGAAAAGGTGTACGTCGATAAGCCTGCAACAATTCGAGAGCTAAAGCATGATTTATGCCTCAGCGTCATCGAAAATTTGAACCACCGGATTGAGGTGTGCCGCCGAGGTCAAGAAATGACAATAATTTCCTAATTAATTTGTGTTTTATTCAAAATCAACATCGGCCCTTAAAATTTAACCAAAATAATTTTTGTAAACTATTGACATATACAGCTCGAAAAATTTACAAAAAAAATTAAATTTTTATTTCTAATTTTTATATTTTGTCGAAATTAATTTCGCCATATTGTCGAATATTTATAGTCGATTGCAAAATATGTGGGTTGCAATTATTTCACAGCTTTCCCAGTGGAAAACATTTATAGGCTAACTGCAATATTTGTTAAATTGCGATATTGTGACAATTCATTATTTGTAATTTTAAAATAATTAAATTACTTTTAAAGGCCACAAATTTCAAGTCTACGATTTTCCTTTTTTCTATTTTGCGTGTCTACGCAGTCAGAGAATGATATAAATCGAATTTCAGGATTCTAGCTGCAGCCGTTTGATAGTTCCCATTTTCCCATATCCCACGTTTACCCTAAAAGTACAAATTTCCGAAATTTTCTTTATATTGCGCGTCTATACAATCAGAGGAATGTACAGTACACAGTCATTTGGTTGGCAACAATTTTTTCCCTTTTTACCCTAAAAGTACGAATATCAAAAGATCAAGGCTAAGCTGCCAGAGCGAAGTATACACCAAGTTTCATTATTCTAGCCACAACCCACGATGGGGCCAAATACCAATTTGAGAGAAAAAAAATACATGTTTGAAGTAACGTATTTTCAGAAAGTAAAAGTGGCAGATTTTTTGCCAACTCTTTAAAATGGCAAAATATAAAAATTTGGAACCAAGTGGCAACTCGTGCTGCCAAAGTTTATATCAGTGGGACTAGTTTATACATTCCATATAAATTATACAGTGCACTATAAGTTCATATTTAACCAAATTTAACGTAATATGTATGGAAAAACAAGTTCCAGTCACTAGTCTACGAAAATAAAGTTTGGATTGTTTAATGAGGATTGGCAAAATATTACGTTCCTAGATTAAGCCATCTGTGAGCTAAACGCTCCTGAAAATAACCCTAAAAATCATGTTTTCCGGTGTAATTTTTTTGTGTTAAATTTTTTCCCAACATTGAAATAATCTGAAATAATAGACTCTTGAAAGCACTTTAAATAAAAATTTTGATTCTTGTCTTAGAGTTACTTATTGGTCGAATTATTGGACGTTTATAGTAATTTTTTGTTGATTTTCACAGTGACAACTGAAAACTTTTTGTATATGGTGATAGTATTTTATTATTTTTATAAATAGCGGCAGTCAATACCTTTCGAATGATGCCTAAATGATGAACATCGGAATTAAATTGAATCCGCTGCGCTCATTTTTGGAAAAAGAGTTTGTCATTTTTGCTCTGAAAATCCATCTCCAGTATTAAATTATTTTACAAACAAGGAGTCAGTGACGTCATTTTCTGTCCGATATTCATCATTTAGGTGTCATTCTAAAGGTATTCATTTTTTCTATTTATTTTTCATATCAACTCTTACAAAAGTTTCCAAGAAATATGAGTTTTTAGCTATCACCTTGAAAACCACTAAAAATCAATATAAACGTCCAATAATACTACCAATGAGTTATTCTAAGACAAGAATATACATTTTTATTTAAAGTGCAATGGTCTATTAATTCAGTAAAAAATTCTGGGCAAAAATGCATCATAAAAAATTACACGAGAAAACATGATTTTTAGAGGTGTTTTCAGGAGCGTTTAGCTCACAGATGGCTTGACTTAGTAACGAAATATTTTGCAGATCATCATTAAACAATCCAATCTTCATTTCTGGGGGTTGACCGCTGCCATTTATTTTCGGAAAATTGGAACCAGGTGCCAAATTGTTATTGTTAGGATTAGCAACCATCAAGATAGCTCCAATACATTTCAAAGATATGCCCGTAAATGGGTATGGCAGGAAAATTTTGCTAGAAAACTTCGGTAAGCACCATAAGTACATGTACGATATTCAAAGGCCTTAATGTCCCAAATGTAGGTTCCTTCAAAAAACCAACTACCATCCCACTGTAAGTGGGCGTTGCAGTAGACTAACAAACTATTTTTGCTAAACAACTTTATAAGTATATGTTCGAAATTTAAAATGTCTATTCGTTTCTTAAGGTATTTGCCTCATCCCACTATAAATGGGCGTGGTTGTAGGATGAGATATTTAATTTTTTATAAACAATTTTTTTAAGCAGTATAATTATAGGTACCTGTTTCCTAAAATATTTTGCCTCAAAAAATCTATTTCTATCTAGTTACACTGATCAATCTTCAATACGGTTCTGCTATTGTAATGTTCATAGCTGTACTTTAATGGTGCTTAGATACTTTTTGGTCGCACATATGTACATTAGAGTACCTACTACATATCAATGTATTAAACACACATTCCGACTGCGGCACAGCACCGGCCCGGCATCGGCAGTGGGCAAAAGCGACATCATCTCACCCGAAAAAAAGCCAAAGCCGGCTAATGAAATTTAAAACAACTTTGTTCCAAAATACTCTCGTGCACCCAAAATCCAATGGCAATGGCAATGGCCATAACAACATCAACTAAGAGCGACATCAATAACGCTAATATAAAATGCTATCAATAATACGAGTACGGCGACGGGCACGATGTAGATGATGGTACTCGGTCCGGCTGCTGCGAATGGTGTTTGGAAAAATTAACCCATACTCATATCCACGCATAAGAGTGTCCGCGCGTGTATGTGCGTGAGTACGCACACAAACATTATTAGGCGTTGCGCTGTACTCGCTCATGTATGTCCCCAAAATTCGATCAAATTAGATACAAACACGCTTTAATGCATCAATACACCTTTTTTCAACGTCTGTGGGTTTTAGGACACGATATACAGACAGACAGACGGGCGGGCGGACAGGCACTTCGAGTGTCTGACGGGCGGACGGTGGACGTTTAGTCATTAGGGTGCTCATCTATCTACCTCACTACACGAGACACAGTGGTTCTTTATTGGACAGTAGGGCAGAATTATGAGAGCGTGTAGAATTACTTTAAGATTTATTTTGGTCACCCAGTTTCAAGGCTACCACAAAATCTTCTTCAACCACGAAGCTCATTTTCTGATCGTCGTTAATCGACAAAATTGTTACATTGAAAGGTGCAGCTGGTGGCCAGAAATCATGATAGTAGCAGTGTATACCCTAGTATACATGCCAATTGTAAATGAATTTGCATTCTACACTCAGAAAAATAGCATTTCTAAATCTGAGTAAAATTCATACTCCAATTTAGTTCAACATTGGAGTAAACTTGTTAAGTACAAAAATTCCACAAAAGTAGGAAAATTAACCTTGTATGACCGAAGATTCCTTATTTCAAGGTCATAGTAACAATTTCATTTTCTAGAAATAGGGTTGTGAATTTACTAAAAATTATTTCTTTGGATCTAATAAAAAATCTTACAATTGAGTTACTTGTGTGGAAGAAAATTTCCAATGTTTTAAGTAAGAAAAAATTTAGAATTTTTTGTAAGGTAAAAATTTCATTTAGGAAATTTGAACCATTTTTTTTTTTAATTAAGTTAATAGGTTTACTGAAATTTTCGACGAGTTCTTCACACATTTAAGTATTAACTAACTTATAAAAATGCACCTCAAATTGTTTGTAAAGTTCTTGTATATTAATGTAAGAAGCAATTCTCGTTCGTTGACAGAGATTTATTTCTTAAATACTTCATGTACTATTCTAAACGACCACTGCAAAGGCAAGTTCAACTCTTTATGAAACTTTTGAGAAATATTTCATGTTGTTTTGCATTCTCTAAAGCAAAATAATTTGTTTCTATTATTTTTAGTTAAATTAAGTTCATTTTTCATTTAAGTTCATTTTTTCCTGGCATCAAGTAAAAATTGTGCTCAGTTTGAGTAAATATTTACTTGGTTTGAGGAAAATTGAACTAGAATGAAGTTCAAGGAAAAGTTTGAACTTGATATGAAGAAGTATTGCTTTAGCGCTATACGAAGTTCAATTTTCCTACATTTTAGATCATTTTAACTCGTTGTATGGTTCACTTTTTTCTGAGTGTATAAATATAGATGCAAAATGGGCAATATCCCAGTTCATCCCAGTTGTATGAACTGACACAATGGATTATGTCCGTCCATATTTTGAAATAGCCCGCATACAAATGTCTCATCCGATTTGGTTTTAAATGCCTATACACAAGATGCTAAATTTTACTTTTAAAATTTTAAATTTTACTTTTTACTTTTAATTTTAATTTAGTGTTAATCTTTTTATGACTTTAGAATTGGCAATAACAAACTTGTAATGGCCCAGAACAGGGTTGTCAGATTATGTTGTACCTCTATCGCCAAATCAATTGTCAGAAATCGCCAAAAACCGCCAAATTTAAACAACTTCAGTTTTTGTTAAAAAATCGACAAATTCCATTTTATATTTAGTTCTTGTTAAAAGTCTATGGAATTCAGATATTATAAAGGGTGATTTTTTAAGAGCTTGATAACTTTTTTAAAAAAAAAACGCATAAAATTTGCAAAATCTCATCGGTTCTTATTTGAAACGTTAGATTGGTCCATGACATTTACTTTTTGAAGATAATTTCATTTAAATGTTGACCGCGGCTGCGTCTTAGGTGGTCCATTCGGAAAGTCCAATTTTGTGCAACTTTTTCGAGCATTTCGGCCGGAATAGCCCGAATTTCTTCGGAAATGTTGTCTTCCAAAGCTGGAATAGTTGCTGGCTTATTTCTGTAGACTTTAGACTTGACGTAGCCCCACAAAAATAGTCTAAAGGCGTCAAATCGCATGATCTTGGTGGCCAACTTACCGGTCCATTTCTTGAGATGAATTGTTCTCCGAAGTTTTCCCTCAAAATGGCCATAGAATCGCGAGCTGTGTGGCATGTAGCGCCATCTTGTTGAAACCACATGTCAACCAAGTTCAGTTCTTCCATTTTGGGCAAAAAAAAGTTGGATATCATCTCACGGTAGCGCTCACCATTCACAGTTACGTTACGATTCGCATCATCTTTGAAGAAGTACGGTCCAATGATGCCACCAGCCCATAAACCGCACCAAACTGTGACTTTTTCTGGATGCATTGGTAGCTCTTGCAATGCTTCTGGCTGATATTCACTCCAAAATCGACAATTCTGCCTATTTACGTACCCATTGAGCCAAAAATGAGCTTCGTCGCTGAACACAATTTCTTTCTTTCTGAACTTTCTTAACAGAGCACGCATTTTGATAATAAAATTCAATGATTTGCAAGCGTTGCTCGTTAGTAAGTCTATTCATGATGAAATGTCAAAGCATACTGAGCATCTTTCTCTTTGACACCATGTCTGAAATCCCACGTGATCTGTCAAATACTAATGCATGAAAATCCTAACCTCAAAAAAATCACTCTTTATTTGAATTGAATATTGTCAACATTTCATGATAAAGAATTAAAATATATTTTCTTAGTATTTATTATTCTTAATAAAAGTTATACCGTGACCTAGTTTAGGCAATGCATAATGCAGAACACACTTTCAACGCAGGGATTAAAAAAAAAAAAACAATTAACATTAAAAAATATGCTTTTTCTCCCCGTTTTCATTATTTAAGGTATTTTAAATGGAACGAAAAAGAAACAAATCTCAAAAAAGCATATATATATGTACAGTACGAGCTCGATTATTGCAACTAATTACTGCTCATGCCTGTTGCAATAACCGAATAGTTGCGATAACTAAACCCCAAGTTGGCCTTTGAATAATTGTCTCAGTCTGAACTCAATAAATTTATTGAACTGTTTACAACCTTTCGTTTGAATTATTTCTGATTTATTAACATCATATCACAAAGGTATGCAAGATTTGGGAGTCGTCGAATTGTTTCTGGATAATTAGGGTTTGAATGAGCTCTCAGAAATTCTAAAAATATTCTTTCAATATTTCTTTCGACATTTCGTGAATATAAATCTGTTATAGTTCCCGGCTTCGATATCAACTCTGGAAAATAAAAGCTATCGAAAAGGCCGTAGACTTCACCCTATGGAATTTTGATTTCACGAAAACTTTGATTATCCAAGGATACTGTAAAGAGATTTGCAATCTGCGGACCTAAATTTTTCAAATAACTTATTTAACGGATCTCCAAATATAAAGTTAGTGCTCAATATACTCAACACAAAACCAATCTACAATAATGAAGCCGGAAATTAACTATGCAAAAAACTGTAAGGAATGACAACATTTGGTCGAAGTTTACACCCTGCAATAATCTCCACTAAAAATACATATTTCAATGATTTTAATCGTATTGGTATTAATTTCGATGGCATAAATTCTAGTAAATATCGCTGTAAATTTCCACACATCCGAGTCTGCTGGGATTCTATGGGTTCTTATTCTTTGAATTTCAATTGGTCATTTCTTTTTAAAAATTCTTTTTTCATTCTCTATAAATCAAATATCCTACTAAGTTGCAAAGAATCGGAAATGGTAATTTAAAAAGTGTTCGGTTGGACATAGGGTTTGCATTTTCTCGTACTTTTTATTTCCCGGGACACGGGAATTATTTTTTCAATTTCCCGGGATCCCGGGACAGCACGGGAAATCGTCAACATATTGTTTATCATGAAACTTAAACTTATTTTTTCCAATGAAACATACACATTTTGTTAAAATAAAATATATAATTTGTAATTTTAAATTTATTGAGACTTTTTTGAAATCATGAATGTTATATATAACAATATATAATGGATTTTTTTAAAGCTATAATGTATTGATTTAATTACAGTTAAAAAATTTCAGCATATTGCTTATCTTAAATCGTTAAAACATATATAAATATTTCAAGAGGTTTAGTATCCGTGTTTGCTCCCGACACTAACGTAACATGAGAGAATATCTCAACAAAAGAGTGTGCTTAAGACTAAAAAAACTAATGATAAATCTAAATATGTATTTCACAAAGAACCTGCTACAGAATAATATATAATAAAGTGCAACGTGAGATCAATTCAAATGTCTTTTCAAGTTCAAAAATAATTAAAGTATATACAAGCGTATATTTGAAATAAGAGCAGACAATGCATTTATGGCCTCATAAGATATTTCCTTTGTTATTGGAAAATGTGGACTCGACGGAGAACGACCGACCAGATTCAACAGATGTTGGCTTAATAGTCAGTAGAGCATTAAATAAAATGTTTAAGTTGTCTGTTTGTCCTGTCGCTTCGAAAACTTTAAACTCTTTTTTATACAGTCATCTAGACTTTTAAATACAATTGTTACTTGTGTATTTCATAGCATTGTTTAAAATATTTTCAAGCGAATAACTTCATTTATTTTGGGCGTTCGGATACACGCCCAAAATCTACTTTTTCCAGATTTTACACTTTTTCATATGGAGTTCGACAGGCAAAATCCGAAAAAGTGGATTTTGGGTGCATATCCGAACACAGCTTAAAAATAATTTGTTAGCCAACTGCAATATTTGACATACCTAATTAAAAGCAATATGAGCTAAGTTATTCTAAAACATTTTTCATTTTATTGTGAAAATTATAGAAAGAAATATGTCAAATTTTCAACTGAATTCCTGCGGGATTCCCGTTCTAATTTCCCGGGATACGGGAAATGAAAAATATGCGAATTCCCGGGAATTTTCTCGCGGGAAATCCCGGGATGCAAACCCTAGTTGGACATGAACGCAGACTTGCAAACAAATTGTAATATATTTCTCTACAAAGTAACGCTAATATAATAAAATCGGAGGACAGATTTAAAATTTTCTACAATCGCCATATTTGCCAACCCTGGCCCAGAATATGATGGCCCGACTTTAGCTTGTATACCCTCCATCACAGGATGGGGGTATACTAACTTGGTCATTCCGTTTGTTACGCCTCGAAATATCAACCTGAGACTGTATAAAGTAAATAGATTCTTGATCGTCATAAAATTCTAAGATGATCCGTTGAAAGGACACTAGCATCTAAACGAGAGGAGCTAGGTGGTCCCAATTTTCCATAAATGCGTCTTATAGTCGTAGATCGGTTTGGATTGGAACTGGGCGAATTCGGTCCCTCACAAGGATTGAAAATACCCCTAATATTTAGAGTATTTAAGCATATTTTTTTCAATAAAAACATTTTCCTGTAATGGTACTACAGTTCAACGTAAAAGCTACAGCCTTTGCGGAATGCAATCCATGGTGGACCTGGCCTTTTTACTTGTTGTTAACTTTGTGCTAAATAGAAGTTTCCGCTCACAGATCAGATGTTGGTACTATAATAGCAGGAATGTTTAGAATTTTAGTGAATTTATTTAGTTTCCAAAGTCATTGATTTTGTCTTGCACTCCACTGTTCTGCGTGAGTTGATTGTCTTTAAGTCTAAATCCTCTCCTTTTTATTGCATTCATTTACAATCGTGTACGCGATTTCTAAGTTTAATAATTTCTAAAAATTTTGAGTTTGTAGGAACCACTGTGCCACAGTTTGTCTGTTGTTATTGCTATACATTCGTGTCAGCCCTCCCCGCCTATCCAACTACGAGAGCTGATTTTATTATCGAGTTTGGAATTTATTGAAAACGTTTTAATTGTATTTTAAACTTTTTATTGTGGACTTCGTTTTATGTACACACGCACTCACGTGGATACGTATCTACATTTGTAGGAACATCTTCAATTTTTTAATAGTTTTAATGGCGATACCTACATAAAGTAGTTGTTCTCCCGCAGCCCAATTCTCGTTTTAGGTATCTCACGAAAACAAGATCTCCTCGGCAGCCACCTTGACGAGCATCACTACTCCCAAAAACGTAGTGTAATAAAATTTTTCATATTAAAATTGTTTTAATCGCGTTAAACTTTATAGCATTTTCGTTATTATCATCTTGTGTTACGGTCGTTGGATTATCATTCCCCACCATAAGTTGGAGAACAGTTTAACGCACTAATATTTGTTTTACGTTTCAAGGTAGTTTTCTTTTGTTATCGAAAATTTTATTGAAGTTTTCCGGGCGATTTTAAAGGACCTTCATTGATTATATGATAAATTAAAATCTGTGCCACACAAAGGTCTGATTTGGCGAACTTTGAATAAAAACTGCCTATTCATTCAGTTTTGAGTTTTTAGTTCGCTTTGAAGTGCAAAACCAAATCATTGTGTTCGGCCAAAAGTTTGAAGTGTTTTGTTTGTTAAACACTCCCACACACCCACTATCTTGATTTAATCAATGATAACTTTTGATTTCTTACATATTTTATTATTTAATTAATTTTCATTTTTGTAACATCAAATAATGGGTGCTAAGGGTGGTAGCCATCAACCAGAAAGAAAACTATGAACGGAAAACCAATTCCAAGTACTTGTAAGGGGGAGAAGAAACGTTGATAGTCGTATGATTTTCAGGAATGGAACTTATAAATGATAGTATCGATCGTGATACACTTTCGACGTATGATCTTTAGTGAGAAGGCCTATTTTTTGGATAAACGGAAAGCATCAATAAGCACTACAACTAATTGGTAATACAAACACAGAAAGTTCCTGTTTGATGTGGATTATCTGGCGTGGATTGTGGATAATTTTGGTCTATGGCCAAAACCTCAGCTTCGAGAAAAACGGCAAGGAGAATGATTGATGACAGATATACATGGCCAAATCGATTTAAAAAATATTTTTAAGTCGATCAGTGATAAACGATGGGAACATCTCTCTTGCTTTTGGGTATTACAAATAAATGCACAAATACATAATACCCTAGTGGAGGGAAATATGGGAAATAATTGCGGAGATTACATTTCATATACAACCTCTTAAATTTTATTAGATTAATCGAATAATTATTAACAAATATTTATTCAAATAATGCAGCAATAGTTATTTTTGTACAATGAATAATTCAAATAAATTATCCCAAATAATTGATCAATCGGTATTAGTTTTAGATAAAATAAATATTTATTTATTTATCATGAATTTGGGTCCAAGGATTGAGCCAGGGTGACGAAGACCATTGTAGCTAGTTACTGCAGCGACAGACCAGGCCTCTGGTGGATATCGAAGCCACAACCCCCACGCTGATAGCCGAGCACGCTACCAACTCGACTACCGGAGCGCTTTACATAAAATAAATAAAAATGCGTTGAGTTCGGCCGGGTCGAATCATATATCCTCCCTCCACCATGGTGTTCTTTTCACAGTATCACCGGCTGATTAAAGGCTGTCGACTACACGTAGAAGTACAGTAACATATTATGGAAATTGTGATTTATTTTACTGATTGTATTTGTTAAATAAATTCTGATGTTTCCTTATTATAATTTTGAATTAAAATTATTTAATTAATTTAAAAACTAAGCACATTTATAGCGCGACACTACATTTTTACATTGCATTTTCACGGTTAAATGCAATGTAAAAAAAATAATACGTCAAGTGTATTCAAAATGTCATTACTCTTCAAGAAAGTATGCTTAAATATCCTACATATTAGAGATTATTGACGGTAATTTCATTTGTTGTTAGGACGCATTTGTTGTACATCGAATTTCCATTGCTATCCCATTTTTATACAAAAAGTACGAATTTCGAAAATCCATCATCTTTGGCGTTCACTTTGCACACACATAATTTTACGAATCAAGCTGAAGTCATTTGCTTGGTACCAGTTTGAATCGAATTTCACGATTCCAGTTGCAGCCGTTTGATTGTTTTTATCACTTTTAGCCCCGTTTACTCTAAAAATACACATTTAAAAAAAAAACTGTATATTGCGCATCTACACGGTCAGAGCACCGAATTTTATGAACCTAGCTGCAGCCTTTTATTCGGTACCAATTTTATCCTTTTTTGCTCTACGCAGCTAGAACGAAATACAGCTGCGATAGCTGCGATTGTTTTGAAAGTTTGTGTATGTATTCTTCTCATAAAATTATTGTATGTATTTTTGGGGGAAAATTTAAAACTTTTTTTCACAAGTTATGAAAAAAATACTAATTTTTTCAAAAGTGTGTTCATTCAATCGTCGGTAACACCTGAAATACTTTACCGATTTTAATGTGTTATTCCTTGTTTTAAAGGTGGTGTGTTAGAGCAGGGTTAGATTTTTTAAAGTTTTTGAAATTTTAATTCTTTTATTTTGATTTTCGAAATGATTACACTAATCCATTTTGTTGAAATTTTAGAGTAGTGTGCTTAGGTCCATTTTTAAGCGAATGTGTGAGTTTGAAAGTGGTGAAATGATGGCTTCTACTTTTTACGATTTTTTTTTCTATTTTTTTTTACAAAATCAACAAGAATTACAGGATTTTAAAAGTAATTGAAATTACCTTCAAAACAACACATTAAAATCGGTAAAGTATTTCAGTTACCGACGATTGAATGAACACAACTTTTTCACTGTTATAATATATTGGTTATAACTGTTATATATTGGTTATAACTAGTGAAAAATTTCAATTTTTTTTCCAAAAATACGTATACAATAATTTTATGAGAAGAATGCATACACAAACATTCAAAACAATCGCAGCTATCGAGGTCAAAACCCGTTCCGCTTGCCTGAAATGACTCATATATCAAAACAAATTTTCAACAAAAATATTTTGTGTTGACTTTTTTGGAGTTAGCCTCGATAACCATAATTTTGGCATACGCTGGATAAATATCCAGGTAAGTACAACATTTTTAACACAAAATGTTTTTTTTTTTTCAAAATTTGTTTTCACACACACACACACGATATAGCTCTTGGCGACAATTTTAAAAAATATTTATACACTCCACGAGAGTATTATGTCTTTGTGTATTTGAAACAGGAAGCGAGATATACCCATTGTTAATTATTCCGATCGACTTAGAATCACTTTTTGAATCGATTTAGCAATATCCGTCTGTCTTTTTGTCCATCTATTCTAGCAATCAAAGTTCAGGTCGAATACGATTTTCACTCCCGATGTGACTTTTTCTGCTGTAGAAACCACATATTTTATCAGATCTTCTTCAAATCTTGAAAGATATATATAGGTCATAATATATAGGTCAGATCGGTTCAGATTTATATATAGCTCCCACACAAATTTCACTCCCGATTTGACTTTTTACACTCTATAAACCGCATATTTTAATAGATCTTTTTTCAAATCTAGCAAAATATCTTATATTTCAACTAAAAACATTCGTGGTGAAAATGAGTCAGATCCGTTCAGATTTAGATATAGTCCCCATACGAATTTCACTCCCGATTTGACTCTTTTCACTCTAGATACTACATATTTTAACAGATTTTCTTCAAGTTTAGCAAAATATCTTATATTTCCACTAGAAACATCCAGGGTAGAAATGAGTCAGATCGGTTCAGATTTATATATAGCTCCCATACAAATGTCGCTCCCGATTTGTATTTTGCCGCTCTAGAAATCACATATTGTACCCGATTTTCTTCAAATTTAGCTTAACACCTTATAATCCAACAAGAAACAACTTATACAGAAAGTGGGTAAGATCGGTTTAGATTTAGATATAGCCCCCATACAAATGTCGCTCCCGATTTGACTTTTGCCGCTCTAGAAATTACATATTGTACCCGATTTTCTTTAAATTTGGCACAACATCTTATAACTCAAGTAAAAAAACTATTGTGAAAGTGGGTAAGATCGGTTCAGATTTAGATATAGCCCAAATACAAATGTTGCTCAAAAAGTTTAACCGAACTCCACTTTCTATCCGAATACAATTCACCTCTGTAAAAATATTAAAACGGGAAGAACTTTTGTATGTTTCCTAATCATAGGCTAATATGACCTGGTCCAATTTGACAAATCGAAAAGAATATTTGTATCGGGGCTATATCCAAACATGGAATAAAGAGACTAACTTTCACAATAAGTTTTTCTAGTTCAAATATAACGTGTTATGCTCACTTTGAAGAAATTCGGCGAAAATTCGTGGTTTCTGGAGCGGAAAACGACTATCCGGGAGCGAAATTTGTATGGGAGCTATATGTAAATCTGAACCAATCTGACCCATATTCACCGTGGGTGTCTCTAGTAGTATAAGATATTTTGAAAGATTTGAAGAATTTTGAAAGATTATAGAGTGGAAAAGTGAAATCGGGAGTGAAATTTGTTTTGAAGCTATATATACATCTGAATCGATCTGACCCATTTGCACCATGGCTGTTTATAGAACAAATATAAGATATATCGCCTAATTTGAAGAAGATCTGATACAATACGTGGTTTCTAGAGCGGAAAAAGTCAAATCGGAAGCGAACTTTGTCTGGGGGCTAAATCTGAACCGATTTTCTTCAAATTAAATAGCGTTCGTCCTTGTCCCGAAAAACTTTGTTGTGCAAAGTTTCATTTGGTTCTGGCTACAATTGCGATCTGTAATTTGATTACAAGAATAGATGGGCGGACGGACAGACAGACAGACGGACATTGCTAAATCGATTCAAAAATTGATTCTAAGTCGGTATAATTACAATGGTATAATTACAATGGGTCTAATTTTAATACTATTCCAATGATTAAGAACATAAATCCTTATATGACTTTTTATTCCGAAAAGATAATGCTACAATACATTTTATTACGACACGTGTCATTATTTGAAAATATTGCTTACAAAAATTTGCGATTTGAGTCTGTCTGTTTCAGGGGCCATCAGTTTTCAGGGTGTATATAAGAGGGTAGGTATAATGACAATGAGTGTAACAAGGCAGTTCACTAACAACCACAGTACGAGAACTTCGCCAAATGTTCGATTCCAACTTTTAATTATACCCTCCACCACAGGATGGGGGTATACTAACTTTGTCAATCCGTTTGACAACACCTTCATATATCGAGCTTAGACCCTATAACCCTTTCGGTACGAATGGTACACATATGTACCACCAATTTTAAACATCTCTAAACATTTTAATGATCATGCTCTTCGTTTTCCAAATGTCTTTGCAATGATTCTCTTTGTTAATAAACGGTACTTTTTAGAATATCATTGCAATTACGTTGTCAGTTTATGGATTTTGTTGACAAAGGCGAACGTTCACCTCATTACTTGAGCGTTTTTTCCATATTTTGCAATATATGGAGCTGTATAACAAATTAAAATAACAAATTTCGTCTAATTAAATTTCGTTTAATTTTTGGTTTTGAGCTGGTAAGAATATTTTACATTTTATTTTTATTTTTATACAAATTGGTCGGGGTGGTTCAGATATGTACCACCAGTCCTGACAGGTGGTACACATGTGTACCAGTAGGCCACTTGGTACTAAAAAAACGTTTACTGATTTTTCGCAGGTTGAAGTAAAAAAATGAATCCTGAAGATATTCGGATGTTGTTGGAGGATGAAGCTGTTTTATAGGACGGTTGGTATACATTTGTACCATTTAAAAAGACGGATGGTACAATGGTTTACCAGCCCCCTCCTGACTCCCCCCACTGTAACACCACCGTATTTTCTTAAAAGACTAATTCTGTGATATACGTATAATATATTGAATACATAAATTACTATGTATCATTGTAATTCGAAAGCCGTACCGAAAGGGATAAAGTGTATATATTCTTGATCGTCATAAAATTGTAAGGCGATCTAGCCATGTCCGTCCATCTGTTTAAAGCACACTAGCATCTAAACGAAAGGATCTAGGACATCCAAATTTTCCATAAATGCTTCTTATAGTCGTAGATCGATTCCTCACAAAGACTGACAATAAATGTGTTTAATGGGAGTATAGGGAAAGAAACAAATTTCCGCAGCTATACATTCATCTGACTGCCTAGACACGAACAATAAAAAGTTCCAAATTCGTACTTTCAAGCGTTACAATGGGAGCAGAGGGCTTTTTAACTCTCTCAACTAAACGACTACAGTTAAAATGATGAAATTCGGTGTGTACATCCCTCTAATTGCGTAGACACGCAAAATACAAAGATTTTAGAAAGTCGTACTTTTAAGGGGTAAAATGGGAAAAAGGGGATAAAAATGGTACCAACCAAATGACCGCAGCTAGAATCATGGAATTCTGTGTATGCATTCCTCTGACTGCACAGACACGCAAAATATAAAGATTTTTCCGAATTCGTACTTTTTTACTTTTACGGCAAAAATTGGTAAATCATGAAGTTAGCTCATTTTCCAAATATATACCTTTGAAATTAAAATGGGATGGAAATACAGCCAACTGTAGCACCCACTACCTACCAACATTTATAGTATTTAAACTTTTTTGAAGATTGCTGTCTTATGTTTACTTTTTGAATTGACTTGAAGTATTAGTTCTATATATATACTAGGCTGGGTCGCCGTCCATACAAATGGAAAATAAAGTTCCAGTCACCCCACAAAAATAAAGTCTGGATTGTTTAATGATGATTTGCAAAATATTTCGTCCCTAGATCAAGCCATCAGCGAGCTAAACGCTCCTGAAAATAGCCCTAAAAATCATGTTTTTCCGGTGTATTTTTTTTTTGTTTTACATTTTTTCTCAAAATTTTTTTTCTGAAATTATAGACCCTTGAAATCACTTAAAATATAAATTTTGATTCTGGTTGATTTTTAGATGTGTTTTCAGGAGTGTTTAGCTCACGGATGGCTTGACCCAGTGACGAAATATTTTGTAGATCATCATTAAACAATCCAATCTTTTTGCTGGGTGGTGACCGCTGCATTTTTTTTGTGACCCATCCTAATATATAGTATAAACCTTGGGTAGACAAATGTTATATTTATTTATTAAATTATTTTTTTTTTCAATATTTTTATTTGTATTAGTGGCAAACCATTTAAATATATTGAAAATTTCCTGTAATGTTACTGCATTTCTACGAAAATCGCCAGCCTCTGTAGAATACAATCCATGGTGGAGGGTCTATAAAGTTGGGCCCGGCCGAACTTAACGCCGTTTTTACTTGTTTTTTTTTCTAATTTTGCGCATTCAAACACTCTCCTATATTTTTCTATCCTTTAACTTGACTACAGTTATTTGAACTTTGCACCAGACTACTAAGGAATTCAAATATCTCTCCCTCCCCAAAAAATATGCACTTTGTAATTGGAAAATTCCTAAACGTAATCGAGCATTGAGTACACGAATATAGGACACATTTTCTTAGAGGAATTTTGGCAATACGCAAATCATTTGGGCTACATGACGACATTGTGACAACTGAATGGTGGGGTTTACAATTGGATTGCTGGCAATGTTTTTCATAGCTGGAGACAGGACATATATACAGATAACCACATTTTGAGCTCTGTAAGGATGGAGTACGTTGCTGGACGGAATCGTGCACATTTTCTTTGCCACACTTTAGTTGGGCATTCATGTGCTCGATTGTAGGAATTCTTTTCTTCATGATTTCCTATATCTTTCCATCTCTCATTGATTGTATTATCAGTTAATTCAATTGCACTCGTGTGTTCACTAATTTCTAAACCGAAACAATATTCTTTACGCTTTACCAGAGAAATTCCATGGAAATGTTTGCGATAGCAATCTCTCCACCTCCAACAACACCTACAATTGCAGAATTGCACTGCCAAATGCAAAATGCCAAAACGTGTTCCATTGAACACTGAAAGAATTTAAAATGCATTCAGACGCCAAACCAGCGAATAATCAACTCAAATTGTAGCACATTTTCAATTTTCAGTTTTGCTTTTGTTTCGATCAGGATTTGGGACAGCATTTTCAAATACCGACCAACTCACGCACACACTCAGCAGCAGCGGTGACATTTGGGAACAAGTGGCATTGAGACGTACACACATACGTACGAACTAATCCCAGCCAAATACCGAAGAAAATCTCAGAAAACAAAAAGATTCATATCAGCACGTGAGGTTTGCCCGTCAGACAGCAAAACTCAACCAATTCGAAAAACTAAATAAAAGAATTGAACAAAGGGGTGATGTTGAAACTTGTGCATCATTGACATGTGATGCACCACCGTCAGTGTCCGGGGAAAACACGAACACGCTCACAACTGCATTCGGAAAAGTGCAGGGGAAACACCCACAATTGTCAATACGTGATTTCACAGTTAAGATACAATTTCGCTCTAATTGAACGCTTAGCTACAAACATGCAGACTAACGCACACTTGTGGACAAGGTGAGATTTTCATTGAGTCGAAAGGGAAGGTATGCCTTAAATTGAACAACATTTTTTATTGTTTCATATCCTCCACACCTTGAAATATTCACCGGAGATCCCATATAGGTATATTATGAGTCGTGGTAAAATTCTAAGACGATCTAGCCATGTCCATCTGTCCGTTGAAAGGATTCTAGCTTGCGAAGAAAATTAGCTAGAGATTCCAAATGTCCCTTTATGTATGTTTACTTTACCTTTTGATAGCAATCGGTTGGGATTGATAACGGTCGAAATGGGTCCAGAGTGAAATTTTTCCCCCTAACAAGGACTGAAAATACCTCCGAATATTTAGAAAAATGAAAATGACCGCCTTTTATTCACGTGAAATTTGGCACGCACATTCCTATAAACATATCAAAAAGATGCAATACGGCCCAGAATAAAGGCCAGATTTTTATGATTTTAGCGCTAATATTGTTGAGTATTTCCACATTTTTAGTTCGAAATATGTTTTTAAGGGGTTTTTCGCTCTGGTTTGATAAGACTCGGCGGGACATACTAGGAATCTGTCATTCTTTATGGACCAGAGATACCTTTGGTAAAATGTATACCTATGTATTTGTATGTAGGTTACATCATAACTTGGGCCGACAAAATCCATTTGGACAGCAGATTTTCCTAGGTCAAATAATACACGATTCATACAATATCCGGTTAAAATGTACAGATTCTAAGGCGGTAAGAATTTAAATTAGGAGGGACATGTCTATGGCACCTCCATTACAACATAAACCGTCGTGGTTCACTTTATCTACAGACGTTTATGGGTGAAATATAAAACAATTGGGTATCTGAGGAAGTTATAAAAAATTTGGACAGATGTTATGGATCAGCTGTAAAGACAGATGTTTTCTGTGATATATGTATAACTAGCTGTACCCGTTGCTTCGCACGCGAAAAATCTAGTTATTTGTTATTAGTTTTATCCGTCTCTGATTGATTTTCTTTGGGTGTATATAGATAAATCTAAAATAGTAATTTGGAAACCTCCTATTATATAGCACTCATGTACAGTCAAAGGAATGTGCTTGTCGATGTGCACTATTTTAGCTGAACTCCTTCGTATGTATAATCTATATCATTTTCTACCCAGTTTTAAACAAAAAATTACCAACAAATTTTGAAAAAAAAATCCATTTTGATGGCGCTTCTACATGGTCAGAGGAATTTACATACAAAATTTCACAATTCTAGCTGTAATATTAAAGTTGGTACAATTTATGCCCTTATTTGTCCCTTAAAAGTACAAATTTCGAAAAAAAAATCCATTCATGTTTCAAGTCTACATTGTCAGAGGAATTTACACACCAAATTTCACTACTATAGCTGCAATACTTGTGTTGGTACTATTTTTATCCCGCTCATCCTATATATGTACATTTTCGATCTTTTCATTCTACGTTCTCAGAGGAATTTACACATTAATTAAACGACTATAGCTGCAGTACTTTAGTAAGTACCATTTTTATCCCTTTTGGTCCCGCTCAACCCTTATAAGTACAAATTTCCAAAAAAAAATCATTTAGATTGCTCTTCTACGTTGTCAAAGGAATTTACACACCAAATTTCGTAACTACAGCTGCAATACTTAAATTAGTACCTTTTTCATACCTTTTTGTCCCTCGCAACCCTTAAAAATACAAATTTTGAAAAAGGAATTTAGATACCAATTTTCACGATTCCAGCTACAATACTTTAGTTGGTACCACGTCCCGCTCACCCCTTATAAGTACAAATTTCGAAAAATCAATTTATTTTGCAATTCTACGTTGTCAGAGAAATGTAAATACCGATTTTCACGATTCTAGCTGCAATTTTTAAATTGGTACAATTTTTATCCCTTTTTGTCTCTTTCCTCCTTTAAAAGTACAAATTTCGAAAAATTCCTATTTGTAGCTCGTCTGCATGGTCACCGAACTCACCGAATTTAGTGTCGATCTTTCAGGTTCGATGTTTATCCTTTTTGTCCCATTTTACCCCCAAAAAGTACGAATTTCGTAAAACTTTCGACTGGAAATTATTTTTTCATTTGTATGGACCACAACCCAGTTTAGCGGTAGAGGCTATTTTTTCTAAATTCCATAACTTCTAGCGTAGTTAAGATATTTTGACACGCGAAGATTCGTCTGAAAGAGTTTTTTATGGAATTATGAATGAATTTAATTAAAAACAAGTAAGTAAGCTTCAGTCGGCTTAACCGACTTATATATACCCTCACTCTCAGAGAACATATATACGGAAGTTATAAGAAATTAATTTATACGTAGGGCAGGATAATTAGTGTGGAAGGTACTTGGAGGTTCGTGTCATATGGTCCCAGCTTCCACATTTATAAAACAATTGTAAAAACATGATCAAATATAAAGTCACAGTGGATTGCATGCACCAGTATAGAAGTTATGAAGAATTTAATATTATCTAGGATATATACAATTGTGTGGGAGGTACTAGGAGGGGCGTGGCTAAAGCGTAAATATTTTTAGGTTTACAGTGATTATAAAACCATTTTCAAATATGGCATTGCAAATGATTTTGACTACCCGTATGGATTTTATGTCGGTTTTATTGTAACCAAAGTTTATGCCATTTTGTGTGGGAGGTACCAGAAGGGGTGTGGCAATATCACCCATCTTACATGCGAATGTAACCTCCATTTCCAAATAAGAAATTTCACAGTATTCCGATCATCCGTATATAAGTTGTAGGAGGTTTAATTTTATGTAGTTTAGGGTGATTTGTCTGTGAGGTACTGGAAGGGGCGTGGCAAAACACGCCATATTTAGTACACTTAAAGTGATTATAAAAACTTTATCAAATACCAAGATATAGCCGATTCCGAATATCAGTGTGGAAGCTACATTTGTTTTAATTTAACATAGGAATATGTGTCATTTGTGTGGTAGGTACCAGAAGGGGCGTGGCAATTTCGCCCATTTTCGAACTTAAACTAAGTTTGGGAAAAATATGACCATGTACAAAGTTTGAATTGATGTCTTAACTCCTCTCCAGAGTTATCGTGTACACCAGCCAGCAGACGGGCGAACGGACGGACATGGCTCAGACAGCTTAAAAAGTTGTGGAACGGATTTGGCCCAATCATACTTGGGGTCTTAGGTCACTCCTTCAATACATTACACTTTATGTCTGTCCCAAATAATATATACCCTCGCACTCTGTAGAGTGAGGATTTAAAAACAAATTCATGGGATTGAATATCCACAAGGGGAATCTAAAACAAACCTAAGTTTTATTGCGTAATTGCGAATATATTAAAAACCTAAAATCTCTTAAGCAAAAGTACACAATATTTGGCGTGTTTCATTTACCACAAGCGGGGTTTCCTCTTATCAGCATTTGTTCGAAAAATTGGCAGGTTTTTAAATTTTTCAAAAAGTATTTTTGATTGCAAAGAAAAGCTAATTACATATTTTTCCAAAAATATCCAATTATAAGAATGTAAGAAAATCAGCAGAAAATGGTCACATAACTAAACTGGTGTAATTAGTCAGCTACATATTCGTCCAGGCTTTTCTGGTACCTGTCACTGTGGTTATCCCAATATCATGGTTGACTCAAATGAATTACAAATGGGAAATCTACCAAAAACAAATCATGCAGGTCCCATTTCAAATGACCGTTGTAAACGTTAATTTGAACTTTTTTTGAGAAATCCCAAAAAGACATTCACATTTCTTCGAAAAGTTTAACCTAATCTCACAGTTTAATTCACTAAACATTAATTAACGTCGTGGCGTGTACTGACATCTTTGTCTTTCACAAGAGTCAAGTCGTTGTTAGGCATTGGGTCGGTCGTCCTCTGTCTTCTGCCAAGGAAATGAAACTTTCTTTGCCCTAATCTCACAGCCACCACAGCTGAATATAAAAAAAAGACCGGGTTTTTTGTTCATTTGATTGTGGATGTCACCCCCCCACCCCTTAAATACTCCAAGATTCATACGGCCGTATCAATTTTCAATGACAAACGTAATACATTGCACGTCCCAAAAAAGAAGAAAAATACTACAAAGAAATGGTCGGTCGAATGGATCGGTACGAAACAGATTGTGATGGCGGCGGGGGTACCTCCAAACTAAAAATAATACAAAATCAAAAAGACAAAAGCACAAAAAACGATAAATCTTGGTCGGATAAAAAGTCATAAAAATTACAGCAACAACGACAACACGACAGAGTAGCGACATCATCTAATACACTCAATATCCAATGGTCTTGGGCGGAGTACCTTTAATATCTGTGCCGTGATTGTTTTCTTTTTCGGTATGTATTTGTTAATACTCGCCCGAGACATACATACTACGTGTATATTTGTTTGTATTTACTACCTCTAGCCATGGAGGAAAAGAAATAAAATAGTTTCTCATTTCTTAGATGCAGTTGTTTTCTAAATCTCCCAAACACACTTAACGCAATTGGGGGGATGCTGTCCCATGCATAATGGATGCATTAACTTCTAGAAATTCGGTTTGTCGTAGACACATAAAATAAAGGGATTTCGATTCGTTGATCTAAGGCGCAAATGGGAAAAGAGTGAAAAAATGCAAATTTTGGAATTTCGGAAAAAAGTATGTCATCCATTCCCAATGGACCGACTTGCAATAATGTTATTGCGAACTCCCAGCTGGAAGCTGCAATTAAATAAATTATTTTTACTTACAAGGCATTGCTTTTCTGCTTGTTGATGGGTTTTTGTAAAAAATACGAAACCACAATCTGTCAACCTCTCTTGCATATTTTAAATCTATCACTGAAAACTGATGAATTTATTGATGAATGGAATGGGAAATCAGTTTTATCGAGGGAAATTCACAAAACAGAAATGTCATACATACAAATCATTTTAGCCATATCTCCCGCGAAAATTAAAATTTTGCAATAAATATCCAATTTGTATTTTTTGGTTCATCGTGCTCTAATATAATATATTCAAAAAAAAACATGGACGAAATTGAACCCTAGAGTTTTTTGTATAAGTTGGCGTATAATTTTGCTAATTAAAAGTTAAGAGCTTTATTAAAAACTTTGGTGACCCCACAGAAATTTTTCCAGAACATTTTTCGTAGAATATTTTAACCAATTATTGACAATTATTGACACGAACCCGTTGGATTTTTTCTTGATTTTTTGAGTACTACCTATTTTTGGCCCAATTATGAATATTTTAAACACAAAAATTTGATATCTATATTGGTCTTCAAGATATGACGGGAGTAGTTTTCTACCCCTTGTGCCGTTGCATGTTTAAATTATTAATAATAATGAAACAATTATGCAGATAGTAAATTAGTCTTTACATATAAAAATATAACAAAACTTTAGCATTACAGTAAATAAAACTTTTCAATTTCATGTGAAAACATAATTATAATCTTTAATTCAAATTAGTTATTGTTGTGTATTTTAAATGGTATGGTATTGACAGTAGTTTGTATCGGTATTCAAACTGTTTTTTTATATTTCGAAATTGCCTTAGTGTAAGAATATTACTTACACGATGACTCTGGAAGGAACTTAATGAATTTATTCAAACTCTGCACACAGTACTATTTTCCCAAACATAGTTTAAATTCGGAAATGGGGAAATTGATATACATCTTATGGTACCCACACACGTATAGTCCATATTCCAAAACAAACGACCCGTACGTAAAATTAAACCTAATATAACTTCTATACTTTCCACGCAAATTGACATAAGCTTTGGTCAAAATAAAACTGATATAACTTCCTTCGTATGGTTGAAATTAGTTGCAATTCGAGATTTTAAAATGTTTTTATAATCACTTTAAACCTACAAAATATGTATGCTTTTCCGCGTACTTTGTAGTCCCTAAAACCATATCTTCTATACCGGTGCGTTACTTGAAATCTGAACTTATAAATGGAATAAACATTTTGTATTTATCTTTTAGTTTGCCGGGGGTAATGACTATAATAATCACACATAACTCTTTCTGTGCCGCTTGTGCCCTTAAACATACAAATTTCGAAAAAATAATTTATGTACTCGGAAAAAAATGTACACACCAAATTTCTTTTAGCTAGCTAGCTGAAAACTTTGGTTGGTACTATCTGTATCCCAAATCCCCAATTTTGGTTGGTACCTTTTGAACCACTTTTGATCCGCCTCCCCCTTTAAAGTATACATTTGATACAATCCAATTGCATTGCAGTATCCATTTTAATCGTTTTTTCCTAGTTCAACTTAAAAGTATAAATATTGAAAATCAATTAATGTTTCGCGTCTACACTGTCAGAGGAATATACACACCGTATTTCACGATTCTAGTTTCAGTCGTGTTGTTGGTAACATAGGAATATAAAAAGATACGAATTTCGAAAAATATATTAATATTTATATGCAAGCACAAACCGAATTTCATGATTGGTACCGCTGTTATCCGTTTTTACCCAATTTCACAAGTACAAAAGTACGAATTTCGAAAAATTCCATCAATTTGCATTTTCAGGGATGTACACGCCGAATTTCATGATTCCAGCTCCGTCTGTTTGATTGGTACCATTTTGTTTTCCTTTCTACCCAATTTCACTCACAAAAAGTACGAATTTTGAAAAATATTTTCTTAGTCGCATTCGTGCTGTAAAATTAATGCCAATTCCGAATTTCATGATTCTAGGCCCAGTTGTTTGGTCTGGGCTGTGGTACAATTTTTATCCCATTTAATCCCTTAAAATTACAAATTTTGAAAAATGCCTTATATAAAAGGTGATTTTTTAAGAGCTTGATAACTTTTTTTTAAAAAAAAAAGCATAAAATTTTCAAAATCTCATCGGTTCTTTATTTGAAACGTTAGATTGGTCCATGACATTTACTTTTTGAAGATAATTTCATTTAAATGTTGACCGCGGCTGCGTCTTAGGTGGTCCATCCGCTTAGTCCAATTTTGGCATTTCCACGTTTTTGAGTAACAGAGACCCAATTGGTGCGAACGGCGACGAATCGAAAATTGGTGGTCATCATTAACACTGGCCGATACAGCTGCGATATTTTCTTCAGTTCGCACTCTACGTAAGCGTGTTGGTGGTTTAATGTCCAACAATGTAAATTTGGTGCGAAATTTAGTCACAATAGCCCGAATAGCCGCTTCAGTGGGTCGATTAAACTGACCATAAAATGGAAGCGCGCAATGAACTTTCTTAACAGAGCACGCATTTTGATAATAAAATTCAATAATTTGCAAGCGTTGTTCGTTTGTAAGACGATTCATGATGAAATGTCAAAGCATACTGAGCATCTTTCTCTTTGACACCATGTCTGAAATCCCACGTGATCTGTCAAATACTAATGCATGAAAATCCTAACCTCAAAAAAATCACTCTTTATATACATATCCGTGTTGTTGGTACCTTTTTATTCCCTTTTCCCTTTAAAAGTAAAAATTTCGAAAAATTCCTTCATTTTGCGATTCTAAACATTTTGAGGGATGTACACACCGAATTTTATAGTTTCAGCTCTATCCATTTTATTGATACTATTTTTATTTTTTTACCTGATTTCACATCCAAAAAGTACGAATTTTGAAAAATATTTTCTTGGGCGCGTTGAAGCTATAAGACGATTTTTTTTACCAAATTTCAAGATTCTAGTCCTAGGAAATGTACATACCAAATTTCATGATTCTAGCTTCAACATTGTTGTAGGTACCATTTCCCTTTTTGTACCATTTAACCCCCCAAAAGTACAAATTTTGAAAATATCACTTTTTGGGATGTCTTCATGCCGCAAGAGGAATATCCATACCAAATTTCAAGATTCTAGGCCCAGCCGTTTGGTCATTGCATTGGTACCATTTTTATCCCTTTTTTCCCGTTTTACCCCTTAAAAGTACGAATTTCGAAAAATCCCGTCTTATCACACCTCTACACTGTAAGAGAAATGTACACACCAAATTTCATGATTCTAGCTCTAGCCGTTTGGTCTGGAAATTGGTGTAGTCTTCCATCTGACTGCATAAACTCGCAAAATTAAAATGATTTTTACAAATTCGTACTTTTTTACTTATACGGCAAAACGGGTCGAATCATGAAATTAGCTTATCTTGCACTGTATACGTGAGAGCTCCATTAATACTTTTGGCATTAAAATAGGATGGAAATAGGACAAACCAAACGGCTGTAGCAATAAATGTTCCCACTATTCCCCAATATTTAGGGTATTTAAGCTGTCTTGAAGATTGCTACCTCTTATTTACTTTGGCGAGGTTTAAAATAATTAAAATCTTATACTTATTTATAAAATTATTTCGTTAATATTTTTACTTATTTCAGTTTGGCTATATTAAAAAAAATACATTTTACTGCAGTTCTGCGAAAATCGACAGCTTCTTAAATCTACGATAGTTTTACATATAAATAATAGATATTATTGTATACTCTCAGTTACAACACCGTGCGAATTTTTTACTTTTTTCATTGGAGCTTCACAAGACCATATACACGTGAAACTAGAGATCGTATTTAGAAATGCTGTATACTCAGTTTTCCATTTGGTGATATTTTCCATTTAATTTCAAAAGGATATAGAAGTTTTAATAACTTGTCTTCGTACTTTGGTGAGTCATGCAAAGGCGATGGCGATATCAAATGAAAGGAGAATATCGGTAAAAATACTTAAAATTTCATACATATATCTGTATTAGAATATCATGAACAAATATTTCAAATTTTCCATATTAAAATTTTATATTTTATTTTTTTTTGGAATTTTGAAATGTGTATTAATGCAAAACTTATTCAGATACGAGCATGGAATTTGAAGTATTTTTAACAGATATTCTTCTCTTTCTTTAACCTTTGTACAATTTGGAAAAATACGAAAATAAATTATTTAAAAATTTGTATCCTTTGGAAACGAAAAGTCCTGTACAAACTTTTTCAGCTCCAAAAGTACTTTCGCACGGTGTATAATTAGAGTTTAAATTCATATCATATACCAGGTTAACGGATGGTTTCTAAACCTCCCAAATATTCGTAACGTAATTGGCGGGAATGTATCCCATGTAAATATAATGTCAGCATCACATCTCCTATTATTTTAGTGGCATGCTTAATAGATTAAAACTCGCTCGATATCACTATGTAAAAAATCCAGAAGGGGTAACATTACAATTTCTGATGTATTTGTTCTTGATGGTTTGTTCTTGGGCTTCAGATTCTTAAAATTTTATGAACATTATTTTTACGAGCTTCGCAGCATGTAGCAGACAGATGAGTTGGACGAAAGCACAAACCATAAAAAGGAAAAACAAGCCGTTATCTACATGTCAATGTTGTAGTATTGCCATATACGCATATATTGTAAAAAGTAGTTCTAAGTGATTATGTTAATTTAAGTTTTATATAAAAAGTGATGAGTAATTCCCTTTTTAGTAATTCGTATTTTGGGGGAAATTTTTTGATAAATTATAGACTTAGTATAAGTGAAATGAATGTATAACTACAACATATAAACGTTAGAATATATAGTACTAGAAAAATACTTTAAGTATTTTAGTAATAATGTAAGAATGACTAATGTTAGCTCTTAAGCGCATTTAAATATTGTATTAAGGACATCGAATTCAATAAAGCAAGCTCGGTATATAAGCATCAGCTGATGAAGATCATATGTTCCAACTGGAACTATTGCCTGCAGATCTCTTATGTCATTTTAAAAAATCACTAACATTTGCTAGAAATTCTATAATTTCTATACTTTGAATTTCGACGTTTTTTTTTCATTGTTTTATATGTATGGAAATCTCTCGTGAAATACATCAAATATTCATTGTGCATTGAAATTGCGTCCACTATAAAGTAGGGTAGCTATGAAAGTCAGTTCATGGTTTCTAATCCAATGAACCTGAATACGAACCCCAAATCTCTGCAGCCGAAACCTTTTTGTTATCGAAGGTCATTAATTGTCACGACTCCTTTGTATTGGCGTGCACCATTGCAATTGCATTTATGTCCTTTTATTTTTTTGCGAAAATTCCACAGAGTAAAATCGGCACGGCACATGTGAAATTAGCACAGCAACGCCACAGGGACACTGTTGATAAATAAATGTTTAGTAATTTATAAAAAAACAGCTAAACTGGCAGCGGAAGGAATCGCAAACGAAAAAAATTGATTAGAGCATCAAATTTATGAAAGAGTGTCATATGGAAAGTATTGGCAGCAGCAGGCAGGCTGGCCGCCACCCCACCAACGTAGGGGTGGTTAACCCCTAAAAAACGCACACACGTACACACACGCAGAGAAATTGCAAAACAATTTAACAAAAAACGAACGAACATTAGAATATGATTAATACGTGCGCATCAGGGATGAAACTATATATGTCGGGTAATGTTGTTTTTTCTCGGTTTCTTGTTTGTCTCCCATACACGTCGGTCGGGTCGTCGGTACAGTAATCGCATTGAAATTCAATATCGACCATAACGAATCCCCGCAAAAAACGCTAGCCTGGCATCGCATTAGAAACATTGATGGTTTCAAAAACAATTTGCTGTAGGATTCAAATCGCTTCCTGTGTGTAGGTTTGTCTATCGATCATCCAGGCCCAGGAGCATTTTCTGCTGAACTGTCATGTGTGTGTCATGCTCTCTATGTTTGCACGTTCATC
Organism: Polietes domitor; assembly: GCA_947397865.1. Lineage (NCBI taxonomy): Eukaryota > Metazoa > Arthropoda > Insecta > Diptera > Muscidae > Polietes > Polietes domitor. Next base: position 89,279,781 of record OX377619.1, on the reverse strand, counting down.
ACATCCTCATAGTCCTGTGTAACCCAGGTCACTGCAATGTCTTAAAGTCATGCAACCCCTAAATGCATTTTGATTTATTTAACGGAGAGGTCATTTTAAAATCCAGTTCAATGTGTTTTAAAATAACTCTCAGCTGGACAAGATATTATTTATGCATATTTCAGAAGAACAAACAGAATATTATGCCTTAGATCCTTCAAATCCACTGAACACAGCCTACAGCGTGACGAAATACCAATATTTTTATCTTCGAAATATCAATATTATATTATTAACTTCTCAGCTAAAGTAGGGTAATAGAAAATACCTTCATCTGGTATTTCGGAAGATGTGAATTGGACAATCACCAACGAATTTAACATAGCGTTGTCAGAGGAAGCATGTCCAAGTTTGAAACCTTAAACGTTAATGTTCAGTAATGCAAAGGATACACTTTTTCGTTTAAATTTCATTTGATTAAAAACCGCTGCACAGCGATTCATATCAATTTTCATCGTTCAAAATATAATAACTTTTTTTTTAAATTCTGTAACAAGCTGGAATTAGGCAAGAATATTAAAATTGAAAATAGGGCATTCGAATATATTTTTAGTAATTAGTTCAAAGATGTCTACAATCGTATTTTTCGATGTAAAGGAAATTTATTTTTTTTAAGATTATATTTTTGTTAGTGGTATGTATGATTGACCTTTTCATGTGTTGCGTTTTGTCTTTTGTTCGGCTTGAGGTCAGTTTTTTTTTCAAATAATAAAACAAAAATTACTATTTTATTATTTTCTTGTTTTCTATTTCCCAATATTTCGACCAACTCCGTTGGTCATCTTCAGGGGTCTAGTTCAAAAAACACAAATTATTCAGTTACAAGCATGAACAATCAAAAATATCACAATATTTATATTTACATTTTTAAAAAAGTTTTTCACAATAGAAAATTCTCCTGCCACTCTCTGCAAGCTTTTGTCAACTACTGTCTAATTTGTCGTATATGTTTTTCCACCGGGTTCCTATATATTTGAGCACAACCGTCTGTGTCTCTCTTTTAAATTAGCCTTTTTCCAGGGGAGACGTCAATTATATTTAGCATTTCCAATGTGTATCTCCTTGTATAATTATTTTCTTCCGCTAATATTTCGGCGTCATTAATGTTTGGTTTGTGTTATATTTTTTAATAATGCGCAGCAAATAAATTTCTCAGTTTTACATATCTTAAAATTTGTAATTTCTTTTTTTCGAATTTGTCCAACTGTTTCTCATACATTTCTTTTCATTAGAAATTGTGGTTCCCTGCTTTATTGTGGCGTCAAAACTGTCCCAAATGTAGTTTGCTTATAATAAATATTAAAACAAATAACCTTTTAGGAAAAATGTTTGAAGATGGACCAAAATGATGTTTTCTCCTTCAAAAGCAAATATAAATAAAGACTGATTTTTTAAAAGCTATAGGAAAACACATAAAATTCAGAAAAATGCATGAAATCTTTATTTGAATCGATGTTTGAATATTATTTTATGCAAATGTTGACCTTGACTGCGCCTCAAATGGTCCATCCGCTTAGCCCAATTTGGCATACTCTTTCCAAATCTTACTGCTTCAATTTTGTCTTCCAATGCGTCAATTGAAGCGGGCTTTTCTGTATAGACATGAGCTTTAACGTAGCCCACAAAAAATAGTCTAAAGGCGTTAAATCGCACGATCTAGGTGGCCAATTGACCGGTCCCGAACGTTAAATAAAATGTTCGCCGATCTCGCCTCTCAATAAGACCATTTTTGCGCGTGCTGTGTGGCATATAGCACCGTCTTTTTGAAACCACATATCATGCAAGTCAAGCACTTGCATTTTGGGCAAAAAAAGTTGGATATCATCTCACTGTAGCGCTCACCATTCACAGTTACGTTACGATTCGCATCATCTTTGAAGAAGTACGGTCCAATGATGCCACCAACCCATAAACCCCACCAAACTGTGACTTTTTCAGGATGCATTGGTAGCTCTTGCAATGCTTCTGGCTGATATTCACTCCAAAATCGACAATTCTGCCTATTTACGTACCCATTGAGCCAAAAATGAGCTTCGTCGCTGAACACAATTTTTCGGTAAAATGAACTTTCTTAACAGAACACGCATTTTGATAATAAAATTCAATAATTTGCAAGCGTTGTTCGTTTGTAAGACGATTCATGGTTAAATTATAGACCAAACTAAAGATGTTTGACAGTGAAACAAAACACGAAACGTGAGTCAGCTGTTTAAACCAGTGTTGCCAAAAAGATAATAGCTAAAAAAATCACCCTTTACAAATAATGATTAGATTAAATTAGCCCGTTTCATATTTATCTTTTCCATCATTGCCACAATAAAATTAAAAATGTTCTACAATAATTTAGCTTATATTGCTTTTAATTAGGTATGCAAAAATTTTACTGCTGCGTTCGGATGGACACCCAAATTCCACTTTTCCCAACTGCAATATTTGACATACAAATTAAAAGCGATATGAGCTAAATTTCTGTATTTATTATTCATTTGAAAATGTTTTAAACATAATGCTATAGAAAACGTTTACATTTTAGTTATACCTGACGACGACAAGAAGGGCCATAACATCCAGGACTTGTTTTAAGATCCCAGCTATTACAAAATAAAACAAAATATTCTGTTATCTATTTTGTAAAGAATATTTTAGTGTTATTTAACAAAAAATAATTTTAAAAAGGGCGCTATAACGTCCACATTTATCCATAGATCTTTTACTTCGTTAGATATTAACAATTAAAATTGTGGGGTTTTCGGAGCAAAAAAGATTACAAAAATATTTTTTTATTCATTGGAGTCTCTTCCTAAACCATTGCTTCTACGTGAAAATGAAATTCGCAACATTTGTAGCCATCATAAGTACAAATAATTGAACATATAATTGGGTGTTATCGAACTTCTATTTTCAAAATCAGAGCATAAATATTAAAGTAACCTTCGACGACAATATTGTATAAAAACTAAAAAAATAACCCTAAAATTTGTGTAATATCGTTTTCGACTTTAGAAAGCCAAAGTTCTTCAGAAAATGTTATATTCGAAAACATTTTTGTTACATAGTGAGTGTTGTTAGCCTACTAATGTTGTGTCGTTTTGTGGGCTATTAAACCGAATATACAACGGTCAATTAAAATCACAAAATCTTAGCTACAGTTCAGACTTCACGTCCAACATGAAGGGCAACTCCTTCAATACTTAATATCTATTAATCCATAATACCTCATTCTTCGTCACTGTGGCATATACATTCCACCATTTCATTTGAATGTGTCGCTGTTGGATACCTTCCCCTTTATGTAGGTAAATGTCTGTGTGTGTGTGTGCGTAGAAGTTAAAGATAGATCATTTATTATTGTCGCACTAGCATTGGTGGTACTCGTCGTACTACATTTTAGTTAATTCAGTCACCCTTTGTCCGTCTCATTCTAGTATAGCTGCTCTTGGAGCTATAGTGCGTTATTACCTTCTCATGTATACAAGGCCGTATCGATTTTCTTTGTAGCACTCAAAGTGAAGAGAACTAGACACATAGTTTATTGTACCGATTGACTTAGAAACTCTTTCTGAATCGATGTGGTCCGTTCGTCTGTCCATCTTTCTTTTCGTAATCAAAGTATGGTCCGATCCTAAAAATAATTGGTAAAACTGATTCTTGCGGACAAAGACGGACGCTTTTGAATTCGAAGCAAATCGTTGCAGATTCAGAAATAGCCTCCATACAAATATCATTTCCGATTTGACTTTTTTGCTCTAGAAACCACATATTGAAACCAAAATACATTTTGAAGAAGGCTTGGATTGGTGGATGCTGAGAAAAAAATTGGCAAAAATCCAACATAAAACATACATTGAAAAAAAACACGACTTTGAAGGATATTTTCAAGGCTTGGCCAAGATATGAAATATTTTGCAAATCATTATTAAACAATCTAAACTTTATTTCCGTGGGGTAATTGGCAATTATTTATACACTCCACGAGAGTATTATGTCTTTGTGCATTTGTTTGTAACACCCAAAAGGAAACGAGATAGACCCATTGTTAATTATACCGATCGTCTTAGAATCACTTTCTGAGTCGATTTAGCAATGTCCGTCTGTCTGTCTGTCTGTCTGTCTGTCTGTCTGTCTGTCTGTCCGTCCGTCCATCTATTCTTGTAATCACGATACAGGTCGCAATTGTACACAGAACCTAATGAAACTTTGCACAACGATGTTTTTCGGGATAAGGACGAACGCTATTTAATTTGAAGAAAATAGGTTCAGATTTAGATATAGCCCCCATACGAATTTCACTTCCGATTTGACTCTTTTCACTCTAGATACCACATATTACAACAGATTTTCTTTAAAATTGGCAAAACATCTTATATTGTAACTAGAAACACCTGTGGTAAAAATGTGTTAGATCGGTTCAGATTTATATATAGCTCCCATACAAATTTCTCTCCCGATTTGACTTTTTCCGTTCTAGAGACCACATAATGTATCAGATTGTCTTCAGATTTGGTAAAACGTCTTATATTTCCACTAGAAACACCCATGGTGAATATTGGTCAGATCGGTTCAGATTTATATATAGCTCCCATACAAATTTCGCTCCCGATTTGACTTTTTCCGCTCTAGAAACCACATATTGTATCAGATTGTCTTCAGATTTGGTAAAACATCTTATATTCCCACTAGAAACTCCCATGGTGAATATCGGACAGATCGGTTCAGATTTATATATAGCTCCCATACAAATTTCGCTCCCGATTTGACTTTTTCCGCTCTAGAAACCACATATTGTATCAGATTGTCTTCAGATTTGGTAAAACATCTTATATTCCCACTAGAAACTCCCATGGTGAATATCGGACAGATCGGTTCAGATTTATATATAGCTCCCATACAAATTTCGCTCCCGATTTGACTTTTTCCGCTCTAGAAACCACATATTGTATCAGATTGTCTTCAGATTTGGTAAAACATCTTATATTTAAACTAAGAACATCTATGGTGAAAATAGGTCAAATCGGTTCAGATTTAGCTATAGCCCCCATACAAATGTCGTTCCCGATTTGACATTTTTCTCTGTAGAAACCACATATTGTACTCGATTTTCTTTAAATTTAGCACAACATTTTATCATCTTACTAGAAACACCTATGCAGAAATTGGGTAAGATCGGTTCAGATTTAGATATAGCCCCCATATAAATGTCGCTCCCGATTTGACTTTTTCCGCTTTAAATGCCACATATTCTAATCGATTTTCTTTAAATTTGGCACAACATCTTCTAATCTAACTAGAAACACCTGTGGCTACAGCGGGCTAGATCGGTTCAGATTTAGATATAGGCCCCATACAAATGTCGCTCACGATTTGAATTTTGCGTTCTAAAAACCATATATTGTACTCGATTTTCTTTAAATTTGGGACAACGTCTTATAATCCAACTAGAAACACTATGCAGAAATTGGGTAAGATCGGTTCAGATTTAGGTATAGCCCCCATACAAATGTCGCTCCCGATTTGACTTTTGCCGCTGTAAAAGCCACATATTGTGCTTGATTTTCTTTAAATTTCGCACATCTTATAATCTAACTAAACAAAACTATGGTGAAAGTGGGTAAGATCGGTTCAGATTTAAATATAGCCCAAATTCAAATGTTGCTCCCATAAGTTTAACCGATTTTGGCCAAACTATACATTTTATATTTCACATATTTCGTTCCAGGTTTCAATATATCCTCATACAAATGCCCTTTCCGATATAAAATTTTTTGTCAAACACATACATTTACAGGATACAAAAAACCTTCCCGTTTTCACTTTTCCACCGAATTGAATTGTATTCGGATTGAAAGTGGAGTGTATCATAGAGTCGGCCCCGCCCGACTTTAGCCTTTCCTTACTGGTTTTTATTTGTTTGGGCCGTAAACCAGCCTACTGTACAACAAGGAAAAACTTACTTTTTAGGATTGTTTTCAGGAGAGTTTAACTCACAGATGGCTTGACACCGGGACGAACTATTTTGCATACAATCATTAAACAATATAAATTTTAATTTAATTTTTTACATAAATTTTTTGTGACCCAGCCTAATGTCCACATGCTTGTAATCATAGCACATTTGCTCAGATACAGCACCGCGTATGTGAGTGCATCTGTATCTCTGGGATGTATCGAAGGGATGCACATACACACACCGACTGGTCTTTAGTTTCTGTTCTGCAAGTTGCCCGAAGGGTGGGGGCTGCTTGAAGACATTAGACAGAAATTATGTTGATTACAGAGGACAAATGTGTATCGTCGTTTTCCGAGTAATATTTATTTTTCAGTTTCTTCCTCATTCATCGGTTTTCTCCGACCACGGTTGTTGGATTGGAAAACAAAACACAGAGAGTGAGAGAGGGGACGAAAGAGTTGAAGGCGGCCCCTGGGTTCCTTTGATATGGATTTTAATCGACTACACATTTTGGGAAGGTGTTTCAATAAAAATATGTTAATTTTCTTCGGGTATTCTTAGAATCACTCATTGGTAACATATACACGTGTGTGTGTTTGTACATATTTACACGTGTGTAATTATATAGGTGACCAGTTAATAACTGTCAGTGGGTTACAGATGTGTTTTAGTTAATACCGACATCTTGTGTTGGGTCATATGGTTGGTGGTTTCGTTTGATTGGGAAATTTAAGGTCGAATTACCACCAACAGTTGTAAAAGTTCCGAGGAAATGTGTGTTAAATGTTGTTGCATTAGCTTTGTGGCTTTAGTTGAAGTGCCGGGAAAACAGATGGTGTCGAGGAGGGGCTAAGGCGGATTAACGACAAATAATGTTTCTTTGATTATATATAATGTGTAACAAGGATGTTTAAACAGGATAATATACGTACATATAGCAAAATTTGGCAGATTTTTGATTATTTTCAAATCTGCGTGAAATTCGGAAGGCAGGGAATTATCTGTCCTTTAAAGGTAATAAAAAACACCAAAATTAAGAATATTATTTATATTAATATATTTATATCTATTTTTGAATAGTTATATCTGTTTATGCTATGATATTTCACATTTTTGGTAGAAACAATTTGTTGAATAAAAATCAAATATCTTCTATATATAAATTCTTATTGTTTGTACCGGGCAGCCAAATTTACTTTTAAAATTTCCAAGGCACTGTTTGACCTAGGAAATTGAAATTTAAACAAATACGCTTACTACAAACCAAGGCGTATTTAAAAAGGCGATATCAGGAGCGCAGCTGACTGAATTTTTTTCATTCAAAAGTAACAGAAACTGTCAAATCCCATATATTTTGCTTTGACAGTATGGCTCACCATTCAAAAAATTACTTGTATTTTGTTGTTGTCGAATTTGTTTTTGCTCTGCTGCTATCACCTGTATGCCTTGCTGCAAACGGCCAGATTCTCATGGAGGCGGATATTTTATTTTCGGTTTATGAATGATTTTATATTTTTTCATTATGAATTTATATTTTCTGAATATAAAAATATTTTTTGCTCATAACGAATTTGGAATTTTCTGATTACGAACTTGCATTTCTCATTATGAATTGGTACGTAATGAATTATTATTCTTATGAATTATTAGCTCTCATTATAAATTTACAATTATCATTATGAACTATGTTGCTATCATTATGAATTAATATGTTCCTAATATGAATCTACATTTCTCAATATATAATATGTTCTGATTAAAATGTTGAGAAGTATACAAGTTATAAAAGATTTAATTTTACCTAGGATGGGGACAATTGTATAGGAGGTACTAGAAGGGACGTGGCCAAATCATAAATTTTTTACAGATATAAAGTGATTATAAAAACCTTTTCAAATATAAAACTGCAACTGATTTCGACTATCCGTATGTAAGTTATATAAGTTTTATTTTAACCAAATCTTATGTCGAATTGTGTGAGAGGTACTAGAAGGGTTGTGGTAATATCGGCCATATTACAGGTGAATACAACAACATTTAAGAGTATTCCGATCTTTAGTTTTACGTAGATAAGGGTGATTTGTGTGGGCGATACCAGAAGGATCGCTGCAAATCCCTCCACACTAAGCGTACAAAGTGATAACAAGTGATATTATACCCTTCACTTTCTACGCCATTGCAATTCAATTAGGCGACGACTTTGGAAAGTGTCCTATATCATTGACCGATGATACCGTCTTTCACAATGTATGTTTCCAGGTGAAATATAACTTGTTCTGTTCAAAATCTGTTCAATAAAGTAAAAGAAAAATCGACGACATTTGCATGAAAACTATATCTAAAACTGAACCGATTTGACCCATTGTCACTACAGATGTTTCTAGTTAAAATGTAAGGTCTTTTGTCAAATTTGATCAAAATCGGTTGAATTATGTGGTTTCTATAGCAGACACAGTCAAATCAGGAGCGATATTTGTATGACAACTATATATAAATCTGAACCGATCTGGCCCACTTTCACTACAGATGTTTCTAGTTAAAATGTGTATTCTTGTGCCAAATTTGAAGAAAATCGGTTAAAAGATATGACTTTTAGAGAGGATAAGGTCAAATGGGAGAGACTTTTGCATGAGAGCTACATAAATCTGAACCGATTTGACTTATTTTCACCAGAGATATTTCTAAATCAAATATAAAATGTAGCGCCAAATTTGAAGAAATCTGCCAAAATATATGGTTTTAAGAGCGCACAACGTCAAGTCGGAAAAAGTCGGCGAAATTTTTGTTTTGTTGTATCTAAATCTGAACCGATTTGCGTTCGTCCTTAACCCGCAAAACTTAATTTTTCCAATGTTTGTAAGTATCGGACAATAATTGCAGCCTGTACTTTGATTACAAGAATAGATGGACGGTCAGACAGACGGACATTGCTAAATCGACTCAGAAAGTGCTTCTAAGCCAATCTGTATAATAAAAGATGGGTCTATTTCCTTTTGCACAAGGACATAATACCCTAGTGAAGGGTATAATTACTCCGAATAACCGTGTGGAAGTTACATTGTTTTTAACTTAATATAGAAATATGGGTCATTTGTGTAGCAGGTAACAGAAGGGGTGTGGCAATGTCGCCCATCTTCGAACTTAAACTATGTTTGGGAAAAATATTACCATGTACAAAGTTTGAATTGAGTCCTTAGCACCTTTCGAAAGTTATCGTGTACAGACGGACGGACGGACGGACGGACATGGCTCAAGTTGTGAAACGGATTTGGTCCAAACATACTTAGGGTCTTAAGTCACTCCTTCAAAGTGTTACACTTTTTGTCTGTCCCAAATGGTACATACTCTCCTACTCGGTAGAGTGAGGGTATACAAATTCCACTAGTTGATTATTGAAAGTATTTTTATACCTCCAACACCTTGAAATATCGACCTGGGACCCTATAAAGTATATATATTCTTAATAGTGATACAATTCTAAGCCGATCCAGCCATGTCCGTCCGTCCGTCTGCTGAAAGCACGCTAGCATCTAAACGAAATGAGCCAAATTTGACATAAATGTGTCTTATACTTGTAGAACGGTTGGGATTGAAAGTGGGCGAAATCGATCCAGAGGGAAAAAATTTCCCTCACAAGGCCTGAAAATACCCCTAATATTTCGAGTATTTATGCATGTTTTTTGAATATGTCTGATTATATTTGCATGATATTTGGTATGCGCATTCCTCTTATAGCAAAAACGTGCACCATAAAGTGATTCTTATTTGAAGGGGGTGAAATGGTGTAAAAAGGGATAGAAATGGTACCAATCAATCCAATCTCAATTAGAGTAGAGACAAAATATAAAAGAATTTTTTTCGAAATTCGAACTTTTAAGGGGGTAAAATGGGAATAGAGGGATAAAAATGGTACCAACCGAACGTATGCACCTAGAATAGATCGCGTAGACACGTAAAGTAAAGGGATTTTTCGAAATTAGTACTTTTTGGGGTTAAAATGGAATCAAATTGTACCAAACAAATGGCGGCAGCTAGAATCATGAAATTCGGAGTATACATTCCTCTGACTTCATAGACACGAAAAATTAAAAGTTTTTTCCAAATTCGTACTCTCATGGAATACAATGGGAACAGAGGGATTAAAATGGTACCCACTAAACGGCTATATCTAGAATGATGAAATTTGTTGTGTACATCCCTCCAATTGCTCGTGTAAAATAATGAGATTTTCGAATGTCGTACTTTTAAGGGGGTGGTAAAATGGGAAAAAGTGGATAAAAATGGTACCAATCAAAATGACTGTGCTAGAATAATCCAATTCGGCGTATAGATTCCTCTGACTGCATAGATTCGAAAAAATAAGACTTCTCCGTTAATTGTCCACTGAACTTCAAGGATCATGTTCTAGAAACAATCAGCTTGAGAACCTGATCCAAAAATATTTGCTGGCTAACATGGGGTTCTTATATTTATTTGACTTATATTGAATGTATACGAATGAATTATAGAATACTTGTTTAATTAGAGAATTAATGTGAACTAAAAAGCACGGCGGGGACATACATTTAACACCATTTCTATTTCCTGCTCCCGGCGGATGCAGTTTGTCTAACCACGACGATTCCTGAGAAAATCTTCTACGGGTGGGCGTAGGCAAAAACTATAAGATTTTAATTCATAGCTGAATTTGATCAATAAATTTCTCTGGTGAAATTTTTCTAAAAATATGAAATATGCCTTCGAATAAATCAATACCGAGTTCATTGGCATATCAACAACTTGTGCAATCAGTCGTTGATGAGGAGAGATGCAAAGCGAAGGCAGGCTATGGAAATTCTTTCCTATACAAAGCAAAACGACACCAACCCCAACAAAACAAATCGTCCCTCAATCACCATAAATCAGCATCGTCCGTTGTTTCAGTCAGCAGCGAATAAAAGTGACGACATCTAACACATATTAAAGTGTTGTGCTTAAAAACGCTTTTAAAACGACACATTCAAATTTATCTCCATTGTGCCAAACTGGTCTGGCGTGGCCGGCATCCAAACTGTTTCATTTATTAGCCTCGTAGACCACGAACAGTTTAACGTCGTTATTGGACATATTTGAGCTAATCCGGATTTGCGGAAATCATTTGAACCAAAATTTATTGAAATAAATACATATTTCGAAGCAATTAACTTAACACAAAAACTAATTTATCACAAAGCATTGGAAACAATAGAATAGCATCGCCACCTCAACCACCGCCGCCAACACTAGCACCACCACCGCCACAGACTAACCACAGCACCGCAGACACTCGAAAATAAAGAGCAAATCGACAAAACACCAACAATAAAAATATCAAAACAAAAATATTTTGAAATTTAGATGACAGCACTTGTCAAAAAGTGACAACTTTAACTAATCATTCCATAACAGTGGTTGAATGAGAGAGATACAGAGAGAGTGCGAGAGCTTTAGACAGCAACTGAACTCGAACGGAAAAGCTTAACGTACGTTGGCGTACAGTGAACGTCAAAAGTAAGTATACAGCAATAGTTTAAAGGATTATTGTTATATCACTCTTCAAATAATATCTAAGCAGCATCGGCAAAACTAATCACTGTTGCACACCATATACACTGCAGTGATGCGTTTCCAAAAAGGTTCAGCATTAAAACATTCCACATGCTATATTATAGTGTATTTAAAGTAAAATGACAGAAGAGAGTTTCTGTGCGGTTTACGCACACTTTTCTTAGTCACTGTATAGCTGTCTATCCACCCGTCAGTATGTGTTAATATGTTTTCTTTCTTTTTTGGATGAATAAGCAAAAAATTATTAATACTAATATCATCTTTTTACATAGTCAATGTATACGTTGCTGGTGCTGTTCTTCTTTTGACAATTTCAACGCGTGTCAACAACATGGACATGGTTCATTGGATACTTTTTCATCGCCCTGTGCTCGCTCCGTCATGGCTGGTTGGCTGGATGAACTGAATGAAAGTGGAAATGGATTTGGACGACGATGATGACGACAATTACACTTTAAGTGAATTAATGATTACGATTATTTAGGTTTTATTTGTATCTGTTGTGACATGAAAATCATCAAAACTTACTGCCACTTTTATCACATTGTTCGTCAGGAACAATGAATGGGGACCAGCCTGCGTTAGTCTTTAGCCAAGACAAGTCAAGTGGTCGAGGGGCAGTCTGACATTGCCAAATAAAACGCTGTAATAACAATTAAGTTGTTTGATTGGCTTTTTGTGCTCAAACTGGCTTTGTAAGTTTTCATAGATAGCCTCCCATCGGCAGGAGGTGTAGGGCTTATTATTTGATACGATACCCTTGACAATGATACAGGTCACCTTTAAAACAGTAGGTATATATTCAAAAACAATTAAATATTTAGACAATGTAAGTATGTATGGTAATGCGATAATTCGAAAACATTCCGTGGATGGTGTAAGAAAATCGAAATGTGTACAAAATAATAATCTCTGGGAAATACATTCGATTATCTTTGGAGTATTCAGGACGTACTGATTTTAACATTAACTATTTTCGTTCAAAAAAGTTAGTCTAATTTAATTTTAAATTTCAAGACTTATTTTAAAATTTACGGATTCATGATTAAGGTTCTTTGTTTGTATATTTTTTCAAAAATATTTGCTTTTTCTGTTTCAGATCAAATATATAAATGTCATAAATCAAATATAAATGATATGCTGGCGACAGTTCCACAGACTATATCGAGCAATATTTGCTACAATTTTTAATGTTCGCTTTCCTGATGAAAACCTGATGAAAAATGTCCATAGAATCGCGAGCTGTGTGGCATGTAGCGCCATCTTGTTGAAACCACATGTCAACCAAGTTCAGTTCTTCCATTTTTGGCAACAAAAAGTTTGTTAGCATCGAACGATAGCGATCGCCATTCACCGTAACGTTGCGTCCAACAGCATCTTTGAAAAAATACGGTCCAATGATTCCACCAGCGTACAAACCACACCAAACAGTGAATTTTTCGGGATGCATGGGCAGTTCTTGAACGGCTTCTGGTTGCTCTTCACTCCAAATGCGGCAATTTTGTTTATTTACGTAGCCATTCAACCAGAAATGAGCCTCATCGCTGAACAAAATTTGTCGATAAAAAAGCGGATTTTCTGCCAACTTTTCTAGGGCCCATTCACTGAAAATTCGACGTTGTGGCAGATCGTTTGGCTTCAGTTCTTGCACGAGCTGTATTTTATACGGTTTTACACCAAGATCTTTGCGTAAAATCTTCCATGTGGTCGAATAACACAAACCCAATTGCTGCGAACGGCGACGAATCGACATTTCACGGTCTTCAGCAACACTCTCAGAAACAGACGCAATATTCTCTTCTGTACGCACTGTACGCATTCGTGTGGTTGGTTTAATGTCCAATAAAGTAAACTGAGGGCGAAACTTGGTCACAATCGCATTAATTGTTTGCTCACTTGGTCGATTATGTAGACCATAAATCGGACGTAAAGCGCGAAACACATTTCGAACCGAACACTGATTTTGGTAATAAAATTCAATGATTTGCAAGCGTTGCTCGTTAGTAAGTCTATTCATGATGAAATGTCAAAGAATACTGAGCATCTTTCTCTTTGACACCATGTCTGAAATCCCACGTGATCTGTCAAATACTAATGCATGAAAATCCTAACCTCAAAAAAATCACTCTTTAGTACACATAGTAGTAAAGCAAAGTAAAGCAAAGCAAATTATGTTTTAGGCACGTATGTTTTTTGGCAAATAGGGCACGATATATTATTTGGAACAGACAAAAAGTGTATCGTATCGAAGCAGTGACTTAAGACCCTGAGTATGTTTGGAGCAAATCCGTTTGATGATTTTTGAGTGGCTGGGTGAGTATTTTTGGGAATGATTTTTTGGCTCGTCTACTACGGTAATGCCTTCATAAAGAACATACATATATGAGCCATATTGATAGTAAAAGGTCAGTCGAATCTGACTTTAAATATTTCATTTTAACGGCATATCTAAGTTGAATCTTTAGATATTCTCAGAATTAAAACAATTTACATTTTAATTTTCCGCGCTTTGAAAAACTGGCTTTGCTATACTGAAGTTGGTTTGATTTACAAATATACATATTTTGATGCAAAGTTTACTAAAATTGTGGTAATATTAACTAAATTTTACATTATATAAAGGACTTCTGTTTCAGTTATTCGTGGTATTCAATAAAACGTACTACGGATATGAGAAAACAGTTTCAATAAGGCTTGGCAGATATGGCGATTTCTCGCCAAACGTGGCGAATTTTAAATATGTTTGCCAACTTTATTTTCGATTTGCCGACATGGCGATTTTTTGGTGATTCATAAAATAGTTGGCGATTTTCTTGGCTAATTTTAGAAAATTTTAAATCTGTCTTCAGATTTTATTATAAAGGGTGATTTTTTAAGAGCTTGATAACTTTTTTTTAAAAAAACGCATAAAATTTGCAAAATCTCATCGGTTCTTTATTTGAAACGTTAGATTGGTCCATGACATTTACTTTTTGAAGATAATTTCATTTAAATGTTGACCGCGGCTGCGTCTTAGGTGGTCCATTCGGAAAGTCCAATTTTGGGCAACTTTTTCGAGCATTTCGGCCGGAATAGCCCGAATTTCTTCGGAAATGTTGTCTTCCAAAGCTGGAATAGTTGCTGGCTTATTTCTGTAGACTTTAGACTTGACGTAGCCCCACAAAAAATAGTCTAAAGGCGTCAAATCGCATGATCTTGGTGGCCAACTTACCGGTCCATTTCTTGAGATGAATTGTTCTCCGAAGTTTTCCCTCAAAATGGCCATAGAATCGCGAGCTGTGTGGCATGTAGCGCCATCTTGTTGAAACCACATGTCAACCAAGTTCAGTTCTTCCATTTTGGGCAAAAAAAAGTTGGATATCATCTCACGGTAGCGCTCACCATTCACAGTTACGTTACGATTCGCATCATCTTTGAAGAAGTACGGTCCAATGATGCCACCAGCCCATAAACCGCACCAAACTGTGACTTTTTCTGGATGCATTGGTAGCTCTTGCAATGCTTCTGGCTGATATTCACTCCAAAATCGACAATTCTGCCTATTTACGTACCCATTGAGCCAAAAATGAGCTTCGTCGCTGAACACAATTTCTTTCTTTCTGAACTTTCTTAACAGAGCACGCATTTTGATAATAAAATTCAATGATTTGCAAGCGTTGCTCGTTAGTAAGTCTATTCATGATGAAATGTCAAAGCATACTGAGCATCTTTCTCTTTGACACCATGTCTGAAATCCCACGTGATCTGTCAAATACTAATGCATGAAAATCCTAACCTCAAAAAAATCACTCTTTATTTGCGTTCCTTTGTAGAAAAATATATTACAATTTGTATGCAAGTCGTAGATATGCGTCCATGTCGAACCGAACACAATTACTATTTCCGATTTCTTTGCAAGTTGGATAATTGCACTCAATAAAATATTTTAATAATAATATTTTAAGATATGACCAATTTTGAATTAGTAAAATCAAAGTAAAAGGTCAGAGGTAGGAACATAGGTACAATTCTAAGAATGAAGTTTAAAGTAATTGTATTTTGTTATCTTTTGTGGATTTCTTAAAAAATCAAAAATAGGCGTATTCCCTTCGATTTTAAACAAACTATGTACATTTTAGAATTGAGAAATAATTATAATTAAGAAACTGTAATAAATGTAGACGACCGTTGGACGGAGGTGTGCCGCCGAGGTCGCGGCAGCCATTTGACCGATATTTTGTTCCATACATAATTGAATAATGCCAATATTATCATAATAAAAAGAAATGACAACAATTTGCTAAATAATTTGTGTTTTATTCAAAATCAAAATTGGTCCTTAAAATTTAACCACCCTTTACAACAGATTTTTCAAAATAAATGTATATGCTTTAGTTGAAATTTGTTTCTTTTTTCGTTCCATTTAAAATACCTGAAATAATATTTAGGAGACATTGGTCTATGAAAGCGGGAGACCAACTCAACTCAATATAAGAAACTGCTTCATAAAGGAGAAAAAGTATATTTTTTAATGTTAATTGTTTTTCAACCAGTAATCCCTGCGTTGAAATTGTATACTGCATTATGAATTGCCTAAACTAGGTAACGGCATAAGAAAATTTTTAATTTTTATTAAGAATCATAAATATCAATGTTTTAATTCTTTATCATGAAATGTTCAAAATACTCAATTCAAATATTATATCTGAATTCCATACATTTACAACAACTAAATATAAAATGGAATTTGTCGTTTTTTGTTAACAAAAACTGAAGTTGTTTAAATTTGGCATTTATTGGTAATTTCTGACAATTGATTTTGCGATAGAGGTACAAAATAATCTTACAACCCTGGTTACTCAGTTTGGAATAAAAAAAACGAAATATCTGCATTTCACTGAATGATTAGAAGCTGGAATTGTTTTTTCTTAATTTTGGTCCATATGACGTCAGTTATGTATGCTTTTAAGCTAGCTTCTATGGCGTCTTTTGGCCACTGTCAATAGATTTGGTAAAAATCTGTTAAGTTCCGTTTTTGATGTTCCCGAAGTCAACGGTTTATACATATTCCAAACATATCTGATCTACTCTACCAACAACATACATATGTACCAAATTTGATCTGTATATCTCTTATATTTCATAAAATCTTTAATTAATATAGCCCGGTCCTGCCGACCAAAATATTGTGCAGATTTCGAACCAATCGGTCCGTTATTAGGGCCGCCATTACATTTTTTTCAGGTGGGATGTGGCACCGCCCATTATTCTATACGCTTAATTCACTCAGTACCAATACCTCTATAGTGTATGAAATATGGTTATTCCGTCGATTGTACGATGTTCCGAACTTCGATTCGAGAGAAGCTGAAACAAGTTCAGAAGAGTTCAGGAATAATAAGCGCACCTTTGAAGTTGGAGATAAAAACATCCCTAAACCCTCATTCATGGGATGAAAATTGTACGAAAGACAGTGTATTCTTCGCTTTTGCTGTATATACGCGAAAATATAGAGATCTTTCGATATTCGTAGAAAAATCGGTTCATACAAATATCGCTCCCGATTTGGCCTTTTCCGCTCTAGAAACCACATATTTTACTCGATATTACTGCTTTAAATTTGTTCACAGTACCCTATAATTGGAAACATCTATTGTGTAATTGGTCCAGATCGGTTCAGATTTAGATATAGCTCCCCATACAAATTTCGTTCTCCATTTAACTTTTTGCACTCTAGCGATCACTTATTTTAACCAATTTTTTCAAATTTGGTACAACACCTTATATTTCAGCTAGAGACGTCTGTGGTGAAAGTGTGTCAGTTCGGTTCAGATTTAGGTTTAGTTCCCATACAAATTTGGCCCCCGGTTTGACTTTATCTGCTCTAAAAACCACATAATTTAATAGATTCAATAAAATTTGGCAGAACACCTCATACTTCTACTAGAAACATCTGTAGTGAACATGGTTCAAATCGGTTTAGATTCTATATAGCTCCATACAAATGTAGCTGCAGATATGTTTTTTTCTGCTATATTTCATATGGAAGCATACATGGTGAATGTGGGTCTCACCGGTTCATGACGTAGGACACCTACCAAAACCCTCACCGAATTGAAGTGTAATGGTGTAGAAAGTGGAGGTTGTCATATAGTCCGCTCTGTCCGACTTTAGCCTTTCCTTACTTGTTTACTTTTACTTTTTCACTTTTAGAGTAAAACCAAAGAAAGAGGATAAAAATGGTACCAATCCAAAAGCTGCAGTTAGACTGTCATGACTGACACCCTTAGGTTAACAATGGGATAAAATGGTAGCTGTAACTGAAATCATAAATGTGGTATGTATTCTCCATTGCCTGTGTGGAAGGTTGAAATATACACTGAAAGAATTTTCTTCATAATATTTATTTGTCTTATCCTCAGTGAAACTTTTCTTTAAAAAGTCGCCAAAGAAACATTTCATAAAATGTATGAAACATGTTTCATAAAGCACAAATCAATGAAAAGTGTCATAGAATTTATGAAACATTTCTTAGAAACTATCAAATGCAGTCCTTCATTCGAAGAAATTTTATTATAAAAATTCATTATTTTTCATAATTACGAATTTATGAAAATTTTCATAGATTTTATAGCTTCTTCTACATTAATTTTACAAAAGAGTTTCATAAATAGTAATAATTTATACTATAGTTTTCAATATAAAGCAAAAAGCAAAAAAGTCTGACTCGTTGACTAACCAATCAACACACACCACCATTGCGAGAGTCTCTGCAATGAATATGTCTTTGACCTAAATCAGAGAGAGTCTTTGCAATGAATATGTCTTTGACCTAAATCGGGGTGCACACTTACGTCAGAGTTAACAGAGTACAACTGAGAATTGCTAGCATTCAACGAATAAAGTCGACACACTAAAAATGTAGTTGTAAGTTATGAAACATTTCGTAAAAACTTCATTATATTTCATTGGTTCTGACATATTTCATAATATTTAAGAATTGTTTCTTTAATACTATGAAACCTTTCTTTGATCTCATGAAACTAAGATTCACTGATTGAACACTTTTGTTTTATGAAATGTTTATGAAAAAATTGTATGAAACATTTCATTTTATTTATGATTTTTTTTTTTTTTTTGAAACATTTCATTTTATTTATTAATTTTTCATACATATTAAGAAAAAATTCACAACATTTATTAAAAGCCTTTTATGAAATCAATTCATAAATATTATGAAGGAACATTATTTCAGCCATGCGAGGCACTTAAACGATGCGTACATTATGAATCAGTAACAAATATAACCATTTAATATGAAACCCTGTGTTTTCGATTAGAATTACATCCAAGTGAATTTTGGGACACCCTTTTGATGTCTGCCCATCTGAACGTACTTTGCTAAATTGAAAGAAATTCTAACTTGCTTTGAATGTTACAGGCAATAAACTGTGTCATATCATAATACCCTACAACACAGTGTGTAGCTATTATGACTCGAAATATTAAGCGTAGCCTTAATTTTCAAATGCCGCACCGACATTGACTATGTAACGGTCCAAAATGAATGAAAAGACATCTTTTTATGGATCCTAATGACTCACACTGTGTTACAACTGTTAAGCAGTGAATCAATACTTTAAATGTTTCCCCCTCCCCCTCTTTAATAATCGTTAAATCAAAATGTAACTTTTTTGGTAAATTGCACCTTTGTGTCTGACGACAGTGATACGCCAGGTCATAAATTATGTAGCACAGCCCCTATATCCAATTCAACCCATTAAAAGCCACTAAAAAGGTGATACTATCTTTTTCTGACCTAATACGAGCTAATGCGACATTGTATTATAAAACATGTCCCAAAATAACCATAAAAACCATATCGCTTGCCAAAGATCGCTCGTAAAAAAACATAAAACATATTCAAACCAAAATATTTGTATTTTACAATCCGATGGACAGAAACAACAAAACTACTCAACTTCTCAAGGCAAGGCAAGGTAAGTGTGAATCAATTAGTTTTGTTTGGGCGCAAACTCAACGCAAAAGCAGCTCTCTGGTGAGCCAAGAACTGAGTTCTAGTTGGAGGAGAGAAATGTTAGTAATTACATTTTTACGACAAGAAAAAACCCAAAATTTTTATTACTTTGAAAAGAGAAAACAGCAACAAACACTTTCAGTTCACAGCAGAGAAAACTATCTTTTCAACGATAATCGTTGTTGGTTGTTTTAGTTATTTGCAGCTAATTTTGGCTTGGAAGGCGACATAGTTGCCGTAACTAAAGCGAAGTGTCGGATTTGTTGTTCAACTTTTGAAATTGTTTTGGATGTAAAGAAAGGTCGTAAAGACCCTTTTTACATCCTACTCCATGTGATGTGACACCACAAGGAGGATAATTAAGACACGTTTCTCATACCTGTCTGTCTGACGAACTTTGAAATACTGCAATAAATTGAGAATTAACATTAAAAGTAAACTTTTGTTAACTTTAAGTTTCTCTAGATGTACTGTCCAAATACTGCAATACTGCTTGTTCACGAAACAATTTTTTTCTAATCACACATCTCATGTGACTCACAGATGATTACTATCCAGACTTGGTGCTTGTTGTGCTAGTTCACGCTAAGAGGTGAGATAAAAAGGGATTTTTATGAAAATCGTACCTTTAACGGGTAAATGGGGGAAATTAATTATAATGGTAGCATTGGCCTGATAAGACGGATGTAGCGAGAATTCTAACATTTTTCGCGAGATAAAAAATTATTATAGCAAAATCCAACTTCCTAAAGAGTACCAATCAAACATCTTAATTAAAATGGATCGAAATTTGTACTCTTAAATTGTAATTGGGGAAAAGGATAAAAATTGTATAAATTGTGCATATCTTCTGATTTTGTAGACGCGAAACATAAAGGTAAGTTTCGAAATTTGTACTTTTAAGTGGTAAACAGAACAAAAAGTCATAGACATTTTAGCAGCCAAGAGAAAAAAAGTTATACTTGCATGTCACAGAAGTTGAGAACATTCCGGTGAACACGGATATAAACATCGACATAGATAGACAGGCAGCAATGAAATCAATCATGTCACACACTGTCAAATCCAGGCTTGTGCTGAGTTGTAAAAGCTCACTACATGACCTCAACAACCATGTCGTCCGTCTCTGCTGGGTTCCCGGACATAGCAATGTCAAAGGAAACGAAATGGCAGATGAATTGGCTAGACATGGTTCGTCCTTGGAAATCGATAGAGCTGACAACTTAGCAGATCCACCGATTTGCACGTTCTATAGACTGATTGATTCATGGAAATGGTCACAGATGAATGAAGCATGGACTAATTTGTCAACCTACAGGATCGCCAGGGCCAAAGATCGATAAGAGCAAAACCAAAACTCTATTGGAGCTAAACAAGGCAGAAATTCGAACACTGATAGTTATCTACACAGGGCACTACTGCACTAGGAGTAGGATCTCAAGATGGCAGTTAGACATCGAAGATCACTGTCGATTTTGTGAGGATGAGAATGAGGAACATCGAACATATAATCTGCAGATGTCCAGCGCTATGTGTACGCAGAAATAAATACCTAGGAAGTTATTTCATCAGTAACATAGAAGATATTGCAACCCGCACCATTTATGACCTTTTGGGATTCTCAAAAGGTCGAAATCGGATCAGGGGTGGCTGCTTAGGGACAAGGATGTAACCACACAGACAGATGACGGCTAACAAAGAAAGAGAGCCATAAAGGCATACCACGAACAGTATACCGGATGACTCGACTTAATTTTCTTGCCTAGTCGTCAATCATTAAAAAACACCCACACATAGAAATATTAAAACACACCCCCATTCCACCCATATCACCATACTTCCCTCAATCCTCATCTCTCCCTTATCTATCTCCAAACACCACTTACTCCTTCCCAAATCCCATCACACCCTATCCCTCTCCTATAACCTTATACTTTCAGGAAATAAAAGGATTTGCACAATGGATCCAACTGGGTCCCCGAGTGTTCAGAATGCAGGAGCATTCTGGTCCTTACAACCAAACCAAACCATGTCACAGAAGTTCAAATCGTACGGAAATGAAAACGAAAACGATTTTAACTTCTCTACAAAATGAAAAACGTAAACCATGAAGAAATTGAAATTGGTAATTTTAACGAAAAAGTAAACTGATGCCACATAATGTAACGGAGGATATTTTTTAACCGAATTTTCTAAAAAGTTCATGTTTCTTATTATTTATTTATTATTTTATTTATTTTACCATAATAAACATAATAGAAATAAACATGCATAGAAATAATTATTCTTGTAATGAACCTATTTTGTGATCATTGATCAATTTAATTAATAAGAAATTTGCTTTGCTCGCTTCTTATCAATAAATTTATTCGAATTTTAGATTTATTACTTTTAGATTTTAAGCAAGTCTATAAGAATATGTTTCCATAGACTATTAAAATAAAATAAAAATATGACTTTTTCTACGAAAATTGCAAAACTTTCGAAAACTGAAGAAGCAAAATGTTACGTTTTTGAAAACGTAAATTTATTTGTTTTCGTAAAATTTCTGTGACATGTCTGATAATTTAATTTTCAAATTTGTCTATATTTATGGGAAACACTAAAGTGTTGCTGCTTAAATTGTGAAAGCAGTCTGTACATTAGGGTAAGCTTTTTGGGGGTGTTTTTTTTGGCTCACCTACAACGTGTTAGACAATGATGTTACCTTACCATGGAAGTACTTCCTTAGGAAGCACATTTCACAGAATAATAAAATGTACTTCGTAATATAATTAGAAATATATTTTACAATTCCATACTAAAAATTCGTTCCCATTCACTTGTGAAAATGCTATTCGTAAAATATTAAGGGATATTGACACAATATCGATTTTTTTGGAAGATGTTTAAAAGAACTTCCACAAAAGCGTGAAAAGTGCACATTTGGATTTGGATGCGATTAAAATATTCTTCCTACGAAAGTACTTCCAATTTTTTTGCTGCGTTCATTCGAATGAGTGCTAAGAAGCACTGCATGTTTGATGGTTACATGACATATTCTCATAGGTGAAAGTCATTTATTTTTGGACGCGTTTATGGGTGAACATTACGAATAGTTTCATAAAAATTAATTCGACTATTTTTATATGCGGACAACTTATTACGATACACTTAATATAGATACATCTTCTCAGTTTTGTTATAATAATAAAGAAGCAACGCTAATGATGTAACAGAAAAAATATTTGATTATTTTACATTTTCTATAAATGAAAGAGTGTTAAAATATTTAACAAATGTACTTATTAATTCTGGAAAAAAATAGAATTTTAATTTATAATAAGAGATGACCTACATTTTAGAAGAAAAATTCGCATTTGAAATTCTGTTTAGAATGAATTCTCTCGGATCCATGCTTCAAGACCAATGAAAGTGTCATTCTTTAACAAGTACTTCCATTTTTGCTGGGAATGAGTGCTGAATAATATTTTTGGAAGTATCTTTGAAGGACTTCTTTATATGAAACTTTATTCGAATTTGAGAAACTATTTAGAATGAAGTCTCTTGGGTGCCTTATTTGAGGTAACAAAGTTCCGTTGGAAAATAAAAATAAGTATTTTAAATACTTATTCGCACTCTATGATACCGGTAGAAGTGTCAACTTAAAGAGGATAGTATCTGCTAAATGTACTTCAAATTGTACACTTATATCTATATTATTTTAACATTAACACTAATTTCAAAATTTCCAGTTTTCAAAAGTAAAGCATGAAAAAACTATATAAACTAAGGGGGAAATTTAAATGGTTACTAATGGTGCACTAATATAGATAAAACCATGCAATTTTAAGCATTTTTAACAGATATTCTCCCCTTTAATTTGAAACTTAAATAGTGCGAATAGTATTTAAAATAATTTTTGAAAAATTGTATCCTTCGTAACTTTGTAGTCATTTTAATGGGCAACAGGATTATTGAAAACGTGAATTAAGTCTATTTCGCCTATAGTTTCAGACGCATGTCATCCGGTTCAAGTTATCACAATCGAAATGATTTGTAGCCTTTGTGTTGTTTGATTAGTGATCGACTTCTGGTGTGTTTGAATGTTATACAATAGAATATGGAAAAAGTTAACCGAAATTTCCCATTGGTAAATAACATTTTCGAACTATTAAATTTAATAGCGGTTTTCTAATTGAAAAAAATACAATAATGAACATAAATTTAAATAACACTCTTATGACTTACGGGTAAATACTAGTTTTTATACCTTCGCACACTTATGTATTTTTATTGGAACTCAAATTCATGAAATGCACCAAAATTTGTATTTTGTGCGGTTATGTACTTTTTCACTGTCGTACAGTGTTATTTATTCGAAATATATTTCTCTATAAATTGGATTAAAAAGTAGAGATTGAGATCTTTTCTGCGATATTAATTCAGATTTTAGTGTCCATAAATTGATGTCAACATTTGCATACGTTAAAAAGATATAAACATTTCTTAAAATTTAGTTTTGATATTATTTTTGTTATTTAAGTCAATGAAAATATATATTGCTAGTGCAATAAGTGGACTAGGAACGTGAAAATCTTTAGTAAAATACAGCAGCGATAGTCTGATAATAACACCGTCCAACAAATTTAGACTTTTTGAATGGAGCAGTAAGCGACCCTATAATTCTGAATGGGCATATTGAGTAGACCATTTTTGCAAAATAAAGTTATGGTCCACCTTGTCTGAGTTTCTTCTTACAGCGGGTCACAGTTTTCATTTTTTGGTCGAAGGGGGCATTATACTAAGCGAAAAAAGTCTTGTAAGTTAATGTTAGACAGAATGCTTATTGTCAGAACTATATTGTGGAATCATATGATCTTATTTTTTTAACGTGATCTACCGAAATGTTCCCATTTTGGGTCGAAAAAGATCTATCTTCCAAAAAAGGTCGCTATTCTCTTCCAAAAATGCTGATGTAGTGTATTACATTCACCAAAAAGTATTTCATTAGGTTTTATATGGTGGCGCAGAATGAGCTGTATGGTTTAAATTAATTTATGTGATTTTTGTCAAATACAGAATTTTTTGATTGATTTTGAAAAATGATGTCCGTTAAGAGGGACCATTTTAGCTTCGTACATACGTGCTCTTTGTAACGCATTTCCATATTTTTTGCAAAATATTGGGTTGAAAAGTAAAATTAAATTCACAAATAAAATTGAAAACATTCTCATTCTGTGCCACCCTGTACATTTCCAATTGTTTATGAGACTTTCACAAATGCCATAAAATTTGCACCACAAACCATTTCTCCATAAACAACAACACAATTTAATTAAGTTCTAGACAACATTTGAATACTTACAAATGTTGCAGATCGACGATAAGACGGACTTGAATCTTGAGTTTCAACAACCACTATTCGTCTTCTGGTACGCAGTTGCTTTTAAACTTCTTCGGGGTTTTTAGTTTTGTCCGCATCACAAAAGATGTCAACATTTATAATAGAGATATTTGTTCTTTGTTCCACGACCGTAGACCATAGACCGTAATCAAAGTTCGTTGACCGTCAAAACTATTAATTTTTTTTTCTAAATTCCTCCTCAATTAAATCTATACATGTACCCTTCACTAGAGAATTCACAGAATTGGAAAGAAGACAATACGAATCTGAGGCCAAGAAAAAAACACATCGATTAAACAACAAACACTGTAATTAATTACACAATTGGGACAAGTTTCTATTTCTATTTTTCTGTAGGACAGAAGAATACAAGAGACACAGCGAAAGGGAGAGAGAGATTTAGAATCAATCTGTACTGATAGAAGATTGTAATTAACAGGGATCCGAAAACGATCCACCAAAAGAACGAAACGACAGGTAGAAAAAGACGGACATTGTTACATCTCTATTAACTTTAAAAAACTAATAGAAAAGAGGGCAAAACGGGATTTTGTGTGGCATCTTCGGTGATGTATGCCTGCAAGACACTTGGTGTGCGACAACATTACTTCGTTTGTAATGTTTTGTCTTCCTGCAGGTGCAACATTCTTTTAGTTTTCGTGAAGAATACTTAATTTTCATGCGTTTAATGTTCTTCTCCATCATTTTGGTGAACGGACCTCCTCTCCAAAAGTGCAAACTTTTTAATAAAAAAGTTTAATTTTCAAATTAAAAATCAGCGATTAGTATATTTTGACTTTTTTACTAAAAAATATTAAAACATCCCTGCGGTAAATAAAGGCATGAAAAAATATTTTAGTATAAACCCCAAATATTGAAACATATTTTCCCTCCTTGTCATTATTTTCTGAGATATTTATTCTACACGATTCCATTTCGTAACGATTTAGTTTATTTTACGCAATGTTCAAAATGAATTTGTTTTTGTCAAAAAATATACTTTTTAAGAAATATTTAGTTTTACGCGTATTAGAGCACAATTAATTGTATGAAAGTTAAGGTCTAGAAAGTTATCAATGACAAAATCAAATTACAAAATTAAATTAAAACATTTTAGACTTTCGGAATCAATAAAATATGGAATTTGTAAGCACCGGCCGGGCCGAACTTTATATACCATCCACCATGGATTTTACTCCACAAAAGCTGTCGATTTTCGTAGAAGTGCAGTAACATTACAGGAAAATGTATTTTTTTAATATAGCCAAACTAAAACAAATAAAAATATTGAAAAATTTGAACTGGGATATTGTCCTGGCTCAAGACCATTTTGCTTCTATATTTAATAGAATGCAAATTTATATACAAATGGCATGGTGACATTTATTACTTGGCTGCAGACTACCACGATCATGATTTCGACCATGTCAAAAGTCTTCTCAAGTGGCTTCGCAGCGACTTTTCAACATCAAACCCTAAGGTTGAGATGATTCTCACAAACGAACGAGAAGCACAACTCACTTGCCGAATTTGCGTTTAAAAAATCGCACCAAGTAATAAAGCACACATGCCATCTTACAAGCATCTCATTGAGTTGCATATGTAAGTATGTGTATATGCAGGTATAGTTACCCAGCAAAATGGTCTTGAGACAGGACAATATCCCAGTTCAAATCAAATATTGATTACAGACCAAAAAAAATGCAAACGAAAAAACTAAAACAAATAAGCGTTGGCACGGCAGAAGTATTGCTGGGTAACTATACCTGCATATACACATACTTACAAATGCAACTCAATGAGATGTTTGTAAGATGGCATGTGTGCTTTATTACCCAGATAGGAAGATACCTTTCGACATATATAATATACACTATCATATATTTTACGAATTAATGTTCCAAAAATACCTAAAATTCGCTAAAATTATGAAAAATTTATTATTTACAAAAAATATATAAATTCCCAAAAGGCTACACGAAATAACCCCCAAACGTAGAAACGAAATAAGTCCTAAAATAAAATGAAATAATACCCAAAAAGCAAAATTAAATAAATTCCAAACTAGATTAAAGAAACCCCAAATTGGAAATGAATGAAACCCCAAAGACGTGGATGCATCTCATAATAATATAACCTCCAATGAAAAATCGAAATATCACACAATGAAACAAGCTCCAAGAAATAACCCCAAATTAGCTTTAGTCTGCGTAGCAGGTATGTCCACCTCGGACGATAAAATCTTTAAGCCAACGCAGATAAACTTAACTCTGCATAGCCGTTCACCAGAGAAGAAAAACTTTAAGCCCGGCTAAAAACTGTCAACGTAGGAAACCTTTATTCAAATTTTTTGAAAGTTAAATAAACCCCAATGAAAATGAAGTAATACCCAAAAGCAAAAGTAAGATGAAAGTATCCCCAGAATATATTTTGGGGGTAATTTCATTCGAGCGTTATTTCACTATGAAATAATTCACAAATTGAAATAACTCCCGAAATTAATTAAGTTATCCGCAATTTATTTTTTCCATTTTTTGGATTATTTCATTTCTTCGTTTAGTGGTTGTTGGGGTTTATTTCGTAGTACCCAAAAGGTGGGAAAATGCTTTCCAAAATTTTCGATTTTCCTTTTCTACCTTTTCAGTAAAGGTTGCGATGCATTTTTTCAACGTTTTTATTTGTTGTGGTGAATTTTAAGTTTTTTTGTTGAACTTTAAATTCATAAAATATTGAGTGGCCAAAATTTGTATTTTTGCGAAAAAATATCACAGTCGCACTGTGATTCGGTATGTACACGTAAAAAAGAAGGATTTTTTGAAATTCGTATTTTTAGGGGATACATATGAAAAAGAGGGATAAAATAGTACCAGCCAGACCGCTGAAGAGAAGTACACTAAACTACACATACTTTGTCCACACCCAGAAAAATTGTATTCCTAAATCTGAGTAAAATCCATACTACAATTTAGTTCAACAATTTTACTCCAGTTCAGTAAAAATTTCCTTAAAAGTAGGAAAATTAACTATGTATGAGTAAAGTTTCCTTCTTTCAAAGTCATAGTAAATAGTTCATTTACTAGAAATAGGATATCAAATTTACTTAAAAACATTTCTTGGGATCTAATCGAAAATTCTTAGAATTGAGTAAATTCATACTTAAGTGGAAGAATATTTCCAAGATTTTAAGTAAGAAAAAATCAGGATTTTTTTGTATGAAAAATTCCATTTAGGAAATGAGTTTTCTTCATACATTTAAGTATTAATGAACTTACAAAAACTCACTTGAAATTGTTTATAAAATTCTTGAATAATCTAAGAAACAATTCTCGTTCGTTTACAGAGACTTATTTCATAAATACTTCAAGTATTATTCTAAACTACCACTTCGAAGGCGCATATCTTGGAGTAATAGCTAAAATTTTTATGACAGAGGTATCATGAAACTTTTGAGAAATATTTAATGTTGCCATTTTTTTGTATTAGGTTTGCATACACTGAAGCAAAGCCATTTGTTTGCATTTTTTAGTTAAATTGCACTTATTTTAAGTTAAAAACAAGTAAGGAAAGGCTAAAGTCGGGCGGGGCCGACTATATGATACACTCCACTTTCTATCCGAATACAATTCAATTCCGTAAAAAAGTGAAGGATTTTTTGTATGTTTCCTAATCATAGGCTAATATCACCTAACCTAGGGGTATATCCAAACATGGAATGAAGTGACCCATTTCACAATAGGTTCTTCCAGTTCAAGTAAAACGTGTTATGCTCACTTTGAAGTAATTCGGTGAAAATACGTTGTTTCTGGGGCGAAAATATTAAGCCGGGAGCGAAATTTGAAATCTGATCTGAATCTCGCTTCCTTTTGGGTATTACAAACAAATGCACAAAGACATAATACTCACGTGGAGTGTATAAAGATCCTCAGTTTAAGTAAAAATTTACTTGTTTTAAGGAAAAAATCAGCAAAAATGTCCTCAGTTTATTAAGTATATATTTACTTGATTGAGTAATAATTTACTTAGTTTCAGGAAAATTTCAGCAAAATTGTACTTAAATTTAGTAAAAATTTACTTGGTTTTAGGAAAAAATTACTGGAATTTGCCTCAGTTTGAGTAAATATTTACTTGATTTGAGGAAAATTTAACTAGAATCAAGTTCAAAGCATGTACTATTTTCAAGGAAAAGATGAGGAAATATTGCTCTAGCGCTATACGAAGTTCAATTTTCCTATATTTTAGTTCATTTTAACTCATTATAGGGTTGACTTTTTTCTGAGTGCATGTACGTATTTCGTATCCTATAAGTGGATAACTCATCTCTGGAAACTGGAACTTCTGTACAGAGTGCTTGCGTTGCGATATTGTTATCAGTCATATTTATTTACATTTTTGAAAATTTATATATGTTTTATATCTACACCCACAGCGCAAGATCATGATCTGCATTTTTATCAAAATAGTAAGACCATTGAAAATTTCTCTCTCATTTTCATGGGTTAAAGTAAACTTATGTGAAAATAAGGCTCTTATTTATAAAAATTGGTTGGATTTTAGCTAACATAGGATAAGATTGGATATCCCACTGAAAGGCAGCCCTTTTCAGCATTGCTTACACCTGACAAACAGTTTTTTTACTACGAATAAATGTCTAATAGTAATTGATGATGTAAAGCCAGTTATAATGGTTAGATCGTTTGACCTTCGATCACATGTCAACATCAGCACCAATAGTTTGGATTAAAGAACAACATTGAAGATAAGGTTTATCCTTCATTTAGTGAATAGGAAGATACTGACAATGGGGATGATAGGTATTTTTCGATAGATTACAGATTTGAAACACTTGCTGCTCCATCGTGCAAAGGTGACCCTTTAGCATGTGCTTCCAAGGCCACTATAAAACCTAGTATTCCTCATCTTGTACTTCTTCTTTGTTATCGTAAACATCAGATAATGATGTTGTGAAAAGGGACATGCGATATAAACAAACAAACAAAAAACAATGAAAAACTGTCAGCCAAAAACAACATTTAGGCTGACAGATCTCAGATCTTGAGAGAGTTAGGGCAGCACACACAGGCTGGTTGGCGGAAGAGGCAAAACAACAGCAACAACTAACGTTAGATGGACGGAGGAAAAATGACGGATGACTTTTCGTTCGAAATGACACTTGTTATTATCGTTTTATGTATTCATTCAGTCATTCATTCACCATTTGGGACTAGAGTCGCTGGTGCTCGTGCTCGTACCCGTACCTCATGACCCCATGGCCCATGGTGGTGATACATCATTTTTTCTGCTTGCTCGTTACAACAACAGCAGCAACAAATCGAAAACAAAATATTGTTGTGGTATGCCTCTGTTTTTTCTTTCTTTCTTTTTTTTGAGGAGGAATTTTGACATTTGTGGAAGCCTAATGAAACAACACGCACAGATGGACGGCTGGATGGATTGACTTATAGGCAATGGCAGAGCAGCAGCAGCAGTCACACCAAACAGCGGCAGTAGCTGAAACAATAGCGGCGCTGGCCGAAGACCACCACAACAATAGATGAGATGCCTGGCTGGCTGTCTTCGAACAAATGAAATGATGATGTGTTTGACGAAAGGGCCCAATTGACAGACACCAATCACAACAATCAGCCAAACAGTCAATTGTAACGTGAACCGTTTACCCCAGTCGCTCATAGACACCAACCTCAACCACACCGTTCGACACTTGACACAAAGCGCTTAACACCACTTGACAATAGAGAACGCGTGTTAAGCGCCACCGTAACAAACTACGAACACAACAGCGGATTACGCATGCGCATTTACATGCGTAGAATACTGTGTGGATATTGAGTGAGTGTTGAAAGTGATTTGAAATCGATAGGATGGGATTTTCAATGAGGTTTTCCATTAGCTCTCTTAAGTGTGGGATGATGGAGTGTTTAAATAGTGAAGCTCAACTCAAGATAAACGGCTGTCGTCATTTATTGTGAATATGGTTTGCTAATTCCAGGATTTTCTCATTTCATGGGAAACGGGAATGAAAATGTAATTCCCAGGAATCGTGGAAAAATGTGAAACCCTTTATGTATATGTCCAATATGGTTTAGCAACGCAATTTGTCTTTATAGATGGTACGCAATGAAAAGTGAACACATTCAAAAGATTACCATTTAAAATATTCCAAAAAATAATTAAAATTAAGAGACTTGCTAAGGTGGCAACACTTTTATCCATTGGCTTTATTTAAACAAATCAGAGATAAAAATCTAGCACCACCTTACCCGGTAACTACGAGAGTAGTAAGCTACTTTCTTATTAAGCGAGTAAATTTCAAAAATAAAGCTAGTAAGCCCCATCGATCAGGCCTATTATATTTTGCTGCTGCAACTGTAATCCATTTTCCCTTTCTTTAAACTACATATTTCATAAAATCACTCATCTTCAAAGTCAGAGGAATGTACACTCGAAATTTTACGATTGCAGCTTCTGCGGTATCATTTTTATACCCTCCACCTCCAGGATGGGGGTATACTAAGTTTGTCATTACGTTTGTAACACCTGGAAATATCGACCTGGGACCCTATACAGATAGATTCTTTATCGTCATAAAATTCTAAGACGATTTGGCTATGTCCATCCGGCCGTCTGTTGAAAGCTCGCATCTTCAGGAAAGGTGTGTGAATGCATGAATACGTCTTATGAGTGATATCGGCCCACAGAGAAATTTTTTTCCCTCACAATGACTGAAAATACCCCTAATATTTATAGTATTTCAGCATCTTTTTTGAATACGTATGTTTACATTTGTTTGAAATTTGATATGCACATTCCACTTATAGCATTAACGCGCACCATAAAGTGATTATTATTACTAGGGGAGTACGTATCAAACGACAACAGATCTAATTGAGTAGATACATAATATAAAATTATTTTTTCCATATTTGTACATTAAAAATGGTTAAAATGGGAATAGAATAGAATGAAGTTCATCTGATGCGTAGACACGTAAAATAAAGTGATTTTTCGAAATTCGTACTTTTAGTGGGTAAAATGGAAAAATTGGATAAAAACGGAGGGAAAAGAGGGATACAAATGGTATCCACTAAACAGCTAGAATTATGAAATTCGTACTTTTAAAAGAGTAAAAAGTACAAAGGATACATACCCACCAAATAGACGCAGCTAGAATCATGGAATTCGGTGTATAAATTTCTGTGACTGCATTGACTTTCAAAATTAAAATTACTTTTACCAAATTCGTACTTTTTCACTTTTGCAGCAAAAAATGGGTAGAATCAGGTAGTTAGGTTAGCTTGTACTGTGCATTTAAATTAGGATGACTGTGCCTAATTCTAAGCAAATCGAGTGAAATCGGGAGCGTCATTTGTATGGAGGCTACACATTTGCGTAGGAGGGGTGGTCCTGGGGGCTAAGCCATCCCCCGAAAAATGTTTACCCCCTCCAGAATTTTAAATTAGTATAATACAATTTGTAGTATTTGTCTGTGTCACACAAAGTCTTATTTTATTTTTTTAAGTGCTCAATTTTTGTCAGTGTTGAAAAAAGTGAAAATCATTGTCAACACAAAAAGAAAAAATATGAGTTTTCAAATTGAACGTGAAAAAAGTGTTGGCTAGAAGTTGTTTCATCAGCTTTTATAATTTCGCAAATAAAGGCTACAGCCGCTGCCAAGTTATTTTTGTATTGCTGTTTATTTATTTTATTCAAATTTTATTAAAAATTAAATTGTCAAACATCTAGCTGTTTGTGAGTAAGTAAATACAAAACATATTCATGTGTAAACATCCCTAATGTTTAAAATCGTTGTGGAACATTCGTTAATGGCAGTGACTTCTTTAATTGTAGTATTTACACAAACAGCTTAAAACCTGAACCGAATGGGGGTACAATGTTATATTAGGGCAATTTTTCTTTAAGATTGGATAACAAGCTGCGATAACAAAAACGTTAAAACAAATTTAATTTGTTGCTCAAAATAAAAAAAAAACATTTTTATACACTCCACGAGAGTATTATGTATTTGTGCATTTGTTTGTAATGCCCAAAAGGAAGGGAGATAGACCCATTGTTAATTATACCGATCGACTTAGAATCACCTTTTGAATCAATTTGGCAATGTCTGTCTGTTTGTCCGTCCGTCTGGCTGTCCATCTATTCTCGTAATCACGATACAGGTCGCAATTGTAGCCAAAACCAAATGACACTTTGCACAACGAAGTTTTTCGGGATAAGGACAAACTCTATATAATTTGAAGAAAATCGGTTCAGATTTAGATATAGCCCCCATACGAATTTTACTCCCGATTTGACTCTTTTCACTCTAAATACCACATATTTTAACAGATTTTTTTTCAAAATTGGAAAAACATCTTATATTTCAACTAGAAACACCAGCAGTGAAAATGTGTTATATCGGTTCACATTTATATATAGCTCCCATACAAATTTAGCACCCGATTTGACTTTTTCCGTTCTAGAAACCATATATTGTATCAGAATATCTTCAGATTTGGCAAAACATCTTATATTTAAACTACGAACAGCTATGGTGAAAATAGGTCAGATCGGTTCATATTTGTATATAACTCCCAGTCAAATTTCGCACCCGATTTGAATTTTTTTGCTCTAGAAATCAAAAGTTTTACCAGAACTTCTTCAAACTTGGCAAAATACATTATATTTCAACTAGAAACTCCCATGGTGAAAACGGGGCAGATCGATTCAAATTTATTATAGCTCCCATACAAAATTTAATTTCTAATTTGACTTTTTCCGCTCTAGAAACCACATGTTTTAACAAATCTTCTTCAAATTTGGCAACATATCTAATATTTCAACTAGAAAGACTTATGGTGAAAATGGGTCAAATCGGTTCAGATTTATATATAACTCCCATACAAATTTCGCTCCCGCTTGACATTTTCCGCTCCAAGTATTTCCTTCAAATTTTCCATAACACGTTATACTTTAACTAGATGCACCTATGGTTCGTTCCATATTTGGATATAGTCCCGATACATGTATTCTTCTCGATTTGGCAAAGTGGGTCAGGTCACATCGACCTATGATTAGGACACATACAAAAATCATCCCCGATTTCACTTTTTTCGAATTGAATTGTATTCGGATAGAGAGTGGAGTGTATCATATAGTCGGCACCGCCCGACTTTAGCCTTTCCTTACTTGTTTTTTTTTCACATTGTCGCCGACTACAATATAAATATTTGTATCAAAACAAATTTTCAAAAAACAATATTTTGTTTTGACTTCTTTGATTTAGCCTGGATAGTTATCCCAAATTTTTAACATAAAATAATTTTTTAATATTTGCTTTCGTACACACATTGATATTGTTTTAATTTGAGTGAAATTTAACGTTTTGTTTAGATTTTTGTTTCGTAGCTTAGTTACCTTAAAGATAATTAGCCCTATTATCCGTGCGGCTATAAATATTTTTTGACTTTTTAACAAAAAAGATATAACAGAAGAATATCCCTCCTACGCCTAAGTCTGAACTGATTTGCTCCTTGGCCCGGAAAGCTTACTTGTGCCAATTTTTATTATGATCGGGCTATAATTGCTTTGACTACAAGACTAAATGGGGTCTATCTCGTTTCTTTTTGGTGTTACAAACCTAGTGGAGGGTATAAACAGTGTCAGTGACTGTAAAGTATGCCAACTGGAACGATAAAATATGACTGGATTATTAAGATCTAAGTAACTCCTAGTAAAATATGATGAAAGTGTCAAAACATCAATTATCATTTTAATTTCCTATAAACATTCGTGTGTACATTAAAGTGGCTCCAAAATAAACGCTGTCTATATTCCCTATTAAAATGAAAGATTGGTTTGTTTTATATGTTCTCCCAAAATGTTTCGCTGGGCGTGTTCAAAATATCCTATATAAATCAGGGTTTTCGTGAAAATAATTGAAAATTAAAGTTTGGCCCGATCCTTTTCAATCCATATAAAAAAACTTTCAATATGACCCAGTACGGTTTTTTACGATTTTAGTGAAATTTTTGGTGCATTTTTTATAAAATCCCGAATAACTTCCACATTTTTAGTTTGATTTGTGTTATGGTTTGAGCAGTATTAATCCCAGTATCATTTTTTAGAACTTCATAACCCATTGAGAGCACCACATTTTTTCAAACTGTTGTTCATGAATGGTTTCTTGGATGCATATGTTCCAAAATTCAATTATTACTTTAATTTGGTATCTAATTTTTAACTTTTGTAGATGGGCTACAATTTTATTATTTAGTTTTACAATTTTCGTCGTGACAGGAAAAAAAAAGAAAAAGTTATCAAATATATAATTTTTACGATTAAAATTGATTTTTTTTCTGTTTACGTTTAACATCGCTGTCGTTTGCGATCTTTATCTTAAATTATTATTTTTCTGAATAGTCTGACTCCTTAAGAAACTGTGGGGACTTCAGTGTTAGCAAATATAGACAGCGGGAACGAATCTAATATTCGCATTTGTATTGTAATGCGGGTGCGTTTGAGACTTTCCCCAAGCAAACGATGTTACCAATTAAGGATTCTACAAATTAAGAATATTTATAATGTGATTATGCAAAGATAGTCAGTCCACTGATTAATTCAACATTAGTCGAGGGTTTGCCCACGGGTTTGGGTGAAACAATTTCCCGACACTTCATCGAATAATGGGGTTGGTAAAAGTAAACGTCTGTTAACGTCCAGCACATTACCGAGCGCATAAAATTGCTCTTCCCTAATGAAAGTCTGGCTCTAGCAAAACTAACTTTTACAATTATTTGAAAATTATGTAAATTACTCGCAACTAAAATGAATAATAATAAACACAATGACCGTATAACGCAATTTTCATAGAGTTTTTCATTTCATTTTGGCTTTTCTTTTTCTTTTTCTCTTTGTT
This sequence comes from Polietes domitor, assembly GCA_947397865.1. Classification (NCBI taxonomy): domain Eukaryota; kingdom Metazoa; phylum Arthropoda; class Insecta; order Diptera; family Muscidae; genus Polietes; species Polietes domitor. The sequence goes on along the minus strand of OX377619.1, from coordinate 89,243,873 downwards.
TTTGTTCATCTTGAGTTTATTTATACACACATTAAATCATTTTTGTAATAAAAAATAACAAAAAAGAAGAAACTATCCGCCGGAGAGCTGCAGATAGTGAGACGTGGATATTTTTATATAAAAACCAACCATTGTTTCGCTTAAGTTTTTGTTTAACAAACAATTGCTGTTAATTCACCTAAGAAATGCCGACGAACTAGAGAAACGGAAAGGCCAACAACAACAGCAACAACAACGAAATACTTTAATGTCGCGGTCGGTCCCCGGCGACGTTTGTTACTTTTATTTCGAGTTAATTAATTTCTTCGCTGTTCACATTTTCTTTCAACTGGAGATGATCTATTACAAATTTCTCGCTCGTAAAAAAACAAGCAGCAACCAACAGCTAGCTCCAGCTACAGCTACAACTATGAATATGTAACGAAATTAGCATATTTTATTAAATTTAATGTATCACTTGCTTTCAACTCAACTCCTCTTCATAATTTTCCACACACCGTCGCCAAAGGTTTAGATATGTAAACAATGATAAGCGTTTGCTAGGTTTTCGGTTTCATGTGGGAGAATTGCCGAATTGTCCGGCACAGGTCGCTGCCGCACTGAACTGGACTGGACTACATTTCACACACCACCGCACCGAATTGAACTCCATACCCTTCGTACCATGTCCAGTGGGACGGACGGACGGACGGATAGTAAAGATGGTTTTGGTAAGTGGTAACTGACCATGTCATAATTTAGCGTTTTTTGGTTATTGTTGTTGTCGTCGTTGTTGGTGGTGCTGGGTAAAGAGAAAGAAAAGTGCGTTAAAAGGCATCTGCAGCCAAGCGTAAGAATGGCCGAAAACACCTTCCTACACTCCAAAACGACAACAAACCCACCTATCCCACAGATGTGAGTACAACATTTCGACAGACATCACGCACAGTGGGTGAGTTTTTTTGTTTATTTTATAGTGCTGCAGTTTGCAATTTAAATTTTACGCAACAACAAAATTTGTGTGGAAGACCTACAAATTTATTTTTTGTGTGCGTTGAGTCTTCACCAATCAACACCAGTTTTTGTAGATATTTTTATACCCTCCACCTCCAGGATGGGGCTACACTAACTTTGTCACTCCGCTTGTAACACCTTGAAATATCGTCCTGAGACTATATATATATACTATATATATATACTATATATATAATGGATATAATACTTCAATTCATAAAGTAAATATAATGGAGCAATCATAAATATCCTAAATATTGGGGGATAGAGAGTGTATTTTCAGCTACAGTCGTTTGGTTGGTTGTATTTCCATCCTATTTTAATTTCAAAAGTATAAATTTTGAAAATACATTATCTCTCACGAACGCAGTATAATACAACTTCATTATTCTAACATTTTTTGTCGTAAAAGCAACAAACAAAAAAATATTTTACGTGGCTATGCAGTCAGAGGAATGTACACACCGAATTCCATGATTCTATCAGCGGTCATTTTGTTGGTACCATTTTTATCCCCTTTTTCCAATTTTGCCCCCTCAAGAGTACGACTATCCAAAATCTCTTTATTTTACGTATCTACACAATTAGAGGGATGTACACACTGAATTTCATCATTCTAGCTGTATTCGTTTAGTTGGTACTATTTTTATCCCCTGTAGCCATTGTATCCCTTGAAAGTACGAATTTGGAAAAAACGTTTTATTTTTCGTGTCTACGCAGTCACAGGAATGTATACTCCGAATTTCATGATTCTAGCTGCTGTCATTTGGTAGGTACTATTTTTATCCCCTTTTACCATTTGAACCCCAAAAAGTACGTATTTTGGAAAGTAATTTTATTTTACGTGTCTACGCAATCAGAGGAATGTATATATCGAATTTCACTATTCTAGGTGCAGCCGTTAGGTTGGTACTATTTTTATCCCTTTTGCCCCATTTAACCCCTTTAAAGTACGAATTTAGAAAAAATACTTTTATATTATTTATCTACTCTATTAGAGGAATGTACACGCCAAATTTCGTGTATATATCTGTTGTCGTTTGAAAGGTACCATTTTTATCCCTTTTTGTCCCATTTCGCCCCCTACAAATAAAAATCACTCTATGGTGGCCTTTTATGCTATAAAGGGAATGCGCATTGCGAATATCAAGTAAATACAAGCTAGTATGTCCAAAAACATGCATAAATACACAAAATATTAGGGATATTTTCAGTCCTTGTGAGGGAAAAATTTTTCCCTCTAGGCCGATTTCGTCCACTTTCAATCCCAACCGATCTACAACCATAAGACACGTTTAGGAAAAATTTGAACCTCCTAGCTCATTTCGTTCGGCCGTTATCGTGCTTTCAACAGACAGACGGACAGACGGACATGGCTATATCGTCTTAGAATTTTACCACGACCCAGAATATATATACTTTATGGGGTCTCCGATGAATATTGCGAGGTGTTACAAACGGAATGACAAAGTGAATATACCCCCATCCTGGAGGTGGAGGGTATAAAAATTGTACTTTTGGAATTAAAATAGAATAGAAATACAACCAACCAAACGGCTTTAGCTGAAAATTCACCCACTATCCCCACATTATTTAGGGTATTTTTTTTTAATTGACTTGAAGTATTATTTTGATATATATGTAAAGGGTGTTTTTTATTGGGGTATAGAACTTTAAGTTGGCATCACTTTTTTAACTGGCGGCCATTTTGTCAGCTGTCAAGTGATTAATATTTAGTTTGGTTTGCCATTTCATCATGAACAGATTGACAAAAGAACAACGCTTGCAAATCGTGCAAATTTATTTCGAAAGTAATGGTTCAGTTCGCGAAGTTCACCATTTCTTGTAATCAAAGTACAGGTCGCAATTGTTGTTAGAACTAAATGAAACTTTGCACAACGAAGTTTTATGGGATAAGGACGATCGCTATTTAATGTGAGGCAAATCGGTTCGGATTTAGATATTGCTCCCATACAAATTCTACTGGTTATCGTTATTGCATCAGGCATGGACAGTAATTAGTCGCGCTCGTCGAACTCGTACTGTATTTTCCCCAATTTTTTCTCTTTCGAAAAAATCATTTTTTCTCAATTGTTTTTGGAAACTTTTCTAAAAACCACTGTTTCTATGTGAACATAGAATAATAAATAACTTTAGTCGAACATATAAGCGGGTGTTATTGGACTTATATTTCCAAAATAAAAGTACAAATATTAAGGATACCTTCGGCGAAAAGTTGAATTTTAGTAAAAAATAAAAAGAAAACAATAAGATTGCATTCCACAAAGGCTATCGATTTGACAGGAGTGCAGTAACATTACAGGAAAAGTTTACTTCTTTTAAAAACAAACATGTAGTCGTTTTATCCCCTTTTGCACCATTTTATCCTCTACGAATGAGAATCACTTTATGGTATAAGGGGAATCCACATACCTAATATCAAGTAACTATAAGCAGACGTATTAAAAAAACATGCTGAAATACTCTAAACAAATATCTTCATTCCTTGTGAAGACCCTATGGACCGATTTCGCCCAGAAAATTTATCCAAAGTTATCCATTAAAATTTTTTAACATCATTTTCAAGTTTAGAAGCCAAAATACATCAGAAAATGTTAAACATGGCCCTTTGGAAACATGTTGTTGCATAATATACAATATAGTTCTTTTCTTTGATTAACATCTATTTATTTACAAAAAAAAAAAAAACAATATAATTCTTTCCGTAATTTTAGTAAACAAAAAATATCCACAAATATTAATCTCATTGTAGAGTTTAGAAAGCCAAAATGTTATACACAGCCTAGCGAAAAGATATTTTTAAATTAGTGCACCCACTGTGCCACCTCGTTTTGTCGATCTGCTAAAGTCGATAAAGTGCGCATTTAGTAGCTGTAAATGTTTGCATATATTTATTCCGAAGTGAATGGCTCAGGGGGTGAAAATTCATTTCACTTTGACGGTGTTGTCTACTCCCGTTTCCCGGGGTTGGGGTTTGCATTTGCGTTTGGGTGACTGACAAGTGTTTTCATCAGCATTTCGGTGGCTTTCCAGGGAAATCTCCCAAAACATGCTGTTAAGACAAAATTAGAACATTAACTTTATCTTTTGTTGGTGTTGTGCAGCCAACCAACCAGTCAGCCTGCCCTCCAGTCACTTAGTGAACGAATGGAAATCCCTACGCGATTGTCGTGAACCAGGTGTTCCTTGACATTGAGCAGGCTTGCTTGCTGTTGGGGAACATCAATGATTGAGTTTAAGAAGATTACATCGTAATCCTATAAAGATCAAAGGCAATTGGCTCATTTTTCTTTGTGACTGGCGGTAGGAAAGCTGCAAAATATGTCTCTATGTATGTTAACTGGTACTGGTGTTTGTATTTATAAATATTCTTTATTTGTCCTCATCTTCTTCTTGCGCAAGTATAAGTATTAAGTTTGGTGTTTGCCGAAAAGGTATGCGGGACAAGGAGTCACTTCGCGTACTTAACTAGGACTTTATAAAAAAACATGGATGGAGCAAAGTATCCGTGATACCTGTGTTTGTTAATGATTGCATTTGTTGAACAATTAATTGGCCCTTGAACAGGGCTGTGGAGTCGGAGCCGGAGTCCGAGAAATTTGCTGGAGTCGGAGTCGAGCAACTTTGCCTCGACTCCACAGCCATGCCCTTGAATAATTCCAGTTGACTTAAATTAAAGTTTTCAAATTTGTACTTTTCCTTTCCGATTTTTAAAAAATGTGAAATTGAAGACATCGAATTTCGTATTGCCTGTACTTTAGTTAAATGATTGAAAACAATATGTTTTTTCATTGATTTTAAATATGTTGTCAATCATTTAAATCCTACTTCAAGATAAATAACTGTTGAGGACCAACAATGTTGTGGATTTAAAAATGCATTAAAAATAGCTCTATAATCGTTTAAAAAGCTGGCTAGCACACAAATGAACACTGATAAAGCGGATATATTTCGGACATTTAAATAACCAAAGATTAATTTTATTCGGGTGCATCAGAACTCTTTTGAAGCCAGCTTAAAGGATGTTGTTGTAATTATTTCTAGTATCTAGTCAAAGAGGAATTTTTTGTATATAAAAAAAATATTTTTTTAAAATATTAAAAACTTTTGACGAAAATACTTTAATTTCGAACCACACAAGTGTCTGCAATTTCATATTTTTTGAAGATCGCCAAAGACAGCTTTATTCGTCATATAGAAAAGTACATGGTGCCGCAAAATGAGCTATATGATTTGAATTCGTTATAACTTTTTTAATTATTATTCTTTCTTTGTTTTTACAGCATTTTGTGAAAGAGACTTGAGGAATTAATTATGAATCATTACACGATCGAACAACGTACAAAAATAATTGAATTTTATTTTCAAACAAACAGTCTATTGTGTTTACATAGCGTGCATACCGTCGTCATAAACAATTTGATTGGAAATTTTCGTCAACATGGGTCTGTAAGAACTAGGGTTTGCATTTTCCCGTACTTTTTATTTCCCGGGAAACGGGAATTATTTTTTCAATTTCCCGGGATCCCGGGACAGCACGGGAAATCGTGACATACTGTTTACCATGAGTTAAGCTTATTTTTTTCCAATGAAATATTCACATTTATTAAAGTAAAATAAATGCATATTTCACAAGGAACCTGTTACAGAATCCATATAATAAAGCGCAATGTGAGATCAATTCAAACAGCTTTGCAAGTTTCAAAATTATTTAAAGATCAGATATATCTTATTTTATTGGAAAATGTGGACGCGACGGAGAAAGATCGTTCACATTAATAACACTAGTCAACAGTCAAAATGTACTCGGGATGCGATGTGTAGATAACCTTGACATGAGCTCGAAAAACGCAATAAAATTTTTTTTTCGTTTGGTTTTTTTTTATTTTTTTTTTTTTAATTTAAAATTTTTTTTTTTGGTTAATTTGTTTCGTCCGGCATAACTCGGGAACCACTATCCCGATTTAATTGAATTAAATTTTAAAAAATTTAAAATTGCAATTCCATTAATCTTTTCATATATTGTTTTCCTATACAAGCAACAGTTTCCAAGTTAAAAATGAATATATAAAGGAAAAAACTTATTTTTTGCCTAAAGATTTAAAATTTTTTTTTTTAAAAAATCCATAAAAAATCCAAAATGAAAAAAAATGTCAAATCTTATTACTTTTACGTAAAGTCACATAACCTATGAGCAAAATGAGACAAAGATCATGAAAATCGATGCACGCGTTTCGCTTTTATTCGCAATTGAGTAAAGGTATGAATTTCAAAAATTTGCTCGACATATGCACAACTTTGTCTATGGTAAGGTTTTTTCTTTTTTTTTTTGATTCTCAGAATTAACAAAACGGAATAAACAAAGGGTTATTTAATTTTTATGATTGCGTAAGCAAAGTAATAAACGCTAATAAATGTGCGTGAACAATTAAAAGGAAAAAAGGAAAGGGGACTTTTTTAATTATTTGGGTTTTCCGTTGGCTACCTGTATTATTTTTTTACAGAAATGCAACCCACATTTAAGGGTGGTCATTATTCGGAAAATTTAAGACTCACACATGGTGAAACAGGTATGTAGCCACCGTAAAAAAATATACACCCATTTATAAGTACCTGTCAGTAAAATACTAAACAATACACAGTATAAATAGGTCTTCATTGATCGATTTTACTCATTCAACAAGTGTCGACGAACGCGATAGTTAAAATGAGCAAACGTTCGCGAGGATTTGAATGCAATACCAATCCAAGTAATTTTTGTTACTCGCCATGCTCGTCACTCACATCGCCCAGGTTGTCCGGAAAGAAGTCCAAGTGCGAGTGTAGAAAATGTATCTTAAGCGACATATTTGCTCTAATTATACACTCCACGAGAGTATTATGTCTTTGTGCATTTGTTTGTAACACCCAAAAGGAAGCGAGATAGACCCATTGTTAATTATACCGATCAACTTAGAATCACTTTTTGAATCGATTTAACGATGTCCGTCCGTCCGTCCGTCCGTCTGTCCATCTATTCTTGTAATCAAAGTACAGGTCGCAATTGTAGCCAGAACCAAATGAAACTTTGCACAACAAAGTTTTTCGGGATAAGGACGAACGCTATTTAATTTCAAGAAAATCGGATCAGATTTGGATATAGCCCCCATACGAATTTCACTCCCGATTTGACTCTTTTCACGCTAGATACCACATATTAAAACTGATTTTCCTTAAACTTGGCAAAACATCTTACATTTCACCTAGAAACACCTATGGTGAAAATTGGTTAGATCGGTTCAGATTTAGATATAGCCCCCATACGAATTTTACTCCCGATTTGACTTTTTCTGCTGTAGAAACCACATGTTTTAACAGATGTTCTTCAAAATTGGCAAAACATCTTATATTTCAACTAGTAACACCAACGGTGAAAATTAGCGAGATCGGTTCAGATTTAGATATAGCCCCCATACGAATTTCACTCCCGATTTGACTCTTTTCACTCTAGATACCACATATTACAACAGATTTTCCTCAAACTTGGCAAAACATCTTACATTTCAACTAGAAACACCTATGGTGAAAATTGGTCAGATCGGTTCAGATTTATATATAGCCCCCATACGAATTTCACTCCCGATTTGACTTTTGTTGCTGTAGAAACCACATATTTTAACAGATGTGCTTCAAAATTGGCAAAACATCTTATATTTCAACTAGAAACACCCACGGTGAAAATGAGCCAGATCGGTTCAGATTTAGATATAGCCCCCATACGAATTTCACTCCCGATTTGACTCTTTTCCCGCTAGATACCACATATTAAAACAGATTTTCCTCAAACTTGGCAAAACATCTTACATTTCAACTAGAAACACCTATGGTGAAAATTGGTCAGATCGGTTCAGATTTAGATATAGCACCCATACGAATTTCACTCCCGATTTGACTTTTTCTGCTGTAGAAACCACATGTTTTAACAGATGTTCTTCAAAATTGGGAAAACATCTTATATTTCAACTAGAAACACCCACGGTGAAAATTAGCTAGATCGGTTCAGATTTAGATATAGCCCCCATACGAATTTCACTCCCGATTTGACTTTTTCTGCTGTAGAAACAACATGTTTTAACAGATGTGCTTCAAAACTGGCAAAACATTTTATATTTCAACTGGAAACACCCACGGTGAAAATTAGCCAGATCGGTTCAGATTTAGATATAGCCCCCATACGAATTTCTCTCCCTATTTGACTTTTTCTGCTGTAGAAACCACATATTTTAACAGATCTTCTTCAAAATTGGCAAAACATCTTCTATTTAAACTAGAAACACCCATGAAACAGACCAAATGAGCCTGATCGTTTCAGATTTAGATATAGCCCACATACGAATTTCACTCCCGATTTGAGTTTTCCACTCCAGAAACCACATATTTTAACAGATTTTCTTCAAATTTGGCAAAATATCTTATATTTGCATGAGAAACACCCAGGATGAAAATGAGTCAGATCGGTTCAGATTTATATATAGCTCCTATACAAATATAGCTCCCGACTTGATTTTTCCGCCCCAGAAACCACGTATTTTCATCGAATTACTTAAAATTGAGAACTGGAAGAACTTATTGTGAAATGGGTCACTTCATTCCATGTTTGGATATAGCCGTGATACAAATATTCTTTTCGATTTGACAAATTGAACCAGGACATATTAGCCTATGATTAGGAAACATACAAAAATTCTTCCCGTTTTCACTTTTTTCCGAATTGAATTGTATTCTGATAGAAAGTGGAGTGTATCATATAGTCGGCCCCGCCCGACTTTAGCCTTTCCTTACTGGTTTTTTTATAATTTTGGAGTAGTTGTTCGACGATCTCTCTGTAATTTGAGCTTTTGTTGTTTCCAAGAAATCCGGAAACAATTTGCCGAAATGAGTTCCAAGCTGCAGCTTCATTTGGTGATAAAATGTGCTCAAACTGTTGGTCTTGCAACAACTTTTTAATTTGCGGACCGTCGAAAACGCCTTCCTTAATCTTTGCCGATGAAAGGTGAGGAAAAATGGTTTTTAAATAGGCGAACGCTTCCCCATCTTTGTTGATAGCTTTCACGAAGTTTTTTATGAGTCCGAGCTTTATGTGAAGAGGTGGGAGAAAAACATTTTCCTTTTTTATGAGTGGTGTATATTTCACGTTGTCGCTGCCGGGGATGAAGTTAACTCTTTCTGTCCAACTCCTCCTGGTGTAATGATGTTGACGATCGCGGCTGTCCCAAAGGCAGAGAAAACAACAGTACTTTGTGAATCCACCTTGTAATCCACAAAGGATACCGATAACCTTAAGGTCGGCACAAACTTTCCAATCGTGCCTCTCATAGTTAAGGCACTTTAGTAGATTGTCCATGACTTCGTATGTTTCCTTGGTGTCAACGGCATGAGTAATTGGAATCGAAGGTTTCTTGTTGCCGTTGTGCAGTAAAATTGCTTTAAGGCTCTGCTTGTTGCTGTCGATGAAAAGACGCCACTCTCCTGGATCGTAAGAGTACCCGAGTTCACCAAATAATCCGGGAATGTCCTTACAAAAACAGATGTTGTCTTTTTTTGTGTAGTACCTTGCGTATGGTTCATGACGCTTCCTGTAGATTGTTGTCACCACACCAGGAGCCAAGAAACCGAACTGTTGCATGCGCGATGCATGCAACTCTGCATCTTCCTTGGAGAGTTTCAATTCTCTAACCCAATCGTTCAGTTCTGCTTGGGAACATAAGCGTTGACCTCCATGCAATGTATATGTTGACTCGCATTCTGATGTGGTTTCTACTGTCTCCGGATCTGATGTTGGATGTATCGCCTCATTATTAGATGCCCATCTTGAAACGGACGGGTCCACTGGTTCTTCGCAAAATGGCACTGGAAAATTCACTGTTGAAACAGCAGCGTAAGTCCATCGTATATTTTTTCCCACGCCTGTTTTTTTTGCTAAGACAGAAGTAGCAATCTGTTACATGGCAAAGCGGAGCTCTCCAAAGCATTGGCATGATGATTCTCGGCTGTCGTCTGAAAGAATTTCAATAATAAGTTATATATGTTCTTGAATTTCGTAATCTACACTTACCTTGAGTCAGCTAGCTGTACGTAGCACCTTGGACATAGAGCACTTGGTGTCCACCGCTCATCTATGTTTGAGACCTTTAAATTGAAGCTCTCTTCAAATGAATCTCTCAATTTAGGTGAAAAACAACGCTTGTTTTTTTCAGAAACGTATTCTCCGCACATGTAACAAAAATTACTTGGATTGGTATTGCATTCAAATCCTCGTGTATTGTTTAGTATTTTACTGACAGGTACTTATAAATGGGTGTATATTTTTTTACGGTGGCTACATACCTGTTTCACCATGTGTGAGTCTTAAATTTTCCGAATAATGACCACCCTTAAATGTGGGTTGCATTTCTGTAAAAAAATCATACAGGTAGCCAACGGAAAACCCAAATAATTAAAAAAGTCCCCTTTCCTTTTTTCCTTTTAATTGTTCACGTTTGTTTAATTAGCGTTTATTACTTTGCTTACGCAATCATAAAAATTAAAGGTTGAGCTCATGTCAAGGTTATCTACACAGAAAAAATTATCGCATCCGGAGTACATGAAATTTTTTTCATTTTGTTGAGTAGTGTAATAAGTAGAGCATTAAATGAAGTGTTTGTTTTTTGTCCTGTCACTTCGAAAACTTTTGAATTCTTTATTTTTTGCGTTCGGATACACGTCCAAAATCTATTTTTCCCGGATTTTAATTTTTTCATATCGGAAAATGTGGACGCGACGGAGAACTATCGTTCACATTAATAGTAAGTAGAGCATTAAATGAAGTGTTTGTTCTTTGTCCTGTCGCTTCGAACACTTTTGAATTCTTTATTTTTTGCGTTCGGATACACGCCCAAAATTAATTTTTCCGGGATTTTAATTTTTTCATATTGGAGTTTAACAAGAAAAATCCAAAAAAGTGGATTTTAAGTCTACATCCGAACGCAGCTTAAAAATGTTTTGTCATCCAACTGCAATATTTGACATACCTGATTAAAAGCTATGTGATCTAAATTTTTATACAACATTTTTAATTTTATTGTGGAAATAATGGAAAAAAATATGCGAAGAAATATGTAAATTTTTCTACTGAATTCCCGCGGGATTCCCGTACGAATTTCCCGGGATACGGGAAATGAAAAATGTGCGAATTCCCGGGAATTTTCCCGCGTGAAATCCCAATTTTTCATTTGGCGAAACTTTCTCTTTTATTTATTATTTAAATAATTTATTTTCATACTTAAACGAATCATACAAAGGCATTGGTTTCAAATGAAAAAGAGGAATATCTGTCCCCTACTATTTTATTATTTATAAAGGATGATTTTTTAAAAGCTATAAGGAAGTTTTTCAAAAAAAAAAACACATAAAATTCAGAAAAATGCATGAAATCTTTATTTGAATCGATAGTACGGTCCATATAATTTAATGTTTGAAGATTATTTCATACAAATGTTGACCTTGACTACGCCTCAAATGTCCAAAGTCCAATTTTGGCATTTCCACGTTCTTGAGTAACAGAGGCCCAATTGCTGCGAACGGCGACGAATCGATAATTGATGGTCATCATTAACACTGGCCGATACAGCTGCGATATTTTCTTCAGTTCGCACTCTACGTAAGCGTGTTGGTGGTTTAATGTCCAAAAATGTAAATTTGGTGAGAAATTTAGTCACAATAGCCCGAATAGCCGCTTCAGTGGGTCGATTAAACTGACCATAAAATGGAAGCGCGCGATGAACTTTCTTAACAGAGCACGCATTTTGATAATAAAAGTCAATAATTTGCAAGCGCTGTTCGTTTGTAAGACGATTCATGGTTAAATTATAGACCAAACTGAAGATGTTTGACAGTGAAACAAAACACGAAACGTGCGTCAGCTGTTTAAACCAGGGTTTGGCCCTTTATATATTTTAGTTTATTTATCTTTTACTATTTAGGGGGAAAACTTTAAATGCTTGTTAATGATAAAGTAACACAGATAGATGCATACTAGTAAAAAGGAGAAACGATCACCAAATTAAAACTGAGTACACAGTTTCTCTACATATCAGTTCTAGATTCATGTGTATATGGTCTTGTTCAGGTCCAAAGAGTACTGTCGCACGGTGTAACAATTTCTGATGTACATATTTTGGCTTTCTCAATTCGAACACGATATTAATTCTATGGATACATTTCTAGTTTAAAAAAATTATGATCCTTCGCCGTCTTTACGTATGACTGAATCTATTTAAGCAAAAAATTAAATGAATTTTTAAACCAGTAAGGAAAGGCTAAAGTCGGGCGGGGCCGACTATATGATACACTCCACTTTCTATCAGAATACAATTCAATTCGGAAAAAAGTGAAAACGGGAAGAATTTTTGTATGTTTCCTAATCATAGGCTAATATGTCCTGGTTCAATTTGTCAAATCGAAAAGAATATTTGTATCACGGCTATATCCAAACATGGAATGAAGTGACCCATTTCACAATAAGTTCTTCCAGTTCTCAATTTTAAGTAATTCGATGAAAATACGTGGTTTCTGGGGCGGAAAAATCAAGTCGGGAGCTATATTTGTATAGGAGCTATATATAAATCTGAACCGATCAGACTCATTTTCATCCTGGGTGTTTCTCATGCAAATATAAGATATTTTGCCAAATTTGAAGAAAATCTGTTAAAATATGTGGTTTCTGGAGTGGAAAACTCAAATCGGGAGTGAAATTCGTATGTGGGCTATATCTAAATCTGAAACGATCAGGCTCATTTGGTCTGTTTCATGGGTGTTTCTAGTTTAAATAGAAGATGTTTTGCCAATTTTGAAGAAGATCTGTTAAAATATGTGGTTTCTACAGCAGAAAAAGTCAAATAGGGAGAGAAATTCGTATGGGGGCTATATCTAAATCTGAACCGATCTGGCTAATTTTCACCGTGGGTGTTTCCAGTTGAAATATAAAATGTTTTGCCAGTTTTGAAGCACATCTGTTAAAACATGTTGTTTCTACAGCAGAAAAAGTCAAATCGGGAGTGAAATTCGTATGGGGGCTATATCTAAATCTGAACCGATCTAGCTAATTTTCACCGTGGGTGTTTCTAGTTGAAATATAAGATGTTTTCCCAATTTTGAAGAACATCTGTTAAAACATGTGGTTTCTACAGCAGAAAAAGTCAAATCGGGAGTGAAATTCGTATGGGTGCTATATCTAAATCTGAACCGATCTGACCAATTTTCACCATAGGTGTTTCTAGTTGAAATGTAAGATGTTTTGCCAAGTTTGAGGAAAATCTGTTTTAATATGTGGTATCTAGCGGGAAAAGAGTCAAATCGGGAGTGAAATTCGTATGGGGGCTATATCTAAATCTGAACCGATCTGGCTCATTTTCACCGTGGGTGTTTCTAGTTGAAATATAAGATGTTTTGCCAATTTTGAAGCACATCTGTTAAAATATGTGGTTTCTACAGCAACAAAAGTCAAATCGGGAGTGAAATTCGTATGGGGGCTATATATAAATCTGAACCGATCTGACCAATTTTCACCATAGGTGTTTCTAGTTGAAATGTAAGATGTTTTGCCAAGTTTGAGGAAAATCTGTTGTAATATGTGGTATCTAGAATGAAAAGAGTCAAATCGGGAGTGAAATTCGTATGGGGGCTATATCTAAATCTGAACCGATCTCGCTAATTTTCACCGTGGGTGTTACTAGTTGAAATATAAGATGTTTTGCCAATTTTGAAGAACATCTGTTAAAACATGTGGTTTCTACAGCAGAAAAAGTCAAATCGGGAGTAAAATTCGTATGGGGGCTATATCTAAATCTGAACATGGGCCTATATATTTCTCATTCACGGTAGATATTCCTAGTTGATATATACCATGATCCGATGTAAGACGTAGTTTCTAGATCTGTAATAGAGTAGAATGGGGCCCCATTTGGGTTATTGCAAAGTACGGACACATATATTTGACTTTCATAGTATTTATTCTTAGTTAAAATATAATATAATGTGCAAAATTTGAAAAAAAAACCGATGTAAAATTTGCGTTCTTGAGGGGTAAAAATTAAAATGGGACGATTTGTAAGAGGGCTACATTAAAAAGTGGTTCCATATAGATCACTTTCAAAGTAGGTATTCTTAGTTGAAATATGACATGATATGCAAAATTGTATATTTGACCTTCATAGTATGTATTCTTAGTTAAGTACTTCATTAAAAAGTGGGCCTTTATAGATCTCTTTTAAAGTAGGTATTCTTTATTGAAATATAACATGATCTGCAAAATTTTATCAAGATCCAATGTAAGATGTGGGTTCTAGAGCGATAATACTGTAAACTGGGGGCCCAAAACGTTGACCTATATAGCTGGCGTTCAAAATATATGTTTCTAGTCTAAATGTAACATTGTGTAGAAAATTTGATCAAGATCCGATGTAAAATGTGCATTTTAGAGCAGTAATATTGTAAATCTGAGGTACATTTGTATGAGGGCTATATCAAAACATAGACCCATGTGGTCCACTTTCCCGTGAGCTGTTTCTAGTTCAAATATAACACGATCCTGAAAATTTGGTCATGATCCAATGTAAAATGTGTATTCTAGAGCAGTAATAGTGTAAATTATAGGAATATTTGTATGGAGGCTAAACCTAAGTCTGAGCCGATTTCCGATTTTCCAAATTCAATACCAATCGTCCTTGGCCAAAAAAGTAAATTTCATGACAATCGGACCACAATTGCGACCTGTAGATTGCGAACAAGCTTAGACGGACAGCAGACGAACGGACAGACAGACATCGTTAAATCGATTCAGCTGGTGATTCTAAGCCGATCCGTATACTTAAAGGTAGGTGTAGCTCAATTATTTCTTGGTGTTACAAACATTTGGCGGAAAACTTACTTTTAATACCCTAATATTTTGCGTTTACAAAGAGAGTCATAGTAAATATCTACATTAGGGCGGGTTGATTTGTTTTATATCGTATAGCAAAAACGTAAACTACATAAAATTCTAAGAAAATTCTCCGAAGAAACCATGTATCTAAAATAAAATCCTAAGCCGCGCCTCTCGACTTGAAAATTTATATGCCCGCCTTTGTCAAAAAATAAATTTTAGAAAAAATAGCTTTTTCCAATAAGAAATAGAATATTCTGAATAAAATTGTTTAATAAGGTAGTTCTTTTGCACTCTATATTTTTTCTACACTCAAAACTTTTTTCATTAAAGAAATATTCACCGAAGTAAAAAAACGTTTGTCGAGAGGCGCGGATTAGGGTTTGACTTTTAGACCCATGGTTTCTTCGGAGAATTTTCTTAGAATTTAATGGTGATTACGTTTTTGCTATACGATTTTTATTTTTTTCATCCATACAAATCAACCCGCCCCAATCTGCATATACCCCTATTAAAAAATAAAACAACGTTTTTTTATTTTTTCAATTTTATGGTGTTTTTCGCGCCAACAAAAATTAAAAAAAAAAACATTTTTTCTAAATTTTTGTAGCCAGCATTTTTCTGAACGTTTGAAATCATATACTCTTGAAATCATAACCAGTCCAAACGATATTTCTATTTTTTCATGATGCAGCGTAATGTACATTTAGCTGTTTTGCATATGAGTTCCCCCAATAAACACCAAAATATGCTATAAAACTTACCGACACGTTTTGTCAACTAAGTGATATACATGCATACCTGGAAGAGAAGAAAATAATTGAATAAATACGAGTTAAAACAATCATTCATTTGTAACTTGTAATTGACATGCGTTATAATATTGTTACAAGTAAAAACTATAATTTACATTTGAAATACTCCGAGACTTGCAGAATATAATAACTCAACACTATGAAGATACATTTACATACAGGGTGGCTGATGAAAGTCGCTACCAAAAAAAATGAATAACTTTTTTTTCTATTTAATGAATCTGGTTAATTTGTTTTTATTTTGCGGATTGACTTTTACATTTAACAAAAATGGATAACTGGGACACTGAAACAAGAATTTGGATTGTCCACCGCTATCACGCACTGGAGTCCTTAGTTTCGGTTCAAAGAGAGTATAGGCGCACGTTTGGCGGCAATCCTGCAAGCAGATGGACCATAATGAGACTTGTAAACAATTTTGCCGAGCATGGGACAGTCAACAGAAGACATTACCATCGAAACCCTTCAGTTCGAACGGAGGAAACAATCGCTGCTGTAGCTGCTGCCATACAAAACAATCCACGTGTTTCGACAAGAAGCTTATCTGCTCAAATGGGTATAAGCAGACAGTCATTACAGTCAATTATGCACAAAGATTTGGAGTTATTCCCATATAAAATTCAAATGGCCAACAAACTGAACGCTGCAGACTTGCCGATTCGCTTGGAATTTTGCCAGAAGATGCTTCAAATGGTGGAAGAGGATGGAAACATGTTGAACTGTCTTTTCATGGCTGACGAGGCCCATTTCGATTTAAACGGCAACATAAACAAACAAAATTGTCGAATATGGAGTGCTTCCAACCCACAGATACTCCATGAGACGGAATTGCATCCACTTCGTGTCACAGTGTGGTGTTCAGTTTCATCACGCTGCATTGTCGGGCCCTACTTCTTCGAAGAAAACGGTCACACCGTTACGGTTACTGGAGACCGTTACTTGAGCATGTTGAGAGAGTTTTTCTATCCAGAATTACGCCGAATGAGAATTTCTTTCAACTCTGTGTGGTTTCAGCAAGATGGTGCAGCTCCTCACATAGCCCAACCTGTTATGACAGAATTGCGACGAAAATTTTCCAATAAGCTGATATCCAGAAACTCCACATTCCGTTGGCCACCCAGGTCGCCTGACCTTACTGCACCTGACTTTTTCTTGTGGGGTTATTGCAAACAGGAAGTCTACAAAGCAAAACCAACAAATTTGAATGAACTAAGGCAATCCATTCGAGAAACAATTGCGGCTATTCCTGTCTCAACTCTCCAAGCAGTAATGAACAACTTTTTGGTAAGATGCCGCATATGCATCAACGAGCAGGGGGGCATTTAAATTCCATTATTTTTAAAACTAATTAAGCTATATTTAATAAAATTGAATGAGCTTTAACATGAATAAAAGAAAAATGAATTCCATACACTGAAAAAAAATTATTTGAGTTTCTTAATGTAGCAAAATTCATCAGCCACCCTGTACTTTCATTCCATAACAATTTCGCTTTTCTATTTTCGCTAAAAATATTGTATGCATATTAAAAAAAAAACGATTTTTGTTGGCAGACGTGGAAGTTTACTGCTACTAACAAAATATTTATATTTTTTGGTTTTTCATTTTTTTGAAAACAACAACTTAAAAATTCATCATCGATTCTGAACAATCCGTGAATATTTTAGAGTGAAAAATATTGGGTTATATTAAAAACAAGTAAGGAAAGGCTAAACTCGGGCGGAACCGACTATATGGTACACTCCACTTTCTATCCGAATACAATTCAATTCGGTAAAAAAGTGAAAACGGGAAGGATTTTTGTATGTTTCCTAATCATAGACTGATATGACCTGACCCAATTTGTCAAATCTAGAAGAATATTTGTATCGAGACTATATCCAAACATGGAATGAAGTGAACCACTTTCACAATAGGTGATAGTTCAAATATAATTTATTATGCTCACTTTGAAGAAATTCGGTAACAATTCGTGGTTTCTGGGGCGGAAAAAGTCTATCCGGGAGCGAAATTTGTATGGGAGCTATATGTAAATCTGAACCGATCTGACCCATTTTCACCATGAGTGTTTCTTGTAAGAAAATATAAGATATTTTGAAAGATTTGAGGAAGATCTGTTAAAATATGTGGAAAAAGTGAAATTGGGAGTGATATTTGTGTGGGAGCTATATATAAATCAGAACCGATCTGACCCATTTGCACCATGGCTGTTTTAGAACAAATATAAGATATTTCGCCTAATTTGAAGAGGATCTGTTCAAATGGTTTCTAGAGCAGAAAACGTCAAATCGAGAGTGAAATTCGTATGGGGGCTATATCTAAATCTAAACCGTTATTCTTCAAATTAAATAGCGTTCGTTCTTATCCAGAAAAACTTCGTTGTGCAAAGTTTCATTTGGTTCTGGCTACAATTGCGACCTGTACTCTGATTACAAGAATAGGTGGATGGACAGACAGACGGACATTGCTAAGTCGATTCAAAAAGTGATCCTAAGTCGATCGGTATAATTAATTAACAATGGGTCTATCTCGCTTCCTTTTGGGTGTTACAAACAAATGCACAAAAACGTAATACCCTAGTGGAGTGTATAAATATATTTACTAAAACATAGTATTTTTATACAAAAGACACTTGCATTTATAAAGGGTGATTTTTTAAGAGCTTGATAACTTTTTTTTTTTTAAAAACGCATAAAATTTGCAAAATCTCATCGGTTCTTTATTTGAAACGTTAGATTGGTCCATGACATTTACTTTTTGAAGATAATTTCATTTAAATGTTGACCGCGGCTGCGTCTTAGGTGGTCCATCCGCTTAGTCCAATTTTGGCATTTCCACGTTTTTGAGTAACAGAGACCCAATTGGTGCGAACGGCGACGAATCGAAAATTGGTGGTCATCATTAACACTGGCCGATACAGCTGCGATATTTTCTTCAGTTCGCACTCTACGTAAGCGTGTTGGTGGTTTAATGTCCAACAATGTAAATTTAGTCACAATAGCCCGAATAGCCGCTTCAGTGGGTCGATTAAACTGACCATAAAATGGAAGCGCGCAATGAACTTTCTTAACAGAGCACGCATTTTGATAATAAAATTCAATAATTTGCAAGCGTTGTTCGTTTGTAAGACGATTCACGATGAAATGTCAAAGCATACTGAGCATTTTTCTCTTTGACACCATGTCTGAAATCCCACGTGATCTGTCAAATACTAATGCATGAAAATCCTAACCTCAAAAAAATCACTCTTTACAAAGACAATTCTACTAATGCATTCTATGTGTTTGTTGTATTGGCCTTATTTGTTTCCTTTCTATCTAAAAATAGCAGAAACCAAATATAGTGGAAATTGGACCACAAAACGGGTGTAATATTCGGTTGATCTTCACCTTTCGTACTCCTTCAATATTAATTTTTACAAAACAATTTGTAATACTGTTGCTGAATAATTTCCCTCCTACGATGAAATGCTCTATGACATGAAACTGCAAATTCTCATTTTAACACTTTAAGACCGCGAACAGAACAAAATGGCAAACGTGTTGCAAGGTTATGTCATTTGCCACATTATGACAAGGTGCATGCGAGTTGCCAGTCCGCTGGGTTGCACGTGTCTTAAGTATTGGCGCATAACTTATGAAAAGTGTGCACATGTACATTGTTCCACAGATATAAGGATATATATTAGGCTGGGTCGCGGCCCATAAAATTAAAAATTATATATTTCCAGCCCACCCATGGAACTAATATTTTTTGGAATGCTTGATGATTATTTGCAAAATATACTGTTTCTGGATCAAACCGTATGTGAACGCTCCAAACAACACCCCTAAAAACACAGTTTGCCAGTGTAATTTTTTATGTTGCGTATTTCACCTAAAAACGTATTTGCTGTGTGCATTGAGGCATACTGATTCGTTAAAACAACACAAAGATTTTTTAAGAAAAAATCTTTACTAAAACTTCAATTTTCGCTGAAAGCATCTTTAATATTTGTACTCTCATTTTAATATAAGTATATATATTATATGTTCCATTAGAGGTACTTATGGTAACTACAAATGTTCAATGTCAGGCGCACTGGGATTCAGAATCAAATACGTAAAAATATGTTTTTTAAAAAAAAAAAACTTTTTTGCTGACACCCATAAAAAATAATAAAATATATTATTTGTTTTATTATACCCTCCACCTCCAGGATGGGGGTATACTAACTTTGTCGTTCCGTTTGTAACACCTTGAAATATCGACCTGAGACCC
This sequence comes from Polietes domitor, assembly GCA_947397865.1. NCBI lineage: Eukaryota > Metazoa > Arthropoda > Insecta > Diptera > Muscidae > Polietes > Polietes domitor. The sequence goes on along the minus strand of OX377619.1, from coordinate 89,223,845 downwards.
TATAAAGTATATATATTCTTGATCGTCATAAAATTATAAGACGATCTAGCCATGTCCGTCCGTCCGTCTGTTGAAAGCACGCTAGCATCTAAACGAAAGGAGCTAGAACGTTCAAATTTTCCATAAATGCATCTTATAGTCGTAGATCGGTTGGGATTGAAATGGGGCGAAATCGGCCCAAAGGGAAAAATTTTTCCCTCACAAGGACTAAAAATACCCATAATAATCCCCAATATTTTAGCGTATTTAAGCATGTTTTTTGAATATGTCTGTTTATATTTGCTTGATATTTGGTATGCGCATTCCCCCTACAGAAAAAACGTGCACCAGAAAGTGATTCTTATTTGTAGGGGGTGAAATGGGGCAAAAAAGGGATAAAAATGGTACATATTAAACGACAACAGCTAGAAACACGAAATTCGGTGTGTACATTCCTCTAATTGAGTAGATACATAATATAAAAGAATTTTCTCCAAATTCGTACTGTTAAGGGATAAAATGGGAATAGAGGGATAAAAATGGTACCAACCAAACGGCTGTACCTAGAATAATCAAATTCGGTGTATACATTCCTCTGATTGCATAGACAAGTAAAATACACGTTTTTTTTTAAATTCGTACTTTTTGGGGCTAAACTGAAAAAGGGGGATAAAAATAGTACCAATCAAATGACCGTAGCTAGAGTCATGAAATTCGGAGTATACATTCCTCTGACCGTGTTTACACGGAAAATAAACTGATTTTTCGAAATTCGTACTTTTTGGGGTCAAAATAGAAAAAGGGGATAAAAATAGTACCAACCAAATGACCGCAGCTAGAGTCATGAAATTCGGAGTATACATTCCTTTGACTACGTAGACATGAAAAATAAAAGGTTTTTTTTCCAAATTCGTACTTTCAAGGGATACCATGGGTACGGAGGGATAAAAATGGTACCAAGCAAACGGCTACACCTGGAATAATGAAATTCGGTGTATACATTCCTCTGATTGCGTAGACACTTAAAATAAACAGATTTTTCGAAATTCGTACTTTTTGGGGTTAAAAAGAAAAAAGGGGATACAAATAGTACCAATCAAATGACCGCAGCTAGAGTCAGGAAATTCGGAGTATACATTCCTCTGACTGCGAAGACACGGAAAATAGACGAATTTTTCGAAATTCGTACTTTCAAGGTATACAATTGTACAGGGGGATAAAAAAGTACCAACTAAATGACTACAGCTAGAATGATGAAATTCTAATTGCGTAGAAATGTCAAGGGGGTAAAAATGGTACCAACCAAATGGGCACAGCTGGAATCATTGAATTCGTACTTTTTCTTTTACTGCAAAAATTGGTTGAATCATGAAGTTAGGTTATTTTGCACATGTACGTCTGATAATGGATTTTCAAAATTTGTACTTTTGGAATTAAAATAGAATGGAAGTACAACAAACTGTAGCACCCACTATCTTCCAATAATTATGGTATTTAAGCTTTTTGAAAATATGAATATAAGAATATTTATTTTTTGATTTGAAATAGATAATGGTTTGATGTAATTAAAATATTATATTTATTTATATAATAATTTTGTACAATATTTGTATTTGTTTTGGTTTGGCTATATTACAAAATTTATATTTTCCTGTAATATTACTGCACTTCTACGAAAACCGACAACCTCTGTGGAATGCAATCCATGGTGGAGGGTATATAAAGTTCGGCCCGGCCGAACTTAACGCCGTTTTTACTTGTTTTTTAATAGTAAAGAAAGTAGTGTCTATATGTAAAAGATTTATTATTAAATGTACACATTATTGGTAGTCGCAAAGAGTTTTTTTACACAATCATGATTTTTTATTTTTTTGTTTAACTAGCGGGTAAAAAATCTATTTTTTCCCCTTTTTGGCAAATTAAGAAAAAATAAATTATCCATAATTTTTTTTTTTTCAAAATATAGATGATACATTGGAATAATTTTGGTGCACATATCATAGGTTATAAGTTATTCTAAGACAAGAGTGAAAATGTATATTCAATGGTCTATTAATTCAGAAGAAAAAAATTAAAAAATTGCCACGTAAAAATGTGTAGGGTCCGCCAAATAACTTTTTTTTTGAAAATGCTATAAAAAAACTACTGAATATTTTCTCAAATTTCTTTTTTTAGTTGAAAGTACAATCCTTCCGGTTAATAATGGAAAATACTTTCATTCAAATGGCTGCTGAGGGCACCCCACAAATAATAGTCCAACGGTTAAATAGTTGAAAAAAAACGTTAGACATGGACCGCGACCCAGCCTAGTGAACATACATTCAAGCTATGATCTTATGTTGTTTTCTGCGTTTCTCGGCCTTTTAGTATGTGTACTTGTATGTGCAACTTAAGCTATTTCTTTTCTTTCTGATTTTTCAATAGCAGCCACTATCGATTACATTCCACAACTTTGCCCCCCTTCCGCGACACCGGCAACAAATTGTTCATATTTTTGTGAACATTAGCGTATATTAGTTGTTGGTGTTATTGTTGCCTACTTTTCAAATCGACGAAATTCAATTGTTTTGGCCTACAAATAACAACAGCAGCAACAACTACATAATGATGACAGAAATAACATCGACCGACGACCGAAAACAAGGCCGACAAGAAAAAAGTGCCACCCAAAAAAAGCCACATAAAAATTTATTAGGCCATGTGAACACAGTGTCGGCTGGGCTGGAACATTTGTTTGTGCCTCCCTTTTCCACCAACGACTTTACGGACTTTAATGCGAGTTTATTTTCAATATTTTCGATGATTTCATTTTCATGCCATTTCCAGACGCAAATGTGCATATATGGGACATTACACTCTAGATTTGGCTAGTCGCGTGTAGTCCTTGGGAGTTGTTAGGAGGAAGAAAGTACATATAAAGGGTATTTCATTAGATGTGTAAAATGAATTAATTTTTGTACTCTGAAAGGAATGTTTAGACCGAATTTTGATGGCTACCTATTGTGTCTCTTTTACCCATTTTGACCATACGAGTACGAATATTGAAAGATTTTTTATTTATTTTGCACATCTACGTAGTAATTCAATATCATTTTTATCCTCTTTCCATCCGTTCAACCTAAATGACATATTTCGAAAAGTTACCTTGTGTTGCGTGTCTACCAGGGTTTCTCTTCCACTGCGACCTATACGTTTGTGAGTTTATTATAATTTATTTTAGTTTCCCGTGATTATGTATATATACTTAAAAATATTAATTTTCTTTAAAATCGAAAAATACGAATAGTAGTCAACTTTGGACCGATTTCTAAAATATATATATCTAAAATATATTTTAGTTTCCCGTGATTATATATATACTTAAACAATTTTCTACTGAAAATAAAATTAAAACTGGCTTTAGAATTTTTAAAAATATATTTCAAAAATTCGTTATTTAAGGTTTACAAGTTTATATACATATTTGATTTTTGATTGTTTATCTTCTTAATCGAAATTAGAGTATGTGCATCGGAAAGAAGTCAGACAGAAGGCATGATCTCATCCATTCTCTAAGAAATCAATATCTATAAAGATTTATGCAGTTGTCACGGATCTCTGGCTCTCTCAATTTTCAGAATTCTGACATAAATAAGTACTACAGTATGGGGGTATACTTTCTGTTTGTAACACCTTGAAATATCGACCTGAGACCCTAGAAAGTATATATATTCTTGATCGTCATAAAATTCGGAGAGTATTTTTCATAAATGCGTCTTATAGTCGTAGATCGGTTGGGATCGCATTGGGGCGAAATCGGTCCAAGCGTAAATTTTTTCCTTAACAAGGACTGAAAATACCCCAAATAAACCTTTATATAGAGTATTTATACATAATATAAAAGTATTCTTTTCAAATTCGTACTTTTAAGGGATAAAATGGGAATAGAGGGATAAAAATGGTATGAAATAAACGGTTGCATCAGAATAATGAAATTCGGTGTATATATTCCTCTGATTGTGTAGACACGAAAAATATTAAGGTTTTTCCAAATTCGTACTTTCGTTCGAATTCGGCCAGTCCGAAATTTATATACCCTCCACCATGGATTGCATTACACAGAGGCTCTCGATTTTCGTAGAAGTGCAATAACATTAGAGGAAAATACCATTTTTTAAATATAGCCAAACCAAAAAAAAATAAAAATATTGAAAAAAATAATTTTATAAATAAAAATAATATATATATAAATATATAATATTATAATACTATACTACTATAAATAAATAATACTTCTAGTCAATTCAAAAAGTAAATATAAGACAGTTATTTTCAAAAAAGCTTAAATACCATAAATATTGGTAGATAGTGGGTGCTGCAGTTGTTTGTATTTCTACCCTATTTCAATTCCAAAAGTACAAATTTTGAAAATCCATTCATGGTTAAACCAATTTCTTCAGTAAAACTAAAAAAAGTACGAATTTTTTACATTACGTGTCTATGCAGTCAGAGAAATGTATACACCGAATTCCATGATTCTAGCTGCTACCGTTTGTTATCCCATTCTTTCCATATTACCACCTTAAAAGTACGACTTTCTACGTGTCTACGCAACTAGAGGGATCTGCACACCGAATTTCATCATTTTAGCTGTAGCCGTTTAGTTGGTACCATTTGTATCCCTCTGTTCCCATTGTATACCTTAAAAGCACGAATTTAGAAAACCCTTTTTCGTATTTTTCGTATCTAAGCAGTCAGAGAATTTGATGACTGTAGTTCAGGTCATTTGGTTGGTACAATTTGTATCCCTTTATTCCCATTTTACCCCTTAAAAGTACAAATTTCGAAAAATCTCTTTATTTTACCTATCAACACAATCAGAGGAATGTATACACCGAATTTCATTATTTTAGACTTCTCGTTGGTACCATTTGTATCCCTCTTTTCCCATTTTACCCCTTAAAAGTAAGAATTGCGAAAAAATACTTTTACATTATGTATCTACTCAATTAGAAGAATGAACACACCAAATTTCATGCTACTAGCTGCTGTCGTTTGATAGGTTTTATCCCTTTTGTTTTTTATCCCTTTTGCCCCATTTCACCCCCTACGAATAAGAAGTGCTTTATGCAGCGCTTTTTTATTGGAGGAAAACGCATACCCAATATTAAGTAAGTACAAGCAGACATATTAAAAAACATGCCTAAATTCTGAAAAATATAAAAGATTATTATGGGTATTGTCAGTCCTTGTGAGGGAAAATTTTTCCCATTTGGACCGATTTCGCCCAGTTGCAATCCCAACCGATCTACGACTATAAGACGCATTTATGGAAAATTTGGTCGTCCTGGCTCCTTTCGTTTAGATGCTAGCGTGCTTTCAACAGACGGACGGACATGGCTAGATCGCCTTTGAATTTTATGACGATCAAGAACATATTTACTTTATAGGGTCTCATGTCGACATTTCAAGGTGTTACAAACGGAATGACAAGGTTGGTATATCCCCATCCTGGTGGTGGAGGGTATAAAAATGGTACCAACAGTTAGTTGGAACTACGTATTCAACATCGGCCATTAAAATTTAACCACCCTTTATAATAATGACATTCGGTGTGTACATCCCTCTAACTGCATAGACACGTAAAATAAAGAGATTTTAGAAAGTCGCACTTTAAGGTGGTAATAGGGGATAAAAATGGTACCAACCAAATAGCCGCAGCTGGAATCGTGGAATGCGAAGTATTTTACATTACATACATTAAAATAGGATGGAAGTACAACCAACAAAACATACTTGACAATTTTTAAGTTAAGATCGAACTATTTTTGCGACCTGTAATTTGAATACAACAATAGATGGACAGACGGACATTGCTAAATCGGCTCAGAAAGTGATTCTAAGCCGATCTGTATAATAAACGATGGGTGTAACTCGTTTCCGTTTTGGGTGTTACAAACAAATGCACAAAGACATAATACTCTCGTGGAGTGTATAATGAATTGTGACTTTGGATTCATTCTCAAAATATGGAAGTTTTAACTCTGCGAAAAATATGTCAATTTTTTTATTTTTGTCAGATTAGAAAATTCCAAACAATATGATATGAAAATCAGAGATAAGGCAATTAAATTTCTGAAGTATTAACCCATATGCATGGATGTATGTATGTATTGTATACATATATTTGTTCATTCGTGTTTACAGGGCTGGCTATGTTCTCATGACCACCACGTTCAAAAAGGACATTGGATTGTATGTCCATGTTTGTCTTACATCAGTAGTTGCTATTGTTGTAGTTGTACTTGTCGGTGGGTCGGTCGAATGTTTGAACAACTGAAATAAATCGGGACACCAAAAATAAGAAAAGAAAATATGTATGTCCTCTTTGTGTATCGATGATTTCATTTGTACGCTTCTCAAATTTATTTATGGCTGCTACTTTGGCTAGTCTGTCCGAATGTCCGTCTGCACCTTTCTCTCTCTCTGTCTACCTGTTAATTTAGATTTTTTCGTTTGATTTTTTGTGTGTTACCCAAAATAATGTTTGACATTTTTTTCTGTGTTCAAACTTGCCACACGCATTCTCGTATCTAATGCATACTTCTTCATGGTTATCCTTTTGGTGGCTATTGTTGTCGATGACTGGTAGCGTTTTTGTCGGCGTCCACAACGGACACTTTCACCTGCCGCTTCGTAATAATCGAAATGTTTGTATGAGTGTGACAGATATGCAGGCATAACTGGAACATTAGACAGGTGAATTGTTTTTTTTTTTTGTTTTTGAAGTCCTTGGCGTGCTGGCGCAATATTTCTTTGTTGAAGCTTCACTCTCATAATAGTTGACATTAAAGAGGAGAGCTGAGAGGTGGGCAATTATTCGGATTAGATTCAATGGCGATATTTGACATGCTCTTATTGAGTTCGTTTTACTTCCACTGCATGTGCATACATTTCGGGCCAACGTAGAAATATTAACCCAGGAATTGTTAGTCAATGTGTTAGAAGAATATATTACCTAGATTTTGTTTGAAAAGTTCTAAGCAAGAAGAACGATTTCGGAAATCCTAAAATCGGGCTGGCCAATAATTGTACCACGATTCTACTATCTACCACAATGCATGGTTTTGTAAGTCACGTCTAAATGTTCTCAAATAGATGCACCGATTTTACAACACACACAACAAACACAATGTGGCAAAAGTTGTTTATGACACTGGTTGTCTCAAAGACACTCATCCGATGTTGGTATTTTAATTCAATTTCCAAATGGAGATGTTCCATGCCACCTGACGAAGACTTTCAAAGCGTAGAAATCATGAAAGTGGTAGTGTGCAGCCAAGTAATAAATGTAATCATGTCATTTGTAAATAAATTTGAATTCTATAAAATATAGATACAAAATGGTCTTGAGCCAGGAGAATATCTGAGTTCAAATCAGATTACAGACGAAAATAAAACAAACGAAAAAAGTTTTTCTTTTTCAATCGAATAGGAATAATAGGATAGTCATTGTGGTCTGGCCAGACCAAATTTGACTTTGACCGAGTGTAATTTTGTGTCTAGCAAAAAAAAACACAAACGGGTTCCGCGAATTCTAAAAATGTAGTGTTCTTAACAGAACGATTCGGCCAAATAATTAGTGCAAATATTGATGAAAATCAAAACAAGCTAAGTGTTCATTGTGGTCTGGCTGGACCATGTTTAAACAAATTTGTCTATGTGTGTTCAGCACAAAAAATTATTAATATATAGTTTTTTTGGATTCCAAGAAGAATATTGAGCAGAAACGACAATTTTATTAACTATATTTCATACAAAAATTGTTTCTGTATATGCTGGCTCCTTTTTTATATCCTACACCTCCAGGATGGGGGTATACTAAATTAGTCATTCCGTTTGTAACACCTTGAAATATCGACCTATAAGTATATATATTCTTGATCGCCATAAAATTCTAATACGATCTAGTCATGTTCGTCAGTCTGTTGAAAGCACGCTAGCATCTAAACGAAAGGAGCTAGGACGTCCAAATTTTCCACAAATGCATCTTACAGTCGTAGATCGGTTGGGATTGAAACCGGGCGAAATCGGTCAAAAGGAAAATTTTTTCCCACACAAAGACTAAAAATACCCATAACCATAATATTTGAGTGTAGTTAATCATAATTTTTCAATATGCCTGCTTGCACTTATTTGATGTTGGATACGCACAGTCCCCCTACAACAAGAAGGTGCACCATAAAGTGATTTTTATTCGTATGGGGCAAAAAGGGATAAAAATGGTACATATTAAACGACTACAGCTAGAAACACGAAATTCGTTGTGTACATTCCTCTAATTGAGAGGATACAATAAGTATTTTTTTCCAAATTCATACCTTAAAGGAGTAAAATGGGAATAGAGGGATACAAATTGTAACAACCAAACGACTGCACCTAGAATAATTATATTCGGTGTATACATTCTTCTGATTGCATAGACTCCTAAAATAAATGGATTTTTTGAAATTCGTACTTTTTGAGGTTAAAATGGAAAAAGGAGATACAAATAATAGTAACCAAATGACCGCAGCTAGAGTCATGAAATTCGGAGTATACGACTGCGTAGACACGAAAAATAAAACGTTATTTTCCAAATTCGTACTTTGAAGGGATATAGAGGGATAAAAATAGTACCAACTAAACGACTACAAGTAGAATAATGAAATTCTGTGTTTACATCCCTCTAGTTGCGTAGACACGTAAAATAAAGAGATTTTAGAAAATCGTACTTTTAAGGTGGTAAAATAGGAAGATGGGGATAAAAATGCTACCAACCAAATGGCCGCAGTTAGAATCATGGAATTCCTCTGTGGAATGCAATCCCAAGACCCAAAGAATGTTTGTACGAAATCCGTTTAATGACTTTGTAAGTTGTTTGAGCCATGCCAGTCCGTCTGGCTGGTTTAAACGATAATTCTCGAAAGCATTTATTTTATATTTTATAAAACAAACAAAAAAGTATCCACATTGCAGCTGCTACATCCCACATCACGAATCATTTTCGGGTAATACCCAATCGTTTTTGTCTTTTCTGTAAAAAATTTTTATTTCATCCAATTCTCGACAAAAGTTTTGTTTTTGTATTTCAACGAAATCAATTCTTAACCTGTTAGCCTTATTTTGATCCAAACTATCGAAATACTTTTCGAAGTCGTCAGAAGGTGTTGATTCGTGAGATGGTATCGCTCAATTAAGAACCATCTGGACTACAAGTTGTTTGCATTCTTTCTGCCAGTTCATATAATCCTTGTCATGCCACTAAAACTTGATAATGGTTTAATAAAATTGTATTTAAAGGGTCAACATATATTCCCGCCAATTTAATAGAATTCTTCATTTTTTCCGCCTCTCTTCTAGTCATTGAAGAAACAATATCGTTTGCAATTCCATTTTCAAATTCCCAGTAGAAACCACCTGGTTTCAATTTCTCGCTTTGCATTTGGTTACGATATAAGGGCCCTGTAAAACCTTTTCGAAAGCAATGGCTTCATCCCAATATCTTTCTACTAATGCGAGGTCATTATTGACCAAATAGTTTAAATATCCTTCGCCGGTACGTCTCTTTAAAATTGCAACAATAAATGAATACCACTTTAACATTAGTTTTACTTTAAATTTTATATATATATATACAATTACTAGCAAATACCCGCTACTTCGTATGCGGTGTAAGGATATACTCTTCAGGGTAAATCGCTTGTAAACGCTCAAAACTTAAAAAAAATACTTTATTTTGCACAACTACGTATTCAGAGGTATATTCATAAATTGTCCATTCCAGATCCTACATTGCCGATGGAATTTATACACCGAATTAATTTTAGTCCCCTTTGTACAAATCATCATAATCAATTTATACGTAGTCAATAGTTTAATTTAAGTAGGCACGAACATTGAAACAATTTTCTTACAAAAAATCATATAAAGCAGAAAAATATTTGTCCTTCTCAACAAAGTAGTAGCGTATATGTCAGTTGAGATAGAAAAAGGTGTAACGCTTTAAAGGAGTGGCTTATGTCTAAAATCCCTTTCTCGTCTGTCTGTCTATCTGGCTGGCTGGTGTACAGGATAACTTTCAAAGGGACTTAGGAATTTATTCAAACTCTGAACGTAGTATTTCTATTCCCAGACTTAGTTTAAAATTGGAGATGGTTGAATTGACTATAGTACCCCACAGATATAGTCAATTTTCCTAGTATTCGGAACCAGTTGTATTTTGATATTTGATGAAGTTTTTATAATCATTTTGAGCGTACGTAATATGGAGGATTTTCCCACGCCCTTTTCTTGTTCCTCCCACACTAATCGCCATTACGTAAAATTAAACCATTTACAACTTCTATACGGATGATCGGAATAATGTGAAATTTGATCTTTGCCAATATTTTCATATATGCTATGCACACACCGGTAGAAATCAGCTGCATTTTTAGATCTAAACAAAATTGTATAATCACTTTAAACCTACAAACAATGTATGCGTTTGTCACGCCCTTTGTAAAATTAAATCCTTTACATATACAAAAATTCTATACCGGTGCATGACGTGAAATCTGAACTTATAAATAGATCAAAGATTCTTTATATATTTTATTTTTTTTTTTCGACGGGGCTATAATATTCGCACATAACTTCACGATTCTAGTGCAATATTTTGGTAGGTACTATTTGTATCTCTCTTTGTCTCCAATTTCTAAAAAAAACATTTATTTTGCGCGTCTATGAACTCGGAGAAATGTACACTCCGAATGTTTAATAGTCTTTTCATATGCTAGCTGAAAACTTTGGTTGGTACCATCTATATCCCAATTTCCCCAATTTGGTTTGTTCGATTTTTATCACTTTTGATACGCTTCCACCTCTAAAGTACACACTTACAGTATATTTGTATTGCACGTTAGAGTAACTATGTATATACCTTATTCTATACATTGGTGGGTACCATTTTAATCACCATACTTAAAACTATAAATTTTGAAAAATCCATTAGAGGTCAGAATTTCACACCGATTCTTTGTTGTTGGTACCATTTATATCCCTCTTTCCCTCATTATTCATAAAAAATCCCTTTATTTTGTGTTTCTATGAATGGGGGGCGTACAAATCGAATTTCATGATTGGTTATCACTTTTCACCCCCAAAAAGTACGAATTTTGGAAATCGCGGTGGTACAATCGTTATCCATTTTAAGCCCTTAAAAGTAAAAATTTAGAAAAATTCCTTTTTATCTCGCATCTACTCTGTAAGACGAATATACACACTGATTACATGCTTATAGAGCCATTGGTGTTGTAGGTACCTTTGTTATCCCGTTTTTCCCGTTTACTTTTTAAAAGTACGAATTTTGAAAAATTCTTTGATTTTACGTTTCTAAGCATTTTGAGGAATGAACACGCCGAATTTAATGATTACAGCTCCTTTTGTTTGATTGGTACCATTTTTATCCCTTTTTGCCCAATTCCATCCACAAAAGTACGAATTTTGCAAAATATATTCTTGGTCGAATTCATGCTGTAAAAGTAATGCCCGTTCGAATTTAAAAAATTTAGGCTCAACCGCTTGGTCTGGGCTTTGGTACAATTTTTATCCCATTTAATCCTTTAGAAGTACAAATATCAGAAAATTCCTTGTTATCACTCATCTACACTGTAAGGCGAATATTCACACCGAATTTTATGATTGCACCGTCAGTCGCGTTTTTGGTACCTTATTTATCCCCTCTTCTCGTCTACCCTTTAAAAGTACGAATTTCGATATATTCCTTCATTTTGCGTTTCTAAGCATTTGCAAACTCCGAATTTCATGATTCCAGCTTCGTCTGTTTGATTGTTACCATTTTTATCCTTTTTACTCAATTCCACCCACAAACGGTACGAATTTTGCACAATATTTTCTTGGTCGCATTCCTGCAGTAAAAGTAGTGCCCATCCGAATTTAAAAATTCAACGAAAAAAATCCCTTCAAATCTGATATCTACGCTGTAAGAGAAATGTACACACCAAATCTAATGATTCAAGCATCAGCCATGTTGTTGGTACTATTTTTGTCCCTTTTTGCCTCATTTAATCCCCCAAAAGTACGAATTTTGCAAATGCAACTTTTTGGGATGCCTCCATGCCGCAAGAGGAATGTCCATACCAAATTTCAGGATTCTAGCCCCAGTCGTTTGTTCATTACTGTGGTACAATTTTTATCCCTCTTTACCCCCTTTTTAACCCTTAAAAGTATGAATTACGAAAAAATTCCTTCATATCTGATCTATATGCTCTAAGAGAAATGTACACACGAAATATCATGATCCTAACTTCAGCCGTATTGTTGGTACCATTTTTGTCCCTCTTTGCCCCATTTTACCCCCCAAAAGTACGAATTTTGCAAATGCCACTTTTTGGGATACCTTCATCCCGCAAGAGGAATGTCCATACCAAATTTCAAGATTCTAGGCCCTGCCGTTTGGTCATTGAGGTGGTACCATTTTTGTCCCTTTTTGCCCCATTTTACCCCCCAAAAGTACGAATTTTGCAAATGCCACTTTTTGTGATACCTTCATCCCGCAAGAGGAATGCCCATACCAAATTTGAAGATTCTAGGCCCAGCCGTTTGGTCATTGCGGTGGTACCATTTTTATCCCTTTTTACCCCGTTTTCCCCTTAAAAGTACGAATTTCGAAAAACCCAGTCTTATCACACCTCTACAATGTAAGAGAAATGTACACACCAAATTTCATGATTCTAGCTCTAGCCGTTTGGTCTGGGGAGTGATCAGTCAGTCACTCAGTCACTCAATCACGCAACTCTTTTATATATATAGATAAAAATTGTGTTCACAGAACATGTCTCAGACTAATATTTTAAGATTTAAAGCCTTTATTATTCATTTTTTTCAGCGAGGAAATATATTAAAATTTCTAATAACGAATCGGACTCCAGCAGATATCACCGACTCCGACTCTTAGACTCCGCCTCCGACTCCATAGCCCTGCTCGAAAGGAGTTAAGGAATTAATTACAACTTTACACATGATAATATTTTTCCCAAACTAAGTTTAAGTTTGAAGATGGGCGAAATTGCAACAACCCTTCTGGTACCTCCCACACAAATGACCCATATTCCCATGTTAAATTAAAACTAGTGTAACTTCTACACGGATCTGCGGAATTATCTCCATTTTGTTATTTGATAATATTTTTATAATCACTTTAAGTGTACTAAATATGACGGGTTTTGCCAAGCCCCTTCCAGTACCTCCCACACAAATCACCCTAAACTACGTGAAATTAAAGCTTTACTAACTATGCGGATGCTATGAGTACTGTGAAATTTGCTATTTGGCAATGCTTTTATAGAGGTTAAATTCGTATTGGGTATGGCAATACCCCTTCTGGTACCACCCACACAAAACGGGTAGTCAAAATCATTTGCGATTTTATATTTGAAGGTCTTTTTATAATCACTTTAAACATAAACAAATATTTACGCTTTCCTAGGTAATATTAAATCCTTCATAACTTCTATACTGGTGCATGGAATCCACCATGACTTGATATTTGATCATGTGTTTACAATTGTTTTATAAATGCGGAAGCTGAGACCATGTGACACGAAGCTCCTAGTACCTTCTACACTAATTATGCTACCCTACGTAAAATTAATTTCTTATAACTTCCGTATATATGTCCTCTGAGAGTGAGGGTATATATAAGTCGGTTTAGCTGACTGAATCTTACTTACTGATTTTAATATTCATCAAATCGGCACGTGTTATCGTTATCCCATCAATACAATATATGGATGGTGGTATACAAATGTTGTCTTTCCTCACGTTGAAAGCAGAGATACAAGCCGACTGATTTTGAGCCGATTAGCCGCAGCTGTCGCATGTTGCTGCACGAGCCGTGCCACCGCCGATTTTATCGGCTGACATCGACTTCAACTACGCCGCCGATATTTTTTATACACTCCACGAGAGTATACATATGTCTTTGTGTATTTGTTTGTAACACCCGAAAGGAAACGAGATAGACCCAACGTTTATTATACAGATCGGCTTAGAATCACTTTCTGAGTCGACTTAGCAATGTCCGTCTGTTTGTCCATCTATTGTTGTAATCAAATTACAGGTCGCAATTATAGTCCGATCTTAACAAAAATTGACACATGTAACGCTATTTAATTTGAGGCAATTCGGTTCAGATTTAGATATAGCCCCCATACAGATATCGCTCCCGATTTGACATTTTCCGTTCCAGAAACCACATATTGTACCCGATTTTCTTTAAAATTGGTACAACATCTTATAATCCAACTAACAACACCAATGGTGAAAGTGGGTAAGATCGGTTCAGATTTAGATATAAATGTATTCATATATATATACAAATGTTGCTCCCAAATGTTTAACCGATTTTTGGCTAAACTTTACATATTATATTTCACCTATAAACATACATGGTGAAATCGGATACAAAAATCCTTCCTGATTTTACTTTTTACAGAATTGAATTGTAATAGGATAGAAAGTGGAGTCATAGACGGCTCCGTCCTACTTTAGCCTTTCCTTACTTGTTTAGATCTGACAGAGTTCTAACTCCGTCAAATCTTACTACCAAAATAGATAACCACCCACCTGTATATATTTATGAAAACACATATACATATTGGAAATATGCCGTTATATTTTATTTTTTATTTATTTTGGGTAGCTATGCCACCGCCGATAATTATTGTTTAATTTTAATTGATGCAGAATTAAGAAATTTCCCTAACAATATGCCAATAACGGTTAATATTTAGAGTTTTAAACACATTTTTGAAGATTCTATGTATATATTCATTTGGCCACAGGGCCGTGCGCAGGGGTGGGGGGTTTGGGGGTTCAAACACCCCCCCAGAGAGGTTTCGAACATATACTTTTTAAAACCTTCTAGACTTTCTGAAGCAATAAAATATAGAATTTTTATGTCTTTTTAAAATAACTCGTCTGAACACGAAAATTACATAAAAATCGTGCACACTTTCTTGAAATTCGGACAAAGGTTACTAAACGAATTGTGCCAATTTCAAGATTGTGTAATGCTAATTTCGCTAATGGACACCAAATTGTTCCGAAAATTTTCATTTATATTAACCGATATTACTTCTTGACATTCGACTAGAGCTATATCATATGAACTTTTAATTGTGTACTGCAATAAAAGTTTGGAAATTTAATAACAAAATCATTTAGTAATTTTAAAAAAGTGTAGATAAGAATCACTATGATATCATAATGAAATCTAAAATATTCTTAAAAAATGCAAATAATTTGCTTGATGCTTGTAGAGCACTAAGATGTAACATTTGCGATTGGACATTTTTATGGAGCTGTATCTAAATCTGAACCGATGTATCCTATTTTCATCACAGATGCAACAACAACGAAAATGAGTTTTTGATGCCAAACTATTCTCAGATTTATATTGAGAATACCAAAATAATTCTTTGGCATGTGATTGCTGACTTCATGGGGAATATTTGTGTATGAAAAGTTTCAGAATTATGAATGAAGAAAGTTAAAATATAAGGAATTGCAACGGCGTTTTCTATACAACATTAAGGAGAAAATCAGTTTTTTCGTTCTCCTGAAAAGTTATGTTTCTGTTCATATCCATTTATGAATACAAGCCCTCGATATGTATGTATGTAATTTCAAGCAACTATATAAAAAAAGATCTACACTTAGAGAACAAGTCTGTTACACATTTCTGCGGTTTTTTTTGGCATAACAGCAATTTTCTGCAATCTTACATCACCATTCACACTGCTAAAGAGATTGTAGTCTGCTAAAATTGGCTGTTGTTAATTAAAATATAAAAATAGATAAACGTTCAAAAGCGAGTTTAGCTCGAATTTCCTTTTATATTAGCTTGGGGCAATATGCGTATATTGCTAAAAACAGCAAACAGCTGTTTACCATCTCAGCATATACAAATCTGCTGCCTCTTTTTTAACAGCAGAAAATCTGCTCTTTCGGTAGACTTTCTGCTTTCTTTTACTGACATATTCCTTTGAGTGTACTGATAGATGGATTATTGAAATGCAATTTCGCCGACAATGTCTGTCGGACGAATGTATCAAAATATTTCTCGAAGATCCTGGCAATAACATATGAGTGGTTTCCAAACGCTCCAGTAAAAATTTCCTAAAAAGCTGGAAAATTAACTAAGCATGAGTAAAGTTTCCTTCTTTCAAAGCCATAGTAAATAGTTCATTTACTAAAAAAAGGGTAGTAGATTTACTTAAAAGCATTTCTTTGCATCTAATAAAAAATTCTTACAATTGAGTAAATTCAAACTTATGTGGAAGAATATTTCCAAGGTTTTAGTGAGAAAAAATTCTGAAATTTTTTGTATGGAAAAAAATTCCATTTAGGAAATTTTAACTTAAAAATGTGTTTTTTCCTAAAATGAAGTTAAAATGTTTACTGAAGTTTATGCCGACTTCTTCATACATTTAGGTATTAATGAACTTATAAAAAACATTTGCAATTGTTTTAAAAATTGTTGAATATTAATCTAAGAAGCAATTCTCGTTCGTTTGCAGAGACTTATTTCTCAAATACTTTATGAATTATTCTAAACAACCACTGCGAAGGCGCCTATTTTGCCTTCGCAACAATCATGGAGTAATAGCTCAACTCCTTATGGCAGAGGTAACAGGAAACTTTTGAGAAATATTTCATGTTGTCATTTTTTGTACCAGTTTTGCATACTCTGAAGCAAAACTATTTGTTTGATTTTTTTAGTTAAATTAAACTTATTTTAATTTCACCTTTCTTCCTTGAATAAAATAAAATTTTCCTCAGTTTTAGTAAAAGTTTCTTCGTTTTGAGGAAAAAAACAGCAAATTGTCCTCAGTTTGAGTAAATATTAACTTGATTTGCGTAAACATTTACTTAGTTTTAGGAAAATTCTGCAAAATTTTACTAAGATTTAGTACAAATTTACTTAGTTTTAGGAAAATTTCAGCAAAATTCTACTTATATTTAGTAAAAATGTAATTGGTTTCCTAAATTTTAGTTAATTTTAACTCATTATAGGGTAATGATGAGTGTAGATGAAACCCCCCCTCCCCAGGGGAAAATCCTGCGCACGGGTCAAATTGGCCATGTAGAAACCCAACCTATCCGATGTTTTTGAGACTTGTACTTCTATGGGAAACTCGGGGCGAAAAGGTATAATAATGGTACCAACCAAACGGATGCTGAATTTTTTGATATCGTGACACGTCGCTCAGACTGCTTAGACGCCAAAAAAGATATATTCTGGCATTCGTTCTTTTAAGGTTAAAATGGGAGAAACGGGATCACCAACCAAATGAATGCAGTTTGAATCTTAAAATTTGGTGTGTGCATTCCTCTGACTGTGAAGATGCGCAATAAGAAAAATTTTTTAAAATCTTTACTTTTAGGAAAAACCGTGCCAAAAGGGGATAAATGTGGTACCAACCAAAGGGATGTAGCCCTAATCATGAAATTCTCTGCATACATTCCTCTAACAGTTTTTACGTGCAAAATAAATGAATTTTTCCAAATTCGTACTTTTACAACTGTTTTTCATAAACATTAACATGGTTGGAGAAAAATTTAACTAGAGTCAAATTCAAAGTATGTACTACTTCCAAGGAAAGTTTGAACTTTATGTGAGGAAATATTGCTTTAGCGCTATACGAAGTTCAATTTTCCTAAATTTTAGTTCACTTTTTCTGAGTGTGTGCACACAGTGAAGAGCAAACAGCCGAGGTACATAGACGTACATATTTACATACGAGTCCATCATCGTAGTACAGCCAATAAACCAAGTTATCGTTAAAAAAGTTGATGACTGAAGGATGCATGGAGGACTGAAGGTATGATATGCCCTCCTACGCGGTATGCATACTACCATGGACACAGTGGCAGCAGTATTAGATGTATCGCAAGTATGTCTGTATCTAAGGATGTCTAAATAGATTTATGTGTGTGAGTGTGTGTGTGTTTTGTGAAATTGCTGACAGGCAATGACGCTGACAGCATTAAGTGTCCACTTGAGTTACAATCTAGGACTTCTTTTGCTGATTTTCTTTTTTCGCCCTAAGCCAAAATCCCTCCATTCCATGTTAGCTTCTCCTTCTTCTTCCCACACTTTCTCTGTTCGTGTACATAGTTATCTCTCGTAGAACATATGGGCCGGGCTGTACTGGTACCAGTACCAGTTGTATGAGTAAACATCCTGTATGGTCATTGAACACAAATGTTTGCACTGTTAGCGAGGACATGTCGTCCTTTTCATAAGGCTTCTTCACTTTTGTCATGTTTTCATAGCTTCTTCTATTCTATTTCTAGGATCCAATATTTGTTATTTGCAAAAGAGAAACGGAAATGCGCCAGCGAAAACAATATACAAATGAGCTGGTGAGGGAGAGAGACAGAAACTAAGTGAAGATATCCTGAAGTGAAAAAATCACATGAAATCAAGTGTGCAATTTTCGCCAGCCACTCCGTCAAACCACATCCAAAGGATACCGACTGACCGGCTGTTGTCACTTCGGACATGTCCGTTCGTTCTTAGGCAGGTGTTCTATGGTCATGTCGGTCAGTTGGTCGGTATCCTGTTCGTCCTGAACATGAATTTAATTTAATTCCATTGGCATGTTTCTCTATGTGTGCGTGTGTGTGAGTGTGTCTTATCGTTTGGTGGTCGTTTCTTTATTTGTTTGGTGGAAATAGAATATTTTCATTTTTGCTCTTCGACGTCCTTTGTCAGTTCTTGAGGGTGCAAATAGATTTGAGCTAAATGAAAATGTAAATGTCCTTTAAACGGTCATGGGAAATGTAAATAGAAATTGGAGATAATTGAATTTATAAGTAGGTGGGTTCTATTTGCTTCAGGTTGGCCAAAATACAAGCAAGAACAACCTGAAAAATATTAGAAAAGTTTTGAATTTCCCTGCGAATGGCAAGAAAGGTCAGCGTAGGTACTGGGTTCTGGCGGATGGTCAGTTTAGATTAGGAGATCAAGTTTTCGGACAAGACTCGCTTAGGCTATATTTATTTATCTGCCACCCCGTCGTGTTCTATTTGCTTAGAACACTATTAGAAATATTACAGTCTTATTATTTCATGTCCGAAGATATTAAACAATCAGTAGAGTTCAATTTCTAACAACACCATCTCCACCAGAGATTTCCCACATTTGACTGGCCTACCTTTTTCCCCAAATTCAATTTCAAAGATGCGCCGCGCCACTTATTGACAGTTCATGCTTTTCGCTCCTTTCCAAGTAATTTCAAAATTAAGAGATTTAAACTGAAATTCACGCCGCAATGCTTTTGCAAGTATGTGTCGGGAGTCTGTTATTTATTTTTTTTCTTTTGCCACATTATCGCTCCGCACGATACAAAAGATTAATGAAATGCTGTCATATTTTGATTTCTGTATCTTTTTGGCGGCACAGATTGATTCCGAACATTTGGGAAGGCAACCAAAAGGCCGAACAACAAAAGACAACGACTGACATGAAATTACTTTGTTGAAGTACTTAAAAATATGAATATGGGATGTGCAATCATGCGATTTGATCGATACCTAGTGGTCATCCGGAGAAGTGGAATCGGAACAGAATGGAGAGGGTCATTAACCAAAAAACTAATAACAAAAAAAAACGAACACTGATGATGGCCAGTTATTCGGCTGGCATTTGTTGCCGGGTAATTTGAGCAAAAGCTGGCATGTACATGTCATTACCATTTGCAATTCTATGGATCTTGTATAAAAACATGGTACCAGATAAAGGATTCAGTATTCCGGTTCCACATTATTTTCACAGCTGTTGAAGACAACATTGTGTGAACCATTAAAGTTTGACTACCAGAATGCGTTTGAACCTATCACTTTGCCAACATGTCCCAAATTATATACAAATAAGGTACAAATATTCAGTTTCAAAATATGTAGACTCATTATATTATTTTAAAATAGAATTTTAGTTATTTGATCAAGGATGGTCTGTCTTAAGCCGTGGCGAACAATTGTGAAGTATGTGAAATATTTATACAACGTCGTAATGTACTTTGTGACGTCACAAATTAGAGTTAAAAAGTTCGGCTGGGCCGAATCATATATACCCTCCACCACGGAGTGCATTCCACAGTATTATCGGCAGATTAGAGGCTGTCGACTTTACATAGAAGTACGGTACCGTCCGTCCATCTGTCTGTTTTTCTATTCTTGTAGGATGCAGTATCATTCTCTATCCAGCTCACTTTCTCCAATGATGAATATATCTGAAATGCGCTGTCTTTTTTAAAAGATTTTATATTTCAAAACACTCTTAATTTAAAAACAAGTAAGGAAAGAAAAAAGCCAGGCGGGGCCGACTATATGATACACCCCACTTTCTATCCGACTACAATTCAAAACGGGGAGGATTTTTTACGTTTCCAAATCATAGGCTAATATGACCTGACCCAATTTGTCAAATCGAGAGGAATAATTGTATCGAGGCTATATCCAAAGATGGAATGAAGTGACCCACTTCCACAATAGGTTCTTCCAGTTCAAGTATAACGTTTGAAGAAAGTCGGTGGAAATACATGGTTTCTGGAGCGGAAAAAGTCAAATCGGGAGCGAAATTTGTATGGGAGCTATATATAAATCCTAACCGATCTGACTCATTTCACCATGGCTGTTTTTAGTTGAAATATAAGATATTTTGCAAGATTTGAAGATGTGTTAAAATATGTGGTTTATAGAGTGGAAAATGTCAAATCGGAAGTGATATTCGTATGGGGGCTATGTGTAAATCTGAACCGATCTTACACACTTTCAACGCTTGTGTTTCTAGTTGGATTATAAGGTGTTTTGCCAAATTTAAAGAAAATCGGGAAAAATAAGTGGTTTCTAGAGCGGAAAAAGTCAAATCGGAACCGATATTTGTATGGGGGCTATATCTAAATCTGAACCGATTTACTTCAAATTAAATAGCGTTCGTCCTTATTTCGAAAAACTTCGTTGTGCAAAGTTTCATTTGGTTCTGGTTACAATTGCGACCTTTACTTTGATTATAAGAATAGATGGACATACAGACAGACAGAGGGACGGACATGGCTAAATCGATTCAAAAAGTGATTCTAAGTCGAATAGTATAATTAACAATCGCTTCCTTTTGGGTATTTAAAACAAATGCACAATGACATAATACTCTCGTGGAGTGTATAAATAAGCCTACAGATATATGAAAAAGTTGATTTCATATTTTATTCTTTTATATAGGAGGTTAGGTTGCAGCGGATACCCGTCAGTTTAGGGCACAACCGACGAGTTCACTCGAGGTCAACTAAATTCGGGACATTGTGTAGTACAAAAGGAAATGATTTAGGAGATAGGGTGAAGGAATGAATGATGGATGATGTGAGTGAGTGAAGGGAAGGTGGGGATATCTCAAATTTGATTCTGTATTGATTCTTTTGAACCAGGAGGATTTCTCTACAATTCGGATGAGGGTTATTTTTTATAAATCTTTTAAAACTTGATTTCAATATGTTCTTATGCGAAATGTTTAATTCGGAAGAAAGAAAAAAATAAGGTTTTGTATAGCAAACAATATGTTGACGATTTCCTGTCCTGTTCTGTCCCGGGAAATCGAAAAAATAATTCCCGTTTCCCGGGAAATAAAAAGTACGGGAAATTAGTGTGTCGACTTAGTTCGGTGGAATATTTTCAGCGCTTCTCATTTGTCATATGTGACCGCTGGTACTAATATGAACCCTGATTTAAGTCAAAGACATACATTCGTTGTGAAAGTTCTGACGAGGTGGGGTAGCGCCCTTCGAAACTGCGCAGTCAACTTTTAGCTGCAACAATAAAGGTCTCACTTTGCCTTTTTGCTAATTTTGGGTTCTGCTGAAGACTTCAGTACAACCTTTGGTCTTAAACCCAAATAAATGACAAGACAGGATGTTTATATTTCAGTCATAAACATCGGCGGTGAAAATGAGTAACACCGTTCCAGGATCTGATATAGCCCCGACAGAAATATCTTTCTCGATTTGACTTTTTTCGTTCTAAAGAGAAATCATAAACTTTTGGTTAAAATTTACACAATATATTATACTAACATATATGATGAATGTGTGTCGCATACTTCCTGGATTTAATATAACCCCCACATAAGTGATATGCAACTTTTGTCTCTCTAGAAACCTACCTTTACAAAACACGTTATATTTTACCTGGAAATATACATGTACAATGTGGTTCACATCGGTCCATGATTAGGACGCATACAAAAAGCATTCCCTGTTTTAACTTTTTTCGCGAATGGAATTGTAATGGGATAGAAAGTGAAGGGTATCACATAGTCGGCCCGCCCGACTATAGCCTTTCCTAACTTGTTTCATTTTTAAATGACTTCAGACAATTACAATAGGAGAACAATTGAGACCTGTTTTGTTATATGAATCGATTCAGAAATAGATTATTGATTTACATCGCAAACCATTTCAGATGGTTTATGCCCCTAATTATTCCCTAAAGTGGTTTTATTCAGCTCCATGTTTTCATCAACAAACTTTATGGACAAAAGCAAAAATGATTTTATTTGTAAAAATCTTTTTTTCTCCATTTTCAGGACACTGTTTCTAAATCACTCTTTCTATGTGAAAGTGAAATTCGCAACATTTGTGGCCATCATAATTACCATTAACTGAGTCGTTTTCGATATTAGAATACCAAAATACATCAAGAAAATGTTATGCATAGCCCTTGTAAAACTGATTGTTGCATAGTGTATTTATAGTTTCAGGAAGTTGAGGTGACACAGGTTTATTCAATTTTTAGAATTCTGTGGCCATTCTTATATTTCTATATTCACCGGAAATTAGCGGGATTCTCGGGAAATTATAATAATACAAGTCCATAGGTTTATGCCTTTAAAATACCCCTTTATGTGCGTCTCCATCATATTAGATTTCTACTCTACATATTTAGTGATCTTATAACAGTTTAACAAAATTTAACAAATTCACCCCCACCTAATGTACAAACATCAAAATTTAAGCTTGAGTTGCAATTCCGTGGAAGGATATAATCCACGAATTTAAGTATGATAATTTTATCGTTGTACTTGTAGCCTTCCAGCAAGCCGTGCAACAAAGTAATTAAATTGTATGATCTCTGCTCGTGCGCCACATATGCCATTCCATGTTTGTGGGTGAGAGAGCCGGTGTGTGTGTGCTCCGTGTCAGTGCCGGTGTCCGTTCCGTGTAGATATGACTTTTAGTTGTAAAACCTCAATTTGATGTGGCGGCGGCACTTCTGCCGACCGGTTGGTTGGTTAGTTGGCTGGCTGGTTGGATGGGTTGACTGGCAGACGACGGCTTTTGTAGTTGTTGTTGCGCTGCCGGGGCTGTGTAAAATGTGATTGTCAGTTATTATTTGAGACTGTCCATCTGTCTGTCTGTCCGCCCGTCTGTCCATCTGTCTGTCTGCATGTTTGTTTGTCGTTTTACTGATTTAAATAATTGTTTTCTGGCAATTTTTCCCTGGGTTGCTGCTGCCCGTTGTTGTTTTTCGGCCAACAATTAAATTGGTTTCTTTGTTTCATTTCGTTAACACTTCAATCATTATTGAAGTTGTGTGTATTTTATGAGTTTGCCGACGCGGACGGACGGACACCTCCTCTGTTGACGACGGCGGATCATTCCGCTGAAGTGGTCATCAGCGATTTAGCTCGAAATGAAACGTAATATCATTTAATTCTAAATATGCTACTCGTACGTACTCGTCGGACTTTGTTAAAAGCCAGCCAAATTCGTTACTTTGAATATGAATAATTATGGGGATCACATAGAGAACATTTGCATTTCGTCGGAATTGAAACCAATAATTTATTATTTTAATAATGAGATGATGGCGATAGTAGCTGAACATTTTGTTAAAGTTAATTGAATTATGTGTAGGGAAACTAGCTTCAGCGTTTTTTCTTCTGAATATTAATATTTAGACAAAAATAGCTTTTGTAACGCAAACAACACAGCATTTCGCAATTATTCATTATACCCGCCAATTATCGTGAGGTAGCTGCATTACCTCACTGCGGAGCCAAACAATTTGCAAAATGAATCATCAGTTTTAATTATAAAATAACGTTTAACATTTTTATTTGAATGCCACAAAAATTGCCAGAAGTTTGTTGGTTTCTTCCAATTGTTACATCTAAATTCTAATATTTGGCAGAAAAGAAATAATTTTAAGAGAGAGGCTTTGGTAATAGTTCAAGCAATTTGGTGCTACTGTTATTTATTGTTGCTTTTGGGTATATCCAGCAAAAAGAGAGTAGCCACAGAAGTGAAAAAGATCATCACTTTGTGATTTGTAAGTCGTGAATATTTAGATCATCGCCAATGAGAACAAGTAAGGAAAGGCTACAGTCGGGCGGGGCCGACTATATGATACACTCCACTTTCTATCCGAATACAATTCAATTCGGTAATAGAGTGAAAACGGGAAGGATTTTTGTTTAAATGTATGTGTTTGACAAAAAATGTTAAATCGGAAAGTACATTTGAATGGGGGTATATTGAAACCTGGAACGAAATAGGTGAAATATAGTATGAATAGTTTGGCAAAAATCAGTTAAACATTTTGGTGCAACATTTGTATTGGGGCTATACATAATCTGAAGTGGTCTTACCCACTTTCACTATAGGTGTTTTTAGTTGGATTATAAAATGTTGTCCCAATTTTAAAGAAAATTGGGTACAATATGTGGTTGCTAGAGCGGCAAAAGTCAAATTGGGACCGACATTTGTATGGGGGCTATATCTAAATCTGAACTGATCTTACCCACATTCATCATATGTGTTTCTAGTTGGATTATAAGGTGTTAAGCCAAATTTGAAGAAAATCGGGTACAATATGTGGTTTCTAGACCGGAAAATGTCAAATGACATTTGTATGGGGGCTATATCTAAGTCTGAACTGATATTACCCACTTTCACCATATGTGTTCCTAGTTGGATTATAAGATGTTGTGCCAACTTCAAAGAAAATCGGGTACAATATGTGGTTTCTAGAGCGGAAATTGTCAAATTGGGACCGACATTTGTATGGGGGCTATATCTAAATCTGAACCGATTTTCTTAAATTTAAATAGCGTTCGTCCTTATCCCGAAAAACTTCGTTGTGCAAAGTTTCGTTTGGTTCTGGCTACAATTGCAACCTGTACTTTGATTATAAGAATAGATGGGCAGACAGACACTCTAGATACCACATGTTTAGCAGATTTTCTTCAAATTGGGCAAAATATCTTATATTTCCACTAGAAACACCCATGGTGAAAATGGGTGAGATCGGTTCAGATTTATATACAGCTCCCATACAAATTTCGCTCCCAATTTGACCTTTTCCGCATATTTGATCATATTGTCTTCAAAATTGGAAATACATCTTGTATTTGAACTAGGAATACCTATGGCGAAAATAGGTCATATCGGATCATATATAGCTCCCATTAAAATTTCGCTCCCGATTATACTTTTTCTGCTCTAGAAACCACATAGTTTAACAGATCTTCTTCAAATTTAGCAAAATATCATTTGTTTCCACTAGAATCACCAATGGTGAAATTGAGTCAGATTGGTTCAGTTTTATATATCGCTCCCGGCTTGACTTTTTCCGTCCCAGAAACAACTTATTTTTTGAGAATTTCTTTAAATTGAGCATACTTGAACTGGAAAAACATATTGTGTAAGCGGGTCACATTCCATGTTTGGATATAGCGCCAATACAAATATTCTTCTCGATTTGACAAATTGGGTCTGGTCATATTAGCCTATGATTAGGAAGCATAAAAATCCTTCCCGTTTTCAATTTTTTACCGAATTGTATTTGGACTTTAGCCTTTCCTTACTTGTTTTTTGTTACATCGTATACTACACACTGATTACAAGAATATATTTATAGATGGACGGACAGGCAACGTACCAGGCAACACCCAACAGGAAGCGAGATACATCCATCGTTTATTATATAGACTGTATTGAATCACTTTCTGAGTCGATTTTGCAATGTCCGTCCGTCTGCTTGTCCATCTATTCTTGTAATCAAAGTATAGGTTACAAATATTGTCTGATCCTAACAAAAATTGGCACAAATAAGATTTGGGGTCCAAGTTTTTATTTGAAGCAAATCGGTTCAGATATTGATATATCCCCACTACAAATGTTGCTCCTGATTTGTCATTCTCTCGCTCTAGAAACCACATATTTTACTCGATTTGCTTCAAATTTGCCAAAACACATTATTCTTAAACTAGAAACACCTATGGTGAAAGTGGTTAACATCGTTTCAGGTTTTTATATAACCCTTATACAAGTGTCTAATTTAACAGATCGTGTTATATTCCAGCTGGAAACATACATTGTAAAAGAAGGTCACGTTAGTTAATGATGTCCATCCGTCCGTCTGCTGACCATCTAAGCTTGTTTGAACTCTACAGATCGCAATTGGTGTCCGATTGCCATGAAATTTGGCAAAAGTAATGTTTTCAGCCCAAGAATGATCGGCATTGAATGTGGAGAAAATCGGTTCAGATTTAGATATAGCTTCCATACAATTTACCCTATTACTACTCTAGAATAAACATTTTACATTAGATATTGATAAAATATTCAGGATCATGTAATATTTGAACTAGAAATAGCTAATGTAAATGTTTTGATATAGCCCCCATACAGATATACCTCCGATTTTCACTATTACTGCTATAAAATGCACATTCTACATCGCACCTTTATCAAATTACCAACTCCATATTACATTTAGACGAGAAACACAAACTATGAAAGCCAGCGATATAGGTCCATATTTTGGTATAGCTCCATACAAATGGGCCGCCATTTAACACTATTATCGCTCTGCAACTAAATAAAATTTTGCAGATCATGTTATCTTGAAGGTGATGGGTCCACTTTTTACTGTAGTGTCCTTACAAATGGGCCCCAAGTGTTGTGATAGGTCCCCTAAAAATATCCGTCCTATTTAACCTATTACCGAAGTAAAATCTGCATTTGTCATCACATTTTGATATTCCTTTCCAGATGATGTTATATATAGTATCGGAATACCAGCCGGAAAACTAGATCATATGGGTCCATGTTTTCAAATACACCTGTCCCACCAATTTTCATTAAAACCTTCATATTTCCATGGTCCATATAAGTGGGCCATTATGCAAATATATCGTCACCGCTCATATGCACCTTCCGATTTGTTGATAATACTCTGGATTCAACATATTACAGCAAAGCTTGATGAAAATAATTTTTATATTTTTCACTAGGCTCAGCTACAATGAGATCACACCGACTTTGTTTGTGTATGGGCCCATCATATCTATAAGTAAAATGATGCAAAAGATTTCCATCAAGTTTTCTTTTTTCCATATTCTTTAAATTTGACTAAGGATTAATTTAATTCTGTATAATATATATGAACTAAATAAAATCGCCCCATAAACAAAATCAAAATCTGGTATATGCGCGGGGAGTGATGTAGGGTATCATATAGTCGGCTCTGCCCGACTTTAGCCTTTCCATACTTGTTTTTTAATGTTTTAGTTTTTACTTCAAGAGCAATGGATTAAGAAAAATATATCGCCTTAACTTATCTCAGACGCCGCACAGTGGCTCCATCAGCCAAAATTCAATAACTTTTGTCCTACTACACATTTTTGAGTTCTGTAAAAATTTAAACCCGGGCGACTTTTCTTATATTTCGATTTAAAAGAATATTATAATTTTTATTTTTTCGTATTTTTACATAGTTGTTCATAAAGCGCAGAATTATTTTTTCGTAAACACGAATGAAATATTCCAGATTTTCACACATTTTGATAGATTTTGCACTTAAATTTGTGTTATTAGAAATTGTGGTTTCTTAGCTTTATTGTGGTGCCAAAAATGTGTTTGTGCCAAATAAAGTTTCAAAAGTTTGGGTTTCATATTTATTAGGGTAACTTTAGTGAAAAAGTCTGATTTCTTAGTGAGGTAGAGAGAGAGAAATTATATTATTTTATACAACAATCTGGTTCTATATTCCATGTCTTGTGATGATATATCCCAAGATAGCAAGAATATGATAAGACTAAAGTACACTGCGGACGACTGTGAGATTAACGTACACGGCTCTCACGCATAAGTTCAACTATATCTATTCTGGATATAAACAAGTCCTTTCATTCGCAGAACCACAGAATGACTGGCTATTAGAGAAGGGTTTGGGTAGCTTAGGTTAATGCCCCATTTGAAAATCAGAATAATTTATAGAAATAATCACTAAAGTGATGACTAACATGGACACAGCGCATTTATACATATATTTATATTTGTATGTCTGTATGTACATTCATTCATACAAAATTCAAGCTCATCAGTTTCTTCCACCACTCCAACAACATCTTATTTATCTCCAACAACGAAAAAAGCAACAACAACAATAACATCAAGTTACCAAAAACTAAAAAACTACAATCCCACTAAAAAAGAAACTTCAAATCATGTATGAGGAGAGTACCCGCAGAAAATGCTCCAATGTCATGTTGTACGGAACAAGTGACAAATATGGTCATTATACCCATTGGTGGGCTATGGCTGGTACTGGTTGGCCGATTGCTGCTTGGCGTTGTTCGGTATAACAAAAGAAGTAGTCGAAGAAGAAGAAGAAAACATCATATACACAAACAAACAAACTACACAGATACAAATGTTTCTTGGCCATAGTCATGTCGACAATACCAATAAACTAAAACTAAATAAATATGTAACTATAAATGTTAACAAAACACTGGCTGGCACAGAAACACTTACACATGTATGGATATACACCAACACCAACACACAGACACTGATACCAATTCATTGGGATGTCATTCCATGTGGTATGGTGATGGCTGTGTTTGTCATTCGAATCGATTCGATTCGATACGTCTTGAACGTATGTATTCGAAGAGCGATAATAAATAATTTAAAATAATAAAAGATGCTCAAAACAAAGAGACAATAATGACGATGATGGTGATTTTGTGAAATAGATAAAGTTTTTGATACAGCACGAAAAACAACAACATGTCCATTGGATTGAAGACAACATCATAGCCATCGGCTACGATAGCGACAACGTCGAATCCATAGTAATCACCCAAAAAATTGTAGACGACAAATGGAGTGAAAATAAATACATTTAACGTATACATGGGCATGGGTAAGTTTTTTTGGTGTGCTTTTTGACTCAACTACGACATGATAGCCAATGATGCTACCTTCTTAAAAAAAGCATATGTGAATCAGTCCATGCCAAACGGTACGATTTTTTACCTCACTAGCTTGAATTGCTTTGGAATTTCTGAATCTATATCGAAAAAAGTCAAATCGGGAAGGACATTTGTGTGGGGCTATGTCTATATCTGAACCGATGTAACCCAGATTCAGAGGTTTCTAGGTGAAATATAATGTGTTCTGCCAAGTTTGATCAAAATCGGTTAAAAGTCAGCTCGGCAAGGACATTTGTATGAGGGCTATGGCTATATCTAAACCGATATGTTTCAAATTCCATAGTGTCCGCTATTGACCGACCGAACTTACTTGTGCAAAGTTTACAAAAATTTCGTCCTGTATTTTGATTACAAAAACACATGGACAGATAGAAGGACGTGTCCCGATCGATTCAGAAAATGATTTTAAGTTGATTCTAAGTCTATCTCGCTTCCTTTAGAGTGTTACGAATAAATGCACAAATCATAAAGTAAAGTTAAAGTATACCTTCTGGCATACTTTGGACTTGCCACCATTACATTTTATCTTATAAACTAAGTTCGATGTTTCTTCTTTATTTATTTTTGATTTTGTCCTGCTAAAAAGGCCATTAATTGTGTTGGAGTTTTTGAATCTTTCCGAGAAGCCAGTAACATATGTCATCGGTTTGTATATTTCTGAATTCGATTCTCCAGGTTGTTTCTTCTTCACATGTCTTATTAATTCCGTAATGGTTTTATTAGGAAAGTCAGTTAATTTTAAAGTATGTCTTATCTTCATTTCGACATTTTTATGAAATTCTGCGCCACTAATGTTGAAAACTCTGTTGATGAAGTTAGCCTGTAAATATTTTGAAGAATTTCATTTCCTGGAAAATTCTACATAATTCCAAAAGTTGTCAGCAAACATAATATAACTTAACTGTTCTTGAGTCAATTCGCCTTTGTAAGTGAATATTTTCTTATGCCAATTTGTGTGGAATTTATGTGGAATGCGGCAATATCGCCATTTCACAATATTTCAATCATTCGTATATAAATTACAAAAGGTTTCCGGTAGAACACGATGCTCTTCAAAACGCTTTGCGGTGAGGTTTTCGGGTTTATACATATAATACGCAGATGTGATTTTCATAAAACGTAGATTATTGTTATCGCAAGCACTCCATACAGAAGGAACACTGATGATTTATCCCTACACAGGACAATGAAATACGAATATGGTCAAATGTATGTATGGTTGAGTGTGGTTCTCCTCCTTTCCATTACCAAAAACAAAGATTTCCTGCGTAAGAAGCAATTACTTGATTGAATAGATGAATTTCGAACGTATTACATTCAATACTCATTGAAAATTACAAAAACTTTAATTTTCAGGTTGATTTGCGTGGAAAATGCTAGAAGGGCATGACAAACTCTTCCCTATATTGAACGCTCAACGTGATTATAAAAGCTTTATCAAATTTCAATATATAACTGATTCTGAATATCATTGCAGAAGCAACATTGGTTTTAGTTTTACATAGGAATATGGACCATTTTTGTGGGAGAAGGGTCGTGTCAATTTCGCCCATCTTCGGACTTAAACTAAGTTTGGGAATAATATTCCTATGTGCAAAGTTTGCAGATAGACGGACGGACATGACAGCTTAAAAAGACGTGAAATTAATTTGATTTATTTAAATTCTGCTCAGGTTTAGGAAAAAATTAGTTGTTTAATTTAATTTGAAAGAAGTAAAAAAAGTTTTCCACTGTTCACTGTTCACTTTCATTTGAAATTTTGAACTTGATATAAGGAAATATTCCTTTAGCGTTATAACAAGTACAGTTTATTTCATTTTAGTTAATTTTACGTCATTGTAGTGTTCACTTGTTTCTGAGTGTACTTAGTATAATTAGGTTACCCTCCATATCTGACCCATTTTTACCACCCTAGTTTAAATATAAGATATCTTGTCAAAAGAAAATCTGTTAAAATATGTGGTATCTAGGGTGAAAGGAGTCAAATCGGGAGTGAAATTCGTATGGGTGCTATATCTAAATCTGAACCGATTTTCTTCAAATTAAATGGCGTTCGTCCTTATCCCGAAAAACAATTGTGAGCTGTAATTTAATTATAAGAATGGATGGACAGACAGATGGACGAACATTGCTAAATCGATTCAAACTTAACGATGTGTCTATTTCACTTCCTTTTGGGTGTTGCAAACAAATGCACAAGGACAAATACCCTAACCAAATACCTAATACCAAATAATTGTCCGATCTTAACAAAAATTGGCACAAGTAAGTTTTGTGGATCAACAACGAACTCTATTTAATTTGATTTAGATATGGTCCCCATACAAATGTCGTTCCCGATATGACTTTTTCTACTCTAGAATCCACATATTTTCGGATTTTCTTCAAATTTGACACAACAACTTATAACCCAACTAAAACCCCTATAATCCAACTAAAAACACCTATGGTGAATGTGAGTAAGATCGGTTCAGATTTAGATATAGCCCCCATACAAATGTCGCTCCCGATTTGACATTTTGTCATTTGAATCGAAACCCCATATTTAACTCAATTTTCATCAAAATTGACTCAAAACACTATAAACCAACTAGCAGTATCTATGGTGAAAGCGGGTAAGAGCGGTTCTGAGTTAGATATAGCCCCCGTACAAATGGTGCGCCCAAATGTTTATCTGATTATATTTTACCTTAAAACATACATTATGATAGTGGGCCATGATTAGGGCCCATACAAAAATCCTGCCCGATTTCACTTTTTTACCGAATTAAATGGGTAGAAATTGGAGGTTATCATATAGTCGGTCCCGTCCGACTTTAGTCTTTCCTTACTTGTTTATTTTGTATTTTCCCGATTTTTTTCTGAATTAATAGTCTTAGAATAATTTAGTGGTCGTATTATTAAGCGTTTCGAGTCAAAGTGGCAATATTTGGTAAAAAGATACCAAAATGTCGCACTTAAAATGACTTCACTGACTGCACATTTGAGATAATAGTTTAATATAAAAGATCGTTTTTCAGAACCAAATTTTTCACACAGAATAGCAGAAATTTATTATTTACAAATGACTCCCACAAGATACGAAAAAGTTTTCAGTTATCTCTAGGAAAACCCACAAACGAAATGCAACAAATGTCCAAGCTTTATTTCAATTTTCTTATAGTATGGACAACGACTCAGCCGTGGTAAAGTTCTAAACGACCAAGCCATGTCCTTCTATCCGAAATGAGCTAGGAGATTCAAGTTTTCCACATGAGTGTCATAAGTGTTAATTTAAGTTTTATATATAAAAAAAAAATTATGAGTAATTCCCTTTTTAGTAATTCGTATTTTGGGGGAAATTTTTTGATATATTATAGATTTAGTATAAGTGACATGTATATATAACTACAACACATAAACGTTAGAATATATAGTACTAGAAAAATACTTTAAGTATGTTAGTAATAATGTAAGAATGACTAATGTTAGCTCTTAAGCGCATTTAAATATTGTATTAAGGACATCGAATTCAATAAAGCAAGCACATGAGTGTCTAACGGTTGCAGATCGCTTCCACTTGATTTGGTGATATTGCCGGAAGAGAAAAGAATGTTTTCACGACAAGAATCATTGTATTTAGTGCATTTAAGTAATTTTGGTACAATTTGGTTTATTTGGGATAATAGAAAAATTTCTTTTGACTGCAGCGAGAGTTACATTCCTCTGGGGAATAGGGATAAATAGGGATTGAAATGGTACCAATCAAAGTCCTGGAGTTTTAATCCTGAAATTCCTATGACTACGCAGATGCGCAACATAAATGGATTTTCTAAGTTTGTAATTTTAATATCAGTATATACAGGGTTTTCCAACAAGAGGTGTTATTTTGGTATTCAAAGAAAAATTAAATTTTTTGAGATAAATGATCGGATGTTTATTTCATAATAAAGAGGAAGGTATGTTGTTAATAATCAAAAACAACATCAGCCAAATGGCCACCACGACCACGCTTACAGGACCATATCCTTTTCATGAAATGTTCCCTCGCGAATTA
The DNA here is from genome assembly GCA_947397865.1 of Polietes domitor. Lineage (NCBI taxonomy): Eukaryota > Metazoa > Arthropoda > Insecta > Diptera > Muscidae > Polietes > Polietes domitor. The sequence continues at coordinate 89,190,459 of OX377619.1, read as the reverse complement.
TATTTTTGAGGTGTTGAATCGACTCTGGGCTGTTGGCGTAGACCTTGCCTTTCACGTGGCCCCAAAGGCAGAAGTCGCAAGGTATTAAATCACAAGATCTCGGTGGCCAATTGTGATCATCTCTTCGAGAGATAACACGGCCCGGAAACTTTTCCCGTAAAAGATCAATGGTTTCGTTGCTTGTGTGGCACGTAGCGCCGTCTTGTTGAAAGTAAACGTTTTCCAGATCAGTACCATCCAACTCCGATCATAAAAAAACATTAATCATCTCTCGATAGCGCAATCCATTCACCGTAACTGTTGATTTTCGAAAAAGTAAGGTCCAATGACCCCGCCGGACCATAAACCGCACCAAACAGTCACACTATGAGGATGGAGAGGCTTCCCAACAATAACTCTTGGGTTTTCCGAGCCCCAGACAATTTTGCTTGTTGACGTAGCCACCGAGGTGGAAATTGGCCTCATCAGTCAAGATGATTTTTCGATGGAATTCCGGATCATTTTCATTAATGAATTTTAATAATTTCAATGCGTTGTTGAAGCGTGTTTCGTTCCATTTTTAGTAATGGCGTAGTTTCTACTTGTCAAATGTCAAAGAATAAAAGCTTCAAAAGTGGCAGCTACCGAAATACCGGGTGAATCAAAATAACACCTCTTGTTGGAAACTCCTATACAATCCTCTGACGACGTAAAGTTATAATTCAGCTGCAACACTTTTGTTGATACTATTTTTATCCCTTTTTGTCATGCTTCGGCTTTAAAAGTACAAACTTGGAAAAAAATCCATTCTGGGAAAAGGCATAAAAATAGTATCAACAAATAGTATTCTCAAAATTCAGTGTGTGAATCTCTCTCTACGTGAATTCAAAAAAAGTATTTTTAAATGGGAAACGAAACATTTTCGGAGCAAAACGAAAAAAATACAGAATAGTGAAACAAAATGCATACTTCATATTCCTCCTTATTTCTATAAAAACTAAAATATGTTAAAAATTCCTCGTGCGAAGTATAGGGTCCGCCAAATAATTTTGAAAATGCTATAAAAAAAACTACTGAATATTTTCTCAAATTTCTTTTTTGAAAGTACAATCCTTCCGTTTAATAATGGAAAATAATTTCATTCCAATGGCTGCTAAGGGCACCCCACAAATAATAGTCCAACGATAGTTGAAAAAAAAAACGTTAGATGGCGAACCCTATATAATTTAAAGGGTGAAGCCGAGTTTATGTCATGTGATTTATTGGCTTTGGAATAAGCCATTCTGGAAGAGTGAGAACTTGCTGGCAGTCAAGCATTTCACTGCAAGCATTTCACTGCGAAGTCAAACAAATCTGGCTTGATCGAATATATGTATTTTACCCACCTATATTCTCTACTTCATTGCCAGGTTTTAAATATCAAATCTCGTGGAAAACTCACAAGAAATTAGACGAGTTATTCTACGAATTGTTTCCGCATCCCCAGATCGTATAAGTAAAAATAAATTGTCCCAAAAGAGTAGATGTGCGAGAGACGCAGATGAATGGATATACGAACGGACAGACGAAACGTTAAGCGGACACATGTACCTACAATCAATTCAGTGCAGACACACACGCACTCACGTCAAAGCATTTATCAGCTATTGAATGTCATGCGACAGACTTGTTTTAATGGGCTAATACCAATAGGGTCTGTACAATTCTCAAATGTATGTAGATGTTTATGTACATACTTTGTATATATGTAGTATGTACATACGGGCATCTCTGTGTGTTGAGTATGTACGCGCATCTATTTGTCTTATTTTTCTCCCTTTTGTTGTAATCCACACCGCATTTTTGTCAAGTGTACGAGCATATATAAATACAAATACACAAAGATATGCCGTCGTGTGGTATGTGAGTGGCTGCCTCACGTTAGTCCATGAGCCAGCCACTCATACCCACTTAATATTTGATTGTGATTATGGCCAAGATTTGTTTCTATTGCTGTTGCTACTGCTGTTGTTGTTGTTGTTTTTATGGGTAATACAAGAGCATAGATTTGGAGTAGTACAAAGAAAGACTTCACCACTTAAAATCATAGAGGAGTAGTAAGAATACTTTAAATGTATCCATCCATACGTACCACACATACTCGCACATAGTCCATGTACAGTGGCGATTTTAAGTTTTGAGCGGGCCCAAGCCCCCGGTCTATCTTCTCGCGATAGAACAAATAACATCTCATGAGAAAATTTTTTGAGAAATATGGAATCGATTGGTTTCTTGCAATAAGACTATGCAAAAAATGTTTCATGTGTATTTTGGCTTCTTAACCACAAAAAAGACTTAATAACTTGTATAGATATATTTTTTATTTTTATTTATTAAAATACCAATTATCATCGTAGATTCCTTTCCCTCATTTTAAAAATTTTAAAAATTATATTATCTAAAATTTCATCGAAAGTACATTTAATATTTGTACTCTCATTTTAGAAATACAGTTCCGATCACACCCGCTTATATGCTCAACTTGCAGTACCCGTGGATATAGATAAATCTGAAATAGTAATTTGGAAACCTCCTATTAGATATCACTCATTCGATATGCACTATTTTAGCTGAACTCCCTTCGTATGTATCATGTTTATCATGTTCTATCGAGTTTTGAACAAAAAAATACAACCGCAGAACCCTTTATATCCACAACCTCATGCGTACAAAGTACAAATAACAAATTTCTTCAATTTTACTGCTCTTCTCCATTATCAGAGGAATTTACACGTTTCTAGCTGTAATACTTTAGTAGGTACGATATATAAGTATAAATTTCGAAAAATCCATTTAGGTTTGTGCTAATACGTTGTTAGAGGAATTTACACACCAAATTTCACGACTATAACTGCAATACTTTAGTAGGTGCAATTTGTATCCCTTTTTGTCCCGCTTACCCCTTATAAGTACAAAATATCTATTTTCTACGTTGTCAGAGGAATTTATACAACAAATGTCACGACGATAGATGCAATACTTAAATTGGTAACATTTTTAACCCTTTTTGTCCCGCGCACACCCTAAAAAGTACAAATTTCTACAAATCCAATTTTACTGCGCTTCTACATGATCAGAGGAATTTACATACCAAATTTCACGATTCTAGCTGTAATAGTTTAATAGGTACCATTTTTATCCCTTTTTGTCTCGCTTTCCCCTCATAAGTACAAATTTCAAAAAATCCATTTAGATTTGCGCTTCTACGTTGTCAGAGGAATTTACACACCAAATTTCACGACCATAGCTGCAATTCTTTATCCCTTTTTCCGCGCACCCCTTAAAAGTACAAATTAGGAAAAAATCCAATTTTATTATTTATTATTATTCTACATTGTCAGAGGAATTTACATATCAAATTTTACGATTCTACCTTTAATAGTATAGTTGGTACCATTTTTATCCCTTTTTGTCCCACTCGCCCTTTAAAAGTACAAATTTCGAAAAATCCATTTATGTTGCAAGTCTACGTTGTCAGAGAAATGTAAATACAGATTCTCACGAATATAGCTGCAATACTTAAATTGTTACCAGTTTTATCCCTTTTTGTCCCTCGCATTCCCTAAAATGTACAAATATCGAACAATCCAATTTTTTTTGTCCCTCGCACTCCCTAAAATGTACAAATATCGAACAATCCAATTTTACTGCGTTTCTACAGGTCAGAGGAATATACACACTGAATTTCATATTTCTAGCTACTGCCGTTTAGTCAGGGCGAAGGTTCGATGTTTATCCCATTTTACCCCCTAAAAGTACGAATTTCGTCCTTCCTTAGTCGGCGTGTACGTCATATTTGGGAACTACCCTAAAAATTTCATTTCGGCTTCAGCCGTTTAGTCTGTGCGCTGGTCAAATGATAATATATAGACAGATGAAAGGTAATAATGATGTCTACAAATGTTGGGAATTTCACTTTCATTAGAGACAGTGGTTTACGAAAAGTCTCCACTGAATTGAAAAACAAATTGATTTGTTTTAAATAATTTTTGCAAAAAATGAAAAGTGGACAAATGAAGAAATTATAGCCCCCTTTGTAGACGCAAAAGATTTAAAAAAAACATGCGTTCTTAAATTTAAGATTAATTACATTTTAGATAATATATTATATATTATTATCTCATAATAACAGAGAAACAAGACCTATTTGAAGCAAATCTATGGATAAATAGAGAAGTTATGTTTAAGTGGATCTCCTATCATACAGCACTTGGATGCGATATCGACATGGTCCAGCAATACTGTGCAATGGAGAGTATATAATGGTGGAGAGTATATAATATTCGACCAGTCCAAACTTAACACCTGGTTTATTCTTTTCTATTGCGCCGCGAATCTCAACAATATTTTTTGAAGGCCAAAAGAATCATCAATTTAAAAACAAAATTGTTAATTTAACCACCATGTTATAGATGTAACACCACAAACAATCGAACAGCGATTCCTGTTGGTAAACTCTAACTGGTGTAAAAGGAGTAAGTAGGCTCGCATGTCTGAAATTTACAATCTCAAATGGTCACGATAGTCTGAATGTCTAGCTCCTCCTCTATAAATCTTTCTCAACTCCTCAACGAATCCATGCAAAGTTTCTGAGATCTCTAATTATTTACTAGATCCTTTGAATGTAAATTAATTAATGCTGGCAGCACACAAACGGACATGACGATCTATAGGATTATAGATCAAAATTTCATGTTTGATAAACATTCTGTTTAATTACAGGCCCTTTTGGATTACCTTCGTCAACTAACGTCTAGTCCGGCCCTGTATTGTATCAGAATATATTGTGTGTATGTACATTTAAACCAAGTTATTATAGTTATTTGAATAAATTAAATTTTAGTTTGTGTTTTTCTCTTGGCTGTTACTATTGTTTTCGGCCGCTTGGTTGTTGTCTTTTGGAGTTTTGGTATTTCTTTCTTAAGCCATGTTTTTATTTTTGGGGGAAAATAATTTAATTTTTGGAATATCAGAGGCTGTGTGTATTTGTTATTCCAATTGAGGTACAGTTGTGTGGTGGTAACATGTTTCGATTCCACACGAGTATAGAATGGAAACACAAATGAATAATTAACTTAAGTAGCCAACTATCTATTGTGGCTATTGTGGTTGGAAACATGGCCAAAGGTGGTTGGTTGCTTGGTTGGTTCGTTGGTAACAAATGTCAATGTACTCAATGACAATGGGTCAACTATCGCCATATTGGTTTATAAATTGACTATTCAATGGCTAATTTGCACAATGGAGACAAATGTTCGTGGGCCTAAGATTTGATTCGATCTAAAACGAAAATGATTTATGCGGTTATTGATGGGACTTTTTTCAACAGGACTAATATTTTGTTGTTAACAATTCGACATTAATGTACTTAAAATCAAATAATTTTCACAATTGGAGATAATATTATTTAAATGTTAACTTTTAGTTAACCATTCTCTCCCAACTGGAAAACGTACTAAACAAGATCTGCATGGAACATCTCAACGGGAGGAATTATTTAATTTGTATTTATTAGATTTCATGACCGGAAAAAATCTCTCCCAAAAATGTTCTATTGTGTCTCAACCAAATGTAAAAAATAAACAAGTTTCCAAAAAGATATGAATATAATTTCCAAAATTAGTTACTAAGTTACTTTTAATTGTTGTCTACAAGATTTATTTTGACAGTTTTGATAAATGAAATTGAATTAAAAATTAACTTAAACAGAAACTAACAAGTCTCTACGTTTTTATTCCCTCCATATATACGATGAAGGTATATTAAGATTCTCATTCCGTTTGTGAATCCTTGAAATATCGACCTGAGATCCTATAAAGACAATTCGTTTAGACGGACATGGCTAGATTTCCATATATGTCATGACATTTCCATATATGCGTTTTAAAGTAATAGATCAATTGTTATTGAATCTGGGCGAAATCGGTCCAAAAAATTTTCCCTCACAAGGACTGAAAACCCCCCTAATAACTCTTAACATCTTAAACCTTGTAGTGTCGACCTGAGATCCTATAAAGTATATATATTCTTGATTGTCATAAAATTCTAAGGCGATCTAGCCATGTCCGTCTGTCTGTTGAAAGCATCTATACGCAAGGAGCTATGACGTTCAAATTTTCCATAAATTAGTCTTATAGTCATAGATCGTTTGGGATTGAAACTGGGCGCAATCAGCCCAAAGGGAAAAAATGTTTCGTCACAAGGACTAAAAATACCCATATTAACCCCTAGTTTTTAGAAGTATTTAAGCATATTTTTTCAATATGTATGATATTGGGTATGCGCATTCCCCCTATAACAAAAACGTGCACCATAAACAAAGGGATAAAAATGGTGCAACGACAACAGCTAGAAACACGAAATTCGGTGTGTACATTCCTTTAACTGAATAGATACTTAATATAAAAGTATTTTTTCCAAATTCGTACTTTTAAGGGGTAAAATGGGAATAGAGGGATACAGCTGAAATGATGAAATTCGGTGTGTACATCCCTCTTATTGCGTAGGCACGTAAAATAAAGAGATTTTAGGAAGTCGTACTCTTAAGGGGGTAAAAGAAAAAGGGGATAAAAATGGTACCAACCAAATGACTGCAGCTAGAATCATGGAATTCGGTGTATACATTCCTCTGACCGCATAGACACGCAAAATAAAAAAGATTTTTGCAAATTCGTACTTTTTACTTTTACGCCAAAAATTGGTTGAATCATGAAGTTAGTGTATTTTGCACATGTAGGTGAGGTAATGGATTTTCAAAATTTGTACTTTGGGAATTAAAATAGAATGGAAATACACCCACTATCTATATATAAAGAGTGATTTTTTTGAGGTTAGGATTTTCATGCATTAGTATTTGACAGATCACGTGGGATTTCAGACATGGTGTCAAAGAGAAAGATGCTCAGTATGCTTTGACATTTCATCATGAATCGTCTTACAAACGAACAACGCTTGCAAATTATTGAATTTTATTATCAAAATGCGTGCTCTGTTAAGAAAGTTCATTGCGCGCTTCCATTTTATGGTCAGTTTATCAAGCTCTTAAAAAATCACCCTTTATAAAAGAGTTGCGTTACTGACTGACTGACTGACTGACTTATCATTGACCAGCCCCCAGACCAAACGGCTGAAGCCAGGGTCATGAAATTTTCAGGGTAGTTCCCAAATATGACGTAGACGTCGACTAAGAAAGGGTTTTACGAAATTCGTACTTTTAGGGGATAAAATGGCCCAAAAAGGGCGATGTTTATCCCTTTTTGGGCCTTCGTCCTGACTAAACGGCAGTAGCTATAAACATGAAATTCGGTGAGTTCCTTGCAATGACCATGCAGACGAGCTACAAATAGGATTTGTACTTTTAAGGGTCGAGCGGGACAAAAAGGGATAAAAATGGTACCAACTAAAGTATTACAGCTAGAAACGTGAAATTTGGTATGTAAATTCCTCTGACCATATAGAAATGAAGTAAAATTGGATTTTTCAAAATTTGTACTTTTAAGGGACGAGCGGGACAAAAAGGGATAAAAATGGTACCAACTAAGGTATTACAGCTAGAAACGTGAAATTTGGTATGTAAATTCCTCTGACCATATAGAAACGAAGTAAAATTGGATTTTTCAAAATTTGTACTTTTAAGGGACGAGCGGGACAAAAAGGGATAAAAATGGTACCAACTAAAGTATTACAGCTAGAATCGTGAAATTTGGTATGTAAATTCCTCTGACCATATAAAAGCGAAGTAAAATTGGATTTTTCGAAAATTGTAATTTTAAGGGACAAAAAGGGATAAAAATGGTACCAACTAAAGTATTACACCTAGAATCGTGAAATTTGGTATGTAAATTCCTCTGACCATATAAAAGCGAAGTAAAATTGAATTTTTTGAAATTTGTACTTTTAATGGGCGAGCAGGACAAAACGGGATATAAATGGTACCAACTAAAGTATTACACATAGAATCGTGAAATTTGGTATGTAAATTCCTCTGACCATATACAAGCGAAGTCAAATTGGAATTTTTCGAAAATTGTACTTTAAAGGGCGTGCGGGACAAAAAGGGATAAAAATGGTACCAACTAAAGTATTACGCCTAGAATAGTGAAATTTGGTATGTAAATTCCTCTGACCATATAGAAACGAAGTAAAATTGGATTTTTCGAAATTTGTACTTTTAAGGGACGAGCAGGACAAAAGGGGATAAAAATGGTACCAACTAAAGTATTACAGCTAGAAACGTGAAATTTGGTTTGTAAATTCCTCTGACCATATAGAAACGAGGTAAAATTGGATTTTTCGAAATTTGCACTTTTAAGGGACGAGCGGGACAAAAAGGGATAAAAATGGTACCAACTAAAGTATTACAGCTAGAAACGTGAAATTTGGTATGTAAATTCCTCTGGTCATATAGAAACGAAGTAAAATTGGATTTTTCGAAGTTTGTACTTTTAAGGGACGAGCGGGACAAAAAGGGATAAAAATGGTACCAACTAAAGTATTACAGCTAGAAACGTGAAATTTGGTATGTAAATTCCTCTGACCACGTAGAAGCGCAGTAAAATTGGACTTTTCGAAATTTGTACTTTTAAGGGCTGCGCGGGACGAAAAGGGATAAAAATTGTGTACAGTCGTTTAATTACGTAACCGCGGAACATAAATGGATATTTCAAAATTTATACTTAAAGATACGTCCCGACAAGAAATAAATGTATTACCAAATAAAGTACATAATTTTAAGGGAAGCAAAAACACGTGTTACCTATAGTGGTTTTTCAAACTGTGTACTTTTTTGAAAGAGGTGCAAAAAGTTATAAAGTAGCTGGCTGCATCTAGAAACATGAGATCGAGGATATAAATGGTGGTAATTTTTTTCAAAACTTGGAAAAAATGATAAAAATTATACATACGAATCGACAAGCACATTAGTTTGGCTGTGTGTGAGTGCTATCTAATAGGAGGTTTCAAAATTACTATTTTAGATTTATCTATATCCACAAAAAAGAAAATTAAATAAATACTACCCAAAAACAGAGACGGATAAAGTTAACGAATAAGTTGCATTTTCGCGTGCAAAGCAGCGGGTACTGCTAGTCTATCTATATTTATGATATTTAAGCTTTTTTAAAAATATTTAATTTTTAAATTGACTTGAAGTATTATTTCGATATATGTAGTGTAAACGCATTGGTAGCCTTGCCTTATAGTTTTTCCATATTTTTTTGGGTTTGGCTATGTAAAAAATATTTATATTTTCCTGTAATATTACTGCACTTCTACGAAAATCGACTGCCTCTGTGGAATGCCTTCCATGGTGGGGGTATATAAAGTTCGTCCCGGCCGTACTTAGCGCCGTTTTTACTTGTTTTCAATATGTCTGCCTATATATACTTGATATTGTTTATGCGCATTCCACTTATTGCAAAAACTCACACCATAAAGTGATTCGTAGGGGGTGAAATGGGGCAAAAAGGGATAAAAATGGTACCTATCAAACTACAACAGCTAGAAATACGAAATTCGTTGTGTACTCTAATTCAGTGGATATATTATATAAAAGTTAAGGCATAAATAGGAAAAGTGATAAAACTCGCAGCGAGCAAATGGCTAGAATAACGAAGTTAATGAAGTTGCATTTTGTAGGTGAGAGATAATGGATTTTCAAAATTTGTACTTTTGGAATTAAAATAGGATAGAAATACAACAAAAGGCTGTAGCTGAAAATGTACCCACTATCCCTAATATTTGGGGTATTCAAGCTATTTTGAAGATTGCTGCATTATATATACTTTTTGAACTGACTTGAAGTACTATTTGGATTTAAAGTATTAATATATTGGTAGCCTTGCGAATCAAACAGATAATGGGTATTGACTTCGCAAAAGAATATAAAAATAAAACAAGTGAGTTTTGGGAAACATGTAATTTTCTCGGACGACTCAAACTTTAACATTTTGGATCGGATAGACACGTATTGGTAGGGCGGAAAAATATCCAAGAACTAAATCTAAAACAAGTAAGGAAAGGCTAAAGTAGGGCGGGGCCGACTATATGATACACTCCAATTTCTATCCGAATACAATTCGATTCGGTAATAAAGTGAAAACGGGAAGAATTTGTGTATGTTTCCTACTAATAGGCTAATATGGCCTGGTCCAATTTGCCAAATCGAGAAGAATATTTATATCGGGGCTATATCCAAACATGGAATGATGTGACCCACTTACACAATAGGTTCTTCCAGTACAAGTATAACGTGTTATGCTCAATTTGAAGAAATTCTCTGAAAATAAGTGGGTTCTGGGGCGGAAAAAGTCAAGCCGCTAGCGAAATTTGTATGGGAGCTATATATAAATCTGAACCGATCTGACACATTTTGTAAAATATGGTATCTAGAGTGAAAAGAGTCAAATCGGGTGTGAAACTCATACGGGGACTATATCTAAATCTGAACCGATTTTCTTCAATTCATTTGGGTGTTACAAACAAATGCACAAAGACATAATACTTTCGTGGAGTGTATAATTACTGTCAAGCATGTAGGTGCTGGGGTAGTGTTGCAATGTATTCTCTACTAACGAGACGATGAACAGAACAGTTTCCGTGAAAATTCTGAAAGAAATTTTGAACCAGAGTCCTGCAAAATATAATATTCCTAATAATTATTACTTTCTACAAGAAATTGCCCTAAGGATACCACTGCTGGCGGTAAGATGTGGATTGCATACAATACTACGTACATCCCTAAAACCCCTAAACAAAGTCGCGAATGGAAGCCCATTGAGCATTTGTGTGGTCATTTTGAAAAACTCATCCAAAATCGCACCATTTCTAACAAAGTCCACCTCAAAGACTTTTCACTAGTTTCCATTCCTGTTTTAAATATTTCGCCGCTACAGCGGGTATAACTGCGGATGTGATTGCTACTACGACACTCTAACCATCTCAGCTATCCTCTGTTGTGAGTGCTGAATAGGTAAACCAAATCATTTTCTTCGTTAGAACTGACATTAGGAAACTTAACAAAATATTTATTTAATATTAACTAATATATAATGCAAATAAATATTAAATTAGTATTAGTATTAAATAAATTAACACTACTTAAGTTTGCTAATATTATATAGTATTAATAATTAATAAAAAATTAAATATTTGATGTACATCAATAAAGCAATAAATTTGTATTTTTGAGCAGAAAATTTAAAGTTGTTAAAATTATATGTTTATTTATAAAAGTGAGAAAAAAGACCTTCTGGGTTCAAATCCGACAACTTACCTCTGTAACCCCACACTAAAAATGCATTCCCATTCACTTGTGAAAATGCTATTCGTAAAATCTTACATATTATCGACTTTTTTGGAAGTTGATTAAAAGAACTTCCTCAAAAGCGTAAAAATGCACATTTGAATTTTGAGATGCCATTAAAATGTGCTTCCTAAGCACTTCCAATGCTGGGACAGATCGACTTAGAAGTCGTGTTTATGAAATGTTTGGCTGTTCAACTATTCTTGCAATCAAAGTACAGGTGGCAATTATTGTCCGATCCTAACAAAAATTGCCAAAAGTTAATTTTACGTGTCAAAAACGGTCGCTATTTAATATGAATTAAATCGGTTTAGATATATATATATACGTAGCCACTAATTGTCACATGAAGAAATCTGTTTTGAGTTAAACGAATTAAAGTTTTGAGGATTAACTTGGAGTTTATTTTTCCCGGACCTTTGGAATTCCGGGAAATATTTTATCAAACTATGAACTGAAATACAGATATTGACTTTTAAACAATAGATCAGATAAAACTTCTACGTGACTACTTTCCAACACAACTGTGATAATTTATATTTTAGCAGGGACAATATCAATATCTCTCTTTAAGTACAATAAATCAAATATTGAATGAAATATTGGATCGCAACAATATGTTAAGCTTATCCTGAAACTTTCAAACTTTCTAAAAATTATGTGAAAACACGCGCGTAAAATATTAAAATAATGTGCAAATGTATTTGAAATGATTGTGTGCTGGATGAGCTGCACATAAATGTTAAATTAAAAGAAAGAAGAGAAAAAAACCGGTAAATGTTTAATTTGCGGAAGTAATTGCTCGAATCCCCAACGACATCCACATTAACAGCAAATACTCGTAGCAATTCTTGTTTTGACGCGCCGCGACAAAAGACAATGAAACGAGTTTAATGAGACTCAAATAAAATGACTGCATTTTTGTACTCAAGTTTGTTTGCAGCTAGCATCTAGTATGTCGGAATGTAGTTACTAGTTCATTCATATTCGTTGGATGTCGCCCGTATGTATGCCCGTACTAGTACGAGTGTGTATGGATGTCACTCGAGTACAGGTATACCCGGTACTCGCAGATGCGCTCCGATAGACAAGTCTTGCCATAAGCGCAAGTGCTAACACGAGCGAAGTGGCGGAAGGGCAATAACGAGGATCGCGAATAAAGTTAACAGCGAAACCAAGGATTGTCATTTACAACACCAGGAGGTGATGTCGTTACTCTAATAACACTATGGAACAAATTTCAAATGCAAAAAAGTACATAAATAGTCTAAATATTAGAGGGTGTTTTCAGTCCTTGTTAGGGACAAATTTTTACCTACTTTTTGGGACAAAATTGACAAAAGGGATAAAAATTGCACAACCCAAATGACCGCAGCTAGAATTATGAAATTCGGTGTACACATTCCTCTGACTGCGTAGACACGAATAAATAATAACGATAAAGAGATTTTTTCCAAGGTCGTACTTTCAAGTGGTGCAATGGGAACAAAGGGATAAAAATAGTACCAACTAAACGACTACAGCTAGAATGATAAAATTAGGTCTGTACATCCCTCAAACTTCGTAGCACGTAAAATAAAGAGATTTTCGAAAGACGTACTTTTAAATGGTCAATCGGAGAAAAGGGGATAGAAATTGTACCAACCAAATGACCGCATCTAGAATCACGGAATTCGGAGTGTGCATTCCTTTGACTACATAGACACGTAAAATATTTTCTTTCCAAATTCGTACGTTAATTTGTTGTTTTTACGTCATTTTTGAAGTTAGGTTATCTTGCACTGTGTACGTGCAGCTGAAAATGCACCCACTATCCTCCAATATTTAGGGGTTCTAAGCTTTTTTGTACATTGCTGCCTTATATTTTCTTTTTGAATTGACTTGAAGTATTATTTCGAATTATATTTTATAAACATATTGGTAGCCTTGCCTTATAAGCGTGATTTAATATAATTAAACTTTTATATTTATTTATAAAATTAGTTTTTATACACTCCACGAGAGTATTATGTCTTTGTGCATTTGTTTGTAACACCCAAAAGGAAACGAGATAGACCCATTGTTAATTATACCGAACGTCTTAGAATCACTTTCTGAGTCGATTTAGCAATGTCCGTCTGTCTGTCCGTCCGTCCGTCCGTCCGTCCATCTATTCTTGTAATCACGATACAGGTCGCAATTGTAGACAGAACCAAATAAAACTTAGAACAACGATGTTTTTCGGGATAAGGACGAACGCTATTTAATTTGAAGAAAATCTGTTCAGATTTAGATATAGCCCCCATACGAATTTCACTCCCGATTTGACTCTTTTCACTCTAGATACCACATATTACAACAGATTTTCTTTAAAATTGGCAAAACATCTTATATTGTAACTAGAAACACCTATGGTAAAAATGTGTTAGATCGGTTCAGATTTATATATAGCTCCCATACAAATTTCTCTCCCGATTTGACTTTTTCCGCTCTAGAGACCACATAAGGTATCAAATTGTCTTCCGATTTGGTAAAACATCTTATATTCCCACTAGAAACTCCCATGGTGAATATCGGACAGATCGGTTCAGATTTATATATAGCTCCCATACAAATTTCGCTCCCGATATGACTTTTTCCGCTTTAAATGCCACAAATTCTAATCGATTTTCTTTAAATTTGGCACAACATCTTATAATCTAACTAGAAACACCTGTGGCTAAAGCGGGCTAGATCGGTTCAGATTTAGATATAGGCCCCATACAAATGTCGCTCCCGATTTGACTCTTTTCACTCTAGATACCACATATTACAACAGATTTTCTTTAAAATTAGCAAAACATCTTATATTGTAACTAGAAACACCTGTGGTAAAAATGTGTTAGATCGGTTCAGATTTATATATAGCTCCCATACAAATTTCTCTCCCGATTTGACTTTTTCCGCTCTAGAGACCACATAATGTATCAGATTGTCTTCAGATTTGGTAAAACATCTTATATTTCCACTAGAAACACCCATGGTGAATATCGGTCAAATCGGTTCAGATTTAGATATAGCCCCCACACAAATATCGTTCCCGATTTGAAATTTTCCTCTGTAGAAACCACATATTGTACTCGATTTTCTTTAAATTTGGCACAGCATCTTATAATCTTACTAGAAACACCTATGCAGAAAGTGGGTAAGATCGGTTCAGATTTAGATATAGCCCCATATAAATGTGGCTCCCGATTTGAATTTTTCCGCTTTAAATGCCACATATTCTAATCGATTTTCTTTAAATTTGGCACAACATCTTATAATCTAACTAGAAACACTTGTGGCTAAAGCGGGCACAACATCTTATAATCTAACTAGAAACACTTGTGGCTAAAGCGGGCTAGATCGGTTCAGATTTAGATATAGGCCCCATACAAATATCGCTCCCGGTTTGAATTTTGCGCTCTAAAAACCATATATTGTACCCGATTTTCTTTAAATTTGGGACAACATCTTATAATCCAACTAGAAACACTACGCAGAAATCGGGTAAGATCGGTTCAGATTTAGATATAGCCCCCATACAAATGTCGCTCCCGATTTGACTTTTGCCGCTTTAAAAGCCACATATTGTGCTCGGTTTTCTTTAAATTTCGCACAACATCTTATAATCTAACTAAACAAAACTATGGTGACAGTGGGTAAGATCGGTTCAGATTTAAATATAGCCCAAATTCACATGTTGCTCCCATAAGTTTAACCGATTTTGGCCAAACTATATATTTTATATTTCACCTATTTCGTTCCAGGTTTCAATATATCCTCATACTAATGTCCTTTCCGATATAAAATTTTTTGTCAAACAAATACATTTACAGGATACAAAAAACCTTCCCGTTTTCACTTTTTCACCGAATTGTATTCGGATTGAAAGTGGAGTGTATCATAGAGTCGGCCCCGCCCGACTTTAGCCTTTCCTTACTGGTTTTTGTTTGTATTTTTTGGTCTGCAATCAATATTTGATTTGAACTGGGATACTGTCCTAGCTCAGTGCCTTGTGTGCCTTACACTTACCACGAGCTACAAAAACGTATTTTTCAAAATTTGTACTTTTAATGGAGGAAAAAGACAAAAAGGGATACAAATGGTACCAATTTAAGTATTGCAACTATAGTCGTGAAATTTGGTGTGTATATTCCTCTGACAACATAGTGCCATCTAAATAGATTTGTACTTATGAGCGTAGTAAAAAGGGATAAAAATGGTACCAAGTAAAGTATTTCAGATAAAATCGTAAAATTTGGTATGTAAATTCCTCTCACCGCATAAAAGCGCAATATCAATGCATTTTAAGTGGTAAGCGGCACAAAAAGGAATAAAAATGTTACCAACTAAAGCATTATAGGTAGAATCGTGAAATTTAGTACGTAAATTCCTCTAACAACCTAGAAGTGCAGTAAAATTGGATTTTTCGAAATTTTTCTTTTCATGGGGTGCACTGGACAAAAATGGATAAAAAATAAATGGATATTTCAAAATTTGTATTTAAAGGGTGATTTTTTAAGAGCTTGATAACTTTTTTTAAAAAAAAACGCATAAAATTTGCAAAATCTCATCGGTTCTTTATTTGAAACGTTAGATTGGTCCATGACATTTACTTTTTGAAGATAATTTCATTTAAATGTTAACCGCGGCTGCGTCTTAGGTGGTCCATTCGGAAAGTCCAATTTTGGGCAACTTTTTCCAGCATTTCGGCCGGAATAGCCCGAATTTCTTCGGAAATGTTGTCTTCCAAAGCTGGAATAGTTGCTGGCTTATTTCTGTAGACTTTAGACTTGACGTAGCCCCACAAAAAATAGTCTAAAGGCGTCAAATCGCATGATCTTGGTGGCCAACTTACCGGTCCATTTCTTGAGATGAATTGTTCTCCGAAGTTTTCCCTCAAAATGCCCATAGAATCGCGAGCTGTGTGGCATGTAGCGCCATCTTGTTGAAACCACATGTCAACCAAGTTCAGTTCTTCCATTTTGGGCAAAAAAAAGTTGGATATCATCTCACGGTAGCGCTCACCATTCACAGTTACGTTACGATTCGCATCATCTTTGAAGAAGTACGGTCCAATGATGCCACCAGCCCATAAACCGCACGAAACTGTGACTTTTTCTGGATGCATTGGTAGCTCTTGCAATGCTTCTGGCTGATATTCACTCCAAAATCGACAATTCTGCCTATTTACGTACCCATTGAGCCAAAAATGAGCTTCGTCGCTGAACACAATTTCTTTCTTTCTGAACTTTCTTAACAGAGCACGCATTTTGATAATAAAATTCAATGATTTGCAAGCGTTGCTCGTTAGTAAGTCTATTCATGATGAAATGTCAAAGCATACTGAGCATCTTTCTCTTTGACACCATGTCTGAAATCCCACGTGATCTGTCAAATACTAATGCATGAAAATCCTAACCTCAAAAAAATCACTCTTTATAAGGATGATGTGATAATGCTTTTAGGGGAGAAGCGAGAACATATGTTACCTATAGTAATTATACCCTACACCACTTCGTGGACTAGGGTATTATAGGTTAGTTTCGCGCCAAATGTTTGTAAAACCAAGAAATAATCGAGCTAGACCCACCTTTAAGTATACCGATCGGCTTAGAATCACCAGCTGATTCGATTTAACGATGTCTGTCTGTCCGTCCGTCTGTCCGTCCGTTTGCTGTCCATCTAAGCTTGGTCGCACTCTACAGGTCGCAATTGTTGTCCGATTATCGTGAAATTTGACAGAAGTTATTTTTTTTGGCCCAAGGACCATCGGTATTGAATTTGGAGGATATCGGTAGATATAGCCCCCACACAAATGTCGTTCCCGATTTGACTTTTTCCGCCCTATAAAGCACATATAGTACCCGATTTTCTTCAAAATTGGCCTAATTGCGGGTTAGATCGGTACAGATTTAGATTGTCCCTTTAAATTTCTTTAAATTTGGCACAACGTTTTATAATCTATGGTGAAAGTGGGTAAGATCGGTTCAGATTTAGATATAGCCCCCATACAAATGTCGCTCCCGATTTGACATTTACAGGATGCAAAAATCCTTCCCGATTTCACATTTTTACCGAATTAAATTGTAATGAGGTAGATAGTCCGTCCGTCCTTACTTGTTTGCGAGATGCCCATATGTCCATACTTTGGTGTAACCCAAATGGGGCCCCATTCTGATCTATTACAGCTTTAGAAACTACATCTTACATCGGATCTTCATCAAATTTTGCAGATCATGATAGTTTTCAACTAGGAATGCCTACCGTGAATGAGAAATATATAGGCCCATGTTTTGGACCAGGCCCAAAATGTTGTTATAGGCCCCCTTTTGAAATGTCGGTCCGATTCATCCTATTACTACTGTATAATTTGTATTTGTCTTTCGGATAATTGGAAAAATTACCATATTATTAACCATATTCGTTAAATATGACTAAAGATGAATTTACAGTAACTGTTTAATTTATATGAACTACATAAAATTGCTCCCATGAAATACCTGGGTTTATTAATCAAAGCGAGGTACATACGCAGGGAGTGGTGTAGGATATTATATAGTCGGCCCCGCCCGACTTTAGCCTTTCCTTACTTGTTTTTTATTCAAAACTGGGAGGAAAATGATACATAGGAAGCGCTTCAGCTAAAATGGTGCACTTTGACAAGCTCACCCCTTTGACTGTGTATGAGTTCTATCTAATAGCAGGTTTCCAAATTAATATTTTAAATTTATATATATCCACTAAAAGAAAATTCAATAAATACTATACCAAAACAGTAAAACTGATAACAAATAACTAGCTTTTCCGCTTTCGAATTAGCGGGGACTGCTAGTAAAGTATATAAAATGGTTGAATTTCTTATGCCGTTAGCAAAAGTTAGGCCAATCGGGATTTATCTCTAATTCTTTTTTTTTTTTTGTAGCTTATTCTTAGCCCCATATTTTTATCCGTGTTTTCCATCATGGGTCATTTGGATTATTATATACTATCGTACTAAATGAGATACTTAATATCACATTATGTTAAATGCCGTGAACAAGCATGTGTATAATATTACTCTATTAACAATCATGCTTTAAAATAACACATTATAGTTTAAACTCTCCTTACTCAATGTTATATTAAATAAATTTCTGATGAAGAAAGTCTCAATAAAAATACTACATCTAAGCAAAAGTTAGAGATAGTTATTATGACAAACATTTGAAATTTGGACAAATTGGTTAAAATATATGGTTCCCACTCTTAACCGATGTGATCTACTTTCACCACAGATGCGACAAACTAGAATGATCGTTTGACACAAAAGTTTTCGGTAACTTCTAAATGTTTTTTGGGATTTTGTGATGACCATAACTCCATTTCAACAAACAAAGAAATCTGTTTGGCGTAATAATTTATCTGTGCTCATAAAGGGTTTTGTTTATTTATAGCATGCTTGATGTGACATGGTTTCTGTAAACAACGTAACGTTTGTCAGAAAAGAAACTTACAAACGAAGTTCATTTGTTTAAAATGATTTTTTTCCAGTAAAACATATCTATATCGCCTAATTACTTTTTATCCTGTTTATAAAAGTATTCTCTAATTGATGTCCGATACGTCCCAATGTGCTAACTTACACCCTTATGTTCATAATAGTTTGCACAACAGCATATACTCAAGATTGGCGTACAGAAATTAGCTGACAATAGCCTAATTGTTTTCACTTATTTTAGGATGTGACAAAAGGAACTTTTGACATCATTTGTTTCCCCCTTTCTTCGTTCTTCTCCTCGTGATATTCGCCTTTTTAATCTTTAATAGACTTGTCTCGAGATTGGTTTGTCCTCCTTTGCTTGTTTCTCGTTTTTATTTAAACTGACACTTCTAAAAATGCTGACTCAACAACAGCAACAACAACAAAGCGTAAATGTCGATGCTCTTCTATCGCTTATCAAAGAAGGAAGTGTATGCAAATCAAGGAGCAAGAACAACTGGATGGATAATAGTTTTTCTTTGGTAGCTTTTATAGGTCAACATATATCAAAAGGAGAACAAATTGCCAAAGCATCCTCAGAGCTTTATGGATTCAGTTGCACGGTCGGTAGCCCGGTTACCGGTACTCACGTTCGCTGTGCCTCGTTGACAAGCTTCCGAAAAACTGTGCAACAGGAATTTTAATAGTTTCCGGTAAATTGCTGCACAGCGCATTGTTGTTGTTCCCAACACTTGGCTGTGAGAACAAAATGTGCAATTCTTGTGGTGTGGTGCCAGGGAGCCAGCTCGTGAATGTGTGTGGCTGAGTCCGCGTTCGTTTCAAGTCCTTGTCTGACAGCATCTCCTGCCTGATTTTATTGTCCGATTTCAAGGAAAGCATTTCCGTTGATTTGTTTTTATTTGGATTCCGATAACATTTCTGTTCTTTACTTCGGCCAATTCTTCTAAAGTCGTGTGTTAAGCGAACAGTGGTCGCTGCGTTGACGATGAGAACGTACAAAAATTAATTTTGAGAAAATAAATCTGGAGTTTTCGAAGTTTGTACTTTAAGGGGAGCGCGTTACAAAAAGGGATACAAATGGTACCAATTCCAGTATTCCATCTATAACCATGTAGTCCAGCAACATAAAAAGATTTTTTTGGAATATGTACTTTTAAGGGGTGAGCGAAGTAAAATCCACTGACCACATTGAAAATCAGTAAAAATTGATTTTTCGAAATTTGTACTTTTAGGAGTGCGCGGGACAAAAGGGATAAAAATGATACCAATGTAAGTATTCCAGCTATATTCGGCGTGTAAATTCCTCTGACCACGTAGACGAACAACATAAATGGATTTTGGACATATAAGGGACAAGAATAGATGAAAAAATGGTACCAGCTGAAGTATTACAGCCAAATTGGACGAACAGGGATAAAAATGGTACCAATGATAGGACAATAGCTAGAAACATGAAATTTGGAATGTATGTACATTAGGGCGTACCTCAAAAAAAAAGTTCGCCGTACACCTTCGAATATGAAGTATTATTGAAAGGTAGTTTCAAAAAAAAAATTTTTATTTTTTTATGCCGAACGTAGGGGTCGCGCTTTTACATTTTTCTAACTTTAAAGTGATTTTAAAGTGTGATACATCGATGTTTTTGTCTCGACGAGGCCGATTTTTTTGTCCTTGAAGTTATTGAGCTCAAGCACCCCCTTCTGGTACTTACCCATCATATCTCAGTTGCTACTACCCTAATGTACCGCTCTAATATCAGAAAATTAAAGCTCGCATAAAATCATGAAACTCTTCCTAAGGAAGTATGTCGATGATATGTCGTATCAAAAAATTCGGCCTCGTCGAGACAAAAACATCGATGTATCACACTTTAAAATCCGTTTATAAATGCAGAAGTTATATAGAAAAATGTAAAAGCGCGACCCCTACGTTCGGCATAAAAAAATAAAAAAAAAAAATTTGAAACTACCTTTCAATAATACTTCATATTCGAAGGTGTACGGCGAACTTTTTTTTTTTACTTGTAACCTGGTACGCTCTAATGTACATCCCACTAATTGCGTAGTTAAATAGAGGGATTTTCCAAAATTCGTACATTTAAGGGGTACAATTGTAAAAGAGGGATAAAAATGGTTCCAACCAAAGCGCTAAAATTGAAATCATGAAATTCGGTGTATACATTTATCTGACTGTGAAGATGCGAAATAAAAAGAATTTTTTCGAAATTTGTACTTTTAGGCGAAAAATGGGGTGAATGGTACCAACCAAACGGCAGCAGCTATAATAATTAAATTCGTTGTGTACACTTCTCTGACTGCGGTGACGCGAAAAATAAAGAGATCTTTCGATATTCGTATCATCAGGATCTAAATGGGATTAAATTTGGCAACAATCAAACGGCTGTAGCTAGAATCATGAATTTAGTATTTTCACTCGTCTGTCTACGTAGACGTGAAAAAAGAGGTACGCATTTTTCTAAATTCATACTTTTAAGGTCAAAAATCATGAAATTAGGTGTGTCTGCAACTCTGAGACATATTGGATCTTCAATATTTTTTTCTATCAAAATGTCTGTACCATTTAAGCTGTAGTTGGTATCAAGAAATTGCAAATGGGGAAAATCGGCCTTGAGCGAAATTGTTTCTACCTAATAATATTTAGAGCACATTTGAAGAAGTTTTATATTTATATATAGTAGAGGACTATTAATAATGAAGTATCACAATTTTCCTAATATGGTAGTGTACTTCTATGTAATGTCAACAACCCCTAATTTGCTGGTAATACTCTCCATGGTGGAGGGTATATCACATTCGGCCGCGACGTCTTTTACTTGTTATTCTTGTCTTAAAAAAACTTGTTGATCGTATTATATTTAATCTTGTGGGATAAATAGTGAGGCACATATAGTTAATGGGTTGGGTAAAAAGACCGACCGATCCACCAACACCTCTTATTTAAGACAGCAAGCCAACTCCCGCATATCGCGTTGCTCAAAGACCACTGTGCATAGCAAGAACAGAAAAATGTGAATCTGTCCATGGTGGCAAAATGTCTTCATGTGTTGTGCGAATTATTGACAAAATGTTGCTGAGATATATTGAAGCGCTCTATGGATGATTCACTTGAATTCTTTGGGATACCAACCAACACCAACCAGCCATCCAGCCAGCACCACCAGAACAATGAATGGATGGAGTACTAGCGCATCGGATCCAACAGACGCAGTGCAGAGGCTTTTATTGGCATCACACGTTTGTTGTTGACGGTGGTGGCTGTTGTGATTTTATGAAATTTAGCCACATTTTGTTGTACTTTAACACACAAAAATGTGGCTTTCAGTTTTGTTAATTTGGTCGCTGTGGATGTTGTTCGTGGGGCGGGGTTTTTGGTGGCTGTAGTTGCTTGTTGTACATTGTGGTTGCTGCGGCTGCAGTTGGCAGCAAATTGCTTCATCAATTGCTGCTACTTCTGCTGTTTCTGAGTAGACTTCGAAGGAGCAAGCGGGCGGCCTGGGGACTTGGCCTGCAGCACCACCTAGTCCAAATGTGCGTTTTGCTTCCGCTGGTTTGACCTGACCGTCCATCTTTTGGCCAGACCAAAGCGAAATCAGACTGGAAGTGTGCTCCCACTCCACGCTGGTAATTTCGTTCATTTCGTTGAAACCTCATCACTTTGATGTACCTTTTGCTCGTCTTTTCTGGTTTAAAACTTTCGTTCTGAGAATTATGCAATTATGAACTAAATGAGCTTAACTAAACTGCCTGGCAGTCGTCCGGTTTTAATTATAAATAAATGTACGTACAGTACGAGGGACGCCCGACCAGCTGAGCGTCGTATCGCATTAATTTAGCTCTTTTAGTGATGGAGAGAGAAAGAGCAGTTGTGATCGCTCTCATGATCCTACATGAGAGAGCATTCTCACAACAAAGGTATGATTCCGAATTTATACCGAGCGCAACCTATAGCTATTTCCGAAAGGAGAGGAAAATCAAGTGTTTTTATTTTGCGAGTCTATGCATTCAGAGGAATGTATACACAGAATTTCATGATTCTAGCTGCGGCCATTTGGTTGGTACCATTTTTATCCCCTTTTTCCTAATTTACCCCCTTTGGAGTACGACTTTCTAACATATCTTTATTTTACGTGTCTACGCAATTAGAGGGATGTACGCACCGAATTTAATTATTCTAGCTGTAGTCGTTAGTTGGTACTATTTGTATCCTTTGAAAGTACCAATTTGGAAAATACCTTTTATTTTTCATGTTTACGCAGTCAGAGGAATCTATACTCCGAATTTCATGACTCTGGCGGCGTGCATTTGGTTGGTACTATTTTTATCCCCTTTTTTCATCTTAATCCCAAAAAGTAGAATTTCGAAAAATCCGTTTATTTTACGTGTCTACGCAATCAGAGGAATGTATACACCGAATTTCATTATTTTAGGTGAAGCCGTTTGGTTTAGAGTGGTCAAACCCGAGACCGAAAAGCGGACCAACCGGGTTTCTCACCAGAGACCGACCGTCGGGTTTTTAAAATCGCGGTTTTTGGAAAACCGGGGTTTTTATGTCGGTCTCAACCGGTTTTTCATAGTACAAAAAAGCTTCTTTTTCGCTGTGATTTGGTTTATAATATGCAACTATTAATATTATCACTGGCCTCGCAGAATGTTTTTTGTTAGGGGCCGCAAATTAATTAACGAACACAACAAAACTTTAAGTCTAAAATTCGAAGTTCGGTCTAGGTTTTACATGCATTTCCTATGGGCAAAAATCGTCGCCGTTCACCATTTGCCGATAGACCAGCAATACACATGAGAATATATGTGAGCCAATGAAACCAGCATATTTGAAAGGATATTGACGAATTTATTATTTTTATACACTCCAGGAGATTATTATTAGATGTGTAGTAGAGTGTTCAGTAGGGTTCAGCTCACAGATGGTTTGACCCAACGAATAAATATTTTGCAGATCATCATCAAACAATACGGTACTCATTTCTGGGGGTGACCGCAGTATTTTTTCGCGATCCAGTCTTATACGTATATTATACTCGTCCTTGTAGGTAATATGACGTTTAACGTCAAAAGCAGTTTTACACTGTTCCAAAGTTGGTCATCTTGTGCGTTTTTGTGAAGAGATAGCTTGATTAATGGTCTAACATCTTTGGAACGTGCCTTGATATCGTTGGTTTCGTCTGAAAAGTTGATGAACTCCCTTTAGAGAATATAAGAGAAACGTGAAAGGTTCTTGTATTTCAATTAGTTTAAAAATACGCATAATCCTTGAATTTAATCAAACATGTGATTAATTTTCTTTCTATATATTTTTAAGCTATTTTATCCGCTACAAGATATCAGAATTGTTCCTCAAGAAAAACCTGAAAAAACTCGGTCCGACCGGGTCTTTCATAAAAAGAAACCGGGCAACCGGGCAACTCGGTCCGACCGGGTCTTTCATAAAAAGAAACCGGGCAACCGGGTTTTTTTAAATCACGGTTTACGAAAAGCCTGAGAAACCGACATTGCAGAAAAGCCGGTTTGATCTCTCTAGGTTGGTTGGTACCATTTTTATAACCCTATTCCCATTTTACCCCTTAAAAGTACGAATTTTTGAAAAAATACTTTTATATTATGTATCTACTCAATTAGAGTAATGTACACACCTAATTTCGCGTTTCTAACTGTTGTCGTTTAATATGCACCATTTTTATCCCTTTTGCCTTACTTTACCCCCTACGAATTAATATCACTTTATGGTGCGCGTTTTTGTTATAAGTGGAATGCGCATAACCAATATCAAGTAAAAAATTGAAATAAGCACATAGCCATTTGTGTATTAAGAATCAATGTCGCTTGTAACATATATGTAGCCAGTCGCGAAAATCGCTGCAATTGTTGAAAAATTCAAAATTCGCGGTTGCAATTGCTTATATTTAAACTTTCTCTGTTCAGGATTCTGAAACTTTTGAGAGACAAATATTCCGAATGAAGTCAGCAATCATATGCTATAAAAATATTTTGGTATTCTCAATATGATAAAAAGTTACGCGGGTTTTTCTAAAGATACTTTTCACAATTTTTGACTTTACAGCCATTATTTTTCCTTTTTTAGCCTGATAACTTGGGAACCAAACTGCTATTAACCGCGTAGTGATGGAATTTGATAGTACGATGTGCCCTAAATCTAGAAAAATGTTTTAAACAATATCGTTGCAGCGAATTACAACCTTCGGTTATTTTTCGGCTATTTTATTTCTATTATTTTTATGTTCATAGCCACTTTTGCAGTCACAAAATAAAGTGCGAGTAGAAAAAATTTCTTCTCCAAATTTATATGACAGATGACATCCAAATCTGAGAACAGTTTGGCATCAAAAACTCATTTTCTCTGTTACAAACGGAATGACAAAGTTTGTATACCCCCATCTTCGAGGTGGGATATAAAAATGCGCACACATTCTATCGCATACAGAGGTCATCTTTTAATATGCTCTTTAGAAATTGTGTACAGAGAGTATGAGATAGAAGCAGTGTTGCCGTTTTGGGCTTTTCCTACCAAAATTGCTAGGTTATTTTTCGTTTGGATGGATAGGATGGTAGGCAAAACCTTATTTCGGTAGGTTTTGTTGAATTTGTATTACTTAAATAAAAATTATAAAAATATTGAATTGGGCCCTTCTGGGTATTAAAAAGTAATATCAATGTTTTCGAATACGTATGTGAATGGCAAAATATGGAGCAGAAAAAAAGACGCCAACTTTAGACGTGGACACATTTTGACATTGAATACTAAATATATTAATTTTGTCTAATTTTGCAATTTCTCTTTATACATATATGGTTGTCATAGATGTAGGAATATTTTTGGAATATTTGAATTTTGTACTTAAGCCAATCCAACTGTATTAATATTGTAGAATGTAAGTAGTCGTAGGCTTTGCCTTATATTTTCTTTTGTCAAATATTTTACTTGTAATTTGAATTCAGTCTAATAAAAACTTGAATCAACAAGTTAATTTAAAGTGTTAAAATTTTCGATTTTTTATATTGAAGTTCTAGCCAGTACTAGTGAATGGTAATCGAGGACAAGAATCGATTATCGATTCCCGATCAACTATTTTTGAATCCGATTCTTAGAATCGAAGAATCGGACCTAGGAATCGATTCTTAATCGGAATCGGTAGAAATGTTTAACCATAAATCTCGAGAGGTATAATTTTAACTAACTAGTACAGAAAATGCCCACAATAACAAAGTTAGGGTACTTAAGAACGATATACACGCTGTCCAAATGTTTTGATAGCCTCTCCCTACAAGCGAGAGTGGACTTTAATTTTATTTAAATTTGCATAAAAATATCTCCAATCCATGGTGGAGAGTATATAAGAATCGCCATGGCCGAACTTTACGCCTTTATAATTGTTTTACACTAAGGTGCTCTTCCTTAATCACTATTCTGAATAATATATAATATATGTATATAGTTTTTGGAAAACGTTTTTCTTATAGATTTTTTCCGATCTATTGAATGATACCATCGCAAAAATATATAATTTAATGTTCACCTTTACTTTTAGGAATTTAAAATAAATTTAACATTTCGAAATTTGCGGACACTTTTATTTTTTTAATATTTTTAGAAGAAAATTGCCTATAAGTTTATCAAATTTCAAACTATTGCTTTTCTTCGTTTTTGAGATATTGTATTTGAAAGTTAGTTTCTCATTTTTTCGCCTAGACTATGTTTTGACATTTGTCATTTATTTTGAGGTCTTTTAAGTACTGATGAATTCGATCAAGTTTTGTGTAATATTTCATCAAAACTAACACTTTCTAATTAACACTAACATGAAAACAACTATAAAAAGTTGTTCTAATGATAGTTTCATTAGTCAAATGCGATTTTAGCGACGACCGATGTGGTATGAACATATCAGATTTTCTCGAAGATCTTGATATTAAAATGTAAATGATATCCAAAAGTTCAAGAAATTGTATTGTTGGTAGTGAGCAATGATAAAGAAAAAAATCGACTGAACTAATTCACCGTATTTTCAGTATATGTTAGATTTTTTATTGGTGTTTACCTAACATATAATACTTTATTTCACGAAATATAAATAATATTATAATAGAAGACTATCTTGGTTTACGTGGCCGCTCTCCCCATTTTGAATAAAACTTTCTACATGGATTAATTCTGTATAAATAATATTTCCATAAGCACTTAAAAATACTTTTCCATCGACAGTTTTATTTATGTATATTTTGTAAAATATGTTAAATCATTATCGTCTACTATTTACTTTATCCGATATTTCCATTACAAGCGATCTATCTAGCATTGGGATGTATTTTTACGCAATAATTTAATTTTTCCAAATGCTAGGACTGTTTGGAGGTACAAAAACCCCAGTGTTTGGTACATATTAAGCTCCTAACCTTTATACCACTGTCAATTTTTTATATCAATTCCACACTTATTGTCATTTCCTTTTTTCAATTAATAAAATTGCAGCTTTTAAATTTCACAACTTGTTACCACCAAAAGTACGTACAAAGTTAGTACATACTTTTGGGTGTTTTTCATTAAATTAAATTTCGATTCCCAAGCATCGATAATCGATTCCAGTATAAAGTTGGGCACATGTAATCGATTCCAAAAGAATCGTTTTTGAGCCCTCAGAATCGATTCTCGATTAGAATCGGAATCGATTTACCATTCACTAGCCAGTACATATGCTATTTTAAAGCGATGATTTCTAAGGAATGGACTCAGCCTTTTAAAATATTTTTAAGAGTTTTGATGTTTTAAAAATCATAGAATACAGTTACCTCACAGATGTTAATTTTAACCAACTGAGACAAGAGAATTATAATTTATATTTAGGTCAAATTGTATGAGACATATTCGACATAGTTTTGACAGACGTATCCGGAGCAAATATTATACGCTGTGACGATAATATATTAAAAACATTAAAAACCCACGTGTTTACGTGTTTAAAGTTATGAAAAATTATAAAAAAAAATACAAATTCCAAATATCTATTGTGACACACACATGTATGTATATCTAAATGTTTTTTATTTTTAAGATTTTTGCTTGCTTTTGTTTATATTATAAATTTAGTTTGAAATAAATACTCGACCGAAGAGGAACTTACAACTCCCTTCTAAATTAAAAGTTGCGCGCTTTGGGATGATAACATCCTTAAAGAGTATATTTGACGAATGTATTTTCAAGTTTTGCATTTAGACTGTTTCCAGTCGAAATCAATTTTGTTTTCACTTGGAAAAACAATACTTTAACGGTTTTTGCTAAATATATATATGTAACGACGTATTTCATATAATATTAACAGTGTTAATTAAGCACATTACATATACTAAAAACTAATTTTTATAGTTAAATTTTTTTGGTAGGTTCTACACGATTTTGGTAGTTTTTTCCGAAAATTTTGGTAGGATATAATTCTTCTCAGTGGCAACACTGGAAAGAAGTGGCCATGCCAGCTTTTGCGAGAATTTTGTCTTGCCTTATCATACCACCCTGGCATATGAACACATCATGCATGCAGTATGTAGTGCAAAAAATGAAATGTTTGTATTTATGAGCAGATTTATGGTTTTATTTCGATTGTTTTCCATTCACATTGAAACGAGATTTAAAACGAATTCAGAGCAAACACAGAAGAGTCGCACAAAAGACTATGTGTGTGCGAGTTTGTGTGTGCGTGTGTGTGTCTAAGTGGGTGGTCTGCCGTTGTTGGTCAACTTGTTTTGCTTGAATAAGTCATGGCCAAAACACTAGAGCCGAACAATTGTTGGGAAGTGTTTTAATTTTTCTCTTGAATTCATATGCGTAATTATGGTTTGTATGTTTGTTTGTCTATCCCCGCATAAGCCATGCGACGGACAATGAAGCCAAATCTTGTTTATAATTATTTATATTTGTTTGTTAGAACTAGAATTATTGCATTTGAAAGTAGTGCTGGGTACACTTTATTCTGCTGTTGTTTATTTAATTTATGATCAATTGGTAAATTAAGTAGATATTAATGCTCATTCAAGTGAAAGCTTTCCTGTTTGATAGTAGTCAGTGTGTCTCAAAATAATATTGATGTGTTTGGGTAATTCCAAGGCAAATACCGCAAAACACATTCTCGACAGACCCTTATAAATGTTTAAATCAAGCATTTCAAATTTTGTTCCGTCCAGTAACAGATAATTGAAAATATTAAACTTCGCTATCAAATAGAAATTACCTACCACATAAAGACTAATGTTAGAGGTAATCTTGTACTCTTTCACACAATACTTTTTACTCTGGCTTTAGTTGGAAATCAGTGAATATTTTAGTAATTTAGGCTTCAAATTTTGGATGCTGCTTCTGATCCTCATGTTATACCCTCACTCTATAGAGTAGGAGGGTATATATCATTTGGGATAGAAAGAAAAGTGTAAAGATTTTTTCTTAAATATCTGTGTTTTATTTCAAATTAAAAAATTGCGCTCTTCTTGGGACACCCTTTATATTGGGTGATAGTGGGTGCATTTTCGGCTACAGTCGTTTGGCTATTTTATTTTCAGAAGTATATATTTTGAAAATCGTTTATCTCTCACGTAGGCAATGCACGATAATCTAACTTCAGGATTCTACCAGTTTTTGGCGTAGAGATAAAAACCAAGTAAGGAAAGACTAAAGTCGGGCGGTGCCGACTATATGGTACACTCCACTTTCTATCCGAATATAATTCAATTCGGTAGAAAATTGAAAACGAAGAATTTTTGTATATTTCCTAATATAGTCTGATATGACCTTACCCAATTTGTCAAATCGAGAAGAATATTTGTATCGGGGCTATATCCAAGCATGGAATGTGATCTACTTACACAAAATGCTCTTCTAGTTCAAGTATAACGTGTTATGCTCAATTTGAAGAAATTATCTGAAAATAAGAGGTTTCTGGGTCGGAAAAAGTCAATCCGGGAGCGAAATTTGTATGGGAGCTATATATAAATCTGAACCGATCTAACCTATTTTCACCACAGGTGTTCCTAGTTTAAATGTAAGATGTTTTAGCAAATTTGAAAACAATCTGATAAAATATGTTGTTTCTAGAGCGGAAAAAGTAAAATTGGGAGCGAAACTTGTATGGGAGAATCTGAACCGATCCGACCCATTTTCACCATGGGTGTTTCCAGTTGAAATATGAGGTATTTTGAAAGATTTGAAGAAAGTCTGTAAAATATGTGGTTTATATAGTGGAAAAAGTCAAATCGGGAGTGAAATTTGTGTGGGAGCTATATATATATCTGAACCGATCTGACCCATTTTCACCATGGGTCTTGAAGAAGATCCGGTAAAATGTGTGATGTCTAGAGCAGAAAAAGTCATATCGTGGGGCGAAATTTGAATGGGAGCTATATATAAATCTGAACCGATGTGACACATTTTTACCATAGGTGTTTTTAGTTTAAATATAAGATGTTTTGCCAAATGTGAAGACAATCTGATACAATATGTGGTTTCTAGAGCGGAAAAAGTCAAATCGGAAATTTGCATGGGAGCTATATATAAATCTGAACCGATCTAACACATTTTTACAACTGATGTTTCTAGTTGAAATGTAAGATGCTTCGCCAATTTTGAAGAATATCTGTTAAAAATGTGGTATCTAGAGTGAAAAGAGTCAAATCGGGAGTGAAATTCATATGGGGGCTATATCTAAATCTGAACCAATTTTCTTCAAATTAAATAGCGTTCGTCCTTATCCCGAAAAACTTCGTTGTGCAAAGTTTCGTTAGGTTCTGGCTACAATTGCGACCTGTATCGTGATTACAAGAATAGATGGACAGACAGACGGACATTTCTAAATCGATTCAAAAAGCGATTCTAAGTCGATCGGTATAATTAACAATGGGTCTATCTCCCTTCCTTTTGGGTGTTACAAACAAATGCACAAAGACGTAATACTCTCGCGGAGTGTATAATTACGAATGTGGAAAATCTCACCGATTTTTTTAGCACCATTTTTATGATTCTAGCTGCGGTTGGTACCATTTTTATTCACCTTTTACCTACTTATGTTTACGAAATTAGAGGGATGAACACACAGAATTTCATCATCCTAGCTGTAGCCGTTTAGTTGGTAATATTTGTATCCCTCTGTTCCCATTGTATCCCTTCAAAGTAGGAATTTGGAAAAACCTTTTTATTTTTCGTGTGTACGCAATCAGGGGAATCTATACTCTGAATTTCATGACTCTAGCTGCGGTCAATTGGTAGGTAAACTTTTTATCTCCTTTTTTCAATTTTAACACAAAAAGTACGAATTTCGAAAAAATCTCTATCGTTTGATAGGTACCATTTTTATCCCTTTTTGCTCTACTTTTTTGTTATAGGGGGAATGCGCATACCCAATAAAAAGTAAGTAAAATATTAGTTAACGAGTAGCGATTACACTGAGAGCCGCCTTTAGTAACTTCACACACAACATCACCACAAACTTTTGTACAAAAGGTAATATTGTTTACGACAATAAATTGAGTAGAGTTTTATTTGGAAAATATTATAATTTCGTATTTTTATTTATTTCTATTCTTGCTCCGCAAACAATGGGTATTTTCAGTCCTTGTGAGGGAAACCCTTGTCCCTTTGGATCGATATCGCCCAGATGCATTCCCAACCGATTTATAACCGACTATAAGTAAACCTGCAAAACTTTTATGGTCAATTCCTTACATTACGAGAAGAAAAACTATTTATGTCTGGCTAAACTCCAGGGATGGCTTTGGCCCCCTGCAATTTTTAAGGTCGAAAGAGGTAGTAATGTTTCCACCTCTTCCCTATAAGTAAAATGGCCAAATCTTTTAAGGTCACTTCCTTACATTGTAGAAAGAAAATCCATGTCTAGCAAACCTTCTGGGTGGCTTTGGCCCCCCCCTTGCACTCGTCGGTCTTTCAATTGCTGATACAAATTTCGATGGAAAAACCTACTATATCAAAAAACTCTCCTCTAGCTCTAGAGTGAGATTGCGCACGGAATTGCTTGTTTAAAATACATATGTTTCAATAAAATGAGAAAAATTCAATTATAATTATGTAAATATTCATATTCTGAATTTGTATCCTTTTATTGAAACATATGTATTGACATGTGCAATTTTATGTTTATGTAAAAAGTCCCAGTATTTAGGTAAACTATTTCCAATAATTATACTAAATAATTTAGAAAGATGATATGTCCATAAAATATATTTTTTGTAATTTTCTACAATGTTTTTTTGATGTCTACTTTCAGAATTTCATAGATATTGTCATGACTCTAAATTAGTTTCATAGCAAACAAACTGGGAAATCACACTTTGACGACACCCTGCCCCGTAATTGGAATTATATCCATCGAAATAAGTTGTCTCGACATAGTAATTCTATGTAAATTTTAAAAAACATTTTGACTTTTATTATTTATATTGAAATTATCAATTGACATCCACTAAAAACGCCCACACATGAATTTAAATAAACTTAATTTATATACATACCGATAAATAAAGCCCACAACTTTCAATAACAAAACCCGTAATGACTGGTATTTAAAGTCATTTGAAACTATTAAAATCACAAATTCCAGTTGACTGAATTGAAACAAAACAAACTCGGCAAAAGAGACATAGTTTTAACATTAAAATTAAACTATGATATCATGTTCGAAATAATAATACATATTTACTAATTAATTCTACTAAATAAAGATCATCGTCAGTGCCATCATCATCAGTGTCAGTGTTAACATCTCGAAGAACATCAACACACCGCTTAACTTCAAATCAGCAACAGTACTGAACATCGCACAGTGGGATATGTTGGTGAATAGTTGGGGCATTTCTTGTTGTTTAATAGGTATGCTATAAATGCCGTTGATAGATCGGATCACCCATACCCTTGCCTTATATTGTGGGGTTAACTTAACTTTCCTATCAAATTTTTAAATTTAATAATTCGAACAAATTCGTAAAATGATACAGAATTTCTTAATAAGTACTCGGAAAATTAAAAGTAATATTATATTTCTATTTTATATTAAGCAAAATATTCTAGTAGAATGTTTGAACATGACTACCTGTTGACGATACATCATATGATCAGTTAGCGCCACCTACATCTCGAAATAAGAACACATGACTGGTGCTGATGGTAACGCCATCGCTGCCATTCTTGGGTTTCTTTAGTCGTCAACTCACCTTGTACTGAAACAGATGGCATCCCTGCCAAATAAATAAATTATTAAAAAATGCAATTTGTTTCGTTTTTTAAATTGTCTCATCTAGACTCCGTCTAGGGGAGACCAACAGGGCCACCAAACTGGTAGGATTCTGTTCACTACCCTTTATATGAAAATGTTTCTCAAGCGCACACGATCGAAAACATCTTTTATGAAATGATCAAATACCTTATCTATCCTATACATGATTCATTACTTATTATACCCTCCACCTCCAGGATGGGGATATACTAACTTACTCACTCCGTTTGTAACACCTTGAAATATCGACCTGATACCCTATAAAGTGTATATTCTTGATCGTCATCAAATTCTAAGACGATCTAGCCATGTCCGTCCGTCTGTTGAAAGCACGTTAGCATCTAAACTAAAGGTGCTGGAATTTTTTTCAAATTTTCCTCAAATGCTTCTTATAGTCGTAGATCGGTTGGGATTGAAACCGGGCGAAATCGGCCAAAAGGGAAAATTTTTTCTCTCACAAGGACTAAAAATATCCATAATAAACCCCAATATTTTAGAATATTTAAGCATATTTTTTCAATATGTCTGCTTGTACTTACTTGATATTGGGTATGCGCATTCCCCCTATAACAAAAAGGTGCACCCTAAAGTTATTTTTATTCGTAGGGGGTGAAATGGGACAAAAAGGGATAAAAATGGTACCAACCAAACGACAACAGCTAGAAACACGAAATTCAGTGTGTACATTCCTCTAATTGAGTGGATACATAATATAAAAGTATTTTTTCCAAATTCGTAAAAATGGTACCAACCAAACGGCAGCACCTAGAATAATGTAATTCGGTGTATACATTCCTCTGATTGCATAGACACGTAAAATAAACGGATTTTTCGAAATTCGTACTTTTTGGGGTTAAAATGGAAAAAGCGATAAAAATAGTACCAACCAAATGACCGCAGCTAGAGTCATGAAATTCGGAATATACATTCCTATTATTTACAAGGTATAGAGGTATAAAAATAGTACCAACTAAACGACTTACTAGAATGATGAAATTCGGTGTGTACATCCCTCTTATTGCGTAGACACGTAAAATAAAGAGATTTTAGAAAGTCGTACTCTTAAGGGGTAAAATAGAAAAAAGGGGATAAAAATAGCACCAAACAAATGGCCACAGTTAGAATCATGAAATTCGCTGTATACATTCCTCTGACTGCATAGACACGCAAAATGAAAAGATTTTTCCAAATTCGTACTTTTTTATAGTGAGTGAGTACAATGAAATTCAGCAACGTGTTAGCGTATATTAATGTCCTTAACATATATTTTTTCTGTATGCATGGTTGGAAACTCTCAAGGATATTAAAGGACAAAATTTTGAAAGGACTTGAATAAGGTCCTTTTGTCCTGATATAACAACACAAATATTTTTGTCTCCTCTTTCATTTGCTTTTTATCTCAGCATCGTAGGATGAGTAGAAATATATAAAATATTTTTTTCTATTTAAGTGTCCTTTAAAACTTTAAAGTCCTCTAAAAAGGACAAATGACCAGAGAATGAAAAACTGTAAACGCAGTTTTACTCCAGAGAGCCTCTAGTTTCACGTGTATAAGGTCTTGCTCATGTGTTAAAAAAAAATTGAAATTTGTCTTACGGTGTTATTAGCCTTGCCTTGTAAGCGTGGTTTGAAATAATAAAAATATTATGTTTATTTATAAAATTATTTTTTGTCAATATTTGTATTTGTTTTGGTTTGGCTATTTTAAAAAATATATTTTCCTGTAATATTACTGCACTTCTACGAAAAATGACAGCCTCTGTGGAATGCAATCCATGGTGGAGGGTATAAAAAGTTCGACCCGGCCAAACCGTTTTTACTTGTTTTTACCTCGTTTTTTCAGCTCTGACAAAAGTCAGCAATCCCATCTCCAAATTCCACAATTGTAGCAAAATCTCCCATTGTGCCAAATGTATTTCGCGCTTAACGCCATGAGAGAGATCTCGGATAGAAAAGTGCTTAACTTCGACGGATTCAATAGCAGAATAAAAACATAAAAATTTATGGCAATATTAAATGAATTTTTTATACTTCTTTTATGAACAATTTAACAAGACAATCACTAATAGCACCGAATACATGGGATCTGGTCACTTTTGAAAACACCAAAAATCCAGCTCAAGACATCCATCCACTAACAATTTAGAACAACAACAGACGACCCACAGCAATGTGTAAAACTCGATTGGAGGAGAAGTGAACCATAGTTGCCACTCCTTCTTTTTGATTGTTTGTTTGTTGTTGGCGTTTATTTTTTGTATATCTCAGCGATACTTTGTAGTATTGCCTAGATACTCATCTACGAGTCTGGGTGTCCGTAATGAAGAAATAACACAACACAAATAAATATGAAAGCAACAATGGTCAAACCAGACAACAAGATGGAATAGTTGCAAAGGTGTGATATTTTTTTGTATGAAATAATTGTTGCTCTTGTTTCTTTATATTTATTTATCCAAAATGTGTCTGAGTTTATATGCAAATTGGCTAGTATTCTCATAAAAACTTCTGGGTAATTCCAGAAACTTTCTACTCGATCGTGCATCTCATTTCTTTGGTTTAAGAACGTAGACATAGAAGAACGTGTGAACATAGACATTTTTTCGGTGAAACTTCACATATAAAAATATTACTATATCTAAAAATAAAACGCAAATCTACAGTGGGCTTTACTTTGTAACCAAAGCGTTGTCAGAAGCAATCGTCATATCAAATTTGCTCCAAATTTGGTTTCTGCTATTTTTTACATGAAAGGCAAACAAATAAAACTAATAGACACATATGCACTGAAAGAATTATCTTAATAATATTAATGATTTTGTCTTAACCTCAGTGAAAATTTGCGTTATAAAGTCGCCAAAGAAACACTTCATAAAATGTATGAAAAGTGTTTCATAAATCGCAAATCTATGAAAAGTGTCATAGAATTTCTGAATCATTTCTTAGAAACTTTGAAAGGCAGTTCTACATTCGAAGAACTTTTGTCATGCAAGTTCTTTATTTTTCATAACATGATTTATGAATTTTTCATACATATTAAGAAGACATACTCTACATTTATGAAAAACCTTCTATGAAATCTATTCTAAATATTACGAAGGAAAATAATTTCAGTGTGGAATACATTTTGAAAAATCTGCTTTAGTACCAAGGTCATTTTAATGTATACATTGTTTCATAAAATAGAATTTTGAGTCGACTACATTTGGTAAATAATTTTTATAAAATATAACATTTTATTTATACAGACTAAAATTTTCAGGGTTTGTTTAGAATCGATGTGGGAATACGACTATATTTTTCTAAAGTTTTACGTAGATGTTTTCATCGTGAAAACCACAAAAGAATATAAAAACCAAAAATATAAATATTTGGTCAGTAGCACGTCCGCATATGAAAATCAAGTGCAATTGCTTATTGCCTACCCGTTTTCACATTTGCAATGTTCCTACCTCGACGCTTTTTTCTTGATTTTTCCAATCAATCCATCCATCGGCCAAAATTCAATAAATATTTTTCATTTTTGTAAACAATGAAATTAGACAAAGGTCCAAGGATAATTTTGAAATCTTAACATTGAACATCGGGCAATCGGATATATTTTAGAAATTTACCCATTAATTTTTTCGTATTTTTCGAATTAAAAGAAAATTATTATTTTTATTGTTATTATTAGACAGCGGAATTTTATGCAATACTCAATTATAGCCCTATTTAGCTCAAATGTTGTATTTAGACAAATTTTAATGCCACAATTCGAATTCCGCTCACAACTTTTGAAGAATCGCTACGCATTCAGAGGTATATTTACACTAACTTTTTCGCTACGATTTAAACACCTTGTACAAATTAAAAAATCCATTTATACGTAGTCAATAGTTTAATTTATAGGCACAAAATGGAAACAATTATTCTACAAAAAATCATATAAAGTAGAAAGTTATTTGCACACTTCTTTCTTAAGCTGTGAAAATTATATTATTATCATTAGGGATAGAAAAAAGTGTAACGCATTGAAGGAGAGATTTAAAACCATAAGTATGTCCCAAGTCCCTTTCACGCCCGTCTGACTCGCTGGTATACACGATAACTCTGGAAGGGACTTAAAGAATTTATTCAAACTCTGCACATAGTACTATTTTCCCAAACTTAGTTTAAATTCGGAAATGGGGAAATTGATATACACTTTATGGTACCCAAACAAACGACCCGTACGTAAAATTAAACCTAATATAACTTCTATACTTTCCACGCAAATTGACGTAAGCTTTGGTCAAAATAAAACTGATATTCTATACGTATGGTTGAAATTAGTTGTCGAGATTTTAAAATGTTTTTATAATCACTTTAAACCTACAAAATATGTATACTTTTCCGCGTCCTTTGTATTCCCTATCCAAGTAAAAATTAAAACCATAACTTCTATACAGGAGCGTGACTTGAAATCTGAACTTATAAATGGAACAAACATTTTGTATCTATCTTTTATTTTGCCGGGGATAATGACATAACTCTTTCTGTGCCGCTTGTGCCCTTAAACACACAAATTTCGAAAAAATAATTTATGTACTTGGAGAAATGTACACACCGAATTTCTTTTCATATTCTAACTGAAAACTTTCGTTGGTACTATCTTTATCCCAAATCCCCAAATTTGGTTGGTACCATTTCCACCACTTTTGATCCGCTTCCCCTTTAAAGTACACATTTGTTACAATCCAATTGTATTGCAGTATCCATTTTAATCGTTTTTTCCAAGTTCAACTTAAAAGTATAAATATTTAAAATCAGTTAATGTTTCGCGTCTACACTGTAAGAGGAATATACAAGCCGAATTTCACGATTCTAGTTTCAGCCGTGTTGTTGGTACCATAGGGATATAAAAAGGTGCGAATTTCGAAAAATATATTTATTTTGTGTTTCTATGCATGTACAAACCGAATTTCATGATTGGTACCGCTGTTATCCGTTTTTACCCAAATTCACACCTAAAAGTTTAAATTTATGAAGAATATTTTCGTGGTCGTATTCGTGTTATAAGAGTAATATGCTATCCAAATTTCAAGATTCTAGGCCCAGTCTTTTGGTACAATTTTAGTGGTACAAGTTTTAACCCATTTAATCCCTTAAAAGTACAAATATCTGAAAATACCTTGTTGTTACTCATCTACACTGTAAGAATTTTACCGAATTTTATTATTGTAGCGTCATCCATGTTGTTGGTAACATTTTGTATCCCTTTCTACCCAATTTCACTCACACAAAGTAAGAATTTTGAAAAATATTTTCTTAGTCGCATTTGTGCTGTAAAAGTAATGCCCGACCCGAATTTCATGATTCTAGGCCCAGTTGTTTAGTCTGGGCTGTGGTACAATTTTTATCCCATTTAATCCCTTAAAATTACAAATTTCGAAAAATGTCTTTTTATCAGCGATTTGCGCTGTAAAACGAATATACATACCGAATTTCGTTATTGCAGCGCCATCCGTATTGTTGGTACTTTTTTTATCCCTTTTTCCCCGTTTATATATTAAAAGTACGAATTTCAAAAAATTCGATCAAATTGCGTCTCTAAGTGTTTTGAGGTATGTACACAACAAATTTTATTATTCCACCTCCATCCGTTTGATTGGTAATATTTTTATCCCTTTTTACCCGATATCACCCACAAAAAGTACGAATTTTGAAAAATATTTTCTTGTTCGCATTCTTGCCATAAAAGTAATGCCCGTTCCAAATTACAAGATTCTAAATGCATTCTTATTAGTGATCTGCGCTGTAAAACGAATATACATACACACTGAATTTCATTATTGTAGAGTTGTTGGTAACTTTTTTATACCCTTTTCCCTTTAAAAGTACAAATTTCGAAAAATACCTTCATTTCGCGATTCTAAACATTTTGAAGGCTGTACACACCGAATTTTATGGTTTCAGCTCCATCCATTTAATTGATAATATTTTTATCCCTTTTTACTCGATTTCACCCCCAAAAAGTACGAATTTTGAAAAACATTTTCTTGGGCTCGTTGAAGCTATAAGAGGAATTTTTGTACCAAATTTCAAGATTCTAGACCCAGCCGTTTTATCCCTTAAAAGTACGAATTTCGAAAAACTCACTTCATATCTGATTTCTACGCTGTAAGAGAAATGTACACACCAAATTTCATGATTCTAGCTTCAGTCGTGTTGTTTGTACCATTTTTGTCCCATTTTACCTCCCAAAACTACGAATTTTCCAAAATCCACTTTTTGGGATGCCTTCATGTTGCAAGAGGAATGTCCATACCAACTTTCAAGATTCTAGGCGCAGCCGTTTGGTCATTGCGGTTGTACCATTTGTATCCCTTTTTACCCCTTAAAAGTACGAATTTCGAAAAACCCCGTCTTATCACACCTCTACACTGTAAGAGAAATGTACACACCAAATTTCACGATTCTAGCTCTAGCCGTTTGGTCTGGGGAGTGATCAGTCAGTCACTCAATCACGCAACTCTTTTATATATATACTAGCAGTACCCGCTGCTTCGCACGCGAAAAAGCCAGTTATTTGTTAATTTTATCTGTCTCTGTTTTTGGATAGTATTTATTTAATTTTCTTTTGGTGGATATAGATAAATCTAAAATAGTAATTTGGAAACATCCTATTATATAGCACTCACACACAGTCAAAGTAATGTGCTTGTCAATATGCACTATTTTAGCTGAACTCCTTCGTATGTATAATTTTTATCATTTTCTACCAAGTTTTGAACAATAAATTAACACCATTTATATCCTCGATCTCATGTTTCTAGATGCAGCAAGCTACTTTATATCTTTTGCACCTCTTTACCAAAAAGTACTCATTTTGAAAAACCACTATAGGTAACATGTGTTTTTGCTTCCCCTAAAAATATGTACTTTATTTGGTAACACATTTATTTCTTGTCGGAACGTATCGTTGTATTAAGAACAAATTTTGAAACATCCATTTATGTTCCGCGTTTAAGTAATTAAAGGACTATAGACAATTTGTATCCTTTTTCGTCCCGCGCATCCCTTAAAAGTACATATTTCGAAAGTCCAATTTTACTGCGCTTCTACATGGTCAGAGGAATTTACATACTAAATCAAGAAATCCATTTATGTTGCAAGTCTACGGTGTCAGAGGAATTTACACTCCAAATTTCTCGACTATAGCTGCAATACTTTAGTTGGTACCATTTTTATCCCTTTTTGTCCCGCTCACCTCCTATAAGTACAAATTTCAAAAAAAAAAATCCATTTAGATTGCGCTTCTACGTTGTCAGGGAATTTACACTCCAAATTTCGCAACTCAAACTGCACTCTTTTAGTTGGTACTATTTTTATCCCGCTCAAATTTCGAAAAATTCTTTTAAATTGTCAATACTTGGTACTACTTTTATCCGTTGCCAGAGGAATTTACATTCCAAATTTCACGATTGTAGCTACAATACATTGGTTGGTACAATTGTTATCCCTTTTTGTCCCACTCACCCCTAATAAGTACAAATTTCGAAAAATTCATTTAGATTTGCGCTACTGCGTTGTCAGTGGAATTTACATACCAAATTTCACGACTATAGCTGCAATTTTTAAATTGGTACAACTTGTATCCCTTTTTGCCCCGCGCACCCCTTGAAAGTAAAAATTTCGAAAAATCAAATTTTACTTCGCTTTTATATGGTCAGAACAATTTACATACCAAATTTCACTATTCTAGGTGTAATACTTTAGTTGGTACCATTTTTATCCATTTTTGTCCCGCTCGCCCCCTTTAAAGTACAATTTTCGAAAAATCCAATTTTACTTCGGTTTTATATGGTCAGAGGAACTTACATACCAAATTTCATTATTCTAAGTGGAATACTTTAGTTGGTACCATTTTTATCCCTCTTTGTCCCGCTGGCCCTTTAAAGTACAAATTTCGAAAAATCCAATTTTACTTCGCTTTTATATGGTCAGAGGAATTTACTTAACATATTTAACGATTCTAGGTGTTATACTTTAGTAGGTACCATTTTTATCCCTTTTTGTCTCGCACGCCCCTAAAAGTATAAACTTCCAATATCTAATTTTACTTCGCTTTTATATGGCCAGAGGAATTTACATACCAAATTTCACGATTCTATGTGTAATACTTTAGTTGGTACCATTTTTATCCCGCTCGCCCCTTAAAAGTACAAATTTCGAAAAATCCAATTTTACTTCGCTTTTATATGGTTAGAGGAATTTACATACCAAATTTCACTATTCTAGGTGTAATACTTTAGTTGGTACCATTTTTATCCCTTTTTGTCCCGCTCGCCCCTTAAAAGTACAAATTTCGAAAAATTCAATTTTATTTCGCTTTTATATGGTCAGACGAATTTACATACCAAATTTCACGATTCTAGGTGTAATACTTTAGTTGGTACCATTTTTATCCCTTTCTTTCCCGCACGTCCCTTAAAAGTACAATTTTCGAAAAATCCAATTTTACTTCGCTTTTATATGGTCAGAGGAATTTACATACCAAATTTCACTATTCTAGGTGTAATACTTTAGTTGGTACCATTTTTATCCCTTTTTGTCCCGCTCGCCCCCTAAAAAGTACAAATTACGAAAAATTCAATTTTACATCGCTTTTGTATGGCCAGAGGAATTTACATACTAAATTTCACGATTCTATGTGTAATACTATAGTTGGTACCATTTTTATCCCTTTTTGTCCCGCTCGCCCCCTAAAAGTAAAAATTTTGAAAAATCCAATTTTACTTTGCTTTTATATGGTCAGAGCAATTTTCTTAACAGATTTAACGATTCTAGGTGTTATACTTTAGTAGGTACCATTTTTATCCCTTTTTGTCTCGCACGCCCCTAAAAGTACAAACTTCGAAAATATAATTTTACTTCTCTTTTATATGGCCAGAGGAATTTACATACCAAATTTCACGATTCTATGTGTAATACTTTAGTTGGTACCATTTTTATCCCGCTCGCCCCTTAAATGTACAAATTTCGAACAATCCAATTTTACTTCGCTTTTATATGGTTAGAGGAATTTACATACCAAATTTCACTATTCTAGGTGTAATACTTTAGTTGGTACCATTTTTATCCCTTTTTGTCCCGCTCCAATTCCAATTTTACTTCGCTTTTATATGGTCAGAGGAATTTACTTAACATATTTAACGATTCTAGGTGTTATACTTTAGTAGGTACCATTTTTATCCCTTTTTGTCTCGCACGCCCCTAAAAGTATAAA
Source organism: Polietes domitor (assembly GCA_947397865.1). NCBI lineage: Eukaryota > Metazoa > Arthropoda > Insecta > Diptera > Muscidae > Polietes > Polietes domitor. The sequence goes on along the minus strand of OX377619.1, from coordinate 89,148,086 downwards.
CTTCCAATATCTAATTTTACTTCGCTTTTATATGGCCAGAGGAATTTACATACCAAATTTCACGATTCTATGTGTAATACTTTAGTTGGTACCATTTTTATCCCGCTCGCCCCTTAAAAGTACAAATTTCGAAAAATCCAATTTTACTTCGCTTTTATATGGTTAGAGGAATTTACATACCAAATTTCACTATTCTAGGTGTAATACTTTAGTTGGTACCATTTTTATCCCTTTTTGTCCCGCTCGCCCCTTAAAAGTACAAATTTCGAAAAATTCAATTTTATTTCGCTTTTATATGGTCAGACGAATTTACATACCAAATTTCACGATTCTAGGTGTAATACTTTAGTTGGTACCATTTTTATCCCTTTCTTTCCCGCACGTCCCTTAAAAGTACAATTTTCGAAAAATCCAATTTTACTTCGCTTTTATATGGTCAGAGGAATTTACATACCAAATTTCACTATTCTAGGTGTAATACTTTAGTTGGTACCATTTTTATCCCTTTTTGTCCCGCTCGCCCCCTAAAAAGTACAAATTACGAAAAATTCAATTTTACATCGCTTTTGTATGGCCAGAGGAATTTACATACTAAATTTCACGATTCTATGTGTAATACTATAGTTAGTACCATTTTTATCCCTTTTTGTCCCGCTCGCCCCCTAAAAGTAAAAATTTTGAAAAATCCAATTTTACTTTGCTTTTATATGGTCAGAGCAATTTTCTTAACAGATTTAACGATTCTAGGTGTTATACTTTAGTAGGTACCATTTTTATCCCTTTTTGTCTCGCACGCCCCTAAAAGTACAAACTTCGAAAATATAATTTTACTTCTCTTTTATATGGCCAGAGGAATTTACATACCAAATTTCACGATTCTATGTGTAATACTTTAGTTGGTACCATTTTTATCCCGCTCGCCCCTTAAATGTACAAATTTCGAACAATCCAATTTTACTTCGCTTTTATATGGTTAGAGGAATTTACATACCAAATTTCACTATTCTAGGTGTAATACTTTAGTTGGTACCATTTTTATCCCTTTTTGTCCCGCTCGCCCCTTAAAAGTACAATTTTCGAAAAATCCAATTTTACTTCGCTTTTATATGGGCAGAGGAATTTACATACCAAATTTCACGATTCTAGGTGTAATACTTTAGTTGGTACCATTTTTATCCCTTTTTGTCCCGCTCGCCCCCTAAAAAGTACTAATTACGAAAAATTCAATTTTACTTCGCTTTTGTATGGCCAGAGGAATTTACATACTAAATTTCACGATTCTATGTGTAATACTATAGTTGGTAGCATTTTTATCCCTTTTTGTCCCGCACGCCCATTAAAAGTACAATTTTCGAAAAATCCAATTTTACTTTGCTTTTATATGGTCAGAGCAATTTACATACCAAATTTCACGATTCTAGCTGTAATACTTTAGTTGGTACCATTTTTATCCCTTTTTGTCCCGCTCACCCCTTATAAGTACAAATTTCGAAAAATCAATTTATATTGCAAGTCTACGTTGTCAGAGAAATGTTACTACCGATTTTCATGATTCTAGCTGCAATTCTTAAATTGGTACCATTTTTATCCCTTTTTGTCCCGCTCGCCCCTTAAAAGTACAAATTTCGAAAAAATCCCTATTTGTAGCTCTTCTGCATGGTCAGTGCAAGGAACTCACCGAATTTCATGTTTCTAACTACTGCCGTTTAGTCAGGACGAAGGTTCGATGTTTATCCCTTTTTGGGCCATTTTACCCCCTAAAAGTACGAATTTCGTAAAACCCTTTCTTAGTCGACGTCTACGTCATATTTGGGAACTACCCTGAAAATTTCATGACCCTAGCTTCAGCCGTTTGGTCTGGGGGCTGGTCAATGATAAGTCAGTCAGTCAGTCAGTCAGTCAGTCAGTCAGTCAGTAACGCAACTCTTTTATATATATAGATTGATTCACAAAATATGTACTTATAATATGAGTTTAAAATGGCAAAATTTAATGTATTTTACTAAATTTTTTGATATATTTGGATTTTTGTTTTGTGAGCGGGGTGGGCGAGGCAAAAGTGTTTTTGAGAGGTAGTAGGCTGAAAATTGGAACGTATATATTACTGACCACGAGAAAGATTTGAATTTTCGTTTCGTGGGCGGTGGGGGCGTGGCAAAAGTGTTTTTGAGCTAGATGGCTGAAAATTGGAACGTATATATTACTGACCTCGATAATATCAATATGAAACCTGATTTTAATTTTACCATTTGTTTTTTTTTGCATAGAGAAGCGGGGTCCTGCTAGTGTTTATATATTTCCAATACATTTTTGATGAGAAACATTTGTGTGGTATTACCATTTCGATACAACCATCTAATCAAAATATGCAATTGCATATATGCCGCTGTCTATTTATTATAGTATTGCTGATTTCAGATTTTGAAAATTGAAAAAATCTAATTTCGTTTTTCGAACTGTTTCTCCCATATTTGAAGAGATTTTGCACTCGGATTTGTTTTATTTTTAGCTTTATTCTGGCGCCTGTGTTTGTGCCACATAAAGTTTGTTTGTAATAAATATTTTATTTTTTTTATGAATGATTTTGGACCTGCATAACTTCTATCCTTTGAAAGCATTTGAAGAATAAAATGTATATTTGGAAAGGTTGAAGGGTTCCCTGTAACTTTTGCCTGCACGGCCAATCTTGGACGATAGGATACATTTAATCAGATATTTTAGTTCCAAAACGCGAATTACTCATTTTTTTGAAAGGAATAAAGTTTGTTTGTAATACATGTTTAAATAAAAAAATAATAAAAAAATAATTTTCCTCAGAAAACCGAAATTGCACCCTTGGAAGATAGATAGTCCAAAAAGATTGATTTGTTAGTTCCAAAACGTAAATTACTCAGTTTTTTCTTATTAACTATTGAAAAGTAAGTCTGCAGATAAAAATATGAACAAATTTCCTTTATCACTAATTTAATTTTAATGCCAATCGGAGTTCATTTGCCGGTACTATGCACAAAAAAACCCTAATAACACCATGCGACAGTAGTTTTTGGAGCTACACAAGACTCTATACACGTGAAACTGGACGTCATATATAGGAGAACTGTGTATTCAGTTTTCCATTTGGTGATCTTTTCTCCTTTATAAAGGACATTTAATTTCCAAAGGATATAGATGTTTCCATAATTTATTTTCGTACTTTTTGCGAGTCATAGAAAGGGTATCAAATGCAAGAGAAGAATATCTGTTAAAAATGCTTTAGATTGCGTTCTTCTATCTGTATAAGTTTAGCATTAACAATCATTTCAAATTTCCTCCTTAAATAAAAATAAATAAACTTTTACTTTTTAAGGGGGAAACTTAATATAATTGTTAATGCTGTAGTACTAGTAGACACTTGAAATTCCAAGTATTTTTTACAGATATTCTTCCCTTTCATGTTAGCATTTGTATGACTTGCCAACGTATGAACATAAATTATCAAAACTTATATAACCTTTGGAAATTATAAGTCGTGTAAATTAGAGAAAAAATCACGAAATTGAAAACTGATTACTCAGCTTTTGTGCATACGATCTCTAGTTTCACGTATATATGGCCTTGTTCAGCTCCGTTGAAATTGTTGCACGGTGTAATACCTGATTCTGCAGACAAATCAAATTAATATAGGTACACAGATAGTACTGCTATTCATTCAGGTGTAGACATTGACGTTGTTTTAATGTTCGTATACATGAAGCTCAAGTCAATTCACCTCACCTTAGTTCACCTCAGTTATAAATAGCGTATCATTTTCGAATAAAATAATGTATATCATAGAGAATTTATACCAAGATTTCAAAAAGGAAAAATTTGTTTTAGGCTTTTGCGAAAATGCGCGATTTTCCGAAAACGAATGCGACATTTTTACAAAATTGTATTTATACACTCCACGAGAGTATTATGTCTTTGTGCATTTGTTTGTAACACCCAAAAGGAAAAGAGATAGACCCATTGTTAATTATACCGATCGACTTAGAATCACTTTTTGAATCGATTTAACAATGTCCGTCCGTCTGTTTGTCTGTCTGCCTGTCTGTCTGTCCATCTATTCTTGTAATCACGATACAGGTCGCAATTGTAGACAGAACCAAATGAAACTTTGCACAACGAAGTTTTTCGGGATAAGAACGAACTCTATTTAATTTGAAGAAAATCGGTTCAGATTTAGATATAGCCCCCATACGAATTTCACTCCCGATTTGACACTTTTCACTCTAGATACCACATATTATAACAGATTTTCTTCAAAATTGGAAAAACATCTTATATTCCAACTAGAAACACCTGTGGTAAAAATGAGTCAGATCGGTTCAGATTTATATATAGCTCCCATACAAATTTCGCTCCCGATTTGACTTTTTCCGCCCCAGAAACCACGAATTTTCACCGAATTTCTTCAAAGTGAGCATAACACCTTATATTTGAACTGGAAGATCTTATTGTGAAAGTTAGTCACATTTTTCCATGTTTGGATATAGCCCCGATACAATATTCTTATCGATTTGACAAATCGAACCAGGTCGTATTAGCCTATGATTAGGAAACATACAAAAATTCTTCCCGTTTTCACATTTTTACCGAGTTGGACTGTATTCGGTTGGAAAGTGGAGTGTATCATATAGTCGGCCCCGCCCGACTTTAGCCTTTCCTTACTTGTTTTATATTTTCAGCTTCGTTCAAAATGTATCGCAAACATTATAGAATTCCAAAATAGATTAGATTTTTATTTGGTATATCAATAATTGTAAAAGTTATGAATATAGACTGACGTTGTTCGGGAGCCACTACGTTATTTTGCCATACGCTGTAGGGCGAGTGCAAGACATTTTTCAATCTAAGCTTTCTTCTCATAATGTAGCATGGTGTTATATCGAGCACATATATGTACGTAGTATTATTATTCAATTTAATTATATACTTTAAAATATTCATTTGTTGCCACACAATTGGTCTTAATTAACATTAACATAACGTGTCAATTCGATTTGAATTGAGTCGTTCGTTTGTGTGCCTGCAGGAGTGATAAAAAACTGTTGGCATAGATTCAATTCGCATAAAATCAACCACTACTAATTAATTCAGAAAATCTTGTTTTTGTCACACTACCAATTAGCACACGTGCCATAATGCGAATAACGCAATGAATATATTTAAAACATTGTCGAATAGTAACTGCATGGCATTGAGAATTTTATGAAACTTACCTGTGCTTGTAATCGTATAAAGGTAAAGTCACCTGGACCTCCGGTTGTTATAGCATCCAACTCTGTTAAGGATGTTTCCTGTATTTGATTGATATTCATCCCAATTTTAAAGCATTTATTTTATTCCTAGGTTTAAGTTTTACTTTTAATTTCCAAATATTCGTTGTATTTATTTGTGATGAACGTGAACGGTTTTCAAACTACTGCCTTGTGAAATGTTAAGCTAATGTTGTACAAATACTATCTGGAAAGAAGAGATACAAAATCAGGTTAATCGTAATTGATTGTAATACGCAAACGAAGTACAGTAGAGAGTAAATTGTAAATTTTGTAACAGTGATTACACTATGCAAAAGAAAATAAAAATTTTGTGTCCAAGACATAAAAATTAATTTTGTGGGCACATTGAGGCATACTCATTCATAAAATCAACACAACAGTTTTTTTTTATGGATATCTTTTTAAAGAATTTTGTATTCCAATTTCCCTCGAGGTACCTTGTTGTTATCGGTTCAGTTAAAGGTAATTATGATGGCTACACATTTTACGAACAGTCTACTAAATAAATATATTTTCGAAACCTGTAAGTAAAACAAGTAAGTAAGCTTCAGTCCGCTAAAGCAACTTATATATAGTAGGCTGGGTCGCCGTCCATACAAATGGAATAACAAGTTCCAGTCACCCCACGAAAATAAAGTTTGGATTGTTTAATGAGGATTTGCAAAATATTACGTTCATAGATCAAGCCATCTGTGAGATAAACGCTCCTGAAAATAAGTGCTTCTCGGTCGTTTGTGAGAATCATCTCCTTATAGAGGCCGGGTTTGATGTTGAAAAGTCGCTGCGAAACCACTTGAAAAGACTTTTGACATGGTCGAAATCATGATCGTGGTAGTCTGCAGCCAAGTAATAAATGTCACCATGCCATTTGTAAATAAATTTGCATTCTATTAAATAGAGATGCAAAATGGTCTTGAGCCAGGACAATATCCCAGTTCAAATCAATAACATTTTTTGTTACATTTTTTCCCATTTTTCTGAAATAATAGACCCTTTGAAAGCACTTTAAATAAAAAATTTGATTCTTGTCTTTGAGTTACTTATTGGTCGTATAAATGGACGTTTATATTATTTTTTGACGATTTTCACAGTGACAACTGAAATTTTTTTCGTATTTGATGTTAGTATTATATGAAAAAGAAATAGCGGTAGTCAATACCTTTCGAATGATGCCTAAATGATGAACATCGGAAGGAAATTGACGCCACAGCGCTCATTTTTGTAAAAAGCGTTTGAACATTTTGGCTATGACAATCATCTCCTGCATTAAATTACTTCACAAAAATGGATTCAGTGACGTCCCGATATTCATCATTTATGTGTCATTCGAAAGATATTAATTCCTTCTATTTGTTTTTCATATCAACTCTTACAAAATGTTTCCAGATTTTAGCTGTCACCTTGAAAACCACAAAAAATCAATATAAACGTCCCATAATACTACCAATGAGTTATTCTAAGACAAGAATAAACATTTTTATTTAAAGTGCTCCTAATGGTATATTAATTCAAAAAATGTTGGGCAAAAATGCATCATAAAAAATTTCAGGAGCGTTTAGCTCACAGATGGCTTGACTCTGTGACGAAATATTTTGCAGATCATCATTAAACAATCCAATCTGGGGGGTGACCGCTGCAATTTATTTTCGTGACCCAGCCTAATATATACCCTCACTCTCAGAGAACATATATACGGAAGTTATAAGGGCTGGATAATTTATGTGGAAGGTACTAGGAGGTTTGTGTCACACATTTCGTCCACATTTATGAAACAATTGTACAAACATGATCAAGTATCAAGTCATTGCGGTATATAAATATGAAGGATTTAATATTACCTAGGATAGATGCAATTGTGTGGGTGGTACAAGAAGGGGCGTGGCTAAAGCGTAAATATTCTTAGGTTTAAAGTGATTATAAAAAAACATTTTCAAATATCAAATTGCAAATGATCTGGACTACCCGTATGGAAGTTATATCGGTTTTATTTTAACCAAGGCTTATGCCAATTTGTGTGGGAGGTACCAGAAGGGGTGTGGCAATATCGCCCATATTCCATACGAATGTAACCACTATAAAAGCATTGCTAAATATCAAATTCCACAGTATTCCGATCATCAGTATAGAAGTTATAACAGCTTTAATTTTAAGTAGTTTAGGGTAATTTGTGTGGGAGGTACCAGAAGGGGCATGGAAACCCCCGCCATATTTAAAACATAAAAACGTTAGCAAATACCAAAATATATTCTGATATCGGTGTGGAAGTTACATTCGTTTTAATTGAACTTAGGAATATAGGTCATTTGTGTGGGAGGTACCAGAAGGGGCGTGTCAATTTCGCCCATCTTCGAACATAAACTAAGTTTGAGAAAATATTATCATGTGCAAAGTTTGAATTGATTCCTTAGCTACTTTCGAGAGTTATCGAGTACACCAGCCAGACAGACTGTCGGACATGGCTCAAACATCTTAAAAAGCCGTGAAACGGATTTGGTCCAAACATACTTGGGGTCATAAGTCACTCCTTCAATGCGTTACACATTTTTTTTGTCCCAAATGAAATAACCTCCTACTCTGTAGGAGAAAGAATGAAAAGAAAATTTTGTTTTATTTTTTAATAGCTAGCATTTTAAATAAGAAATTATAGAAAAGATCTATGGATAAATTGTGAAGTTATGGCCCTCTTTGTAGACGTACATTTTTTAAAACATTTTTTTTTTCGAATTTTTGGTTGAAGATCCCGCTTTACAAATTAGAGAAAAGTACATTTTGTTTTATTTTATAATGTCAGGACCTATTTGAAGAAAATCTGTGGATAAGCGTAGAAGATTCGGCACTTCTTTCTCCGAAGCAACATTTGTAGGTAGCTATATATAGCTCTGAAGAAATTTTGTTCAAATTCAATAGCATCACCTACCAGCTGAAATCGCCTGTGCCAAGTTTTGTTGCACTTTCAGTACAAGAATAACTGGACAGACTCACGGACAGAAAGTGATTTAAAATATAATAAACGTTTACTTTTGTTGTTTAAAATCGTGATCAACTAGAGTTTTAAGTCATGTCAAACCGGACAAAAGAAATTGATATGACTCCGATTTTTCTGAAAATCTCATGAAATATTCTGCTTTAGGAAATATTTTACGCCTGACTTGGGAAAAATCGTAAAATTGCTTTGCACTTTCCACAAAGATTAAAAATATTGCTGACAAGTGTATTGTCAAATGCAGCTGATAGAGGGTTAAGATCTTCTACAAAACTGATCCCCATAAAATTCCACAATATAGTTCAGACAATAAGAATTCGCTCAGATATTAACTTACAACACTTGTGCGCTTAGTATAATGCTCCCCTTGACCAAAAAATGAAAACTTTGACCCGCGATAAAAAGAAACTCAGACCAGCTGGACTATAAGTTTATTCTAGAAAAATGATCTGGTCAACATGCCCTTTCAGAATTATACATTTCGCTATTCTGTTCCATTCAAAAAGTCTTAAAGTGTTGGACAGCGTTATTTTTAATTTTGGTCTCGATTTTTTAAATTTATTACATAAATATTTTCCCCACAAAACTAAAACCATTTTCAATTGTATATGTGATTTATATATTCTCCGAAAATTCAATGGATACTTAAAATAGTTTCACCATAACCTTATAAACAAAATATACAATAGAAATGATGTGATTATGGTAATAAATATTAAATACACCTAAAGACCTTTCAAACAAGGAATACAACTTTAAAATAGGGTAAGCCAATGGGGAAATATAAGGATTTTTTTGCAGTAAGAAATTAATAAAATATTAAAAATCCTGAGATTTTCAGTATCGGAGTGTGTCCGGCTTGACAGTTCCAAATTTAATTTTGGAAATTAAATACAGTGTCGAATCGTTCTCCCGCGCTTTTAGTATACAATGCATCGACACACATATACGAGTACTAAACAGGGTCACCCCCAAATAATGTCTTTATAAAATTATGTATTTGTCAATAAATATAGGAGAATAATGAGCGATTCTGCATCCAAGTGTTATATAAAAATTTTGCCGAAGGGCTTTTTCTGATGTATTTATATGTATATGTATATATATATATATATATATATATATATATATATATTAGAATCGTTTCTAGTTTAGAAATTCCAAACTAGAAACGATTTTAAATTTTTTACTCTCACTTGGGAAATATAGGTCCGATCACACCAGCTTATATGATCAATTAAAGGTAATTTAGTGGTACGAAAAAAATCATAAAAAATGAAAAAGGGGAACATTGTAGTGTTCGCTTTTCAGTAGCAATTTAACTCAGTAAATAGTATCAACGTGTAAGAGATCTATAGGTAAATGTAGTATTCGCAATAGAAATCTCAGCGAATAAATCAAGGCATTTTATGAAGAAAATATATGAATAAATGTAGAAATGTTGACCTTATTGTAGAAGTAAGGGAATAAAAAACCAGTAAGGAAAAGCTAAAGTCGGGCGGGGCCGACTCTATGATACACTCCACTTTCAATTCGGTGAAAAAGTGAAAACGGGAAGGTTTTTTGTATCCTGTAAATGTATGTGTTTGACAAAAAATTTAATATCGGAAAGGACATTTGTATGAGGATATATTGAAACCTGGAACGAAATAGTTTGGCCAAAATCGGTTAAACTTATGGGAGCAACATTTGAATTTGGGCTATATTTCAATCTGAACCGATCTTACCAACTTTCACCATAGTTTTGTTTACTTAGATTATAAGATGTTGTGCGAAATTTAAAGAAAATCGAACACAATATGTGGATTTTAATGTGGCAAAATTCAAATCGGGAGCGACATTTGTATGGGGCCTATATCTAAATCTGAACCGATCTAGCCCGCTTTAGACACAGGTGTTTCTAGTTAGATTATAAGATGTTGTGCCAAATTTAAAGAAAATCGATTAGAATATGTGGCATTTAAAGCGGAAAAAGTCAAATCGGGAGCGACATTTATATGGGGGCTATATCTAAATCTGAACCGATCTTACCCAATTTCTTCATAGGTGTTTCTAGTAAGATTATAAGATGTTGTGCCAAATTTGAAGAAAATCGAGTACAATATGTGGTTTCTACAGAGGAAAATGTCAAATGTAATGGAAAATGTAATATGTGGTATCTAGAGTGAAAAGAGTCAAATCGGGAGTGAAATTCGTATGGGGGCTATATCTAAATCTGAACCGATTTTCTTCAAATTAAATAGCGTTCGTCCTTATCCCGAAAAACATCGTTGTGCAGAGTTTCATTTGGTTCTGTCTACAATTGCGACCTGTATCGTGATTACAAGAATAGATGGACGGACGGACGGCCGGACGGACGGACAGACAGACGGACATTGCTAAATCGACTCAGAAAGTGATTCTAAGACGATCGGTATAATTAACAATGGGTCTATCTCGTTTCCTTTTGGGTGTTACAAACAAATGTACAAAGACATAATACTCTCGTGGAGTGTATAAACACCAAAGTTATAAATCAGTTTCCGCGCTGATAAATAACTTAAGAAATAATGATTTTTTAATTATTTTGTGTCGTTCCGTTAAGAGTGTATCTATTCAAAAATAAAACAAAATATATGTTTACCCAATTTTTTTCTATCTTTTATGTGCAAATTATTATTTCTTTGAAAAAATATTTTTTCTAAACCACTGCAATATATGTAGCCGTCATAAGTACCTTTAATTAAACATATATACATTGTATTTCTAAAATGAGAATAAAAAAATAAAATATAATTTATCCATAAAAAATATTGTTTTCGAGTTTATGTATAATCGGTGCAAATATGTGGAAATTCATACAAATTTTATGAAAACTTCCCAGCAACATAAATTGGAAGTACTCCCGTAGGAAGCACATTTTAATCGAATCTCAATATCCAAATGATAATTTTCCCGCTTTTGAGGAAGTTCTTTTAAACAACTTTCAAAAAAGTCGTAATATATTAATATCCCGTAACAGTTTATTAATACCAATTTCACAAGTGAATGGGAACGAGTTTTTAGTATGGGGTCACTGAGGTAAGGCGTCCACTTTGCACCCAGAAGGTCTCGGGTTCGAATCGTGGCTCGAAACAAAACTTTTTTGTTTTTTATTACTTTTATAAATAAACAATGTTTATTTTGTATAGTTTTTACGATTTAAACATTTTTGCTTAAAATATACACATTTATTGTTTTATTAGTGTAGTTCAAATACTTAAATTTTTATTAATTACTATACTACATAACATCGGTAAAATTAAGTTGTGTTGATTTATTAATACTAATTTCATTTATATTTATTACACCATACACCACTTCGTGGAATAGGGTATTTGATATATATATATAGGTATAAGTAAGTTTCGCGCCAAATGTTTGTAACACCAAGAAATAATCGAGCTAGAACCACATTTAAGTATACGGATCAGCTTAGAATCGCCAGCTGAATCGATTTAACGATGTCTGTCTGTCCGTCCGACTGTCCGTCCGTCCGTCTGCTGTCCATCTAAGCTTGTTCGCACTCTACAGGTCGCAATTGGTGTGCGAATGTCACGAAATTTAGCGAAAGTTACTTTTTTTGCCAAGACGATCGGTATTGAATTTAGAGGAAATCGGTTCAGATTTAGATATAGCCTCTAAAATACACATTTTACATGGGATCATGGCAAAATTTTCAGGATCATGTTGTATTTGAACTTGAAAAAGCTAACAGGAAAGTGGACCACGTGGGTCTATGTTTTGATATAGCCCCCAATACAAATGTACCTCCGATTTACAAAATTTCTGCTCTAAAATGCACATTTTACATCGGATCTTGATCAAATTTCTCACACAATGTTACGTTTGGACTAGAAACACCTATTTTGAAAGCCAGCGATATAGGTCAATGTTTTGGTATATCCCCCATACAAATTGGCCCCCAGTTTACACAATTATTGCTCTAGAACCCACATCTTACATTGGATCTTTAAAAAATTTTGCAGATCATGTTATATTTCAATAAAGAATACCTACTTTGAATGTGATCTATATGGGCCCACTTTTTAATGTAGCGCCCTTACAAATTTGCCCCTTTTTTATTATTACTCCTCTGTGACCCACAATTTACATCGGAAGTTTATCAAATTTTGCAGATTGTATCATATTTCATCTAAGAATACATACTATAAAAGTCAATTATATGGGTTCATATTTTGGTATAACCCCCGTACAAATTGGGCCCCCATTCTACTCTATTATCGCCCAGAACTCCCATCTTACATTATATCTTGATAAAATATTGCAGATCATGTTATATATCAATAAAGAATACCTACTTTGAAAGCGATCTATATTGGACAACTTTTTATTGTAGCGCCCTTACAAATAGGCCCCATTTTTTTATTATCTCTATAACCCACATGTTACATGGAAAGTTTTCTAAATTTGATTATAAAGAGTGATTTTTTTGAGGTTAGGATTTTCATGTATTAGTATTTGACAGATCACGTGGAATTTCAGACATGGTGTCAAAGAGAAAGATGCTCAGTATGCTTTGACATTTCATCATGAATCGTCTTACAAACGAACAACGCTTGCAAATTATTGAATTTTATTATCAAAATGCGTGCTCTGTTAAGAAAGTTCATTGCGCGCTTCCATTTTATGGTCAGTTTAATCGACCCACTGAAGCGGCTATTCGGGCTATTGTGACTAAATTTCGCACCAAATTTACATTGTTGGACATTAAACCACCAACACGCTTACGTAGAGTGCGAACTGAAGAAAATATCGCAGCTGTATCGGCCAGTGTTAATGATGACCACCAATTTTCGATTCGTCGCCGTTCGCACCAATTGGGTCTCTGTTACTCAAAAACGTGGAAATGCCAAAATTGGACTAAGCGGATGGACCACCTAAGACGCAGCCGCGGTCAACATTTAAATGAAATTATCTTCAAAAAGTAAATGTCATGGACCAATCTAACGTTTCAAATAAAGAACCGATGAGATTTTGCAAATTTTATGCGTTTTTTTTTTAAAAAGTTATCAAGCTCTTAAAAAATCACCCTTTATTTCAACTAGAAACAGCTACAATGAAAGTCAAATATATGGGTCCTTATTTTGGTATAACCTCCATGCAAATTGGCCTACATATTGCTCTATTACATTATATATTTCAACTAGGAATACCTGCTGTGAATGACAACTATATAGGCCTATGTTTTTGACACTGGCCCCAAGTTTTGTAATAGGCCCCCTACAAATGTCCGTCCGAGTTATCTTTATTAATTTTTCCAGATCATGTTATATTTATTTTCAGAATGCCTGCCTGCCTATGTTTTCAAATTCAACTGTCCCTGTCCCACCAATTTTTATTAAAACCTTCACATTACCATGATCATATTAGTCCGTTACGCAAATATATAATCACCACTCATATGCACTTTCCGATTTGTTGGTAATACTCTGGATTACAGCCAATCTTTATGGAAATAATTTAATATTTTTCACTAAGTGCAGCTTCAATGAGACTGGATCACAGCGATTTTGTTTGTGTAAAATCGTCCGTTAAACAACCTGGGTTTAGTAATCAAAACGAGGCATATACGCAGGGAGTGGTGTAGGGTATCATATAGTCGGCCCCGCCCGACTTTAGCCTTTCCTTACTTGTTTGTGTTATATATTAGTTCCTATTAAATAAATATTTTGTTAAGTTTCCTGTTGTCAGCTCTAATGAACAAAATGGTTTGCTTTAGTTATTCATCATTCACAACAGAGAATAGCTGAGATGGTTAGAGTGCTGTAGCAGCAACCAGAAGGTCCGCAGTTCTATCCCCGGTAGCGGCGGTTTTTTTAAATAAAAATGGAAACTAGTGAAAAGGGGGATCCCTTTGCAACAATTTAAAATAACTTTTAAGTTTTTCAAAATAAAGGACATTGGTTAAGATCCCGATTCTCTCTACTTCCGAATCACAAGATGAACATCTTTTTCACTTCACTTTTTTGCTGGGTTAATATTTACACATAATAGAGGACTGCCGAACTTAACGCCTTTTTATTTGTTCAATACCAAATTGTATATTCTCCATTTTAATTTTCATTTCTGAATTTCAATTTGCATTTTCTCAATTTCAAATGAAAAACTAATAAATTTTTTTCCATGGGACTTAGATTGAACATTTCGATACCGTCGCGGAATCATTCATAATACTTTTTATTAGGCCAAAATCTGAACCACAACCATCATTTTACAGTTTATTTGAAATAAATAAATATTTTGTGGGTATTCATAAAACAAATCAAGCTTTCATTTTAGATGTTGAAAATCGCATTTTTTTCTCTCATACAAACCAACCCAATTTAATATACCTTGTAGTATAATACCCTACCGAACTTGTTATAGCCAACAACTGAGAATATCCTTTGTCGAATCCTTGTGACAACATTCATCTGCCTAAGTATCCGTGTTCTGTGAAAGTCCTTTCATTAGGAATAAAACAAATCGACCGTGTATGACTTGGAAAATGTGCTTTCCGAGCCGTAAAGTTGTTATAAAATTTCTGCAATTTGTTTGTTCTGCTCTTGGTTCTGCGAGTGTTTTCCTTCAAAATACACCATTTTCATGTGCGGGCGTGTTGCAAGTAGGAGGTAGTGGTGCTTCTAGCGGAAAATGCCCCACGGGTAGATGAACTCGTAAAGAGTTTAATCTAACAGAACAACATCAACTACGGCCACTACAAAACACACACACACATGCAGAAAACAAAGGACTATTGTTGATGAGGTTTTATGAGTTGTCTTCCCAGGAGAATGCGAAACAACATCAGCAGCAGCAACAACACCAACAATAATAAGAGGAAGAGAATAAAGTACAAACGAACAAACAAACCAAAAACAAAATAACACATACGAACAGTACAATAATATGAATATACATACATACATACATATGTATGTATGTATTCTTTAGGTGTTGTTCTGTACATAACAAGCACTCTCATATATGTTTGCATCAAGGTATATAGCACACATGTGGACAGGTTCGCACATGCATGCACGTATGTACCTCTACCTATGTAAGTACATACACACATACATACATATGTACGTACATTCAGATGTTGTAGATGTTCAACCCAAATAAACTTGTGACACATATTCTCAGTTTGGCCAACACACTACTGCCACTAACACACACACACAGACGCACCCATACATGCATGGAAACTCGTTACAAACACACTCCAAGGAAGACGAGTTACTTTAAGTTGCTAATGTTGTTGGCTTTTATAATATTAAAAACATTTACATGCATATGGCAGCCGCAGCAGCAGCTACAGCACCAACATCAGCAACAACATTACAAAACACTCCCAGAGAAAAAAGGAGGACTAATAAACAGCTTCATATTATACTTTGTAAGTATATACATTAGGTGGGTTCGCAATTCATGCATATAATATTAAAAAACTAGCAGTCATCCCATGGAAAAGTAGTTTGGCACTGATTCCCTATGTGTATTTCTCATAACCCCATAATACGACCAATGAGTTATTCTAAGACAAGAATAAAAATTTATATTTAAAGTGATTCCAAGGGTCTATTTATTGGAATAATAATTTGGACGAACATGCAACATAACAGAAATTCACGGGAAAACATTATTTTAGAGGTGCTTTCGGGAGCATTTAACTCACAGAAGGCTGGACCCAGCTACGAAATATTGCATTTCTGGAGGGCAATTTATTTTCGTGACCCATCCTAATATACACATGCACCCAAATGTAGGGACAAATGTCTGAACAATCCAAGTCAAGCAACTAAAATGGCAATAAATTCGTTGGCACCGATTCTTGTACAACTTCGTCAACGGAATCCATTCAACTTTTAAAATAATTTTTTTAAAATATTGTATCCTTTGGAAGTTTGTAATCCTGTGAAGGGACAACAGAATGAAAAGGAAATGAAAAACTAAAAACGCCAAGTAACTCCATTTTGTCCATAGTTTCAACTGTATATCATTCGGTGTAACGATTTTTTTTGAAAAAGTGTCGTACGGTGTAATCACTTTAAACCTAAGAAATATTTAGGCTTTAGACACGCCCCTTCTAGTACATCCCATACAATTATGAGGGCGGTTTCAAGTCGGTTTAACCGACTGAAACTTACTTACTTACTTGTTTTACATGACTCTATGAATATTACCTAGGGCTTGGGCCATTTGTGTTATAGATCTTGTATCTGGGATGGAGAAAATTGCAATATATGCCAAATTTGAATAAACTCCTTTTCGAAAGTTATCGTGCAAACCAGTCAACAAGATAGACGGACGGCTGAAAAAATTAAGATTTTTTTTTTCAAAAAATGCATTGAAATTATTTGTTTGAAGAAAAAATCCCCTTTTAATTTTATCTGAGCAAATATGTTCTAAGCTATCACTAAAAATGTAGAACTGCTGTGTTTTTACTTTTTCATTATTTTATTTATTTTTTAAAAAACCTATTGAGATAATATTTTTTAAAAGAATTGTTAGTGTTTACAGAATAAGAATAAGTAAAAAACAAGTAAAAATGGCGTTAAGTTCGGTCGGGCCGAACTTTATATACCCTCCACCATGGATTACATTCCACAGAGGTTGTCGGTTTTCGTAGTAGTGCAGTAATATTACAGAAAAATATAATTTTTTTAATATAGCCTAACCAAAACAAATACAAATATTGAAAAAATAATTTTATAAATAAATATAATATTTTAATTATTTCAAACCACACTTATAAGGCAAGGCTACCAATACGTCAATTAAAAAAATAAATGTTCTTATATTTATATTTTCAAAGCCATAAATATTGGTAGATAGTGGGTGCTACAGTGGGTTGTATTTCCATTCTATTTTAATTCCAAAAGTACAAATTTTGAAAATCCATTATCAGACGTACATACTGCAAAATGACCTAACTTCATGATTCAACCAATTTTTGCCGTAAAAGAAAAAGTACGAATTTGGAAAGAAACTTTTTATTTTGCGTGTCTATGAAGTCAGAGGAATGTATACACCGAATTCCATGATTCCAGCTGCGCCCATTTGGTTGGTACATTTTTACCCCCCTTATGTTTCTACGCAATTAGAATTTCATCATTCTAGCTGTAGTCGTCTAGTTGGTACTATTTTTATCCTCTGTACCATTGTATCCCTTGAAAGTACGAATTTCGAAAAATCCGTTTATTTTCCGTATCTACGCAGTCAGAGGAATGTATACTCCGAATTTGAACGACTCTAGCTGCGGTCATTTGGTTGGTACTATTTGTATCCCCTTTTTTCCATTTTAACTCCAAAAAGTACGAATTTCAAAAAATCTGTTTATTTTAAGTGTCTACGCAATCAGAGGAATGTATACACCGAATTTCATAATTCTAGGTGTAGCCGTTTTTTTGGTACCATTTTTATCCCTCCGTACCAATTGTATCCCTTGAAAGTACGAATTTGAAAAAAATCTTTATTTTTCATGTCTACGCAGCCAAAGGAATGTATACTCCGAATTTCATGACTATATCTGGAATTGGATGTTTAACCTGCCACAAATGTAATCAATAGTGGGTAGAGTAAAGAAGCTAAGTCCATTAATGAAATATAATTATTTGACATATCTTAGGAACATTTGTACATGAACTCTATCTTTAAGCGATGTAGTATTACTGACTTTTAGTTCTTCCTTACTTGTCTAGAATTGGAATATACATCCCACAATTACTTCTTTTACTGCATTTTCAAACCCAGATCACATTTTGAACCAAGTGGGTATGAGCGTAATATTCAAATCTGCCCCGATTTTTTTTTTCAAATTCAGTACGTCCGCCCATGGCAAAATTTAATTGCATGAAAAATAAATCGATTCAGAAAGTGATGCAAAGGAGTGTATCTATTATTTTTGGATATTAGCAACAAATGACCGATAACATAGTACACACCATATGGTGTTGGCGAGGGTATACAAAAAGAAAACATCTTTTGTCCCTACTATCTCCATTTACGAATGTGTATATTCATCATTGTGTGATTAGGAATGTTTTGCGGGTTTTCAACAGTCATTCTGTTGCAACAGCCAGGCAACCACATGCAAACAGGATACACGTTCACCAGAGTGAAAGGATGTCAAAGTATCTCAGGTGTAACGCAACAGTCCCGATCACAAATTGCAGGTTCATATTTTTCCCTTCAGCCTACAGGGTATACAATTATATGAGGAATTTCATGTAAAAGTAACAAGAAATGTCAATGCAACGTCGAATTCTTTGCAATTTTACAAAAAGCCATTACTTTTGTTTTGCAAAAGACATTGAGACATTTTTTGAGGGGTAATTAATTATTGGGTTTTAACGTAAAACAAGTAAAACCGGCGTTAAGTTCGGCCGGGCCTCAGAGTCTGTCGATTGTCGTAGAAGTGCAGTAATATTACAGTAAAATATATTTTTTTAATATAGCCAAACCAAAACAAATACAAATATTGAAAAAATAATTTTATAAATAAATATAATATTTTTATTATTTCAAACCACGCTTACTGGCCAAGTCTACCAATACCTAATATTTTAGCGTATTAAAGCATGTTTTTTGAATATGTCTGTTTATATCTGCTTGATATTTGGTATGCGCATTCCCCTTATAGCAAAAACGTGCACCATAAAGTGATTCTTATTTGTAGGGGGTGAAATGGGGCAAAAAAGGGTTAAAAATGGTACATATTAAACGACAACAGCTAGAAACACGAAATTCGGTGTGTACATTCCTCTAATTGAGTAGATACATAATATAAAAATATTTTTTCCAAATTCGTACTTTTAAGGGGTAAAATGGGAATAGAGGTATAAAAATGGTACCAAACAAACGGCTGTACCTAAAATAATGAAATTCGGTGTATACTTTCCTCTGATTGCATAGACAAGTAAAATACACGGATTTTTCAAAATGCGTACTTTTTGGGGTTAAAATGAAAAAAGGGGATAAAAATAGTACCAATCAAATGACCGCAGCTAGAGTTATTAAATTCGAAGTATACATTCCTCTGACTGCGTAGACACGGAAAATAAACCGATTTTTTTGAAATTCGTACTTTTTCGGGTAAAAATAGAAAAAGGGGATAAAAATAGTACCAACCGAATGACCGCAGCTATAGTCATGAAATTCGGAGTATACATTCCTTTGGCTGCGTAGACATGAAAAAAATCTTTATTTTTCATGTCTACGCAGCCAAAGGAATTTATACTCCGAATTTCATGACTATAGCTGCGGTCATTCGGTTGGTACTATTTTTATCCCCTTTTTCTATTTTTACCCGAAAAAGTACGAATTTCAAAAAAATCGGTTTATTTTCCGTGTCTACGCAGTCAGAGGAATGTATACTTCGAATTTAATAACTCTAGCTGCGGTCATTTGATTGGTACTATTTTTATCCCCTTTTTTCATTTTAACCCCAAAAAGTACGCATTTTGAAAAATCCGTGTATTTTACTTGTCTATGCAATCAGAGGAAAGTATACACCGAATTTCATTATTTTAGGTACAGCCGTTTGTTTGGTACCATTTTTATACCTCTATTCCCATTTTACCCCTTAAAAGTACGAATTTGGAAAAAATATTTTTATATTATGTATCTACTCAATTAGAGGAATGTA
Organism: Polietes domitor; assembly: GCA_947397865.1. Lineage (NCBI taxonomy): Eukaryota > Metazoa > Arthropoda > Insecta > Diptera > Muscidae > Polietes > Polietes domitor. Next base: position 89,128,129 of record OX377619.1, on the reverse strand, counting down.
CACACCGAATTTCGTGTTTCTAGCTGTTGTCGTTTAATATGTACCATTTTTAACCCTTTTTTGCCCCATTTCACCCCCTACAATTAAGAATCACTTTATGGTGCACGTTTTTGCTATAAGGGGAATGCGCATACCAAATATCAAGCAGATATAAACAGACATATTCAAAAAACATGCTTTAATACGCTAAAATATTAGGTATTGGTAGACTTGGCCAGTAAGCGTGGTTTGAAATAATAAAAATATTATATTTATTTATAAAATTATTTTTTCAATATTTGTATTTGTTTTGGTTTGGCTATATTAAAAAAATATATTTTACTGTAATATTACTGCACTTCTACGACAATCGACAGACTCTGAGGCCCGGCCGAACTTAACGCCGGTTTTACTTGTTTTACGTTAAAACCCAATAATTAATTACCCCTCAAAAAATGTCTCAATGTCTTTTGCAAAACAAAAGTAATGGCTTTTTGTAAAATTGCAAAGAATTCGACGTTGCATTGACATTTCTTGTTACTTTTACATGAAATTCCTCATATAATTGTATACCCTGTAGGCTGAAGGGAAAAATATGAACCTGCAATTTGTGATCGGGACTGTTGCGTTACACCTGAGATACTTTGACATCCTTTCACTCTGGTGAACGTGTATCCTGTTTGCATGTGGTTGCCTGGCTGTTGCAACAGAATGACTGTTGAAAACCCGCAAAACATTCCTAATCACACAATGATGAATATACACATTCGTAAATGGAGATAGTAGGGACAAAAGATGTTTTCTTTTTGTATACCCTCGCCAACACCATATGGTGTGTACTATGTTATCGGTCATTTGTTGCTAATATCCAAAAATAATAGATACACTCCTTTGCATCACTTTCTGAATCGATTTATTTTTCATGCAATTAAATTTTGCCATGGGCGGACGTACTGAATTTGAAAAAAAAAATCGGGGCAGATTTGAATATTACGCTCATACCCACTTGGTTCAAAATGTGATCTGGGTTTGAAAATGCAGTAAAAGAAGTAATTGTGGGATGTATATTCCAATTCTAGACAAGTAAGGAAGAACTAAAAGTCAGTAATACTACATCGCTTAAAGATAGAGTTCATGTACAAATGTTCCTAAGATATGTCAAATAATTATATTTCATTAATGGACTTAGCTTCTTTACTCTACCCACTATTGATTACATTTGTGGCAGGTTAAACATCCAATTCCAGATCTCCATCCACAAGTTTTGCTGACTATCCCCAGGGCCAAGAAAAGAGAATCCCTTTTTGAGTGATGTCATGGTAATGTGTTGCCTCAACTTGTGTGGTATCACGAATGGATGAATGAATGTCTCCCCAATAGGGAAGAACCCATTCATGCAAGTATGTTGCACCAACCACCATTCGTTGGCATTCAGATTGTTCTGTTTAGTACAGTCATTTATCCTACATTCTCCACACTCCTTCTTCTTAAGTAGGTGATTTTTTCTGAGGCTTTTCACAACACGTTTATTACTTTTTCGCAGCAATATTTTATAAAAAAAAAAACACCATATTTCGAAGGAAGGGTGTTAGCATGTGAAAGACTTTAGCATTCACACGAAAGTACTTTCCCGCTGTACTCCACGGAAGAAAGGAGTTCTAATAAAGACATGATTACAGAGTGTAGAATATATGTATATTCTGCATCTCACTCACCACCACTTCATCGCATCTTCGTGGTTTCATCCTACATTCTCCACACTCCTTCTTCTTAAGTAGGTGATTTTTTCTGAGGCTTTTCACAACACGTTTATTACTTTTTCGCAGCAATATTTTATAAAAAAAAAAACACCATATTTCGAAGGAAGGGTGTTAGCATGTGAAAGACTTTAGCATTCACACGAAAGTACTTTCCCGCTGTACTCCACGGAAGAAAGGAGTTCTAATAAAGACATGATTACAGAGTGTAGAATATATGTATATTCTGCATCTCACTCACCACCACTTCATCGCATCTTCGTGGTTTCATCAAGAGCCATGTAAGTGCACCACCATGCCATACAGGTAATTGTGTGGCAAGGTAAGTGTTTGCGAAGCTCTGTGCTGCCGCACGACATATTTATACTGCTGCTGTTACGAGGTACACTGGCAGACAATTTAAACAAACACATTTGGAAACATTTTTAAAAAACAACTGTACGAGGTTGCAAGACGATTTTTTAAATGTTGTACTTTTTGTATCAAAGGTATCTTACATGCATAGAACAGAAGCACTTTCCAACTGATTTACGAAATGGTGAACCTAAAATTTGCTAGCAGGCTCAAGATCTTATTGCATCTGTATTTTATAGAAAGCAAATTTATTTTCAAATGGAATTCTGACATTTGTTATGTGGCTGCGCTCTACCTCTATCATGATTTCCGGCTCGCTGTTGCACATTTTTATACCCTCCGCCTCCAGGATGGGGTTATAATAACTTTGTCATTCCGTTTGTAACACCTTGAAATATCGACCTGAGACCATATAAAGTATATATATTTTTGATCGTCATAAAATTCTAAGACGATCTAGCCATCTAAACGAAATTTAGCATCTAAACGAATAAAATTAGCATCTAAACGAAAGGAGCTAGAATGTTAAAATTTTCCATAAATGCGTCTTATAGTCGTAGATCGGTTGGGATTGAAATGGGGCGAAATCGGCCCAAAGGGAAAAAATTTTCCCTCACAAGGACTAAAAATACCCATAATAATCCCTAATATTTTAGCGTATTTAAGCATGTTTTTTTTTTGAATATGTCTGTTTATATTCGCTTGATATTTGGTATGCTCATTCCCCTTATAGCAAAAACGTGCTTTCTTATTTGTAGGGGGTGAAATGGGGCAAAAAGGGATAAAAATGGTACATATTAAACGACAACAGCTAGAAACACGAAATTCGGTGTGTACATTCCTCTAATTGAGTAGATACATAATATAAAAATATTTTTTCCAAATTCGTACTTTTAAGGGGTAAAATGGGAATAGAGGTATAAAAATGGTACCAAACAAACGGCTGTACCTAAAATAATGAAATTCGGTGTATACATTCCTCTGATTGCATAGACAAGTAAAATACACGGATTTTTCAAAATGCGTACTTTTTGGGGTTAAAATGAAAAAAGGGGATAAAAATAGTACCAATCAAATGACCGCAGCTAGAGTCATGAAATTCGGAGTATACATTCCTCTGACTGCGTAGACACGGAAAATAGACGAATTTTTCGAAATTAGTACTTTCAAGGGATACAATGGTACAGAGGGATAAAAATAGTACCAACTAAACGACTACAGCCAGAATGATGAAATTCTAATTGCCTAGAAACTTCAAGGGGGTTAAAATTGTACCAACCAAATGGGCACAGCTGGAATCATGGAATTCGGTGTATACATTCCTCTGATTGCATAGACACGCAAAATAAAAAGTTTTTTCCAAATTCGTACTTTTTCTTTTACGGCAAAAATTGGTTGAAGTTTGGTTATTTTGCACTATGTAAGTCTGATAATGGATTTTCAAAATTTGTACTTTTGGAATTAAAATAGAATGGAAATACAACCAACTGTAGACCCCACTATCTACCAATATTTATGGCTTTGAAAATATAAATATAAGAATATTTATTTTTTGCATTAACGTATTGGTAGCATTACCTTATAAGCGTGGTTTGAAATAATTAAAATATTATATTTATTTGTAAAATTAATTTTTCAATATTTGTATTTGTTTTGGTTATATTAAAAAAATTATATTTTCCTGTAATATTACTGCATTTCTACGACAAAACCGACAACCTCTGTGGAATGCAATCGATGGTGGAGGGTATATAAAGTTCGGCCCGGCCGAACTTAACGCTGTTTTTACTTGTTCTGTTTAAATATAATAATAGTTGAGAACTGGATAGAATTGTGTAAAATATCAAAACCTTTCATGCAACTAAATTATATATTATTTTATTAGCTACGGTTGCCATAGTGGCAAGTAGTTAAGAATTGCGTTTTTCTGCAGCCGTTTTCGTGTGAAGCCAATATTGTCGTAACATGAAGGCTGTGACTAAACAATGGATCATTCAAATAATTTAAATATTAATTATGGCATTTACGTCAATGATAGATGTTCAAAATGCTACTATTATATAAGAGTAAAAGGCAAATTAGTTACATGACATTGAATGCGGTCTAATAATATATTTTTATCATCAACCTAAGGATGGAGGTATATTCAATTTGTCATTCCGTTCCTTGCAATTCCCTGGAGGCTCCATAAAGTATATCCAGAATATACATACTTTATGGAGTAGTGGTAAAATTCTAAGATCTAAAGATTGTAAGGGCCGATGTTGAATGTGAACCACACCTAAACGTCAAGTTTTTTTCTGCATTTCATTTGATATTTCTCAATTTCAGAATATCTCAATTTGAACCATGGAAAGATACACAATCGAACAACGCGTTAAAGTTATTCAGGCTTCATAATAAGCAAGAAATGGCAACAGTGGACGATCAATTTTCGAAGAAAATCATCTCCAGTGATGAGGCACATTTTCAGCTCAGTGGATTCGTCAATAAGCAGAATTGTCGCATTTGGGCGAATGGCAATCTAAGAGTGATTGTCGAAAAACCAATGCACCCACAAAGAGTGACTGTTTGGTGCGGTTTATATGCTGGTGACATCATCGGGCCGTATTTTTTCCAAAATGAGGCCGGTCAGGCAGTTACTGTGAATGGTCATCGCTATCGTAAGATGATAACGACCTTTTTAAGGCCCGAATTGGAAGATATGGATGTGGACGATATGTGGTTTCAGCAGGACGGTGCCACTTGTCACACAGCTAACGAAAACAATGGCTCTTTTGCGCGACAAATTCAATGGCCGTGTTATCTCACGTGTTGGCGATGTCAATTGGCCGCTAAGATCATGTGATTTGACACCTTTGGACTTCTTTCTTTGGGGTGATTTGAATGGAAAAGTTGTACGTCGATAAGCCAGCATCAATTCAAGAGCTAAATGATGAGATAATTCGGCACATTAACGACATAGAACCTCAATTATGCCTCAGCTTCATCGAAAATTTGAACCATCGGATGGAGGTGTGCTGCCATTTGGCCGATATTTTGTTCCATACATAATTGAACCACACCAATATTATCATAATAAAAATAAATTACAACAATTTCCTAAATAATTTGTGTTTTATTCAAAAACAAGTAAAAAGGCTTTAAGTTCGGCCGGACCGAATCTTATATAGTGTGTGAATTTTATGTAAGTAAGTGTAAGTGTTTTTAAGTAAGTGTACACACCGAATTTCCTTATTATAGCTGCAGCCGTTTGGGTGGTACCATTTTTATCCCCATTCGCCCCATTTTCCGTCTAAAAGTACAAATTTCGAAAAATCCATTTTGTTTCGCGTATTCACATTCAGATGAATGTATACAATGAATTTCATGATTTCAACTTTCGCGGTTTGGTACCATTTTTATCCCTCTTTTCCAATTGTATCCCTTAAAAGTACGAATTTTGAAGAATCGCATTACTTTACGTATCTACGCAATTATATGGATGTACATTCCAAGTTTCATGTTTGTAGCTGTTGTCGTATCATCGTATCATTGGTACCATTTTTATCCCTTTTTGTCCCATTTCGTCCGCTAAAACTTTTATTTACTTTTTGGCGCTTTGACGCTACAAGAGGAATGTACGCAACAAATTTCAAGTGCATATAAGCAGAAAAAAATGCATAAATAGTCTAAATATTAGGGTTAATTTCTGTCCCTGTTAGGGAAAAAATTTCCCTCTTGGCCGATTTCGCCCACTTTCAAAATTTCGTTCGGCGGCTAGCGTGTTTTCAACAGACAGAAGTACATGGCTAGATCGTCTTAGAATTTTACTACGATCAGACTATATACACTATATAGAGTCTCCGATGAATATTTTAAGGTGTTACACATGGAATAACAAACTGAATATACCCCCATCCTTAGGTGGAGGGTTCGTCTATCTGTCTGTCTGAAAGCACGCTAGCCGCCGACCGAAATGAACTAGGAGATTCAAATTTTCCCTAAATAGGATAAGATAGAACGTAGGCAAAATCGCTCCAGAGGGAAACATTTTTCCCTAACAAGGACTGAAAATACACCCTAATATTTAGACTATTTAAGCATTTTTTTAATTTTTGCTTTATATGCACTTGAAATGTGTTGCCTAAATTCCTCTTGTAAGCTTAAAGCACCAAAAAAGTAAATACAAGTTTTAGTGGGCGAAATGGGAAAAAAGGATTAAAACTAGACACGTGAAATTTGGAATATACAAACCTCTAATTGCGTAGATACGTAAATTTTTCAAAATTCGTACTTTTAAGGGATACAATTGGAAAAGAGGGATAAAATTGGTACTAACCAAACCGCTGAAGTTGGAATCGTGAAATTCAGTGAATACATTCACCTCACTGTGAAGATGCGAAATAAAAAGGGTTATTTCGCAATTGGTAGCGGACATTGGGGCGAATGGGAATAAAAATGGTACCAACCAAATAATAATAACAATGAAATAGACTGCGTAGACGTGAAAAATAAAGGGATCTTTCGATATTCGAACTTTCAGGGTCTAAATGGGATTAAATTTGGCACCAAGCAAGCGTCTAAAGCTAGAATTCAGTATTTGCACTCGTCTGATTGCGTAGACTCGAAAATAATAGGTACGAATTTTTCTAAATTCATACTTTTAGTCTCAAAATGGAAAAAAGGAGTAAAAGTGATCCCTACCAAACGGCTTTAGCTAAAATAATGAAAACAGATGTGTATATTATATTCTGAAATATATTGGATTTACAATATTAGAACTTTTCCTATCACAATGGTACAGACATTTGGGCTGTAGCTGGAATCAAGAAGTTGCATATGGGGAAAATCTTGATTGAGGGAAATTGTTTCTTCAATACTTTAAATATGTAGGGCATATTTTTGAAGATTGCTGTGCCATGTTCACTTTTTGATTACTCTTGAAGTTTTATATTTATATATAGTAGAGGACTACTATTAATATTATAATAATAAAGCACTGCAATTTTCCTAATATGGTTCTGCAATTATGTGTAAAGTCAACAGCCTCTAATCTGCCGGTAATAATGTGGAATGCACACCGTGGTGGAGGATATATAAGATTCGGCCCGTCCGAACGTAACGCCTTCTTACTTGTTTTTGATGAATTTAATTTTTTTAAAAATCAAATTTTTGAGTTTTACCCCATTTTAGGAATTGTGAGTTTTTATACGAGGTAAAAACGATTTTTTTATTTTTTTTACTTAGAATTATGTAGAAAAAATGTCTCCGTAAATAATGTCATACAAGTTTTCCATTTTTATCCAACAAAATTCCCAAAATCCCAAAGTGTGGAAAATATGTTCCCATTTCTTTTAAATTTATTTATTTACCTCAAATAATGCAACATATTTTTCTCAGTAAGAATGGAACATAATAGGCTAAAAAATATAGTAAAGATTTTCTAATCGCTGTTCTGCGTTTTTAGAATTTTTGTAAATAAAAATTTTTGGATAAAACCTACCGGTGAAGTCCGTATGTCGAAAAGAATCACAGAGGATATAAAACGCGTCAAAAATATGTCTTCTTTAAGAAAAACGTGCAACTGCGTGAAAAAATGGATCTCTTTTGGAATTTTCGTTGTTAGAATTGTTTAAAATTTGATTCAATTTACGCTAATATTTCCATTAGTTTATTTAAAAATTTTATTTTGTTGGTATTCAGGAGTACTATGACTGAGCCATATATCTTTATAATTCGTACATAATTCATAACACTGCCCAACAAATTAAGACTTTTTGAATGGAAAAGAATAGCGACCCTAAAATTCTGAAAGTTGTGTAGATCATTTTGCAGAATAAACATATAGTTCAGCTAGTCTGAGTTCCTTTTTACAGTGTGTCAAAGTTTTCACTTTTTGGCCGAATGGAGCTTATTGTGTGAACTATATTGTGGAATATTATAAGGATCATTTTTGTAAAAGTCTCTTTATGAGTCAGTTTGACCTTTTTTTCGAGAAAATCAAAAAGAGTTGTTTCAAAAAGGATCCTTAATAATCCTTAAATATTAAAATGTTTTACGAAATAATATGACGGAAAATCTTCATGCTTAAATAGCAAAATTAGGGCTAAAATTGGCCCATCTTTTTCAGAAGATCGATCTTTTTTGACAACAAAATTGGTATTTCGGTAGAGCAAGGTAAACAAATAATACAAATTGGATATTTGTGCAAAATTTTCATTTTCGCGGGAGATTTGGCTAAAATGATTTTGTATGTATGCCATATTTTGTAATTTTCTCGCGATCTATCCATGTAATATATATATATATATATTCAGTCGGAAATGCTGCAATTGTTGCAAAAATCTAAAATTCGCGGTTCTAATTGCATTTATTTCAACTTTCTCTATCTGTTTTCTGTCACAAATATTCCCTATTTAGTCACCAATCACATCGAAACATTTCATTAAATATAGCTCGTTTCTTTCTAAGTGTTTCATACATAAGTTGACATGACAAAGTTTGTTGGATCAAAAATCTAAAATGATAATAGCTTCTGTTTACCTCCAGCACAAGTTGGACTTTCGTTTTTAGCACAACTCCACTGACGCATCAATTAATCTCGTTACTTGAAGTCCATTAGCCAACATCAATTATATTCAAATACTCTATCGCACAAAAATGAAAAATCAACACCCAAGGTCCGTGGCATGTTACACGGAGCCGCGGCCAATTGTACTTCTTCCTTCAATCACAGCTGCAGTTACGAAGTTTCGTGACGCCGAGTTTGTTGTTATTTTTATTTAAATTTTGTTTTGTAATTTGCTACAAAGTCAACTATGATGATGGCAACAAGAACAACAACTATTAAATATTAGCGTCGTGTTGGGTGGTCGGTTCTTTCGTGGGTTTATAACTTTTTCATTTTGGAAATGCACTTCAGACCTCTCCGCCAATATCGCATGAACATCGACAAGAATGAAATCCCAGGACACACAAAAGAAAGCCTTCGTCTCCGCCCCTTCCCCGAAAACCTCAATAAGTTTTTCATCAATTTAACCTCGAATGCACAGCAAAGTAGAGGAGCTTCAAAAGAAGAACTAGAAACCACGAAATGAACGTAAAATGAAACTAGGAAGTGGTTATCCGATACACTAGAGTGGGTGAAGCAAAGAAATTCAACGATGCTTTCAAAAGACAGACGGATGATGATATAGGATGTATAATCCATTGTAAACTATAGAGTTTGTCATTAAGGCAGAAAATTTGATGTGTTTCCAGATTCCTTTTAAATAAACAAAATACATAGTGCACGAAGTTTCTTCTTTTAAATCATGAAAATTGGTTGATGTTCAACTAAGTTACAGGCTTATAATTGCCCAAAGGTACCCGGTTTTTAGCCATAAGTCAAAATTTTGGTACTGTCTGGGATATTACATAAACATAACAGTTGTTTTATTCGCCATCACATACAAGAAAAATAATATCACTTCCCAGGAGCTTCCACTTGCATTTCTTTTGTAGTGTAAACATCGCTATGCCATTAGATTGTTTTTCAAGATTTTTTATTCTGCAGAAACATACAGCAAATGCAATCATTACAGTAACAAACAATTATTTTTTGTGTGCCTAGGGAGCGCGACCCACTTTAACGTTTATAAAGCTTTGGCTGTTCTTTCGTTTTACAAAACTTAACCATTTATAATGTTTCACATCTTACTACGAATAAAAGTTCACTTCCATAGCACCAATCACGAATATCTTTACGAAAATCAATGTAGAGTAGACGACTGATATGAATGATAGAAGTTAAAGAGATGTTATAGTTGCACACGTATCGAAAGGCGAATAATGAACAATTACCCAAAGGGCAAATAGGCGACTTTCATACGATAAATTTTCACTTTCGTAAATTTTAATAACACTGTCCGACAGACTGGATCAGAGTAGCGACCCTATAATTCTGAATGGGCTGTTGAGTAAATAATTTTTGTAGAATAAACTTATAGGCCAGCTGGTCTGAGCTTCATTTTACAGTGAGTCAACATTTTCATTTTTTGGTCGAAGAGAGCATTATACTAAGTGAGAAAAATGTTGTAAGTTAATGTCTGAGGGAATTCTTATTGTCAGTATTATATTGTGGAATTTAATGTGGACCATTTTTGTGGAAGATCTTAAACCTCTAACTCTCCTCCTTTTGGGTCAATTTGACATTTGTGGTCTATGTCACGCTTTATCCGTTTTGAGATATGGAATGGTTCGCATTTGAGTAAATTGAACAATATTTTTCCACCGAAACGCAATTTCTCGACATATATATATACCTTCACTCTCAGAGAATATACGGAATATACGGAAGCTATAAGGAATTAAATTTTACTTAGGGTAGAATAATTTGTGTGGAATATAAAAATATGATCAAATATCCAGTCATAGTGGATTCCAGGTACCAGTATAAAAGCTATGCAGGATTTAGTTCTACCTAGGATAGACAATTGTGTGGGAGGTACAAGAAGGGGCGTGGCTAAAGGATAAATATTTTTTTGGTTTATAAAAACATTTTCAAACCGCGTCGGTTTTATTTCAAGTCATGCTTATGTCACTTTGTGTGGGAGGTACCAGAAGGGGTGTGGCAATATCACCCATATTCCATGTGAATGCAACTTCTATAAAAGCATTTTCAAATATCAAATTTCATAGTATTCCGAACATACGCATAGAACAGCTTTAATTTTACGAAGTTTAGGATATTTTGTGTGGGAGGTACTGGAAAGGGCGTGGCAAAAGCATAAATTTTTTTCAGGTTTAGAGTGATTATAAAAACATTTTCAAATATCAAATTGCAACTGGTTTCGACAAGCCGAATGGAAGTTATATTAGATTTATTTTGACCAAAGCTTATGTCAATTTTTGTGGGAGGTACCAGAAGGGGTGTGGCAATATCGCTCATATTTTAGGGAATGTAATGTCTATAAAATCATTGCAGTGCGTCAAATTTCAGGGTATACCGATCATACGTATATAAGTTATACCAGATTTAATTTTTCGTAGGTTAGGTTGATTTGTATGGGAGGTTCTACAAGGGGCGTGGCGAACCCCTCCATATTATGTACTCTTGGACAGATTCTAAAGAGTTTATCATATACCAAAATATAGCTGATTCTGAATATCCCTTTGGAAGTTACATTGGTTTAATTTTTATGTAGGGGCGCAGTGTGGAATATTTTCATATTAGCTGTGGCAAAAATCAGAAGGAATAGAGCTAGGACCTTGAAATTACGCACACATCCTTTATAGCGTCTAATTAGATCAAACACAATTTTTGTTTAAATCCGCGCCAACCACGCCCAACTCCCATGTAAGTAACAATGAAAAATTTCATAAATTTCTTATTTTAATATATATGTGAATACAAATCATTACCTGTGATTTCATTTGAGTCTAAAAAATAATGAAATTTTTGGTTTTTTACAATTTTCGAAATTTTTTATAAAAATTATTTTATTTTTTAATCGTTGACACACGGCTAGTATAGCTTTATACTTAACTTAAGGTTAATATCGACCCAATATTTACAAGCGCTCGCATGCTATAAAACCTTACATCCCTAAAGTAGGCTTTAAATAAATTTTCCTAAATACATTAAGAAAGAACAACGAAGAAAGTATAGCTTCATTTTTGCCTTAGAAGGTTTTACCATTTCAGTAATTAAATCGATGTTGGCAGCTATAAGCAGAATATTATTTTTAAAATGAATAAATAAGACAATAGTTTAACAATATTTGTGAATGCCGAGGCATCGGTCGGCCTCGCGACTATAGCTTTATACTGTAGAAAATTACCAATACTGAATAAATACAACCTTCAAACCTCTGTCTGAAAAGTAAAGCAAAAACGTAATTACTCTTTTTTAAATGCAAAAGAACACCTCAAGAGCTCATATTTTCTACGAACTTAACGAAATTTCAATACAATACATGGTTTCCGAGATACATCTCAATAAAATAACCTCTCCTTTGATGAAATTTGGAACTATTTTAGCATTTATGAACTTTAAATACATCCACAGCTAAAATTAACTGCGATATTGGCAACATCTTCTAGAATATGCTTAATAGGAATGTTCTTTGCAAAACTCAATCAGTAAAGTTGAGATTTTGGAGCATGAAATTTGGGAGTTTTTGTCGCTGATAATACACTGTGGGGCGTGGCAATTTCGATCATCTTCGAACTTAAACCATTATTGGAGTTATACTCTAGTTCACGAGGGGTAAAAATTAAAATCGGCCATTTGTAAGGGCGCTACATTAAACAGTGGTAGATCACTTTCAAAGTAGGTATTCTTAGTTGAAATATGACATGACTAGCAGTACCCGCTGCTTCGCACGCGAAAAAGCCAGTTATTTGTTATTATTTTTATCCGTATCTGTTTTCGGATATTATTTATTTGATTTTATTTTGGTGGATATAGATAAATCAAACTACTTTAGCATAATTTTGATCATTTTCTACCCAGTTTTGAACAAAAAATTACTTACAAAAAATACTTTAGTTGGTACCATTGTTATCCCTTTTTGCCCCGCTCACCCCTTATAAGCACAAATTTCGAAAAATCAATCCAAATTTCACAACTATAGCTGCAATACTTAAATTGGTACCCTTTTTGTCTCGCCCATCCCCTAAAAAGTACAATCCAATTATATTGCGCTTTTACATGGTCAGAGGAATTTACATACCAAATTTAACGACTATAGCTGAAATACCATTTATAAGTACAAATTTCTACTATTTGTATCCCTTTTTGTCCCGCTAGTATAAATTTCGAAAAAATCCATTTAGATTTTCGCATCTTCCTTCTCAGAGGAATTTACACACCAAATTTCACGACTATAGCTGCAATACTTTAGTTGGCACCATTTTTACCCCCCTCACCCCTTATAAGTAAAAAAATCGAAAAATCAATATAAATTTGCTCTTTTACGATGTCAGAGGTATTTACACTCCAAATTTCACGATTATAGCTCCAATACTTAAATTGGTACCATTTTAGTCCCACCGACCCCCTAAATGTATTTCGTACAATCCAATTTTACTGCGCTTCTATATGGTCAAATTTCTCGATTCTAGCTTTTGTCTCTTTTGTCTCTTTTCTCCCTTAAGTTCACAAATTTCGAAAAATCCCTATTTGTAGCTCGTCTGCACCGAATTTCATGTTTCTAGCTACTGCCGTTTAGTCAGGACGAAGGTTCGATGTTTATCCCTTTTTGTCCCATTTTACCCCCTAAAAGTACGAATTTCGTAAAACCCTTTCTTAGTCGACGTCTACGTCATATTTGGGAACTACCCTGAAAATTTCATGACCCTGGCTTCAGCCGTTTGGTGAGGGGGCTGGTCAATGATAAGCCAGTCAGTCAGTAACGCAACTCTTTTATATATATAGATATGCAAAATTGTATCGAGATCTAATGCTCGATGTGGGTTCTAGAGATGTAATAGAGTAGAATGGGGGCCCAATTTGTATGGGGGTTATATCAAAATATAGACCCATATATTTGACTTTCATAGTATGTATTCTTAGTTGACATATAATATAATCTGCAAAATTTGATGAACTTCCGATGTAAATTGTGGATCCTAGAGAGATAATAACTAAAATATGGGCCCATTTGTAACATTAAAAATGGGCCTTTAGAGATCACTTTCAAAGTAGGTATTCTTTATTGAAATATAACATGATCTGCAACATTTTATCAAGATCCAATGTAAGATGTGGATTCTAGAGCGATAATAGTATAAACTGGAGGCCCATTTGTATGGGGCCTATACCAAAACATCCAACATCGCCATATACCAATCGTCCGTGGAGACGTGTAGAGTTCGAACAAGCTTAGATGGACAGCAGACGGACGGACGGACAGACAGACATCGTTAAATCGATTCAGCTGGTGATTCTAAGCCGATCCGTACACTTAAAGGTGGGTCTAGCTCAATTATTTCTTGGTGTTACAAACATTTGACGCAAAACTAACTTATAATACCCTAGTCCACGAAATGGTTGCTGTAGGGTATAAAGATCATATTTTATATTCAAGCAATTTTAAATCGATGATAATAATTATCACAGTCAAAGGCGACGTCAACCCTTCGAATATCAGAAATGAGCATGGTATCCTAAAGTGTAATTCGGTTTACCTCGGTGTGAGCACCCTTTGCAATATGAAAACGAGTTTTCTTTTCAATTCATCTCATTTCCTCTCTCCCCCACCCACTCTTCAATTCAATGTAAGTAAATAAACTGTTGTAAATACAAACACTATTTATTTCTGTTCACAAAACGAACGAAAAAAAGCGAAAACTGAAAAATCTAGAACGAGAAAAAGTGAATTAAATATTAGATGGAAAAATGAACCAGAAAAGAACAAACAGACAAACTGTCAAGGGTATTTTTTCCGGCTCGTGACAAAAACTTGACCTATTTGGCTGCGTTGCAGGTTTTCCCCGGAGTCGACACAAACATTACATGATTCTGCGTTCCTTTCGTGCATGGGACGGGCGGGCGGTCGCTTCTAAGAGGTGCGTCTGTTGTGCGTTTTGTGTGTTTTTTTGGCTTCCATTCGAGCGAAAACTATGAGAGCGACCGACTACAATTGAAATTGAGTGTGAGGATTGGAGCGTCTAATGGAATGGAATATTCACTTTTGTTATGTGTTTCGGCCCTGCGTTCGGTTGGAATAATTTGGCTAATGAATGATGGTTTTTGTACGTTACACAATTCATGGGATAAGGAATTGTGATGATGATGTCAAGGCCAAAAACATGTGATATGATTTATGAGAAGGCAAACTATGCCAATAAGCCAAAGAGGTTGTAGTCTAAAAACTAAAGTAATATTTCTCAACTTGAACTTGTTTTCAGTTATTTTATGATTACGATTAGTTTGTGGATTGCATGTAAGATATCAAGTATTATAAATGTTTTGGTATGTTCCCCGTCCGGCAGTAATCGAACAAAGTTTGTGGAAATCTTTTTGCCTAATTTTATAAAACTAATTGAGCTGAGACCAATGAACTTTCAAAAGTACATCCTCATAGGAAGTGGACACAATTTCATAATTTTTTAAAGAATGTTTTCTGTATTACCAATCCATTCTGGGATTTGAAACATTCGCAGAAAAAAGCAAGAAAAGGCTAAAAGCGGTCGGGGCCGATATTATGGTACTAGGGTGTGTTGATTTTAGACAATTTTTGATTTTCAGAAACGTGTAGTTAAAAAAGTGGTGGAATGCTTTGCCTTTCTCAGGTATAATTTTATGTTTCAATTTTTTAACGACGCTACTAAACCACAGCTTCTACGTGAAATATAAATTTGTAACAGCCCTCATAGTTACCTTAAATTTAAGGTATTAGTAGCCTCGATCGGGCTTATACTTCAAAAATAATAAGGGTGTCTATGACAAAAATTGCAATTTTAATATAACAAATAAAATTATTTTTTTTTTTCAAAATTTCAAAAACGTTTAGTTATGAAAGGCTGTGATAGCTTTGCTTATTTGCACGAAGAAGATGTTAAAAAATTCTATGGATTTTTTTATTCGGATACAATTTTCGTCGAATCTACCATTAGAATTTGTACTATTATTTTGACAGTATAAGTCCCATCATGTCCAGTTATATGTTAAATAGAAGGTAGTAGGGGCTACAATTTTTCTAAATATTACTTTACTTAGAAGAAGTGGATGCGGAAAAGATGACAAAAAATTGAAAAAATCTAGATTTTTCTTGAAAATGATCGATGTTTATAAGAACGAAAAGACATATAAAAATAGAAAAAATGTCAATCATTATGTTAAATTGTTTAATAGCTAGTATCCTAAAGAAGAAAACAAAGCCGTTTTGAAAAAATATCTATTGATAAATGTAAAAGTTATGATCCATTTTGTAAGAGAACTAAAAAACTTTTTTTAATTTTTTACTGTAACACACTATTTTAAAAATATATAATATATTTTAATTTAATTTTCTAAAATCTGTCATTCTAATGAAGAAAGCAAGTCATGCTTGAAGAGAATCTATGGATAAATGTAGAAGTTGTGACACTTCATGTAGAAGTAAGAGAAATTCAAAAAAATATGTTACATATTTTTGAATGAAGTTTTTGCTTAAATTGGTTGAATACGGCACATACTTTTATTCATAACTTCAACATTTGTTATTAAATTTTTACCCAACCTAGGACTAGGGTATTATAAGTTAGTTTCGCGCCAAATGTTTGTAATACCAAGAAATAATTGAGCTAGACCCACCTTTAAGTATACGGATCGGCTTAGAATCACCAGCTGAATCGAATTGTTCACATTCTACAGGTCACAATTGTGGCCCGATTGTCATGAAATTTGGCAGAAGTTACTTTTTTGGGCAAGGACGATTGGTATTGAATTCCTATTCCATACAAATATCCCTATAATTTATACTATTACTGCTCTAAAATACACATTATACATAAGATCTTGATCGAATTTTCCACACAATGTTACATTTATACTAGAAACACGTATTTTGAAAGCCAGCTATATAAGTCAATGCTTTGGAATAGTAGCATACAAATGGGCCCCAGTTTACACTATTATCGCTCTAGAACCCACATCTTACATTGGATCTTGATAAAATTGCAGATCATGCTATATTTCAATAAAGAATACCTACTTTAGATGTGATCTGTAAAGGACCACCTTTTAATGTAGCGCCCTTAAAAATAGGTCCCCATTTAAATTATTACCTCTCTAGGACCCACTTTTTACATCGGAAGTTTTTCAAATTTTGCAGATTATATTATATTCATATTTCATACTAAGAATACCTACTTTGAAAGTGATCTATATGGGCCCTCTAGGACCCGCAATTTACATTGGAAGTTTATTAAATTTTGCATTTTGATTAAGAAGTCATATTATGAAAGTCAAATATATGGGTTCATATTTTGGTATAATCCCCATACAAATTGCGCCCCCATTCTACTCTATTACACCTCTAGAATCCAGATCGTGCATTAGATCTCGATATAATTTTGCATATCATGTCATATTTCAACTAAGAATACCTACTTTGAAAGTGATCTATATGGAACCACTTTTTAATGTAGAGCCCTTACAAATGGCCCCATTTTAATTTTTACCCCTCAAGAACGTAAATTTTACATCGATTTTTTTTTCAAATTTTGGAGATTATATTATTTTTCATCTAAGAATACAAATTCAAATATGTGTGTTCATACTTTGAAATAACCCAAATGGGCCCCCATTCTACTCTAATACAGCTCTAGAAAGTACGTCTTACATCGGATCATGATATATTTCAACTATGAATACCTACCGTGAATGTGAAATATATAGGCCCATGTTTTGAACCAGTGTTGTTATAGGCTTCCTTTCAAATGTCAGTCCGATTCATCCTATTACTACTGTATACTTTGTATTTGTCTGCCGGAAAATTGGATCAATTATTTACCATATTTGTTAAATATGACTAAAGATGAATTTGTAGTACTGTATAATTTGTACGAACTACATAAAATTGCTCCCATGAAACACCTGGGTTTAGTAGGTATATACGCAGGGAGTGGTGTAGGGTATTATATAGTCGGCCCGACTTTAGCTTTTCCTTACTTATTTATCCCTCGAATATCGAAAAATTAAGATGGGCTTAATATTAGTGGATATTTTTTGTCTTTGCTAGAAAAAAATTCCATCTGTACCAATTTCGCTCAGTTCCAATAATGCCAATTGATTTAAAACTATTAAATATATTCTTGGAAAATAATGATGCTAGCGTACTTTCCAGAGACGAACTGATATGGTTAAATCATTGTAGAATTCTATGACTATCAACAATAATACATAGTGTCTCATGTCGATTTTCCAAGTGTCTTAGAAAGTGCCCGAACCTTGATATCGGCATTTGACCTTACATCCTACCCAATTTGGGCAAAGTGATCTGGTTTCAAAGCCATATCATTTGAATGTCAAGTGAAATATTCCGGTTAGGGTATCCAATAATTCGGACTTTTAAGATATTCGATTAATCGTTTATTCGAAAACAATTTCCAATAATCGAATAAATAAAGGCCTCAAAAGTTATTCGATTAACCGATTAATCGAATAATTGTTCGATTCATTTGCACATAATTAATCAGAGTTAAATAGAAAGGAAAATCGAATTCGATGGGAGTCACTACTTTCGCATATTTATGTGTGAGTACATTTCGAAATGAAATCTGCAAAAAACAAGAGTTTGCCGGCCGTCCTTTCCTATATTGACACTATGTTTTAAAATATTTCTGGAAGATTTTTATGTGAAGCAACATACTTAGGCTTCGAAATTCAGAATCAGAAATAATTGAATTTTAAAGTATTTTAATAAAAACAATTAATAATAATCCAAGGGTATATCATCTGCATGATGTATTCTGGATATTCTTCAAATTTATGATTTAATTCATTTAAAGTTCTTATAACATGGTTGGACCTATCCAAAGCAATTTTTCAAAAATACGGTGGTTAAGTACAGAACATCGTCAAATAAAGCCAACGGATTATTTTAAATCAATTATTTTTATGCAAAACTTATAATATCGATTAATTGATTATTTGAGTCAATTTATTCAAAATCATGATTTCTTCATTATTCGAACAAATATTTGAAAACAATTATTCGATTAAGCAAACAAAATTTAATCGGTTGGATACCCTAATTCCAGTGCCGAACAGCACACTACTGCAAGACATTGTCCTGCCAATGGGTCCTTAACTCAAATATCTTGTAGTCACTACGACCATTCTCGTATACCAATATTAAAACTGGCGATGTGGTCGCTTTGTCCTTGTTTACCTTCAAAATTATTAAAAGTCAAAACAAATTTAAAATGTTATTGTCGTTGTTGTTGTTGATGTTGACGTTATTATTGCTGTATTGTTTATTAAATTAAATTTTTAATGAATTTGAATGGAAATTATCACCGAACTCATTAGCTTGTGGAAGCTGTTAAAGTTACGCGCACACACATAGTCATCATTCATAAACACAAACACACACATATGTATGGAAATTAAGGACTAAGCAATGCTGATGATGATGACGACGTTGTTGTCATATATAACAGACACACACACAAACGCACATTCATAGCCATATGTATACTCACCAGCATATAAGTTCATAACATAACGTGCAAAATATGTTCAGACACTCGCACCGTGGTATAGGCTCTTAAACAAATACATACACGCATACATACGAACACATAATACGACAGCAGGACCACGCGAGGATGTTGTCGGAAGATGGCAAGATATGTCGCTGGCAAATGAAAGCGTGTTTGTCAGACAACATTTAACACATCCAATATGCCAGTCAGCAGCAGCCAAGGAGTCCTAGCGACTCCATTACGCACGGGTACTGGTACGGCTGCAAGAGGGGTGACGAGATGGGAAGGGGGCACAGTTATGCGAACTGCCTGTCAGAGCTAATGTTATCAGACAAACAAACAAGGAAGAGATATATGATGATTTGGTGTGTTGGTATGCGTATGTGTTGTGACAAAACACTAGAGTGGGTTATGCAAAAAGTTAAGCAAAAATAAGTTAAGCAATAATAAGAGTACAACGAAGATATCTCCGCTAAAACCTCCATAAAAACAGCAATTTATTTGATATGAAGTGAAGTGAAACCTCTCAATGGCAAACACTCCCTCAAGTGGGCAATTAACAATCTAAATTTAAAAATTTTCATTATAATGAACCTCCATTAAGCGGGCACTTTCTCATGTAGACACGGACATAAAATACATTTCATTATTTTACCTCCCATAAGTGGACTCTGTTAAGAGGTTTCACTGTACATATTTTCAAATCAGATGCATATCTTCTTTGTCCCCAAAGTAGCAAGGCCTTCTGAACACACAACATTTGTATATAAATTTGTTTTTTATAAAAATATTGATGCAAAAGCCTTAGAGAGAATCCAAGTCAAATCAAATACTAAATATTTTTCAAAGTACTTCTATTATCCCCACAAAATCCCCCAAATATTTTAAGAAATCCCCTGTCCCCATTTCCAATTTTGTATCCTTCTGACAACCATAAACATTTGGCTTCGCAAGGATTTTTCAACAAAGTATCCGTACTCCCAAACGAATGAGAACCACAACTCACTTTTGGAATATTAGTTAAGAAAAAGTCACACTAAGTAACAAACAGCTTACAAGCTAATATTATGACGACAAATGCACGTTTCTACTCGGAAAAGCGACCCAATTTAATGTACATACATATATGCATGCCAAACATTTGTATGTTAATGCGAACGTAAATGTACTTGAATTAATACACTCTCTGCCAGCAATTTTCAGTTCCGCCTTCGAAATAATCTCCCACCAACTCGCACTCTCTCTTGTTGGGATAACAATTTAAGAACAGCAGTCCTATAGTTTAACTTTGGCAGATAATAGATCCCAAGTAGGATTGTACTCAGAGCTCGTTGGCAGATTTGATAAATTCGATGAAATTAAAGACATGTTTTTGTTTATCTTGATATGAAAAAGAAGTTCCTGTGCGGAACATATCGAGGATTTCCAATACGTATTTCAAAGATTAAATCCATTGGAGCTGTTTTCCTTTACTCACCAAGTATACCTTCATCATATTATGACACCAAGACATTTCTTAAAATTTATTCTTTCTGGGAGAGTATATAATTGTTATATTGCTATTGCTCTCTAAATATACCTGTTGTGAATTGCGATATATACGAACTCTAAAAAATAATTGAAATACATTTCCATTTGTATTATTTTTTGCAATGGCCTTAAATACTACACAGCTCATCTCAATTGGTTGACAGTCAATTTAATCTCAGCGAACATGAAAAAATTGGACAATTCTGATGCTTTGGAGTGCCTAATATTTTTCGATCTTGATTTCAAACTATATGAGCTCCAATTGACTTATGAATGGAGAATTTTCGATCATTGCCAATATGCTTAGTACGCAAAACCAATTTTTCATCCGTAATTCAAGATTGTTGGAGTGTCTGAGAAATTTCACATGCAGATTATTGTTTTACTCCGCAACACCAACAATACCAAGCAAGAAAAGGCTAAAGTCGAGCGGGGCCGACTACATGATACCCTCCACTTTCTTCTCCACTACAATTGAATTCGGGGGAAAAGTGATATCGGGAACGATTTTTGTATGGGTAATATGGTCTATAGAGCGGAAAAGTCAAATTGGGAGCGAAATTTTTATTGGAGCTAGGGATGCCAAAACCGAAACCGAAAACCGGCTAATCGGTGTTAGACACCACCACCGTTCACCGGTTTTTGTAAAAAATGCTAATTTCGACAAACCGGGAAACCTATGTTTTCATGTCGTTTAACCGGTTTTTTTGAAATACAAAAACATTTGAATTTTTGGGATATATTGTATTAACAACTATTAGCATCCTTCCACAATAAAATAAGGAAATAGTGAAGATTGTTTACTAGCTGTGAAAATAAACTAGGACTGAGTTGAGGAACTTGAGTGAAGTGATTAGATTGACAAAACACATTGATTTGTGATATCAAATCAGAGAAATCAATAAAAATCAACGGAAAAACAAACGAAATTGCAATATTATATTATTTTGGAAAGAAAAAAATGCATGTCTGATAAACCTTCGGGGGTGGCTTTGGCCCACCTGCGACTTTTAAGGTCGCTAAAAGTGGGTAGCATTTACACCATTTTATCATGGCTGGCATTTATATATACGAAAGCTCTTACCCCTGCGAGTTACCAACCAAGCAGCCACACCAATCAGAGGGTGGAAAGTGCGTGCCAGACAGGGTCAAAGTCCGGGGCCAACAACGAATTTCTTTACGCTATAAGTAAAACGGCTCAAACTTTTATGGCCACTTCCTTACATTATGAAAAGAAACTAGTAAATCAAAAAAATTTTTTTTTTCAAATCCATGCTTTATGCAAGCAGAATTCTATTGGGCCTAGAAATTCTTTTTTAGTTATCTTTTGTAGAAGGAAAAATTACTGCAAAATTTCAGTTTTTTATCTGCCATAGAACGGCATATATTCGAAAATGGGTTTTAACTTCGTATGGGAGGTGCCACGCCCACATTTCCATTACCGCCCATTTTTGTCACAACTACGCACATTAATGCTAGATGCACTTACACAAAATTACAGTAGGTGTAATTTTGGTTTTAACTTCATATGGGAGGTGCCACGCCCACTTTTGCATTACCGCCCATTTTAGGCGCAACTACGCACATTGATGCTAGATGCACATACACAAAATTTGAGCACTATACGTGTCATAGAACTGACACTATTCGATAATATGTTTTAACTTCGTATGGGAGGTGGTACGCCCACTATTCCAATACCGCCCATTTTTGGCAGAACTACGCACATTGATGCTAGATGCACTTACACAAAATTTCAGCACTCTAGGTGTCATAGAACTGACAATATTCAATAATAGGTTTTAACTTCGTATGGGAGGTGCCACGCCCACTTTTCCAATACCGCCCATTTTTGGCACAACTATGCACATTGATGCTAGATGTACTTACACAAAATTACAGCACTCTAGGTGTCATAGAACTGACTATATTCAATAATAGGTTTTAACTTCGTATGGGAGGTGCCACGCCCACTTTTCCAATACCGCCCATTTTTGGCACAACTATGCACATTGATGGTATATGCACTTACACAAAATTTCAGCACTCTAGGTGTCATAGAACTGACAATATTCAATAATAGGTTTTAACTTCGTATGGGAGGTGCCACGCCCACTTTTCCAATACCGCCCCTTTTTGGCACAACTATGCGAATTGATGCTAGATGCACTTACACAAAATTTCAGCACTCTAGGTGTCATAGAACTGACAATATTCAATAATAGGTTTTAACTTCGTATGGGAGATCCCACGCCCACTTTTCCAATACCGCCCATTTTTGGCACAACTATGCGAATTGATGCTAGATGCACTTACACAAAATTTCAGCACTCTAGGTGTCATAGAACTGACAATATTCAATAATAGGTTTTAACTTCGTATGGGAGGTTCCACACCCACTTTTCCAATACCGCCCATTTTTGGCACAGCTATGCACATTGATGCTAGATGCACTTACACAAAATTTCAACACTCTAGGTGTCATAGAACTGACAATATTCAATAATAGGTTTTAACTTTGTATGGGAGGTTCCACGCCCCTTTGTCCAATTGGTCAAATTTTTCCATTTCCTTGTATTGTCATCGAAAATGATTAAGTGTGCAAAATTTGAGCAAAATTGGTTGAGAAAAAAGCTTTCAAAAATTGATTTCAAATTTTGTGGCACACATATATAGAAAGTAACCTTATATAAAGCATGGAAAAAATCCATGTCTGGCAAACTTTCGTGAATGGCTTTGGCCCCCCGTACCCTTTAAGGTCGAATGGAAATAGTGATATTTCTACCACTTCGTGAAATAAAACTGAAATTTTTATTTTACAATTTTTCTATTTCTAATCTTATATTTGAAAATCCTCCAATTTGATACTCGCTTTCCGCTCGATGTAGACGGGTTATTTAGCCCACCCTGGCCCTTCCTGCCATCTCCATTTTCCAGTTGCAAGTCCACGAACACTAAAATAAACATTGGCACAAGGATCTAACAATTTAAGTTGAATTTTGGGGTTATTTCATAATGAAAAAAAAACGCCCAAATTAAAGTACTTCCAAAATAATTCTGGGCATAGTTTCATAATATTTTCGTGTCTTAATTGGGGTTTATTTCATTTTCGTAAAAATATATTGTGGGTAAAATCGTGGCGCACAACTATAACACGCACTTTCACTCGGCGATGTCATGGATTTATTCGATTATTTCTGTGGTCGTAGCTTCTTTTGGTCCGCATGAATGGCGTTCATCAAATGTCCTTGAACGACCACGTTTAAATGCTGCAAAACAATAAATTCCACTTGTTTTCAAAGGCTTTTTCTTAATTTAAATAATAAATTCGATTTTTGAGGCGGTCGATCTACAATGAATGACACTACAACAACCTGGACTGATTTTTCCAAACATCCCCGTGCCATATCCGCACACGTACACATATATTTCAATTCTTGAACATTCTTAGAATGTCATCAAAATTAAAATCCGAATGCAAAGCCAAATCCAGCAAACAGAGAATATGAAATAATATAACACTCAACAGAAATATAATGCGACAGAAAAATATGGCGAAAAAAGAAATAAAATATTCGATGCTAAGTCAGCTCTTCTCTAGTCAAGATTTATGCGATTGCTAAGTTCATATATATGTACGTGAATATCCATCTACATACCTACATATAGATACATCCGTGGATGTGGAATAATTTCGAGTGGGGAATTGAAATAAATCGCGCCATTGTCTTGTTCGTGTTTTTCGTGGATATCCTTTGTATGTATAATGTGAGTGTGTGTGTTTGTGTACGATTATGCGTGTGTGTGTGTTAATGTATGTAAATATGACAGCGTAGAGTAGATAAACAAAGCCGCAGAGACAACACAGCAGCGCCCAATGTTAAATAAGTGTCGAGTATCCTGTGGATAATCCAAGTATACAGCGACACAAACACACACTCGCACATACAATTATTATAAATCCCTTTCCATGGCCTAGGATCAAACCTGGACGAGTGTCGCACAGTGGCTTTGCCATTAACTACACCATTTCAAATTGCAAATACAATTTAATAATGGAGAAATGGAAATAAAAATTGAGAAAACAAAAAAATTGTTGCAAAAAACAAAAAAACTGACAGAATGAATGATGTTATGATTAAATCACAAAATGAGTACACACTCCATTCTATGGTGGAGGGTAAACAAATTAAATATTTGAAGTTTGCTTCGCAATATTAAACTCATTCACTTTGTCTCTTGTCAATATAAATTTCAATTCTTCAATTACCAGTTTCATTTCGCAATTAAATTTTGAATATTCTCATTATTTTAATTTTGATTATTTTTTCTTCAATTCAATTGGAAACAATGTAGTGCCTGGTATTACATTTTATGAAAAAAAATATTCTTTGATATTTACTGGGCTTTATCTGAAACACCTTTGTGGAGATAGCACTTCTACGAAGCCTTTGAAGCTGTGGAGAAGCAGAATTTGAAATGCAAATCTCTCCAAGCACCTGCCAGTTTTCCGTATAATCCAACTATATTTAATAGATTTATATTCCAAACACTGCAAGTAGTTTGTGTGAGAGGAAGAAAGAAAAAACGGACGAAATTAATTCAATGGAAAATAAGTGAAAGTAATTTAGCGCTGAACAAAATGACAATTATTTTGTCACGACCCTAAATTCAAAAAATATATTTTAAAACTGAATCAGCAATATGACTTGCTTACAATCTGGAAAAGAATTTGTGAGTTGATGGAGTATTATGTTCAGTGATAAGAAATAAGTATCGATGGATTGGCTTGAGATAATAAGTATGTTTGAGCTAAATCCCGTGATCTCGTGACTTTGTATACCCTCCTTCATTGAATATTGAAATATCGACCTTGATCGTCATCAAATTCTAAGACATGTACGTCTGTTGAAAGCACGCCAGCATCTGAACGAAAAGAACTAGGAGGCCCAAAGATGTCCATAATTCAATCCCTGGAGAAAATCGCAAAGAAAGTATTAGGATTGTTTAAGCACATTTGTTGAATAAAATTTCAAAATTCATACTTATAGGGAGTGATAAAATGGTACGAATGCAACGACAACACCCAGAGACATGAAATTTAGAGTGTACATGTCACTATATAGTATTTTTAGAAATAAAGGGCGTTTTTTAAGAGATTAACATCTTAAAATGAAATATTGTTGGAATGATTTTTTTATTACAATCTGCTTGCTCTTCACATTATTATACACTCCACGAGAGTATTATGTCTTTGTGCATTTGTTTGTAACACCCAAAAGGAGAGAGATAGACCCATTGTTAAGTATACTGATCGACTTAGAATCACTTTTTGAGTCGATTTAGCAATGTCCGTCTGTCTGTCCGTCCGTCCATCTATTGATGTAATCAAAGTACAGGTCGCAATTATCGTCCGATCGTAATAAAAATTGGCACGAGTTAGTTTTGCGGTCGAAGGACGAACCCTGTTTAATTTAAAGGAAATCGGTTCAGATTTAGATATAGGATCCATACAGATGTCGCTCCCGATTTGACTTTTTCCGCTCTAGAAACCACATATTTTACTCCATTTGCTTCAAATTTGGCACAGTACCTTATACTTAAACTGGAAATATCAAATATCGGTTCAGATTTAGATATAGGTCCCATACAAATTTCGCTCCCGTTTTGACTTTTTCTGCTCTAGAAACCACAAATTTTAACTGATCTTCTTTAAATTTGGCAACATATCTTATATTTCCATTAGAAACACCCATGGTGAAAATGGGTCAGATCGGTTCCGATTTATATATAGCTGCCATACAAATTTCGTTCCCGGCTTAACTTTTTCCGCCCCAGAAACCACGTATTTTCACAGAATTTCTTCAAATTGAGCATAACACGTTATACTTGAACTAGAAGAACCTATTGTGTAAGTGGGTCACATCATTCCATGTTTGGGTATAGTTCGATACAAATATTCTTCTCGATTTGGCAAATTGAGTCAGGTCATATTAGCCTATGATTAGGAAACACACAAAATTACTTCCCGCTTTCACTTTTTTACCGAATTGAATTGTATTCGGATAGAAAGTGGAGTGTATCATATAGTCGCCCCGTCCGGCTTTAGCCTTTTCTAACTTGTTTTTAAATATGATTTCGTACGTACGCCGCGGCTACGAGTTACATGGTCCACTCATAAAGTACAATTGTTGACCACCTTTTCCACTAAACCCTAACATTATGGCGTCAATGGTGGCTTGAATATTGGCTTCAAATCCTATAAAAGCTGCTAGTTTGTCGGTATAAACCAATGACTTAACATAGCCACATAAAAAGTAATCCAGTGGCGTTAAATCGTACAAACTATAGGCCAGTGAACTGGACCACTTCTGGAAATAAAGTTGTCACCAAATTGATTTTGCAATAAAAGGATTGTTAAGCACGCTGTATCGCGAGTTGAGACGTCTTGTTGGAACCAAACGTCGTTAATGTTTAGCTGATTTAGCATGGCTCAATAGCGCTCACCATTCACCGTAGCGGCAGCTCCTTACCCATTTCGAAAGAAATAAGAACGAAGAGCTCTAAGAACTTCGAGAACAGATTTATAAACACTCCACCTCCAGGATGGGGGTATAATAACTTTGTCATTTCGTTTGTAACACCTTGAAATATCGACCTGAGACCCTATAAAGTATATCGAGGGCTTATATTCATAAGTGGCTATGAACCATATTCTCTAAAATGAGTTGTTGATGCCAAACTATTCTCAGATTTCCAAGTCATACACGGTCGATTTGTTTTATTCCTAATGAAAGGACTTTCACAGAACACGGATACTTAGGCAGATGAATGTTGTTGAATGATTCGACAAAGGATATTTTCAGTTTTTGGCTATAACAAGTTCGGTAGGGTATTATACTACAAGGTATATTAAATTGGGTTGGTTTGTATGAGAGAAAAATGCAATTTTCGTCATCCAAAATGATGGCTTGATTTGTTTTATGTATACCAACATATTTGTCATATCGAGGGCTTAAAAGTGGCTATGAACTATTTTCTCAAGAATGAGTTTTTGATGCCAAACTATTCTCAGATTTGGATGTCATCTGTCATAGAAATTTGGAGACGAATTTTTTTCTAAAGCCTTTTTTTCTAAATTTTCTGATTTGGCTATCAACTCACACGTTAGTTTGTGGCTGCATAAGTGGCTATGAACATAAAAATAATATAAATAATATAGTTTAAAAATGGAACAGCATAGAACCGAAGGTTGTAATTCGTTACAACGATTTAGTTTAAAGCATTTTTCTAGATTTAGGGCATATCGTACTATCAAATTCCATCATTACCCGGTTAATATCATTTTGGTTCCCAAGTTATCAGGCTAAAATAAGATAAATAGTGGCTGTAAAGTCAAAAATTGTGAAAGTATCTTTGATTTTAGCCATATGATAAAATGAAAATTTTCCAAAAATATCCAATTTGTATTTTTGTTTACCGTGCCCTACCGCAATATCCACTTTTTGTTATAAAAAATGGTAAAAGGGATAAAAATGGCTCCAATCTGACGGATGAAGTTGGAATCTTTAAATTCGCTGTGTACATCCCAGAAAATGTGTTTTCTACACATCATTGCCAACATTTCATAAAAAACGTTATCGAGTTTACAATAAGTCTCATTTATATATTTGAGCATTAATGGCTATGTGCATATTTCAAAATTCACAAGGCTCAAATTTAAACGTGCAAAAGTGGCTATGAACCATAAAACCGCGATTGGTAGGAAATTTCGCAAACTTTTTGATCGTAGCAATTAGTAATCCTCTTTATTAATTAAATAATTAAACTGTGTAAGAATGATTCATATTAATCTTAAAATTAAAGACTAAATCAGTTTTTTAGCTCTCCTGAAAAGTTGTGTTTTTGTTCATAGCCACTTATGAATATAAGCCCTCGATATATATTATTCCAAGACGATCTATGTCCGTCCGTCTGTTGAAAGCACGCTAGCATCTAAACGAAAGGAGCTAGGACGTCCAAATTTTACATAAATGCGTCTTATAGTCGTAGATCGGTTCAGAGTTACAATCCGAACCAGAACAGCTTTTCATGTGAGGCATATTTGAACAGACTTATTTTTCTATCATACCAAATTCTAAGAAAGATCCATATATTTCACAGTAGTAGGTTGTCTAAGTTGACAGTTATATTTTTGTCTTTTGTAATTTTAAGTGGGTTATCTATTTTGGTGGTAAGATTTAGAGGGATAAAAATGGTACAAACCAAACGGTTTCACCTAGAATAATAAAGTTCGTTGGATACATTCCTCTGATTGCGTAGACACATAAAATAAACGGATTTTTCGAAATTCGCACTTTTTGAGGTTGAAATGGGAAAAAATGATAACAAATAGTACCAACCAAATGACCGCAGTCAAGAAATTCAGAATATACATTCTTCTGACTGTGTAGACACGAAAAATAAAAAGCTTTTTCCAAATTCGTACTTTCAAATGATACAATGGATATAGAGGGATAACAATAGTACCAACCAAACGACTTACTAGTTCTATTGCGTAGACACGTAAAATAAAGAGATTTTAGAAAATCGTACTTTTAAGGTGGTAAAATAGGAAGATGGAGATAAAAATGCTACCAACCAAATGACCGCAGTTAGAATCATGAAATTCAGTGTATACATTCCTCTGACTGCATAGACACGCAAAATAAAAAGATTTTTCCAAATTCGTACTTCTTTACTTTTTCTGCAAAAATTGGTTGAATCATGAAGTGAGATTATTTTGCACTATGTACGTGATATAATGGATTTTAAAAATTTGTACTTTTGGAATTAAAATAGAATGGAAATACAAGCAACTGTAACACCCACTATCTACCAATATTTATGTTATTTAAGCTTTTTTGAAAATATATATGAGTCATTCCATGTCAAGCGGTACGGTTTTTGACCTCGATAGCTGCGATTGTTTTGAAAGTTTGTGTATGTATTCTTCTCACAAAAATATTGTATCGGTATTTTTTTATACCCTACACCACTTCGTGGACTAGGGTATTATAAGTTAGTTTTCCGCCAAATATTTGTAACACCAATAAATAATCGAGCTAGACCCACCTTTTGTATACGGATCGGCTTAGAATCACCAGCTGAATCGATTTACCGATGTCTGTCTGTCCGTCCGTCCGTCTGCTGCCCATCTACGCTTGTTCGCACTCTACAGGTCACAATTGTTGTCCGATTATTATGAAATTTAGCAGAAGTTACTTTTTTTGGCCAGGGACGATCGGTATTGAATTTGGAGGAAATCGGTTCCCGATTTCACTTTTTCCGCTTTATAAACCACATATTGTACCCGATTTTCTTTAAAATTGGCACAACATTTTATAATCGAACTAGAAATACCTATGCTGAAAGTAGGGAGATCTGTTCAGATTTAGATATAGCCCCAATACAAATGTCGTTCCCAATTTGACTTTTTCCGCTCTAGAAACCACATATTGTACCCGATTTTTTTTTAATTGGCACAACATCTTATAATACAACTAAAAACACCTATGGTGAAAGTCGGTAAGATCGGTTCAGATTTAGATATAGTCCCCATACAAATGTCGCTCCCGATTTGACGATTTCCGCTCTAGAATCCACATAGAACAACTAGAAACACCTATGCTGAAAGTGGGTAAGATCGGTTGAGATTTAGATATAGCCCCAATGCAAATGTCGCTCCCGATTTGACTTTTTCCGTTCTAGAAACCAGATATTGATAACGATTTCCTTTAAAATTGGCACAACATCTTATAATCCAACTAAAAACACCTATGGTGAAAGTGGGTAAAATCGGTTCAGATTTATATATAGCCCCCATACAAATGTTGTTCCCGAATGTTTAACCTATTTTGGCAAATCTCACATCATTACAGGTTTCAATATACCCCCAGATCATGTTATATTTACTTTACTCGGAATATCTGCTGGAAAATTGGATCAATTACTTTATTATTTACCATATCATTAATTTATATGAACTACATAAAATTGCTCACATGAAATACCTGGGTTTAGTAATCAAAGCGAGGTATATACGCAGGGAGTGGTGTAGGGTATTATATAGTCGGCCCCGCCCGACTTTAGCCTTTCCTTACTTGTTTTTTATAAGTTATGACCAATTTAACAATGAAAAAATACTATTTATAATAGTCTTTATTTTTTAATTTATTTATAGAATTATTTTTTCAATATTTGTATTTGTTTTGGTTTGGCTATATTAAAAAATATATAATATATTTCTGCAGATTCATTGGGTAATATCGTTTAAATAAAGATGCTTTTAATATGTTGTTGGACATTATTAATGTGCACTTGCACCCGTCCAGTATTTCCGGCGAGATTCAATTGACAGCGACGTTGCGTTTTTTGGCGGAAGACGAACTATGGACTCCTCTGTTTGCGTCAATTGGTACTGAGTAAATGGTCCGCCGCCGGTAGCATGGGCTTCAACCTTATTGTGGCCAAGTTTTTTTCATTTCGCTTTTCGTTCGACAGTTAGCGTGCATTCAACAGACAGACGGACATGGCTAGATCGTCCTTGAATTTACGACACAGAATATATATAGGGTCCGCCAACTATTCAACTATTCAACCGTTGGACTATTATTTGTGGGGTGCCCTCAGCCGACATTTGAATGAAATTATTTTCCATTATTAACCGGAAGGATTGTACTTTCAAATAAAAAAAGAAATTTGAGAAAATATTTATTATTATTTGGCGGACCCTGTATAAACGGAATGACACCCTCCCTCCTGGAGGGTATAACAACGGTGATATGGTGCCATTTTATATCACGATATAGCATAAATCTAGAAACAACACGGCTAAAATAAGAGTGAAATAGGATTAACATTGGCAGACAACACATGCTAACAGGCCAGGCATCGTTAAATCGACTCAGCTGGTGATTCTAACCCAAAGTGGCTCCTAGCTTGAATACAAACCCCTAGCTTAACTGCTGACTGCATCGTGGAAGAACGTGGTGGTATGTTGTTCTTCCACACTTCCGAAGAAGAAAAAATTTCTCCATTATAAAGTGCTTACATTCGTACGAGTATAATTGCGGCAAACTCATTCTGGCCTCCTTAAAGAGTTAAAACAGCAGAGTGGCATACTTAATCCCGAGTTTCATATTACAAATGTAGTCACACCTAAAACATCCTGCAATTGCATACAATGTAAGTGTGTGTGTATGCACACATACATATATACAACTATACATATTCGTATGAAAGATATATAAACACGGCATACACCTTGCGGTTTTAAAGACTTGCCATGAATTTGTTGGAAACTAGAACAGTTTATACACAGATATCCCTAAGATTCCACATATACTTTTGCATCCGCATTCGCAAATCCTCATCCTCGTCCTAGCTTTTACACACACATATATACACCCGGAAAATGCAAAGTGGATGGTTTTTCCTCCATCCAATTTAGCGGCACTCAGCATAATGTATCCTCCTCCACCGTTCCAACACTTGCGATGCTTCGAATACGATCGTTTGGTGCCGCCTAAGAGTGGCATGGAGTGCAAATGAAATCTAACTTAATAGCATTTTGTGATTTTCTTTGTTTCCTCATTTTCCTCATTAATCAAAATGAATTTATTTATTTTCTTCGCTCACTATCAATTCGATTATCCTGATTTCGTTAAGGCCATAGCCGTGGGAAAAAATCAATAGATCTGCCGATAGGCAGTCCTATTCAAATGACAGTCGCTGTATGTTTACACATCAAATCTGTTTCGAATACAGTGGCAGAGCTCCTTGCCGCGCAACGACACAACACTGTTGACACAAGGATGTGTGTGTGTGTGTATTTTTATAGCTTAATAAAATTGTCACTTTTAATTGGCGTTTATTTCACTTTGTTCGATATTTTTTATGTCAGGCCAGAGGAAAAACAACAACAACAGCAACGCTACAAAATTGAAACATCTTAATTGAATAGAAGAAGCATCGAAACATCACAAGTACTTGGGCACATTGTGTATATGTATGTATGCATGTGTATGTAGTCAAGGTTCTACTGTAGTGGCAACACATTTTGTAGCATCAGCGTCTGATTATGCCTGGAGCGGGCCGCAGGCAAAACGTCAACTTTGGCCCCATTTTAGAAATATTTTTTGTTGAAAACATCAAATTAATATGGAAACGCTAAACCATACTTCCATTGCAGTGAATGTGTTCATTGGGAAATTTGATTGGACTGAACAAAATACTGTGGAAAATATTGAAAGCCGATATGAAGCTAAACAAACAGCCGCAAAATGGTCAAATTTATCCGACCTTTGCTTCGGAAATTGATCCGACCTTCCCTTTGTCCCATTTATGCTCTTTATTTTTTTAAATTATTCATATTATATATATATAATTATATAAAAAATATTCATATATTATATATATATAAATATATAAGCCTATAGAGCAGCAATTTAACTTAATTTCCTTTCCAGCTAGATCAATAGGTCATCGCTGTCACATACATTGATGGAATTTTCCTTCATAATATTTATGTAGCGATTTCATAAAAAGTGTTTGGTAAATTTAATTTATTTTAATCAATTCCTAAATAAAATGAAACGTTTGATGGATTTTTTTCAAACAAACATTTCATATTTCATAGAATAAAATTGTTAAATTAGTGAAACTGATCAAAGAAAAATGTCATATTGTATTAAATAAAAAATTCTTAATGATTATGAAGTATGTCATAACCAATAAAATATGTGTGTTGTGAAATGTTTCATAACTTACAAATAGATTTTTAGTGTGTCGACTTTATTCGGTTGAATACTAGCAATTCGCATTTCTTCT
This sequence comes from Polietes domitor, assembly GCA_947397865.1. NCBI lineage: Eukaryota > Metazoa > Arthropoda > Insecta > Diptera > Muscidae > Polietes > Polietes domitor. Next base: position 89,094,479 of record OX377619.1, on the reverse strand, counting down.
ATATTAACTCTGACATAAGTAAGTACTCTGATTTCAAGATTCAAAGACATATTCATTGCGAAGATTCTCGCAAAGATGGTTCCCGAAATTAAAACAAGAACGAACCTCTTTTACTTTTTTGTTTATATTGGTAACTTTAGTATAAATTATTAATATTTGTGAAACTTTTTCCCTAAATAAATGAAAATAAATGAATAAAATATATGAAAATTTTCATAAATTATATTATGAAAAATAAAGAAATTGTTTGCCAAAAAATCGTTGAATGAAGAACTGCATTTCATAGTTTCTAAGAAATGCTTGAGAAATTCTATGACACTTTTCATTGATTTAAGCTTTATAAAACTTATCTCATACATTTTATGAAGTTGTTCATTGGTGACTTTTTAACGAAACTTTTCGCTGTGGTTATTACAAAATCATAAATATTATGAAGGTAATTTTTTCAGTGTATGGAGATCATATGAATTAAGTGTACAGAAGAAATGGGCTGTGATCCGCCCCTTTTAAGAAAATTTTAACGCCGGCCCCAATAATGGTCTGATTTTGTTGAAATTTACACAGGAAAGTTCTAATAAACTATATTAAATCATGGTCATGGTTTCGCACAAAGTGGGTTTTCTGTGGTTCAATGAAGGAAAAAACGAAAGGAAATAAATCTTAAATGGCACGAAGTTTTATAACTATTACTTCCATAATGCGATATACATTAGGCATTTTTTAAGAAAAATATGATTTTTAGAGGTAATGTAAATTCGTTTTATCGGCGCAAAGGTAGAAAATTTAGCCGGAATATTTTGTATATTATGAATATGTAATTTATGAAAGCAAAATAATATAAAAATATATGTAAGAGTGAATTACAATTACCTTGTGATCTAATCCATTTTAACACGGATGAAAACACAATTTAGCTAATTTCAAAATAACGACAAAATAACTGATATACTCTCAGTTTGTCGAAGACTTTGCAAAAATCAAAATAAACCGTATCTATTTGATAGTCTGACTCAAAACTCGATGTGCAGAAATTATTATTAGATATGGTGGATCAATTTCTTATGATTTACAGATATAATTAAGTACACACAAGGAAATAATTGGTGATTACAAATATTACACGTTGGCCCAGATTTATATCCAGCTATCTAAGATTATATATTCTCTTAAAGAAAAAAAAAGTCAGAGAAACAAAAAATACAATTTATCAAATACAGCCAATTATCTCCGCTTTCGATATTTTAATAAATTTGACATTATGTAGCACAGTATTATCGACTGATTGATTACTCTATGATACATAAAATCAAAACAATTTCTTATGGATAATTTTAATTTTTTAATATAACTCCAATATAATTTTTTAAATTTAAATACCTAACATTTTAACGAAGAAAACAATGTCAACATGTAAAATATCTGTGAATAAATGTAGAAGTTATGGTCCTCTTTGTAGACGCAAAACGTTTTTTCTTATTTTTACGAAGTTTACGCAACCGCTTTCTCAATTTTCAGAATTATGTCGCAAATAATTGCTACAGCTTTTATTATTGTTATATTTCTTCCAAGAATTCCAAGAGTCCGCGGAAAAAGAACCCCTAAAGCTATATGCGTATACCATATGCGCCAGTTAGAATGATAGTGGTCTTAGTCAAACTTTGTCCGTTCTGAGCTATGCAATGGTAAAAGTTTGAGTCAATTGAAAAATATTTTTCCACCGAAGCACAAAATTTGTCTTAGAATATCCTACTATATCGAACTTTTATAAAAAAATCGAAAACGTTGGTACCTCCAAGGGAACCACTATTTTCAGAGGATGTACTAACTTAGACCAAAAATTGAAAAAATTTAACACACAAAATTTTTATTTTTTTTCGCAGTAATATTTCCTTACCAAAAATGAAAGAAAACAAAAATATTGTATTTAATAAAGATTTAAATATTTACAAGTAGTTCATCTAGAAACTTTATATTAAAATTATTTTTTACTTTTCAAATAACTGCATTTTATATGTTATTCAAATTATCTGAATCCCCTAAAATGGACATTATAAATAAAAAATGTTTGTTTGCATCGCCACATATCAATATTAGTCGATATAGTGTTTATAGGGATATTCGTGTTTTGGTGTGCATAAAATGAGAAATGTCAATGTAAGAGTACATCTATATATATAAAAGAGTTGCGTTACTGACTGACTGACTGACTGACTGACTGACTGACTGACTGACTGACTGACTGACTGACTGACTGACTGACTGACTGACTGACTGACTTATCATTGACCAGCCCCCAGACCAAACGGCTGAAGCCAGGGTCATGAAATTTTCAGGGTAGTTCCCAAATATGACGTCGACGTCGACTAAGAAAGGGTTTTACGAAATTCGTACTTTTAGGGGATAAAATGGCCCAAAAAGGGATAAACATCGAACCTTCGTCCTGACTAAACGGCAGTAGCTATAAACATGAAATTCGGTGAGTTCCTTGCAATGACCATGCAGACGAGCTACAAATAGGGATTTTTCGAAATTTGTACTTTTAAGGGACGAGCGGGACAAAAAGGGATAAAAATGGTACCAACTAAAGTATTACAGCTAGAAACGTGAAATTTGGTATGTAAATTCCTCTGACCATATAGAAACTAAGTAAAATTGGATTTTTCGAAATTTGTACTTTTAAGGGACGAGCGGGACAAAAAGGGATAAAAATGGTACCAACTAAAGTATTACAGCTAGAAACGTGAAATTTGGTATGTAAATTCCTCTGACCATATAGAAACGAAGTAAAATTGGATTTTTCGAAATTTGTACTTTTAAAGAACGAGCGGGGGAAAAAGGGATAAAAATGGTACCAACTAAAGTATTACAGCTAGAAACGTAAAATTTGGTATGTAAATTCCTCTGACCATATAGAAACGAAGTAAAATTGGATTTTTCGAAATTTGTACTATTAAAGGGACAAAAAAGGATAAAAAAGGTAATAACTAAAGTATTACAGCTAGAAACGTGAAATGTGGTATGTAAATTCCTCTGACCATATAGAAACGAAGTAAAATTGGATTTTTCGAAATTTGTACTTTTAAGGGACGAGCGGGACAAAAAGGGATAAAAATAGTACCAACTAAAGTATTACAGCTAGAAACGTGAAATTTGGTATGTAAATTCCTCTGACCATATAGAAACGAAGTGAAATTGGATTTTTCGAAATTTGTACTTTTAAGGGACGAGCGGGACAAAAAGGGATAAAAATGGTACCAACTAAAGTATTACAGCTGAAACGTGAAATTTGGTATATAAATTCCTCTGACCATATAGAAACGAAGTAAAATTGGATTTTTCGAAATTTTACTTTTAAGGGACGAGCGGGACAAAAAGGGATAAAAATGGTACCAACTAAAGTATTACAGCTAGAAACGTGAAATTTGGTATGTAAATTGCTCTGACCATATAGAAACGAAATAAAATTGGATTTTTCGAAATTTGTACTTTTAAAAGGACAAAAAGGGATAAAAATGGTACCAACTAAAGTATTACAGCTAGAAACGTGAAATTTGGCATGTAAATTCCTCTGACCATATAGAAACGAAGTAAAATTGGATTTTTCGAAATTTGTACTTATAAGGGACGAGCGGGACAAAAAGGGATAAAAATGGTACCAACTAAAGTATTACAGCTAGAAACGTGAAATTTGGTATGTAAATTCCTCTGACCATATAGAAACGAAGTAAAATTGGATTTTTCGAAATTTGTACTTCTAAGGGACGAACGGGACAAAAAGGGATAAAAATGGTACCAACTAAAGTATTACAGCTAGAAACGTGAAATTTGGTATGTAAATTCCTCTGACCATATAGAAACGAAGTAAAATTGGATTTTTCGAAATTTGTACTTTTAAGGGACGAGCGGGACAAAAAGGGATAGAAATGGTACCAACTAAAGTATTACAGCTAGAAACGTGAAATTTGGTATGTAAATTCCTCTGACCATATAGAAACGAAGTAAAATTGGATTTTTCGAAATTTGTACTTTTAAGGGACGAGCGGGACAAAAAGGGATATAAATGGTACCAACTGAAGTATTACAGCTAGAAACGTGAAATTTGGTATGTCAATTCCTCTGACCATATAGAAACGAAGTAAAATTGGATTTTTCGAAATTTGTACTTTTAAGGGAAGAGCGGGACAAAAAGGGATAAAAATGGTACCAACTAAAATATTACAGCTCGAATCGCGAAATTTGGTATGTAAATTCCTCTGACCATATAGAAACGAAGTAAAATTGGATTTTTTGATATTTGTACTTTTAAGGGACGAGCGGGACAAAAAGGGATAAGAATGGTACCAACTAAAGTATTACAGCTAAAAACGTGAAACTTGGTATGTAAATTCCTCTGACCATATAGAAACGAAGTAAAATTGGATTTTCGAAATTTGTACTTTTAAGGGACGAGCGGGACAAAAAGGGATAAAAATAGTACCCAACTAAAGTATTACAGCTAGAAACGTGAAATTTGGTATGTAAATTCCTCTGACCATATAGAAACGAAGTGAAATTGGATTTTTCGAAATTTGTACTTTTAAGGGACGAGCGGGACAAAAAGGGATAAAAATGGTACCAACTAAAGTATTACAGCTGAAACGTGAAATTTGGTATATAAATTCCTCTGACCATATAGAAACGAAGTAAAATTGGATTTTTCGAAATTTTACTTTTAAGGGACGAGCGGGACAAAAAGGGATAAAAATGGTACCAACTAAAGTATTACAGCTAGAAACGTGAAATTTGGTATGTAAATTGCTCTGACCATATAGAAACGAAATAAAATTGGATTTTTCGAAATTTGTACTTTTAAAAGGACAAAAAGGGATAAAAATGGTACCAACTAAAGTATTACAGCTAGAAACGTGAAATTTGGCATGTAAATTCCTCTGACCATATAGAAACGAAGTAAAATTGGATTTTTCGAAATTTGTACTTTTAAGGGACGAGCGGGACAAAAAGGGATAGAAATGGTACCAACTAAAGTATTACAGCTAGAAACGTGAAATTTGGTATGTAAATTCCTCTGACCATATAGAAACGAAGTAAAATTGGATTTTTCGAAATTTGTACTTTTAAGGGACGAGCGGGACAAAAAGGGATATAAATGGTACCAACTGAAGTATTACAGCTAGAAACGTGAAATTTGGTATGTCAATTCCTCTGACCATATAGAAACGAAGTAAAATTGGATTTTTCGAAATTTGTACTTTTAAGGGACGAGCAGGACAAAAAGGGATAAGAATGGTACCAACTAAAGTATTACAGCTAAAAACGTGAAACTTGGTATGTAAATTCCTCTGACCATATAGAATCGAAGTAAAATTGGATTTTTCGAAATTTGTACTTTTAAGGGAAGAGCGGGACAAAAAGGGATAAAAATGGTACCAACTAAAATATTACAGCTCGAATCGCGAAATTTGGTATGTAAATTCCTCTGACCATATAGAAACGAAGTAAAATTGGATTTTTTGATATTTGTACTTTTAAGGGACGAGCGGGACAAAAAGGGACAAAAATGGTACAATCTAAAGTATTATAGCTAGAATCGTTAAATATATCCACCAATAGAAAATAAGTAAATACTATCCAAAACCAAAGACGAATTAAACTAATAACAATAACTGGTTTTTTCGCGTGCGAAGCAGCGGGTACTGCTAGTCTAATCATAATTCTTAACACATCTTTGCGAATGGATTATGATATTGATTGGACCTATGACAGTCTAATCCGGTGTTATGACAGCAAACTTAAATAAATTGAAAGTTTCGATTTCCTGAATAACCGGAATGGTTAGACAACTTTGTACTATTCACAGGGATCTCAGTCTACACCGATGCATGGAAAATGGGTACGGATGGGTAGGGATTTCGATTAAAGAACTACATATGCGCCAGTTAGAATGATAGTGGTCTAAGTCAAAAATCCAAAAAATTGAGATATTCCAAATTTACTCTTTAGTTTGATCAGATCTCTAATTTGAGAACTTCTATTTTTTACATTTATAAAAAACTAGCAGTACCCGCTGCTTCGCACGCGAAAAAACCAGTTATTGTTATTAGTTTAATTCGTCTTTGGTTTTGGATAGTATTTACTTATTTTCTATTGGTGGATATATTTAACGATTCTAGCTATAATACTTTAGATTGTACCATTTTTGTCCCTTTTTGTCCCGCTCGTCCCTTAAAAGTACAAATATCAAAAAATCCAATTTTACTTCGTTTCTATATGGTCAGAGGAATTTACATACCAAATTTCGCGATTCGAGCTGTAATATTTTAGTTGGTACCATTTTTATCCCTTTTTGTCCCGCTCTTCCCTTAAAAGTACAAATTTCGAAAAATCCAATTTTACTTCGATTCTATATGGTCAGAGGAATTTACATACCAAGTTTCACGTTTTTAGCTGTAATACTTTAGTTGGTACCATTCTTATCCCTTTTTGTCCTGCTCGTCCCTTAAAAGTACAAATTTCGAAAAATCCAATTTTACTTCGTTTCTATATGGTCAGAGGAATTGACATACCAAATTTCACGTTTCTAGCTGTAATACTTCAGTTGGTACCATTTATATCCCTTTTTGTCCCGCTCGTCCCTTAAAAGTACAAATTTCGAAAAATCCAATTTTACTTCGTTTCTATATGGTCAGAGGAATTTACATACCAAATTTCACGTTTCTAGCTGTAATACTTTAGTTGGTACCATTTCTATCCCTTTTTGTCCCGCTCGTCCCTTAAAAGTACAAATTTCGAAAAATCCAATTTTACTTCGTTTCTATATGGTCAGAGGAATTTACATACCAAATTTCACGTTTCTAGCTGTAATACTTTAGTTGGTACCATTTTTATCCCTTTTTGTCCCGTTCGTCCCTTAGAAGTACAAATTTCGAAAAATCCAATTTTACTTCGTTTCTATATGGTCAGAGGAATTTACATACCAAATTTCACGTTTCTAGCTGTAATACTTTAGTTGGTACCATTTTTATCCCTTTTTGTCCCGCTCGTCCCTTATAAGTACAAATTTCGAAAAATCCAATTTTACTTCGTTTCTATATGGTCAGAGGAATTTACATGCCAAATTTCACGTTTCTAGCTGTAATACTTTAGTTGGTACCATTTTTATCCCTTTTTGTCCTTTTAAAAGTACAAATTTCGAAAAATCCAATTTTATTTCGTTTCTATATGGTCAGAGCAATTTACATACCAAATTTCACGTTTCTAGCTGTAATACTTTAGTTGGTACCATTTTTATCCCTTTTTGTCCCGCTCGTCCCTTAAAAGTAAAATTTCGAAAAATCCAATTTTACTTCGTTTCTATATGGTCAGAGGAATTTATATACCAAATTTCACGTTTCAGCTGTAATACTTTAGTTGGTACCATTTTTATCCCTTTTTGTCCCGCTCGTCCCTTAAAAGTACAAATTTCGAAAAATCCAATTTCACTTCGTTTCTATATGGTCAGAGGAATTTACATACCAAATTTCACGTTTCTAGCTGTAATACTTTAGTTGGTACTATTTTTATCCCTTTTTGTCCCGCTCGTCCCTTAAAAGTACAAATTTCGAAAAATCCAATTTTACTTCGTTTCTATATGGTCAGAGGAATTTACATACCACATTTCACGTTTCTAGCTGTAATACTTTAGTTATTACCTTTTTTATCCCTTTTTGTCCCTTTAATAGTACAAATTTCGAAAAATCCAATTTTACTTCGTTTCTATATGGTCAGAGGAATTTACATACCAAATTTTACGTTTCTAGCTGTAATACTTTAGTTGGTACCATTTTTATCCCTTTTTTCCCCGCTCGTTCTTTAAAAGTACAAATTTCGAAAAATCCAATTTTACTTCGTTTCTATATGGTCAGAGGAATTTACATACCAAATTTCACGTTTCTAGCTGTAATACTTTAGTTGGTACCATTTTTATCCCTTTTTGTCCCGCTCGTCCCTTAAAAGTACAAATTTCGAAAAATCCAATTTTACTTAGTTTCTATATGGTCAGAGGAATTTACATACCAAATTTCACGTTTCTAGCTGTAATACTTTAGTTGGTACCATTTTTATCCCTTTTTGTCCCGCTCGTCCCTTAAAAGTACAAATTTCGAAAAATCCCTATTTGTAGCTCGTCTGCATGGTCATTGCAAGGAACTCACCGAATTTCATGTTTATAGCTACTGCCGTTTAGTCAGGACGAAGGTTCGATGTTTATCCCTTTTTGGGCCATTTTATCCCCTAAAAGTACGAATTTCGTAAAACCCTTTCTTAGTCGACGTCGACGTCATATTTGGGAACTACCCTGAAAATTTCATGACCCTGGCTTCAGCCGTTTGGTCTGGGGGCTGGTCAATGATAAGTCAGTCAGTCAGTCAGTCAGTCAGTCAGTCAGTCAGTCAGTCAGTCAGTCAGTCAGTCAGTAACGCAACTCTTTTATATATATAGATACAGTTATAATTTTTATATTCTAGAATTCTTTTGACGTAGATTTTCAATTAATTTTGGTGCATTTGTCTTCTCCAACTTTGTCCTGCATATGACAATTCCCCCTATCAGCGCTACAGATTATGAATTTAAACTTACCTAAACTTTATGATGAGTCACGTATAATATGTATTGGTGATATCAGTACTCTTACATACCTAAAAAAAAAACAAAATAACGAAATAAATAATTAGTTCAAATAATTGTGATGGTTTTCAGAATTAAAAGGACATCCTGATAAGAATATTATAATTTATTTTTGAGTTTATTGCTTAGATCTTCTTCGGCACATATCGGACAAATATAATACCTCATAAAGAGATAACTACGTAGCTATTCTAAATACACCACTCAACAGTCTGCTCCAAGAACATACTACATACTTAGAATAGATGAACTGTTGTCCGTTTAAAAAATAGCCGACTTCTTTAAAATCAACGTTTAAGTTTTATTTGAATAGTAAAATTAACATTACTCAAGAAGTACTTTTGACATGCTCATTAGTTTCGTAACTAATGAAAACCAGTCACTCACTCTCGTCTGGAACTTGATTTCTCTACGGATCGTTCGTTCGACTGGCCTTACGAATTGAGATAAAGTAGCCACAGTTTTGCCGTGAAGCAAGCGAACAAAAGCAAACATGAAACAGGTTACAACTTTCGGGCCCCAATAATTGAATGCCCTTTATTACCCCAAAGACTACTACGGCCATGTTCTGCATAGGCTGAGTAGAAATGAATGCGACGACGTTCTTGTATTACTTAGGTTGTATAACGCTGGTGGTGGTGGCAAGCAAGGTCTTTATTGAATATTGCAGGGCAGATGATGCGTAAATAAGCGGGGGGATTAATTAACAAGCAAAGTTTAAAAGTTAATACTCGAAACAACAAAAGGACTTACATGAAATCTAGTTCAAGCCCATTGACACCTTCGCCAAACAATAAAGATCGTTATGAAATCTAAGACGCACAGGATTTGGACTCGCTTCAATTATTTGTTTTGTTGATTTCCTTGCACAACATTTTGTTAAAAAATAGCTATTCACTGTTTATGGGCAACACTGGAACTGTGAAAATTCATTTAACTTAAAAACAGAACCAAATGCTGTTCATGAGTGAATTCTGTAATTCGAACTTCACACTTTACCCTAGATATTGTAAATGCATTAATTAAACCTTATCGATTTAGTTTCATAATATTTCCCAGACTTGTGTTCAAAGTTTATAAGAAATCAGAAGAATGCCTAATCCCGGGTGACCTCAACGTTTCCAAACTCAATTTCAGATAATCCTAATAATCGCTAATTCTCAAACGTCATTTATCTCCGGTGAATTGATAGTAGCAAATTTCATACTGCACTTAGACGTTGTTATGCAAATTTTCCAAATAAATAAATCCATCTGGTTATACAGTAAAACATTGGCTTTGTTGCACTACTGCACAGCGTTGGCCGCCTCTCGCTATAGATTTTCAATAGCGCTACATGTGGCATGACCACATCACTCATGCATCAGGCGTTTTTAATCACACTTTCCATTTTACCATTTTAAAGTCACGATAATTCCACAACAGCCTTTAAAAACGCGATAAAAAATAATTCAAGCGGCAAATTGTAATTTGGCCAAATGTACCATAATTAACTTCCTCTTCCTCTTGCACGATTTTGACACGAAATGAATGAATTCGGTCTCGATAAAATGGAAACCGACCACAAATGCGGTCACAATCGAGAGGATGAACTCGTTCGTGGTAATCACAATAATTGTGATGTAACTCCTCACAAATTACAAGGACATGTGAGTCCTGACACACAAATACAAATAAATTTGAACATTAGGCTGGGTCGAGAAGAAATAAAATTTCTGCGGTCATCCTGGAATGAAGATTGGATGGTTTAAATATAATATGCAAAAAGGCTCTGCGATTATTGATCCCAACGAAAAATGGACCCAGTCCAATAATCATTTTTCAAACCGAAAATGAAAAATGACTCCCAAAACATTGAACATACCACAGAGAAGAACAAGTAAGGAATGGCTAAAGTCGGGCGGGGTTGACTATATGATACACTCCGCTTTCCATCCGAATACAATTCAATTCGGTAAAAAAGTGAAAACGGAAAGGATTTTTGTATGTTTCCTAATCATAGGCTAATATGACCTGACCCAAAACCGAGAAGAATATTTATATCGAGGCTATATCCAAACATGGAATGAAGTGACCCACTTTCACAATAGGTTCTTCCAGTTCAAGTATAGCGTGTTATTCTCAATTTGAAGAAATGCAGTGAAAATACGCGGTTTTTGGGGGCGGAAAAATTAAAAGGGAGTGACATTTGTTTGAGAGCTATATATAAATCTGAACCGATCTGACCTATTTTAAATATAAGATGTTTTGCCAATTCTGAAGACAATCTGATACAATATGTGGTTTCCAGAACGGAAAAAATCAAATCGGGAGCGAAATTTGTATGGGAGCTATATATAAATCTGAACCGATCTAACACATTTTCACCACAGGTGTTCCTAGTTTAAGTATAAGATGTTTTGCCAATTTTGAAGAAAATCTGTTAAAATGTTTGGTATCTAGAGTGAAAAGAGTCAAATCGGGAGTGAAATTCGTATGGGGCTATATCTAAATCAGAACCGATATTCTTCAAATTAAATTATCCCGAAAAACGTCGTTGTGCAAAGTTTCATTTCCTTCTGACTATAATTGCGACCCATACTTTAATTACCAGAATAGATGGACAGACAGACGGACGGTCGGACATTGCTAAATCGACTCAAAAAGTGATTTTAAGTCGATTGTAATAATAAACGATGGGTCTATCTCTTTTCCTTTTGGGTGTTACAAACAAATGTACACAGAGGGTATAAATACAAGGGAAATACCTGTTTTTGGTGGCATGTGTTCGGGAGCATTCATTTCACAGTCGGCTTGACGCAGGGACGAAATATTTTGGAAACCATCGTTAAACAATCCAAATTATATCTCCATGGTGACTGGATGGATATTATCTGCACGGACCTCGACCCAGCTTTATGTACATGTGCGCACATACAAGCTAACCAGTCGCTTACATACATGTGTATATTAGGGTATAATGAAATTTGCAAAACATAGAATGTGTGAGAAATCTTGAATATTTGTACACCGAATCCGAATATGTCATATTCAGGTATTTTCATTAACTAATTTTGACCCAGTGTTCGATTAATCGAACAGTAGACAGTAAGAAAAAGCAAAAAATAATTTTGGCTGGGCTTTAATGGGTTAAAAATGTTAAATGTAATAAAAATCAGTAAGGCCGACTATACGATACACTCCACTTTCTATCCGAATACAATTCAACTCGGTAAAAAGTGAAAACGGGAAGAATTTTTTTATGTTTCCTTATCATAGGCTAATATGACCTGGTCCAATTTGTCAAATCGAAAAGAATATTTGTATCGGGGCTATATCCCAACATGGAATAAAGTGACTAACTTTCAAAATAAGTTCTTCCAGTTCAAATGTAACGTTTGGTGGTCACTTCAAAGAAATTCGGAGAAAATTTGTGGTTTCTGGGCGGAAAAAGTCTATCCGGGAGCGAAATTTGTAATGGATCTATATGTAAATCTGAACCGATCTGACCCATTTTCACCATGGGTGTTTCTAGTTGAAATAAATATAAGATATTTTGAAAGATTTGAAAGAAATCTGTTAAAATATGTAGTTTATAGAGTGGAAAAAGTGAAATCGGGAGAGAAATTTGTGTGGCAGCTATATATAAATCTGAACCGATCTGGCCCATTTTTACCGCAGGTGTTTCTAGTTGAACTATAAGATGTTTTGCCAATTTTGAAGAAAATCTGTTAAATATGTGGTATCTAGGGCGGAAAAAGTCAAATTGGGAGCGAAATTTGTATGGGAGCTATATATAAATCTTAACCGATTTGACCCATTTTCATCATGGGCGTTTCTAGATGAAATATAAGATAGTTTGCCAAATTTGATGACAATCTGATACAATATGTGGTTTCTAGAGCGGAAAAAATCAAATCGGGAGCGAAACTTGTATGGGAGCTATATATAAATCTGAACCGATCTAACACATTTTTACCACAGGTGTTGCTAGTTGAAAAATAAGATGTTTTGCCAAATCTGAAGACAATCTGATACAATTTGTGGTTTCTAGAGCGGAAAAAATCAAATCGGGAGCGAAATTTGTACCGATCTGAAATCTGAAATCTGAACCGATCTGACCCATTTTTACCACAGATGTTTCCAGTTGAACTATAAGATGTTTTACCAATTTTGAAGAAAATCTGTTAAAATATGTGGTATCTAGAGTGAAAAGAGTCAAATCGGGAGTGAAATTCGTATGGGGGCTATATCTAAATCTGAACCGATTTTCTTCAAATTAAATAGCGTTCGTTCTTATCCCGAAAAACTTAGTTGTGCAAAGTTTCATTTGGTTCTCTGTACAATTGCGACCTGTATCGTGATTACAAGAATAGATGGACAGACAGACAGACAGACAGACGGACGGACATCGCTAAATCGATTCAAAAAGTGATTCTAAGTCGATCGGTATAATTAACAATGGGTCTATCTCTCTTCCTTTTGGGTGTTACAAACAAATGCACAAAGACATAATACTCTCGTGGAGTGTATAAAAATATTTGGCCAAATGTACCATAATTAACTTCCTTAACTTTTTGTCAATTTTCTTTAAAGAAAATAAAGTGAAATAAGAAAACAATTCATCCAGCAATGACATTAAACATAGATGCTTGATTTGCTGTACCAATTATACAGATAAAATAAAACTTTTCAGTGCCGTCCAAGCTTAATCTGCACCAAAAAGATGACCATTTCTCCAAATATTTCAAAGAGGCATTGTTCAACATTGAAAACGGGCTATTCTTAACATTACCTGAATGATGAAGTATGCAATACTTTGCAAAATACCTAGGCTCAGAGATATGATGGACTTCCAGTTGTTTCAAAGCCTATTCGAAAAATTTTGGCGCACAGAAGAAATCTCTACCGAATGGAAAGAACGATTCGAAAAAAAAAACGATTTAAAAAAATATCATCTATTGGAAGCAAATTTTGAAAAAGGATTCGACGAGCTAATATTTTTACAGCATTAACATGTCACCAAAAATGCATTATTGTCACGTCGTATTTTATTGGCTATTCAAGAATTTTGCGGTGGAGCTAACCTAATAAACATGTTTATTTGTAGACACAGGATTAAGTGAATATGTACATTATTAAATTAGTAATAAAAGAGAGTGTGAGTGGCGGTGGGGGAGGAGGACTTCATAATATAATTTCGTAAAATTAATGGGCTTCTTGTCTATAATCAACAGGATCCATACCAACAACAACAATACACAGGACACATACACACAGTAATAAATACATCAGTCAAACATATGGTTTGGTCGGATGTTTGTATGGATTCCTGTGTCCACATGTATACACAGTAGATGGTCCTTGAATTACGACTGGTATAGTGTTTTCCATTTTAAAGTATAAAGTATACTGGCCTGGTACAAGTTTTGTATCTCTACCTCTTTCTGAAATTTGTAGTTTTATTTGAACTGGGACATGCTCCTGGCTCACGGCCATTTTGCTTCTATATTTTATAGAATGCAAATTTATTTACAAATGGCATGTTGACATTTATTACTTGGTTGCAAAGTATCACTATCATGATTTCCGGTCTGTAAAAGGCTTCGTCCGGTGGCCACTTTAAGTAAATGATTCTCACAAACGAATGAGAAGCACAACTCACTAGCCTAATAAGCATCTAAAAAATCGCACACAGGCTACCTTATATATATATATATTAATGTTTATATAATAAATATCAAAACACACATGATTCCTCATCCGTGTGGAAAATACATTGGTCTGATCTTAACCTAGGCCAGTTATTTGATGGGTATTAAAATGGCATGCCCTTTTTTGCCCATTTCCGTAGTTAAGTTAAGTTTGGAGAAAATATTACAATGTGTGAATTTTGAATAAATTTCTTAACTTATTTTCAAAACAGCCAGACAAACTAACAGTTTAAAATGGCTTTGGTTCACTTACCCCCTGTCGAACCTCCATACATCCTGTTGCTGGAAACACATCCTTATATTTAAGTGAAAATATATTTAGTTCGCAAGTAAGGATTTTTAATCTTTGGTACAATTATTTTTTATACACTCCACGAGAGTATCCATCTATTGTTGTAATCAAACTACAGGTCGCAATTATAGTCCGATCTTAACAAAAATTGGCACAAGTAAGTTTTGTGGATCAAGGACGAACGCTATTTAATTTGAGACAAATCAGTTCAGATTTAGATATAGCCCCCATACAAATGTCGCTCCCGATTTGACATTTTTAGCTCTAGAAACCACATATTATACTCGATTTTCTTTAAATTTGGCACAACATCTTATAATCCAACTATAAACACCTATGCAAAAATTGGGTAAGATCGGTTCAGATTTAGATATAGCCCCCAAACAAATGTAGCTCCCGATTTGACTTTTGCCGCTTTAGAAACCACATATTGTACTCGATTTTCTTTAAATTTGGCTCAACATCTTATAATCCAACTATAAACACCTATGCAAAAATTGGGTAAGATCGGTTCAGATTTAGATATAGCTCCCATACAAATGTCGCTCCCGATTTGACATTTTCCGCTCTAGAAACGACATATTTCACCCGATTTTCTTTAAAATTGACACAACATCTTATAATCCGACTATAAACACCTATGCAAAAATTGGGTAAGATCGGTTCAGATTTAGATATAGCCCCCATACAAATGTCGCTCCCGATTTGACATTTTCCGCTCTAGAAACCACATATTGCACCCGATTTTCTTTAAAATTGACACAACATCTTATAATCCAACTAGAAACACCTATGCAAAAATTGGGTAAGATCGGTTCAGATTTAGATATAGCTCCCATACAAATGTCGCTCCCGATTTGAAATTTTCCGCTCTAGAAACCACATATTGTACCCGATTTTCTTTAAACTTGACACAACATCCATAATCCAACTAGAAACACCTATGCAAAAATTGGGTAAGATCGGTTCAGATTTAGATATAGCCCCCAAACAAATGTAGCTCCCGATTTGACTTTTGCCGCTTTAGAAACCACATATTATACTCGATTTTCTTTAAATTTGGCACGACAGCTTATAATCCAAGTAAAAAACCTATTGTGAAAGTGGCTAAGATCGGTTCAGATTTAGATATAGCGCAAATACAAATGTTGTTTCCAAATGTTTAACCAATTATGGCCAAACTATACATATTATATTTCACCTATTTCGTTCCTGATTTCAATATACCCCCATACAAATGTCCTTTACGATTTAACATTTTTTGTCAAACACACACATTTACATTTACACATTTTCACCGAATTAAATTGTATTCGGATAGAAAGTGGAGTGTATCATAGAGTCGGCCCCGCCCGACTTTAGCCGTTCCTTACTTGTTTATAATTGTGGAAGAAGAATGTTATATACAAGTCATATTGGTCGTATTTCAGCTGCCAGTTACTGTACATATGCATTTATAACTTGGCTGGAGTTAAATTTCCAAACAACAAAAAAAAAACACAAACAAAACTGAAAGTAAGTGATAATATTGATATTATAATGAAAATGTACAAATGTCATACGCGACTATATATCTCCTGATGAATAGGAAAAAGTAAAAGTAAGCAATTCCAATGCACATTAACAAAATAAATATACATGTCACCTTGCAAGTTCATCCGTGCCGTAATCATCCCACTTCCAAAGTATTATCCGTGGATTAGATGGAGTCTGCTGTGTACACAAGTGGCTACAAGTGGAAGAAAAGTTAAAGTTGTGCGGGACGACTATATTTATATATTCTGGGAAAATATTTTTTGAAAGAAAAATGATTTGTGTCCTCCAAAACAAGACTTCAATCTTCGCTATACTTTAAAAACTGTAAAACATGAATGAGGTTATATTATGGTATGGACAGTATTTACATAGCATGGAATTGGACCAATTTCGAAGATTAAAAAAATGGATCGGAATGGATAAAAGCATATTTTAGATTATACCATACGATACCTCTTGCTGATGAAAATTTGTATGTTGAATGGATATTTGTGTATGCATGATAATGACTCTAAGCCAACCTCCAGTAGCACAACAAGTGGTTTCATGAACACATTTTGCTGTCACTTTCTTGGGGACATCCTATTTGAATAAGAAAAATTGAATTTCAAACAACACATTACTTCATTTACATCAGATATCATAGCGTCATTAATGTTCGGTTTTTCTTAAAAAATGATAATTAATAAGGCAAAAACGCGTTTTTGTGAACATTTAGTTTTAGTAGGCGTAGGGAAACACCTTTTACACGTTTTGGCCTAATTTCCACGATTTTTCTGGTACAGGAAATTCGTATTTTATCCCATTCTTCGTGTAATCGTTTTTTTTTCAGTTCGGACGTGGAGGTTATTGAGTGGCGGTCCAATTAATAAATAATTTTTTATTTTGAACCAAAAAATTAATGTTTATTAACGTTTTTGTTATCGCAGCTTGTTATCCCGGCTTAAAGAAAAACAGCCCTATTATTTAAAGAAAATGTCAAAGATAATATCTAGCAATACCAAACGCGTTTACCAAATTTCATCAAAGTCGGAAGACATTCCATTTTTTACATGGAATTCCTCATATCATCTAGCACTCTCTCACAATACATTTTCAAACTTGACTAACTTAAAACAAACAACTAACTCTAAACAAACCTTAAAAATATCTAAATTCTGTTTTAAGTGGCTTTGGTGTGTAGACTAGAGTGCGTGCTTACTAAACCGTTATTGCAAGGTTGAAGTTTTTATACACTCCACGAGAGTATTATGGCTTTGTGCATTTGTTTGTAACACCCAAAAGGAAGCGAGATAGACCCATTGTTAAGTATACCGATCGACTTAGAATCACTTTCTGAGTCGATTTAGCAATGTCCGTCCGTCTGTCTGTCTGTCTGTCTGTCTGTCTGTCTGTCCGTCTGTCTGTCCATCTATTGTTGTAATCAAATTACAGGTCGCAATTATAGTCCGATCTTAACAAAAATTGGCACAAGTAAGTTTTGTGGATCAAGGACGAACGCTATTTAATTTGAGGCAAATCGATTCAGATTTAGATATGGCCCCTTTCAAATGTCGCTCCCGATTTGACATTTTAAGCTCTAGAAACCACATATTGTACCCGATTTTCTTTAAATTTGGCACAACATCTTATAATCCAACTAGAAACACTTATGCAGAAAGTGGGTAAGATCGGTTCAGATTTAGATATAGCCCCCATACAAATGTCGCTCCCTATTTCAGTTTTTCCGCTTTAGAAACGACATATTATACCCGATTTTCTTTAAATTTGGCACAACATCTTATAATCCAACTAGAAACACCTATGCAGAAAGTGTGTAAGATCGGTTCAGATTTTTATATAGCTTCCATACAAATGTCGCTCCCGATTTGGCATGTTCCGCGCTAGAAACCACATTTTCTTTAAATTTGGCACAACATCTTATTATCCAACTAGAAACACCTGTGCAGAAAGTGGGTAAAATCGGTTCAGATTTAGATATAGCCTCCGATTTGACATTTTCCGCTCTAGATACCACATATTCTACCCGATTTTCTTTAAATTTTGCAAAACTTTTTATAATCCAACTAGAAACACCTATGCAGAAAGTGGGTAAGATCGGTTCAGATTTAGATATAGCGCAAATACAAATGTTGCTCCCAAATGTTTAACCGATTTTGGCCAAACTATACATATTATATTTCACCTATTTCGTTCCAGATTTCAATATACCCCCATACAAATGTCCTTTCCGATTTAACATTTTTTGTCAAACACATACATTTACAGGATAAAAAATCCTTCCCGTTTTCACTTTTTCACCAAATTAAATTGTATTCGGATTGAAAGTGGAGTGTATCATAGAGTCGGCCCCGCCCGACTTTAGCCTTTCCTTACTTGTTTTTTTAATATCTTAAAAATTTTTCAAGTTTTTCGTTCCCTATGCAGTGAGGACATACTTTCAAAATTATATTATATTATTGTTTGTTAATGCATGCTTAGATGTACTTTCCTTTAGTGCTATCAACACGAAAAGTAATTATAAGCGTCAACGAATGCAATGCTACTAGGTAATATTTGAAACTGATATTTTTCTGAGTATATTTCAAACTGATATTTAGACAATTTTTTGTTAGGCCGTGAAAATCTAAAGAGAGCTTTTCACAAAGGCGAATTCATCGAAACAAGTCGAAATACATTCGCTCTCTGTGATTTATCCCTGTTCTTTCTTCATTGTAATGCAATTTGTCATTGTCACCATGATTGTCATTAGTTTCAGATGTTGTCTCCAGTCAGTTGTGAATAATGACTGTATGTACTCGAACTTACAGTGAAAATTTTCGTAAATCATAATTTACATACACTTATTACATATACATGTAATATGAGTCATTCCATATTCGAATAGTTTTATATACATAAATTTTAAATATTGGTGTCATATGAATACGTATATGTAAATTTACGAGACGTAAGCACCAACATTTTTATACCCTCCACCTCCAGGATGGGGGTATACAAACTTTGTCATTCCGTTTGTAACACCTTGAAATATCGGGAGACACTATAAAGTATATATATTCTTGATCGTCAAAAAATTCCAAGACGATCTAGCCATGTCCGTCCGTCTGTTAAAAGCACGCTAGAATCTAAACGAAAGGAGCTAGGACGTCCAAATTTTTCATAAATGCGTCTTATGGTCGTAGATCGGTTGGGATTGAATTATACCCTAATATTTTAGGTTATTTAAGCATATTTTTTATACCCACCACCTAAGGATGGGGGTATATTCACTTTGTCATTCCGTTTGTAACACCTTAAAATATTCATCGGATACCCCATAAAGTATATATATTCTGGGTCGTGGTAAAATTCTAAGACGATATAGCCATGTCCGTCTGTCTGTCTGTTAACGCTAACGCTAGCTTCCGAACAAAATGAGCTAGAAGGTTCAAATTTTTTCCTAAATGTGTCTTATGGTTGCAGATCGGTTGTAATTGAAAGTGGGCGAAATCGGCACAGAGGGAAAACTTTTTCCTTCACAAAGACTGAAAATACCCCTTAATATTTAGAGTATTTCAGCATGTTATTTGAACATATTAGCTTGCAATGCGCATTCCCTTTGTAGCATAAAAGGGCACCATAGAGTGTTTTTTATTTGTAGGGGGCGAAAGGGACAAAAAGGGATAGAAATGGTACCTATCAACGACAACAGCTAGAAACACGAAATTTGGTGTGTTAATTCCTCTAATTATGTAGGTACATAATATAAAAGTATTTTTTCTAAATTCGTACTTTTAAGGGGAATAGTACCAACCAAAAGGCTGCACCTAGAATAATAAAATTCGGTTTATATTCCTCTGATTGCGTAGACACATAAAATAAAGGAATTTTTCGATATTCGTACTTTTAGGGTTAAAATGGAAAAAGGGAATAAAAATCGTACCAAACAAATGAATGCAGCTAGAGCCATGAAATTCGCTGTATACATTCCTCTGACTGAATAGGAACGAAAAATCAAAAGGTTTTTCCAAATTCGTGCTTTCAAGGGCTTCAAAGGGAGCAGAGGGATAAAAATGGTACCAACTAAAAGGCCACAGCTTGAATGATGAAATTCGGTGTCTAGATCCCTCTAATTGCATAGACACGTAAAATAGAGGGATTTTTCGAAATTCTGCTGAAGTTGAAATCATGAAATTCGGTGTATACGTTTCTCTGACTGAGTAGAGACATAATATAAAAGTATTTTTCCAAATTCGTACTTTTACGGGGTAAAATAGAAAAAAGGGGATAAAAATGGTACCAACCAAACGACTGCACTTAGAATAATGAAATTCGGTGTATACATTCATCTGATTACATAGACACGTAAAATAAAGGAATTTTTCGAAAATCGTACTTTTTGGAGTTGAAATAAAAAAGGGGATAAAATTAGAACCAAACAAATGACCGCTGTGTCATGGAATTCAGATCATACATTCCCCTGACTGTGTAGACACGTAAAATAAAATGTTTTTTCCAAATTCGTACTTTCAAGTAAATCAGAAGAGATAAAAGTAGTACGAACTAAACGACTACAACTAGAATGATAAAATTCGGTGTGGACATCCCTCTAACTGCATAGATACGTAAAATAAAGAGATTTTAGAAAGTCGTACTCTTAAGGGGGTAAAATAGGAAAAAAGGGATAAAAATGATACCAACCAAATGGCCGCAGCTAGAATCATGGAATCCATTGTATACATTCCTCTGACTGCATAGACACGCAAACTACAAGATTTTTTCAAATTCGTACTTTTACCTTTTACGGCAAAAATCGGTTGAATCACGAAGTTAGGTTATTTTGCACTATGTACGTGAGATAATGGATTTTCAAAATTTGTACTTTTGGAATTGAAATAGAACGGAAATACAACCAACTGAAACACCAACTATCTACCAACGTTTATGGTATTTAAGCTTTTTGAAAATACAAAAATAAGAGTATTTATTTTTTGAATTGACTTGAAGTATTATTCCGATATTGTAAGTATTACACTGTGCAACATTTTTGAAGTCATTTCAAAATAACCATATACGGACACCGCTACATGATAAAAGACCAAAAAAAAAATGACCCGTGTTTTTTTCCCCCAAAGTCATGCACTTTTTTTTATGGGCCCCCAGAGATTTGAGGCCTCGGTGTATTTTTTGGAAAAAAGTGATCATATTCTCAGGCTCATATCTTGCAAACCGTTGAAGACATTGAAGATGAAGTTTTTTTGATTTTATATGTTCACAATTTTTGTTCTTTATGACAAGAGCTAGAACTTTGCCTCAGAGAGTAAATCAAAATTCCGAACGGTTTGCAAGATATGAGCCTGAGAATATGATCACTTTTTTCCAAAAATTACACCGAGGCCTCAAATCTCTGGGGGCCCATAAAAAAAAGTGCATGACTTTGGGGGGAAAAAAACACGGGCCTTTTTTTGGTCTTTTATCATGTAGCGGTGTCCGTATATGGTTATTTTTTTTCGTGTTGCACTGTGTTATTTATTGTAAACGTATTGATAGCCTTGTCTTATAAGCGTGGTTTGAAATAATAAAACTATTATATTTATTTATAAAATTATTTTTTAATATTTGGATTTGTTTTTGTTTGGCTATATTAAAACAATTTATATTTCCCTGTAATATTACTGCACTTCTAGGAAAATCGATAGCCTCCGTGGAATGCAATGAATAAAGTACGGCCCGGCCGAACTTAACGTCGTTTTTATACCCTACACCACTTCGTGGTCTAGGGTATTATAAGTTAGTTTCGCGCCAAATGTTTGTAACACCAAGAAATAATTGAGCTAGACCCACCTTTAAGTATACGGATCGGCTTAGAATCGCAAGCTGAGTCGATTTAACGATGTCTGTCTGTCCGTCCGTCCGTCCGTCCGTCTGCTGTCCATCTAAGCTTGTTCGCACTCTACAGGTCGCAATTGTCGTCCGATTGTCATGAAACTTGGCAGAAGTTATTTTTTCTGGCCAAGGACCATTGGTATTGAATTTGGAGGAAATCGGTTCAGATTTAGATATAGCCCCCATACAAATGTCGGTCCCGATTTGACATTTTCCGCTCTAGAAACTACATATTGTACCCGATTTTCTTTAAATTTGGTACAACATCTTATAATCCAACTAGAAACACCTATGCCGAAATCGGGTAAGATCGCTTCAGATTTAGATATAGCCCCCATACAAATGTCGCTCCCTATTTCACTTTTTCCGCTTTAGAAACCACATATTGTACCCGATTTTCATTAAAATTGGCAGAACATCTTATAATGCAACTAGAAACACGTATGCAAAAATTGGGTAAGATCGGTTCAGATTCAGATATAGCCCCCATACAAATGTCGCTCCCGATTTAACATTTTCCGCTCTAGAAACCACATATTGTACCCGATTTTCTTTAAATTTTGCAGAACATTTTATAATCGAGCTAGAAACACCTATGCAAAAATTGGGTCAGATCGGTTCAGATTTAGATATAGCCCCCATACAAATGTCGCTCCCGATTTGACATTTTCCGCTCTAGAAACGACATATTGTATCCGATTTTCTTTAAATTTGGCAGAACATCTTATAATCCAACTAGAAACACGTATGCAAAAATTGGGTAAGATCGGTTTAGATTTAGATGTAGCCCCCATACAAATGTCGCTCCCGATTTAACATTTTCCGCTCTAGAAACCACATGTTGTACCCGATTTTCTTTAAAATTGGCACAACATTTTATAATTGAACTAGAAACACCTATGCTGAAAGTGGGTGTGATCGGTTCAGATTTAGATATAGCCCCCATACAAATGTCGATCCCGATTTGACATTTTCCGTTCTAGAAAAGACATATTGTACCCGGTTTTTTTTAAATTTTGCAGAACATCTTATAATCCAACTAGAAACACGTATGCAAAAATTGGGTAAGATCGGTTCAGATTTAGATGTAGCCCCCATACAAATGTCGCTCCCGAATTCACTTTTTCCGCTTTAGAAACCACATATTGTACCCGTTTTTCTTTAAAATTGACACAACATCTTATAATCCAACTAAAAAACCAATGGTGAAAGTGGGTAAGATCGGATCAGATTTAGATATAGCCCTCATACAAATGTTGCTCCCGAATGTTTAACCGATTTTGGCCAAACTTTACATATTATATTTCACCAATAAACAGACATGGTGAAAGCGCGTCACATCGTTCCTGGTTTCAATATAACCCCATTAAAAAGTCCTTTCCGATTTAACATTTTTTGTCAAACACATACATTTACAGGATGCAAAAATCCTTCCCGATTTAATTTTTTTTACCGAATTGAATTGCAATGAGAATTGTTTGGGTGATGCCCATATGTCCACACTTTGGTATACTACTGTATAATTTGTATTTGTCTGTCAGACAGTTGGATCAATTACCATATTATTTACCATATTCGTTAAATTTTACGAAAGATGAATTTATAGCATATAAATTATATTCATATAATTTGTATGAACTACATAAAATTGCTCCCATGAAATACCTGGGTTTAGTAATCAAAGCGAGGTACATACGCAGGGAGTGGTGTAGGGTATTATATAGTCGGCCCCGCCCGACTTTAGCCTTTCCTTACTTGTTTTTATTTGTTTTACTTTTGATGAAAATCGATAATTGACGGCTATTTACACCATCTCTGAATAGTGTACAGCTTTATAAAGATCCGGTACGGATTATATGTTGTGCTTATATACCTAATTCCATATAAGTATATGGCAAGTCTTGTCGTAGCATCAATTTCTCAAATAAATGGGGTTTCATGGAGAAATTAATCCATTTTCCGTTCCTGGTCCGACATCTGTCCTCTCACCCAGTAAGTCAGTGAAATTATGAAGAAAAAATGTGTTCGAAAATAATGACTAACAAGTTTAACATTTTTTGACAAAAAGTGGATAAAATATGTTCCAAAATGTGGATTTTTTAAAAATGGTCGCCATATTCACTCATACCCACTAGGGATTCAAAATTGCAAAACATCTAGAAAACCACTCTGCTCTATGCGTGCGAAATGTTGTCATGATATCTTTTTCCGTTCAAATGTTACAGAATTAATTCCCAAAAATCGATTTGGAGCCACTGTGCATTGGTGCAGGTTTAAACATAGCCCGAATAAAATACATACATATTAAAATCGATTGTGACCAAATTTACACTCGGAAAAAAATATGACATGGGTTAAGTAAATATATACTAAAACTAAGAAAATTTAACTTCTTATAGCACTACAGCAATAATTACTCACGTGAAGTAGAAGCTTTTTCTTGCAAATCAGACATGCTTTGAACTTGATTCTAGTCCAACTTTTACTCAAAGCAAGTAAAATCTATTATTTAAATTGAAATATTATTTAAATAATATGAGGAACATTTTTAAGAAATTTAAATTTGTTTATAATCAATCTGAAGAAAATTTTCCGAAATTTATCCTCAATCCATGTAAATTTTTATTCAAACTAAGTACATTTGTAGTTAAACCAAGAAATTTCATCAAGTAAAATCAATTAAATTTAGTTATAAAGAGTGATTTTTTTGAGGTTAGGATTTTCATGCATTAGTATTTGACAGATCACGTGGGATTTCAGACATGGTGTCAAAGAGAAAGATGCTCAGTATGCTTTGACATTTCATCATGAATAGACTTACTAACGAGCAACGCTTGCAAATCATTGAATTTTATTACCAAAATCAGTGTTCGGTTCGAAATTTTTTATCGACAAATTTTGTTCAGCGATGAGGCTCATTTCTGGTTGAATGGCTACGTAAATAAACAAAATTGCCGCATTTGGAGTGAAGAGCAACCAGAAGCCGTTCAAGAACTGCCCATGCATCCCGAAAAATGCACTGTTTGGTGTGGTTTGTACGCTGGTGGAATCATTGGACCGTATTTTTTCAAAGATGCTGTTGGACGCAACGTTACGGTGAATGGCGATCGCTATCGTTCGATGCTAACAAACTTTTTGTTGCCAAATAAAATGGAAGAACTGAACTTGGTTGACATGTGGTTTCAACAAGATGGCGCTACATGCCACACAGCTCGCGATTCTATGGCCATTTTGAGGGAAAACTTCGGAGAACAATTCATCTCAAGAAATGGACCGGTAAGTTGGCCACCAAGATCATGCGATTTGACGCCTTTAGACTATTTTTTGTGGGGCTACGTCAAGTCTAAAGTCTACAGAAATAAGCCAGCAACTATTCCAGCTTTGGAAGACAACATTTCCGAAATTCGGGCTATTCCGGCCGAAATGCTCGAAAAAGTTGCCCAAAATTGGACTTTCCGAATGGACCACCTAAGACGCAGCCGCGGTCAACATTTAAATGAAATTATCTTCAAAAAGTAAATGTCATGGACCAATCTAACGTTTCAAATAAAGAACCGATGAGATTTTGCAAATTTTATGCGTTTTTTTAAAAAAAAAAGTTATCAAGCTCTTAAAAAATCACCCTTTACTTAATCTGAGGAAATTTTTTCCCCAATCCAAGTATTTTTTTACTCAAACTAAGTAAATTTGTAGTCAAACCAAGTCAATTTATACTCGATCTGATGAAAACTTTCCTTAAATCAAATAGTTTTTACTCAAACCGAGTAAATTTGTACTCAGTCTGACTAAAATTTTCAATTGTTAAAATGAAAAAGTTTACTCAGAATATGTCCAATTTAACTAAATCTGAAGAAATTCAAATAAAATAAATTCAAATAAAATATTTTGCTTCAGAGTATACAAAACTCATATCAAAACAAGTAAGGAAAGGCTAAAGTCGGTTGAGGCCGACTATATGATACTCTACACCACTCCCTGTGTATATAAATCGTTTTGATTACTAAACCCAGGTTATTTAAAGGAGATTTATGTAGTTCATATAAATTATACAATATACTATAAATTAATTAATAATAAAATTTAACGAATATTGTCGAATTGATGACAAACTTTTGAATTGAGTTACCCATACATGTGATGGACCCATACACAAACAAAATCGGTGTGATCCCATCTCAGTGTAGTTGCTCCGAGTGAAAAATATAACAAAATGTTCATCTTGATTGGCTGTAAAAAGTTGAATCCAGAGTGTTATCAACAAATCGAAGGTACATATGAGCGGTGACAATATATTTGCGTAATGGCAAATATATTGTCTTATCTTGTCTGGACTTATATAGTCCATGGTAATATGAAGGTCCTGCTGAAAATATGTGGGACAGTTGTATTTGAAAACATGATATGGGTTCATGTTCTAATTTTCCGACAGGTATTCCGCGAGTGAATATAACATCATCTGGAAAAAATGATCAATATCCGATGACAAATGCAGATTTTACATCGGCAATAGGATAAATCGGACGGACATTTGTAGGGGATCAATCACAACACTTGGGGCCTGAGCCAAAAACATGAGCCTATATAGTTCCCATTCACGGTAGGTATTCAACATACGATGTAAGATGTAGATTCTAGAGCGGTAATAGAGTAAACGGAGGCCCCATTTCCATATTCCAAAATATGGACCCATATATTTGACTTTCATAGTAGCTGTTTCTAGTTGAAATATAACATGATTTGCAAAATTTGACAAAATTGGGTCCTGATAGATATCACTTTCACAGTAGGAACTCTTAGTTGATATATAACATGATCTACAAAAATTGGGGGCTATACCGAAGAAGCTTTAGATGGACAGCAGACGGGCGGACAGACAGACATCGTTAAATCGATTCAGCTGGGTATAATGACAGCATGGAATAGTTCTCAAGCCTTTCAAGTTACTTCTACCATAAAGAGTTGAGCTTTTTTGATTGATAGAGTTGATTGTTTAGCATAATATTTCAAGTATTTTAGAAGAAAGTTTTAGCAAACGAACGAGAATTGCATCTTAGGCTACTATACATGTATTATTTATTTAGATTTATCTAATCTGGAGTAAAAATGTTTACCTAAATTGGAGTATGAATTTTATGATTTCTGATTACTATATTTTATACTAGCTGAAGCCCGCCCGCTTCGCCAGGCAAAAAAAAAACAAATGATACAATTAAAATAAGGTTTCGTATTGATCTTATCATATTGATATTATCGTGGTCAGTAATACGTTCCAATTTTCAGCCTTCTAGCTAAAAACACTTTTGCCACGCTCCCACCACCCACGAAACGAAAATTTAAAATCCGGCATCATATTCATCTTTCTCGTGGTCAGTAATATATACGTTCCAATTTTCAGCCTTCTAGCTCTCAAAAACACTATTGCCACGCCCCCTTCGCCCAGAGAGCAAGTTTTTAAAAATTCTATAGCCTTCCAGACCTACATCTATCTGTACTAAAAATTTCAACAACATCGGTTCAGCCGTTTACACGTGATTGCGGAACAAACAGACAGACAGACTTACACTAAGGTTTTATAATATTAATAGGGATTTAAAATAGATTCTTTGGTGGCATGCTAGATTAGTGAGTAGAAAAACACATATATGGGACCTATAAATTTATATAATTTGAAGCAAATCGGCGTAGACTTATATATAGCCCCCACACAAATTTCGCTCACTATTTGACTTTTTTTCGCTCTATAGACATATTTTAACCGACGCACTGTGGGGCCTCTGCCAGGAATCAGTGGCAAAAGTCAAAAATTTGATAAAAACTTTTAGTAAAAATTATAATACCAATTGATAGTGAACTTATTATCGATCAAAAATCCGAAAGCCGATTCAAAATCGGACAAAAATTGTTTATTTAGCCGCTCAAAGTTGATTCATTTCTTCAGAACTCAAGAGAAAACAAAAAGTGAAAAAAATTGTAAGATTCATAATTGAGTTACAGACAAACCATCTACCCAATTTTTACGTTTTCGGCAAAGGTACGTTAGATGAAATGAAATAAAACCAAAAATTGGTAGTTTCCAAGGCTTAGTTACCCAAAAATCGCAGTAGTATTTTCAAATTTCAAAAACTCTGCCGTATTCAATCAAAGTTGGCTGCCGATACTTGCCTATTCGCATGTTATTGCAATAAAAGTGTGGCACCTCCAACACAAATTTATTTTTTCTTCGCATTTTATAAAGCAACATATACTGTGACTGTCAGAGTCTTGAAATCTTGTGAGAGTTCAATGGATATTGATTTGGACAGTTGTGCAAAAAATGGGCGGAATTGGAAAAGGGGTCGAGGTAAGTAAATCTATATTCAACGTCTGATTTTGAAGCTCCCAGTAAGTCATTTTAAAGCCTGTGATGTCTTCTTTTCAATAAAATTTTAAAGGCCCCAAAAAAGTCAAAAAGCCCCACTGTGCGACGCACAGTGTCACGGTTTCATACAACGAGTGGCCAAAACTAGAAGGAATAATCATAAAATTTGAAATTTGGTACATGCTTATATATCAACTAAATATGATTATGGATGCAATTTCGAAAAAATTGGAGACACAATATATGAGTCATTCCATGCCAAACCGGCCAAAAAAAATCACATCGCTCCGATTTTCCCGAAAAATTCAGAATATATTCTTCTTTAAAAAAGATTTTATACGTGTCTTAGGAAAAAAATCTTAAAATTATCTTTGCATAGTTATAGACATTGCAATTTCCACAAAAAAAAAATCCTTGTATTTCGCAATCCGTTTAACCGATTTTAAAGTTTTATAACTTGTTTTACAAAAAATTAATTATATTCAATTGTGGTATTTATGTTTTAAAATCATCTGAATTTTTTAAGGAGCAGATTTATTGGGTTGTATTTAAAAATATATATATAAATATATCAACATAACATTATGAACCAAATATAAGAGAAATAATAGAAACAACACATATAGCTTCCCATCTGGTTAATTTTTAGGAAAATTTGGTTTGAGAATTTATATAAAAGAGAGTTTACAGAAAAAAATGAAAAAATAATGTTTTAAATATTTGCGGTAAGAGTTATTTTAGTCTGTATATTCAGATTTGCTTCGGATTGAAATAATGGTTGTTGAATATACAGACTAAAATAACTTATTAAATCTGAATGGTGAATTAATATCATATTTGTTGTGTAGCCACTATTTTCTATTAATTTTTAAGGTCCGTTTCCAGTAATGTCGATGAATTGTCGATATTGGCAAACAAATCTTCTAGTCGTATTCATAGCATTACTCCAACCATATTCAGTCTTCACCATGTCGACATAAAACCCCATTTCGTTTTATATTGGTGTTTCCTTACAGGAATACTCCTTTTACATGTCATTTTTACTGGTTGCATCACATTGTTGTAAGCCTGGGGTAGCTCCAATCATATATACCGTGGTTTTTATACACATATTCATATTCATATTCTAATCGGTTCATAAAAATGTCTCTTTCGATTTGACTTTTTCCGCTATAGAGGCCACATATCTTGACCAAATTTACCACAACACCTTATATTTCAAACGGAGACTTCTGTGGTTAAAGTGGGCCCGATCGCTTCAGATTTCTATAGAGGCCACATAAAAATGTCGCTCCCGATTTGACCGTTTCCGATCTAGAAACCATATATTTTAGCCGATGTTCTTCACATTTGCCAAAACAATTTTATTCATATTTCAACATCGTTCCAGTTCTTATTGTAATCCTCATACAAATATCCTTCTCGATTTAACTTCTTTCTCTCAGAAACATACATTTACAGTTTTTTATCTAATACATTTCAGCTGGAAACATACATTGTATAAAAGCTCTCTTGGGTTAATAATATAGTACCCATAAAAAATCGTTCCCGATTTACCTTTTTCGAGATTTCTATTGTAACTGAGTAGAAAGTGGAGGGTATCATATAGACTGACTTTAGCCCTTCCTTACTTGTTCAATTGCGGTTTTTATTTTTCATAAAAAAAACTTTTAGAAATGCTATACATCAGACAACTTTACAATGATTACAATTCCCCCACTAAAATTCGTTGATTTGCCTTGGAATGCCTCACACGTGTGCACGTATTGTGTACATAACTGACACCAGCAATGCCGACATTCACTCTGGTACTCATGTCTGAACACAATTCATTTCACATTGGATCATAGACTGGCGGTGCCACACAAACCTAAATATTGGACACGAGCCGACCACATTGTCAGTTGGCCAAAAACAACAGACAAACGAAATAGTCGACTTAAACAAAAACAAAACCAAAAATCTATATATCCGATATACATACTTACGTACATATATACAAGTACATACGTACATATAAGTATCTAGTACAGTGTACATAAGGTCGTATTACATTTGGTATAGGAGTCGACATGAGGACTACTAATCGGAGAGATGGGATAAATCCTGGTTAATGAGTTATTAAGACAAATTTCAGGATCGGGACTAATAGAAAAGTAGTATGTGATACATCGATGTAAATACGTCCAGTAAATGTTGTTGCTGATTCGTTAAAAGCATCCTGCACCTTAGGATGAGGTATAATCATTTTGTCATTCCGTTTGTAACACCTGGTAAAATTCTAAGACGATTTAGCCATGTCCGTCCGTCCGTCTGTCTGTTGAAAGCACGCTAGCTTCCGAACGAAATGACCTAAATGTCCAATGTCAAATTTTCCGTAAATATGCCTAATGGTTGTAGATCGGTTGGGATTGAAAGTGGGTGAAATCGGCACAGAGTGAAATTTGTTTCTTTAACAAGGACTGAAAATACCCCCAATATTAAGATTATTAAGAATAAACGTTTTTTTAATTTCTGCTTTATATGCAATTGAAAATTGTTTCTGACATTCCTCTTGTAGCTTTAAAGCACCAAAAAGAAAGTAATTTCTTAGGACCAAATGGAACGAAAAGGGATAAACATGGTTCCAATGATACGATAACTGCTAGAAACATGAAATTTGGTTTATACATCCATCTACTTGCATAGACACGTAAAATACATGGATTTTTAAAAATCGTACTTTTAAGAGATACAATTGGAAAAGAGGGATACAAATGGTACCATCCAAACACTGAAAGTGAAATCATGAAATTCGATGCGTACTTTCAACTGACTGTAAAGATGCAAAATAAAAAGTAATTTGCGAAATAAGTACTTTTAAAAAGAAAATGGGGCGAATGGGGATAAAAATGGTACCAATCAAACGGCTGAAGAGATAATTGTGAAATTCGGTGTGTACACTTCTCAGAATGCGGTGATTGGAATGATAAAGAAGGTATCTAAATGGAATTATATTTTGCTACATTCAAACATGCCTACGTAGACGCTGAAAATAAGAGGTACGATTATTTCTAAATTCGTACTTATAGGGCCAGATTGGAAAACGGAGTAAAACTGGTACCAATAAAACGGCTGTAGCTAAAATCATGATAAAAATATTCCACTCTCAAACATATTGGATCTTCAAAATATGTAATAATTTTCCTATCAAAATGGTACAGACATTTAGGCTCCATAAATTGCAAATGGGGAAAATCGGGCATGAGGGAAATTGT
This sequence comes from Polietes domitor, assembly GCA_947397865.1. Lineage (NCBI taxonomy): Eukaryota > Metazoa > Arthropoda > Insecta > Diptera > Muscidae > Polietes > Polietes domitor. Next base: position 89,062,814 of record OX377619.1, on the reverse strand, counting down.
TTCTACCTGATAATATATAGGGCACATTTTTGAAGATTTCTGACTAATAATTATATTAATACTAGCTGGTCCCTCGACCGCTTCAAGGTAATTCCCTGAGATGCTAAAGAAGTGGATATGTTCCATGGAGAATATTGAAGAGCAGAACGTTAGTTAACGGAGAATAAAGAAAGAAATGTCAAAAATCAAATTGATTTTATTTGAGTGTTATTCTCCTCCTTTCCATTACCAAAACAAGAAACTTTCTAGTAAGATAACATACTTAATGTAATACCTGGAATTCGAATGTACTACATTCAAAACATATCGAGGGCTTTTATTCATAAGTGGCTATGAACCATTTTCTCGAAAATGAGTTTCTGATGCCAAACTATTCTCAGATTTGGATGTCATCATCTGTCATATAAATTTGGAGAAGAATTTTTTTCTAAAGCCAATTTTTTCAAATTTTTCTGATTTGGCTATCAACTTACACGTTAGTTGCGACTGCATAAGTGGCTATGAACCTACAAATAATATAAATAAAATAGTTCAAAAATGGAGCTGCATAACATCGAAGGCTATAATTCTCAACAACGATTTTGTTTAAAACATTTTTCTAGATCATATCGCATTATCAAATTCTATCATTAGGCGGTTAATAGCATTTTGGTTCCCAAGTTATCAGGCTAAAATAGGATAAATAGTGACTGTAAAGTCAAAAATTGTGAAAAGTATCTTTAGAAAAAACCGCGTAACTTTTTATCATATTGAGAACACCAAAATATTTTTATGGCATATGATTGCTCACTTCACTTCGGCTTTTGACGAATGAATATTTCTCTTTATGTAACCTTTCTTTACTATTGTGCTAAGAAAATCCAAAGAAGACGTGTGATTTTACAAACTCAAATCAAAATGCCCTATCTTTCAAATCCCGCACATTTGTATATTGTCTAAGCAGGTTCAAACTAAACTAACTCACACAACAATATAGGAATCTCGGTGTCGAATATACTCAAAAACAGGTTTTAATTTCATATGGGAAGGGTCACGGTCACTTTCCGCCCATCTCGGTGTCGAATAAACTCTAAAACCGATCTTAATTTAACATGGGAAGTGTCACGGCCACTTTCAGCCCATCTTTGCACAACTATTTACACTGGATCTACTCACACAAAATTTCAGCACTCTAGGTGTCATAAAACAGACAATATTCAATAATAGGTTTTAACTTCGTATGTGAAGTGTCACGCTCACTTTTCCATTACCCCCCATTTTTGACACAACTACGCAGGTTTATGCTAGATGCACTCCCACAAAAGTTCAGTATTGTATCTGTCATAGAAAAGACAATATTCAATTATAGGTTTTAACTTCAAAAATGATAGTACAATTATAAGTGTGCCTTCGACGAAAATTTTAAATTTATTACAAAATTTGTTTATGAAAAAAAATTTCATTTTTTTGTTGATTTTCTGTATACAGGTCTCGGATAAAAACTTCTATTGTTTGTTGCACAGTTTAATCTGGATCATACAGAAAAATTACCAAAAAATTTATATTTATTCTATGCTTCAGAAAATGTCAAGTGATTTTAAAGTGAGCTTGACCAGATAATGGGAATAACTGATTAAAAAGATTTGTTGTTTTTTGGTGTCTACTTTCAGAATTATATAGTCATTTCCAAGACTAAAAAATTAAATCATTTTGAATTACGCCAGCCTCCAACTACCTATGCTCTTTAAAATGCAAATAGTCAAAAAATCTATTCGGCCTAATGTCCATCCAAAGATACTGTCCTATATAAACACACACATTACATGCAAGTACATACATATTTATCCAAATATATACATATGTATGTATGTTTATTGAATAGTACATACAACTGAACATTCACTGGAAATTCGTGGTCAATTTGAATTTCGAAATGAACATTAAATGTCTATTTCTGGTTGGCATATTCATTTCGTTTTCATTTTTAATTTGTCTGCCATTTCTTTACTTCCTATTTCCTGTTTTTTCTCTCTCTCTCTGTTACCCTCCATACGAGAGAGAATAGTATATCCTTTCTGGTAGGCCATTTGTAACACCATCGCTAAATGCAAGTAAACCCTGCGAACAAATGGTAAATCCATGCGTGTGTTGTAATGGGAATTATATGGGAAAAATGGCATGTCCTTGAAAATAGATATAAAATAAAGAAATCTGATTTTCTTTTTAAGGGATATGCAGACATATATTAGACTTCAAGTATACATTATAAAAATAATAAAATCATACAAAATTGATTTATAAAATCACTGAATAAAAATTTGTTTAGATTAACGTTCAGAGGAGAAGGCAGACTGCTTTCTTTTTTAGTTTCCTTTTAAATACCTACAGCCAATCAGAAATTATGCACTGTTGATATTTAGTTCTTTTGCCCACAATCTATTGGCGTCTCTTTTTCTATGTGTTTTTTGACTTTTCCATATAATGCCCTCACATCCCGTCATTAACTCTTTACCTACATTTCCCATTTCCAGTCCCCTTTTTCTAATGAAACATCACCAATTATTTAAACTATATACATAAGTGGGCGTGGTATTTTGTAATAGTAAACAAATATTGCAATTAATATATTTCTAAACTTCCAAGTAATACTGTGGAATTTGAATTTCAAGGTATTGCGATAAGCTTTCTAATTATATCCTTATTGATCCGAATTGATGAAAATCCTAGAAGATATCGAAGAATATATCTCTGAAATTTCGGGGCCGAATCTAGTATCCTTTTCACTAGCTTTTTCCCTGCTTAAAAGTATTGAATTTTTTGCTGCACACACCCTGTAATTTTCAGAGATATCGGTACAAATGAGAAAGTTCTTGTCAAATGAACGAAAAAACTTCGAGGGCCTGCCGAATTTGATTTGTAAGTTATTGCTACTGGAATCCACCGTTAATAAGTACTCGTAAGCTACACCTCGATGGCGAGTATTTACGATTCGGTGCAAACGTTTCCATTTATTTTCTCATTTCATGTTGGTTTATTTGTTTTAAAACCTCAATTTGAATTGAGCTATCCCTTTGACTCTCTTTCTCTCTCGCCCATACATTTGTCGCCATTTCACTACGAGTTGGCCTACGTGTTTGGGGGGTGTTGCTGGGTCGCGTGGGTCAATTGTTTGGCACATGTCATTGATTACCCCTTTAGTTGGAAATAAGTTGGACGGAGGGTTGAAACGAGTGCATATTGAAATCCTTTTGTGAGGTACGGTTCATTACGTCTGATACAAAATCTCCTTACACAGCACTACACATGTGTAGAATTTAAACTCACAGAGAAACTTAACTCCGTTAAGCTGAAGTCCGGATCACATTTTAGGAAGACAACATTTAATCTTCAAGGGGATTTTTCTTCACTAAATTTTGGTCTAGGATATACACACACATTTCTATGGAATTGTGACAAAGAGGGAAAATTTTCCTAGAATTTTGATTCGGGCTGAATACCAATACCCGGAAAAAAGTAAACACTAAAATAAGTTTAATTTAACTAAAGTTTAAGGAAAACTGAATGTCGATGTCTATAGTGTATGCAGTATGTAGTGTATGCAAATATGCATTACGATAAGCATTGGTAAAATTTAAACCCAATATTGGTGACGTATGAGTTATCTTAAGATATGTAGATAATATTATTCATACGGCCGGTTGCACTATACAACGTAAAATTTGCCGAATGGCTATGTATAACATTTTCTGCTGTATTTTGGCTTTCTACAACCCTTAGGGATATTATACAGAATATTATAAAGAAGTTGGTATAAGGACCAAGAGTAGTGGGTTTGATTTGATTCGGGTTAAAACTGGGTTTGTTCTCTTTACGAGCTGGACCAAAATACCTCACATAACTGGCTCAGAGTTATTTGTTTCGGACAGTGGGCATGATCTGGGTATAATCCTTGATAGAAATAAGTAAGCAAGCTTCAGTCGGCTAAACCGACTTATATATACCCTCACACTCAGAGCACATATATACGGAAGTTATAAGGAATTAAATTTTACATATGGCAGGATAATTAGAGTGGAAGTTACTAGGAGGTTCGTGTCACATTATCCCAGCTTCCACATTTATAAAACAATTGTAAAAACATGATGAAATATCAAGTCATAGTGGATTCCATGCTTAATTCTACAAGTTATGAAGGATTTAATATTACCTAGGATATAGACAATTGTGTGAGAGGTACATGAAGGGGCGTTGATAAAGCGTAAATATTTTTTAGGATTCAAGTGATTATAAAAATATTAACAAATACGAAATTGCAATCGATTTGGACTGCCCGTATGGATGTTATGTTGGTTCTATTGTATCCAAAGTTTATGTCACTTAGCGTGGGATGTACCAGAAGGGCATTATAGTCCATATTCCACGCGTATATAACTTTTGTAAAAGCATTGTCAAATATAAAATTTCACAGTATTCGATCATCCGTATAGAAGTGATAACAGCTTTAATTGTACGTAGTTTAGGGTGATTTGTGTGGTAGGTACTGGAAGGGGCGTGGTGAAACCCGCCATATTTAGTACACTTAAATTGATTATAAAAGCATTATCCAATATCAAAATTTAGCTGATTCCGAATATCTGTGTGGAAGTTACATTAGTTTTAATTTAACATAGGAATATGAGTCAGTTGTGTGGGATGTACCTGTAGGGACGTGGCAATTCCACCCATCTTAACTAAGTTTGGGAAAATTATTACCATGTGCAAAGTTTGAATTTATCCCTTAAATCATTTCGAGAGGTATCGTGTACACCAGCCAGACAGACGGACGGACATGGTAAAAACAGCTTAAAAGTCGCTTAAGTCACTCCCTCAATGCGTTACACATTTTTCTGACTCAAATGATATATACCCTCCTACTCTGTAGACTAAGGGTATAAACATACTGAACCGAGTGAAATAGCTACCATCGTTATATATACCTGCCGAATTGTTTGCTTGGCTTGGTGGCCGGCCACTGATAAGTCGTACTACTTGGACCTTGTGAAACCATCATTAGCATTAGCGGAACAACAACATACAGCAGATAGAGCGACAATTAGACTTAATTGCTTTTCTCTTTGCATCAATAGGGAAATAGGTCATATGAGGAATTCTCCTCAATGGTCATCGCTATCACATGGGGTGGACTATACAATGCTGACGACTCTGTTTAACAAGAACTATATCATACAAGTCCCTGCTTGGGATGACTGGCTGGAATTCTTGACAGAAGTCTTTATCTAAAATTTTACACAAACAGTTCCAAACATACCAGATTTGCTTCTATAGGTACACCCTAGGGATCTATAAATCGACTTCCGACTAATCGACTTTTGGAAGGAATTGTTAGAATTTGTGTGTAACACCCAAAAGAAAGCGAAAGCGATAGATAGACCCATTGTTTATTATAACGATGAATCAAAGTACAGGTCGCAATTATTGTCCGATCTCTACGTAACTTGTCACAAATTATTATATAAAAGGACTAGCAGTACCCGCTGCTTCGCACGCGAAAAAGCCAGTTATTTGTTAATTTTATTTGTCTATTATTATTTATTTAATTTTCTTTTGGTGGATATAGATAAATCTAAAATAGGAATTTGGAAAACTCCTATTAGCTAGCACTCACACACAGTCAAAGGAATGTGCTTGTCGATATGCACTATTTTAGCTGAACTACTTCGTATGTATAATTGTATACCAAGTTTTGAACAAAATATTACAACCATTTATATCCTCGATCTCATGTTTCTAGATTCAGCCAGCCAGTATATAACTTTTAGCACTTCTTTCCCAAAAAGTACACATTTTGAAAAATCACTATAGGTAAAATGTGTTTTTGCTTCCCCTAAAAATATGTACTTTATTTGGTAACACATTTATTCCTTGTTGTCCCGTATCCCCCTCTTAAGTACAAATTTTGAAATATCCATTTATGTTCCGCGCTTACGTAATTAAATGATTGTACAGCATTTTTATCCCTTTTCGTCCCGCGCACCCCTTAAAAGTACAAATTTCGAAAAATCAATCTACTGCGCTTCTATATGGTCAGAGAAATTTACACACAAAATTTCACGATTCTAGCTGTAATACTAAAGTTGGTACCATTTTTATCCCCTTTTGTCCCGCTCGCAACTTAAAAGTACAAATTTCGAGAAATCCATTTATGTTGCAAGTCTACGTTGTCAGAGAAATTTAAACACAAAATTTCACGACTATAGCTGAAATATTTTATTTAGTACTATTTTTATCCCGCTCATTGTTTATAAGTACAAAATTAGAAAAATTAGTTGGTACCATTTTTATCCCTTTTTGTACCTCTCGCCCCCTAAAAATAAAAATTTCGAAAAAATCTATTTTTATTTCGTTTCTATATGGTGAGAGGAATGTACATACCACATTTCACGATTCTATCTGCAATACTTTAGTTGGTCCCATTTTTATCCCTTTTTGTGTCGCTCGCCCCTTAAAAGTAAAAATTTCGAAAAATCCAATTTTACATCATTTCTATATGGTCAGAGGAATTTACATACCAAATTTCACGATTCTAGTTGTAATACATTAGTTGGTACCATTTTTATCCCTTTTTGTCCCGCTCGCCCCTTAAAAGTACAAATTTCGAAAAATCCAATTTACTTCGTTTCTATATGGACAGAGGAATTTACATACCAAATTTCACGATTCTAGTTGTAATACATTAGTTGGTACCATTTTTATCCCTTTTTCTCCCGCTCGTCCCTTAAAAGTACAAATTTCGAAAAATCCAGTTTTACTTCGTTTCTATATCGTCAGAGCAATTTACATACCAAAGATCACGATTCTAGCTGTAGTACTTTAGTTGGTACCATTTTTATCCCTTTTTGTCCCGCTCTCCCCTTAAAAGTACAAATTTCGAAAAATCCAATTTTACTTCGTTTCTGTATCGTCAGAGGAATTTACATACCAAATTTCACGATTCTAGCTCTAATACTTTAGTTTGTACCATTTTTATCCCTTTTTGTCCCGCTCGCCCCTTAAGAGTACAAATTTCGAAAAATCCAATTTACTTCGTTTCTATATGGTCAGAGGAATTTACATACCAAATTTCACGATTCTAGTTGTAATACTTTAGTTGGTACCATTTTTATTCCTTTTTGTCCCGCTCGTCCCTTAAAAGTACAAATTTCGAAAAATCCAATTTTACTTCGTTTCTATATGGTCAGAGGAATTTATATACCAAGTTTCACGTTTCTATCTGTAATACTTTAGTTGGTACCATTTTTATCCCTTTTTGTCCCTCTCTTCCCTTAAAAGTACAAATTTCGAAAAATCAAATTTTACTTCGTTTCTATATGGTCAGAGGAATTTTCATACCAAATTTCACGTTTCTAGCTGTAATACTTTAGTTGGTACCATTTTTATCCCTTTTTGTACCGCTCGGCCCTTAAAAGTACAAATTTCGAAAAATCCAATTTTACTTCGTTTCTATATGGTCAGAGGAATTTTCATACCAAATTTCACGTTTCTAGCTGTAATACTTTAGTTGGTACCATTTTTATCCCTTTTTGTCCCGCCCGTCCGTTAAAAGTACAAATTTCGAAAAATCCCTATTTGTAGCTCGTCTGCATGGTCATTGCAAGGAACTCACCGAATTTCATGTTTATAGCTACTGCCGTTTAGTCAGGACCAAGGTTCGATGTTTATCCCTTTTTGGGCCATTTTATCCCCTAAAAGTACGAATTTCGTAAAACCCTTTCTTAGTCGACGTCTACGTCATATCTGGGAACTACCCTGAAAATTTCATTACCCTGGCTTCAGCCGTTTGGTCTGGGGGCTGGTCAATGATAAGTCAGTCAGTCAGTCAGTCAGTCAGTCAGTCAGTCAGTCAGTAACGCAACTCTTTTATATATATAGATTTTATTTTTTTCGCTCTAGAAAACACAAACTTTATCCGATTTGACACAATATAAGTGTCTCTCGATTTTTATACCCTCCACCTCCAGGATGGGGGTATATTCACTTTGTCATTCCGTTTGTAACACCTTGAAATATTCATCGGAGACCCAATAAAGTATATATATTCTGGGTCGTGGTAAAATTCGAGGATGATATAGCCATGTCCGTCTGTTGAAAGCACGATAGCGGCCGAACGAAATAAGCTTGGAGGTTCAAATTTTTCCTAAATGTGTCTTATGGTTGCAGATCGGTTGGGATTGAAAGTGGGCGAAATCGGCCCAGAGGGAAAAATTTTTCCCTCACAAGGACTGAAAATACCCCTAATATTTAGAATATTTCAGCATGTTTTTTGAACATATTAGCTTGTATTTACTTGATATTTGCTATTCGCATTCCCTTTATAGCATAAATGGGCACCATAGAGTGATTTTTATTTGTAGGGGGCGAAATGGGACGAAAAGGGATAAAAATAGTACCTATCAAACGACAACAGATAGAAACACGAAATTTGTACTTTTAAGGGGTTAAATGGGGATAGAGGGATAAAAATAGTACCAACCAAACGGCTGCACCTAGAATAATGAAATTCGGTGTATATATTCCTCTGATTGCATACACTCATAAAATAAAGGAAATTTTAGAAATTCGTACTTTTCGGGTGTAAAATGGAATACGGGGATAAAAATTGTACCAAACAAATGGATGCAGCTAGAACCAAGAAAATTCGCGGTATACATTCCTCTGACTGAGTGACACGAAAAAAAACATTTTCCAAATTCACACTTTCAAGGGATTCGATGGGAGCAGAGGGATAAAAATGGTACCAACTAAAAGGCTACAGCTAGAATGATGCAATTTTCGAAAGTCGTACTTTTAAGGAGTAAAATGCGAAAAAGGGGATAAAAATGGTAGCAACAAAATGGCCGCAGATAGTATCATGGAATTGGGTATATACATTCCTCTGAGTGTATAGCCAAGTAAAATGTTGTTGCTTTGTTGCTTTTACGACAATAAATGGTAGAATCATGAAGTTGTCTTATACTGCGTACGTGAGAGATAAGGTATTTTCAAAATGTATACTTTTGAATTTAAAATAGATGGAAATACAACCAACCAAAGGACTGCAGCTGAAAATACACTCTCTATCCCCCAATATTTAGGGTATTTATGATTGCTACCTTATATTTACTTTATGAATTGAAGTATTATATTCGGTGTGTATTCGGTGGTCTGACTATGACGACTCGAAACAAAAATTTTTTTTCCAATTTGTACATTTTGGGCGGAGAATGAGGCGAATGGGGATATCTTTAAAATTTGTACTTTTCTTATCAAAATAATGCAGTCACTTTGTCTGTATCTGAAAATGCTTCTCCCTAATGGCGACTGACAAACGCCTAATATTTGCGGCATGTTCACTTTCACAATTACAGCATTATATTTATTTATAGTAGTAGATTTTAAACAGTGCGCATAAGTATACATTATAGTTTGAAATAGTAATCACATATGGTAATGTGCATAAACATATCACAATTTTCGTAATATTGTTCTGTACTTCTATGTCGACATCCTTTAATCTGTGTAATACTGTGGAATGCACTCCGTGGTGGAGTGTATATAAGATTCGGCCCGGCCGAACTTAACGCCTTCTTACTTGTTTTATTTGATTTGCAAAAGTCGACTTTTTGCTTTAACTATATATCCCTGTCGACGTGCAAGCTGCAGCTCGGGTGGAAAGCACAGCACATGCAGAATCCCGAAGATGATCTGACCAAAGTATGATATGCAGAGACCGGGCTACTTTCTTCCACTACAAAGATTTCACTGTCTACGTTGAATTCACTGCAAATTGGTGCACATGCCCAGAGTGTAGGCATCGAGTCAAATGACTTTTATGGCAGCTTTGGGGACGAAGTGGTGATTGAGAATGTTGAACATATTCTCTGTCTCTATCCAGCTATGGTTAATAGACATTTAGTGACACTGGGCTCTACTTTATTTGAAAGTAATTTTTTGCATGTACTTGGTACAACATCTATACAAAAAATCAAAATTGTTGATAGATAAATTATTCTTTATTATTATTTTTCGATTTTTTAAATATTGTTCCACAAATGTCGACATAACTCGAGAACGATTTACCCTACTTTATTAATAACAAGTAAAAAGGCGTTTAATTCGGCCGAGCCGAATCTTAAATACCCTCCACCATGAATTGAATTGCTCAGTACTATCGGCAGAATACAGGCTGTCGACTTCACTTTTAAGTGCAATAACATGTTAGGAAATTTATTTTGCTGATATCGATATTTGTTAAATGAATCGCGATTTCTCATTATAACAATTTAATTAATTAATAAAATTATTTAATTAACTTAAAGACCACGCCTACTTATAGAGCGTGTCTACAAATATGCTTTTCATTGCTTTATAGCCCTTGACTATATATATATCAAAGTAATTCTTCAGAAAGGCAAAGTGCAAATTTCGTAATTCCATTATCTTTCCCCTTTTGCTCCGTTGCGAGACTACACAATCAGAGGAATCTATACACTGAACAATTTTATACCTATTTGGCACTAAAAAATCGAAAATCGTAGCTGCAGCTGTTTAACTGGTATCAATTTTATCCCTTTTCCCACCGTTTTCCCATAAAATTAAAAATATTGAAAATGTTTTTGATTTTGATTTCGGTATTATAGCTGCAGCCATTTGGTCGGTACCAATTTTATCCCTTTTTTCCACAATTTATCCCTTAAAAGTGCAAATTGAGAAAATCACTTTATTTTACGTGTACATGCTATTAGAGTGATGTACACACCGAAGTTCATTATTCTAGCTGCAGTCGTTTTGTTGGCACCATTTTTATTCCTCTATTCCCATTTTACCCCTTAAAAGTACGAATTTGGAAAAAATACTTTTATATTATGTATCTACTCAATTAGAGGAATGTACACACCGAATTTCGTGTTTCTAGCTGTTGTCGTTTAATATGTACCATTTTTATCCCTTTTTTGCCCCATTTCGCCCCCCACGAATAAAAATCACTTTATGGTGCACGTTTTTGTTATAGGGGGAATGCGCATTGCGCATACCCAATATCAAATAAGTACAAGCAGCCAGATTGAAAAATATGCTTAAATACTCGAAAATATTAGGGGTTATTCTGGGTATTTTTAGTCCGATTTCGCCCACTTTCAATACCCACCGATCTGCAACTATAAGACACATTTAGGAGAAATTTGAACCTCCTAGCTCATTTCATTCGGAAGCTAGCGTGCTTTCAACAGACAGACGGACGGACATGACTAAATCGTCTTAGAATTTTACCACGTCTTAGCATTTTACAACTAGAATATATATACTTTATGGGTCTCCGTTGAATATTTCAAGGTGTTACAAACGGAATGACAAAGTTATTATACCCCCATCCTTAGGTGGAGGGTATAAAAAGGCAAACGGCTATAGCTAGAATCTTGAAATAAGGTGGGCATATAAGTATGCCTTATAGTTTGAAATGGTGAAAAAATATCAAAACTTTAGTAATAAGGCACCAGACTTCTATTTAATTTCGTCAGCCTCTTATCTGTCGGTAATACTGTGGAATGCACTCCGTGGTGGAGGGTATATAAGATTCGGCCCGGTCGAACTTAACGCCACTTTATTTGTGACGAACTCTTTTATTACTTAGGGTCGAACTAGTTATGCCAGAAATGAATTTCAGATGCCGGTAAAGAAGTTTTAAAGGATTTTATGTTACATAGGATGAGAAGAATTGTGTGCGATGTACTAGAAGGGGCGTGGCAAAAACATAAATATTTTATATGTTTAATATGACTATAAAAACATTTTCAAAAAAGATTTTTTTTTAGCCATAGTTTATGACAGTTTGTGTGTGGGAGGTATAGTCCATATTCCGGGTGAGTTAAATGTCAAATTTCAAAATATTGCGAGTATTCGTGTAGAATTTATACGAGCTTTAATTTTACGTGGGTTAGAGTGGTTTTTGTGGGAGTTACTAGAATGGGCGTATCAAACCCCGCCGCATTTTGTAAAATATTCAAAATATAAAAAAATACCAAAATATAGCTGTCTAGCAAATACCCGCTACTTCGTACGCGGTGTATGAATATCACTTTCAGAGTAAATCGCTTGTAAACGCTCACAAAATTTGTAAAACCGCTTTATGTTGCGCAAAGGTATATTCCCACCAAATTCTCCAGATTCTACATAGCCGAAGAAATCTATACACCGAATTGATGTTTTTATATACATTCCAATGTGAACCCGAAAGTCAAAATTATAATAAGAAACATCACAATTTATTTAACTAATATTACAAAAAATCATAATTTTCCTAATATTTTATTGTACTTATACGTGGAGTCGTTCTGGAATACAATCCATGAGGTAGGATATATAAGCTCGAATTTAACGCCTTTTTACTTTCCCCAGACTTAGATTAAATTTGGAGATGGATGAAATTGATATACCTCTTATGGTAACCCTACACATATAGTCCATATTCCTAGTAAAATATTCGGAACCGGTTATATTTTCATACTTGATAAAGTTTTTATAATCACTTGGTGCGCCCCTCTTATTCCCCTCACATAAATCACCATTGCATACATAAAATTAAACCTTTTATAACTTCTATACGGATGATCAAAATACTGTGAAATTTGATCTTTGCCAATATTTTCATATATGCTGCACACATGAATATAGGCGATATTGCCACACCCTTACTGGTACCTCCCACACAAATTAACATAAGCTTTTGTCCATCAGTTCCAATTTTAGATTTAAATTTTTTGCTTTTGTCACGCCCTTTGTAAAATTAAATCCTTTACATATAACTTCTATACCGATGCATAACTTGAAATATGAACTTATAAACAAACATTTTTTATATATTTTTTAATTTTTTATTTCGACGGGCCTTCTGAGTATAATGTTCGCATAGAACGTCACGATTCTAGTGCAATATTTTGGTAGGTACTGTAAGTGGGTACAATTTTTATCCCTTTTTGCGCCGCCCTTAAATGTGCAAATTTCCGAACATTTTGCGAATAGGTACTCGGAGAAATGTACACTCCGAATGTCTAATAGCCTTTTCATATTCTAGCTGAAAACTTGGTTACCATATTTATCACAATTTGGTTTGTACGATTTTTATCACTTCTAGTCCGCTTCCATCTTTAAAGTACACACTTTGATACAGTACATTTGTATTTCACGTCAGAGTAATTATGTATATACCTTATTCTATACATTGGTGGGTACAATTTTAATCGCCATTTTAATTTCAACTTAAAAGTATAAATTTTGAAAAATCCATTAGAGGTCAGAATTTCACACCGATTCTAGCTTTAGCCGTGTTGTTTGTGCCATTTGTATGCCTCTTTTCCTCAATATTCTTTAAAAAAACGCCTTTATTTTGTGTTTCTATGCATGGGGGAATTACAAATCGAATTTCATGATTGGTTATCACTTTTTACCCAATTTCACCCCCAAAAAGTACGGATTTTGAAAGGGCGGTACTACAATCTTTATTCATTTTAAGCCCTTAAAAGTAGAAATTTCGAAAAATGCCTTCTTACCTCGCATCTACGCTGTAAGGCGAATATACACACCGATTACATGTTTATAGAGTCAGTCGTGTTGTAGGTACCTTTGTTATCCCTTCTTTCCCGTTTACCTTTTAAAAGTACGAATTTTGAATTCTTTGATTTTACGTTTCTAAGCTTTTTGAGGAATGATAACGCCGAATTTTATGATTACAGCTTCGTTTGTTTGATTGGTACCATTTTTATCCCTTTTATCCCAACTTTACCCACAAAAGTACGAATTTTGCAAAATATTTTCCTGGTCGCATTCATGCTGTAAAATTAATGCCCATCCGAATTTTAAAATTCAAGGCTCAACTGTTTGGTCTGGGCTTTGGTACAATTTGTATCCCATTTAATCCTTTAACACTCATCTACACTGTAAGGCGAATATTCACACCGAATTTTATGATTTCTCGTCTACCCTTTAAAAGTACGAATTCCGATAAATTTCTCCATTTTGCGTTTCTAACCATTTTCAAGGATGCAAACTCCTAATTTCACGATTCCAGCTCCGTCTGATTTATTGGTACCATTTTTATTCCTTTTTACCCATTTTCATCCTCAAAAAGTACGAATTTGGCAAAAATATTTTCTAGGTCGCAGTCTTGCAATAAAAGTAATGACCGTTCCGAATTTCAAGATTCTAGGCTGTGGTTCAATTTGTATCCCATTTAATCACTTTAAAGTACAAATTTCGAAAAATGTTTTCTTATCAGTGATCTGCGCTGTAAAACGAATTTCATAATTGTAGCGTCATCTGTGTGTTGGTACTTTTTTATCCCCTTTTCCCCGTTTAGCCTTTAAAAGTACGAATTTCATAAAACTCGTTCATATATATATAATCATTTTGAGGGATGTACACACCGAAATGTATGATTCCAACTCCATCCGTTTGATTGGTACCATTTTTATCCTAATATTAAAAATATATTTTATTTTATTAAAAAATATTTTATTGGGCGCGTTGACGCTATAAGATGAATTTGCGTACCAAATTTCAAGATTCTGGGCCCAACCGTTTGGTCATTGCTGTGGTACCATTTTCATCCCTATCGACCCCATTTTTAACTCAAGTCACTCAATCACGCAACTCTTTTATATATATAGACTCAGAATATACATGTGGAAGTTACATTGGTTTTAATTTAACATAGGAACGTGGGCTATTTGTGTGGTATGTACCAGAAGCCGCCTGGCAATTTCGCCTATCTTCGAACTTAAACTAAGATTGGCAAAAATATTACCATGTGTAAACTTAACTCCTTTCCAGAGTTATCGTGTACACCAGCCATTCGGGCAAACGGGAGGACAGGGCTCAAACAATTTAAAAGTCGTGAAATGGATTTGGTCCACACATACTTAGGGTCTTAAGTCACTACTGCAATGCGTGACACTACTCTGTAGAGTGAGGGTATAACAATTGTTCAGGTTTGAGTTGAAAGCATTTGGTCCAACATTTCACTACCTGATGCCTATTGTTTATAAAAACCGCCACCAAGGTCAAACAAAAGATAAGCCTCGCCACCACAACTCCCAGACAAGTTAGTCTCTGGCTAAGTGACATTTTTTGTTTCCTTGGCTCATTAAGAAACTATAGCCTGCCTAAGTATTACAATTTATTCATGGCGTTGCACTAGACTCTGGCGGAAAAAAGTTCAAAATATCCATCAAATCTGCTGGTCATATCCGGCCGTTGGCCATAACAAATGAAGCCAAATAAATTCCGACAGTGGAGTACTGTCATAATAGATTTCGCAATTGGCCGAAACACACAGAAGAAAAGAAAACTTTTGTGGCCTTTGATGGATGGATACACTCTCATCCGCCAGAGGTGAAATGTTGAATATTTCATTGACACACTGTCCAAAATACCGAAAGGAAGTTTTTCATCGTCGTCGTTGTTGTTGTTGTTGCTGGTATTGTATTTCTATTGCTATTATTATTGTTGTGGTTGGTGAGGCTCAAACTTTTCTTCGTCAAACATTAATTGACGGTGATTTGTAAATGAAGACAAAGAGCTTTTTTCAATTAATTACATTACGGGCGCACACACACATTACAGGTCCTTGGGTAATTTATCAATTAAGCTGGAGGGTATGGGCAGGGTGGGGGTAGGGAATAGCTCAAATGCTAACATTTTGGGGACTAGCAGGCTAGTGTCTAAATACCTTCAGGAAACCGTTGTGAACACAGGACTCATGAAGAGCTTGGATATCCAGTACGAGTGCTTCCAAGTCCTTGGAGATAGTCCCGGGTCTTGGAGAAACTCGCCGCCAAACACTGCCCTGTTAATATGCGCTAATAATAATTTCCCCGGGGTTTCGTCAACACTTTATTTGCGGTTGATGCTGGCGATGGCGATAGTCCTAACTTCTTATTGTTGTTGTTGTAGTACTAGCTACACGCTGGTCGGCTGTTGTTGTTGTTCCTAATTATAGCATAGCGTTCAGTTTAAAATTCCCAACATTTGGCCGAGCAATGAATTTGGTTACACGCTTTTTATTCAGTTTTTTTGTTTGGTTTAGTTTGGTTTTCAACTTTGCTTTGAATTCCGTTTCTTGGCCACAGTCATTTGCTGTTCACTGGCTCAGTCACACGGACACACACACACTTATATATACATATACACGCACATCGACTTGGGTCGCCGTTTACATGGACACACACTCACACATGCAGACATGCGAGTACGAGTAGAACGTATACCTTGACGGAAATGACACCATTTAACCAGGTTAATAACAATTTTCTTCTCTGTATTTTCTGCTCTCCGCTTTGTTGGCCCGTTCGTACGTACGTTCGTTCGTCCTTCTTCTGCTGCTGCTACTTCTTCTACTGGTCCGTACTATTGCTGGTGTTTTTCACTTTTGTTTTCTATGTTCATGTTATGTATGTTGCCCCCTTGTAGTGGTTGTTGTTGTTGCTGCCTCTTCTTCTTCTCCTTCGAATTGGTCGTCAATGTTGTATGTCTGACTGTTGGCCGTTCACACGCACTTACACTTACACATACTCGCACTCATACATATATCTATTCTTTTTGTTTTACTTGTTTGTTTTTGTTGTTGTTGTTTTTACATTACATTTTATTAGTACATCGTACATGTGTGTCTCTCTGTGTGTGTGTGTGTGTATTTTCTTAACTTTTGTTCTTTGTTTTATGTTATTTTTATTTTATTTTTTTGGTTCCTTTTTGTTCCGTAATTGAACCAATTTTGAAGTTTGCCTTTTGTTTTAGTGTCCGTATCCGTATCCCCGTTGTTTGTTTGTGTATGTGTGTGTTGGTTGGTTGGTTGGCCTGCCTGGCTGTTTGTTTGTGTGTTACTTTCTTCTGGAGACGTTTGAAGATGTAACAACGTCGGTGAGAGGATGAGAGAGCGAGCGAAATGCGACAATCGTCCGACCGTTTTGATGCGTTCGTATACGCGTTAAACTAGCAACTGACTTATGAGTTCTTTACGTTCATTGTCGTCGTCATTGTTCCTTCTAGTCGTCGTCGTCGTTGTCTTGTGGTGGGTGCTGGGTGGTATTGCGGACCGACAATCCTCCCACCACCCTCCCGCCCAACACACACAGAGCATATGTGTGGCGTCGTTATATCCCTTGGAATTTTGGGAACAACAACAGCTGCAACACTTGAATGGTCGTGGTGGGTAAGTTAATGCCAATAAAGCTTTTCAGAATTGGAGAGCTTTAAAGCTGCAGGGATAACAGTATTGTGGACTACAACCCGTATTTTGAGAGCAAAGAGCAGTTAACTGCCCTAGCTGCCACCAGGCATGTTGTATGCTCTGTATTTCTTTTGAGAGTTTCCAGAGTCTGTGACTTGTCAGTGACTCAAAAATCGCCAAAGAAAGAAGTCTGCAGAGTTCAAATCGGAAGATATGCAATTTAGAATATCAAGAGAATAGGCAGAAATTCCTCTTTTAAATTGTCCATTGTTAAATACATTCATTTCATATTGTACTTCACCTGGTTGAGAGGTCACAGAAGCAGACACCGTAAAATACGAGAGGGAAATACTAGAGTAGACACTCCAATTTACGAAGCTGAAATACGCCCTCGCGGCAAATAATCATCTTGAAATCCGAGAAAATACGAGAGGAAAATAATTGATTATCAGAGTTACTACTCTACCTAGCGCTGCTGAAATACACCCTCACAACATATAATCATCTAGAACTCTCACAATCCGAGATAATTCGAGAGGAAAAGATCTGATTACTGGAGTTACACTCTAGTTCACGAGGCTGAAAAACGCCATCGCGACTTAAATTATTTGAAACCCTTGGTAAACTACGAACCGTTAAATTGTAGACCATTCTACATCGCGATGTCGTAATGGGACCTCTCAATCGAGTGACCACTTGTCTTCTTAAACCCAACAGAACAAAATAATATCCACCCTTTCGTTACAATGCAGAGGACCATAGAACATTCCAAATCCTAAACGGGATTTATTATTATATTATTTTATAAGATTCGTATACATATTATTAGGCTCCTATGGAGCAGATTCAATATCAAACAAATAATGTATATAAAACAAGTAAAAACGGCGATAAGTTCGGCCGGGCTGAACTTTATATACCCTCCACCATTGATTGCATTCCACATAGGATGTCGATTTTCGTAGAAGTGCAGTAATATTACAGGAAAATATATTTTTTTTATATAGCCAAATCAAAACAAATACAAATATTAAAAAAGTAATTTTATAAATAAATAGAATATTTTAATTATTTCAAACCACGCTTATAAGGCAAGGCTACCAATACGTCAATTCAAAAAATAAATATTCTTCTATTTATATTTTCAAAAAGCTAGAATACCATAAATATTGGTAGATAGTGGGTGCTACAGTTGGTTGTATTTCCATTCTATTTTAATTCCAAAAGTACAAATTTTGAAAATCCATTATTAGACGTACATAGTGCAAAATAACCTAACTTCAAGATTCAACCAATTTTTGCCGTAAAAGAAAAAGTACGAATGTGGAAAAAACTTTTTATTTTGCGTGTCTATGCAGTCAGAGGAATGTATATACCGAATTCCATGATTCCAGCTGCGCCCATTTGGTTGGTACCATTTTTACCCCCTTAAAAGTACGACTATCTAAAATCTCTTTATTTGACGATTCTACCCAATTAGAATTTCATCATTCTAGCTGTAGTCGTTTAGTTAGTACTATTTTTATCCCTCTGTACCATTGTATCCCTTGAAAGTACGAATATCGAAAAATCCGTTTATTTTCCGTGTCTACGCAGTCAGAGGAATGTATACACCGAATATAATTATTCTAGGTGTAGCCGCTTGGATGGTACCATTTGTATCCCTCTGTACCCATTGTATCCATTGAAAGTACGAATTTCGAAAAAACCTTTTATTTTCCATGTCTTTTTCATGACTCTAGCTGCGGTCATTTGGGTGGTACTATTTTTATCCCCTTTTTTCCGTTTTGACACCAAAAAGTACGAATTTCGAAAAATCAGTTTATTTTCCGTGTCTACGCAATCAGAGGAATATATACACCGAATTTCATTATTCTAGGTCCAGCCGTTTGGTTGGTACCATTTATATACCTCTATTCCCATTTTACCCCTTAAAAGTACGAATTTGGAAAAAATACTTTTATATTTCGAATCACCGAATTTCGTGTTTCTAGCTGTTGTCGTTTAATATGTACCATTTTTATCCCTTTTTTGCCCCATTTCACCCCCTACAAAAAAGAATCACTTTATGGTGCACGTTTTTGTTATCGGGGGAATGCGCATTCCCGATATCAAGTATGTACAAGCAGTCATATTGAAAAAATATGCTTTAATACTCTTAAATATTAGGGATTATTGTGGGTGTTTTTAGTCCTTGTGAGGGAAAAATTGTTCCCTTTGGGCCGTTTCAATCTTAATCGATCTACGACTATAAGACGCATTTATGGAAAATTTTAACGTTCTAACTCCTTTCGTTTAGATGCTAGCATGTTTTCAACAGACGGACGGACGGACATGGCTAGATCGTCTAAGAATTTTATGACGATCAAAAATATATATACTTTATAGGGTCTCAGGTCGATATTTCAAGGTGTTACAAACGGAATGATAAAGTTAGTATACCCCCATCCTGGAGGTGGAGGGTATAAAAATTGTCCATTGTCGTGTGAGCTGTGTGAGCATTTGCTCCTTCTGGTAGTCTCCAGTGTCATTCATTACAATCTCGTCGATAACACTATGCAATTCTCAATTTGGAAATATAAGTCTGATAACACCCACTTATGTGTTCAATTAATGAGGCGATTTCACTTTCAGACTTAGAAAGTCAAAATTGAAGTTGGGAAATCTAAATTAATATTGAGAAAAAACAAACGGAAATTCAAAAATGTAAATTTAAAATGAGAAAACCAAATTACAATTCAGAAATGAAAATTGCAATTGAAAAAAGCCAAACACGAAAACTGAAATTGAGAAAATCCAAAATGAAAGTGGTACTTCCGCATGAAGCTCACTTTGGGCGCATCACAAAATCCATATTTCCCGTTTTTAAGTTCACAATATATTTATATACCGTAACATTTTACGAATTGCATTTGTACTAGTGAATTGTAACGATTTTTTTTTTGTGTGGAATTTTACTTCCATTGACTTTGACTAATTAAAAATAAGGTATGAACCGTTACCAGCTCTCAAACTAAAACTTGGCAAATATATTACTTGGCGAGCATCTACCTTACAAAAAAACTAAAACAATTTTTTATTTATTTATAAAATTATTTTTTTTTCAATATTTTTATTTCGTAATTTTACGGCACTTCTACGAAAATGGGAATACAATCCATGGTGGACCGAACTTGATGCCGTTCTTACTTGTTAAGATTGTAATAATAAAACATCACAATTTATTTTAAACAGTAAGCAACAGTAACAAATATACTAATATTTTAGTGTAATTCCACGTAAAATCGGCAGATTTTCTGTTTTCTTTTTAAAAATTTCCTATTTTGGAATGCAGAAGTCCGTTAAGAAAAACCTTTTCAAATCATGGAATTACTTTTACTTCTGAATATCTTCCGGAGTAGGATTAACATACCACTTGTAATAAAAAATAGTGTAAACAAGAATTCCCATCAAAATTGAGACTTTCTTTCTACTGTCATCGTATCACCTCGGCACTAACATAGCTTTAATAACAGCCAGCTTTGGCCCTCAGAAGCTCAACGTCGACAACATTGCGACCTATGCCAATATGTCGTCAAAGCTAAAGCTCATTTTAATGCGGTTAATTTATAGCATTCCAGGGAATAACGCCAGTGGTGACCATGCGCCGTGTTTGCCGCCTGAACCATAACCCACCCCACGCTGTTGGCAGCGGATGGCATGTCCACACTGGGCCTGTGCTGCCTGGCGGCGTGTTGACGTCGTAATGGAAGTGTTTATTCAATGCATTTTCACTTTTCTCGGTGTTTGCTGCTGACCGACCCCTGCAATACGCCATCACCACCACCACCACCCTCTGGCCAGGAATTGTGACTTTTTCCCCCTGTGAATCCATCCATCACTAAACGTTGTTACTTGATGCGTGTGCATCTAGCAGGGCACAAAAAAGAAGAGGTGACACACACACGCACAGAGCAGGAGAGAGAGAGAGAGAGCGAGCTGAAACAGGACGAAAAAATAACAAGTGTTGTCGACAAAAAACGTGCTCACATGCAATGCAACGATGCGAAAGAGTTTAACAACACGAATCGAATGT
This sequence comes from Polietes domitor, assembly GCA_947397865.1. Lineage (NCBI taxonomy): Eukaryota > Metazoa > Arthropoda > Insecta > Diptera > Muscidae > Polietes > Polietes domitor. The sequence continues at coordinate 89,041,503 of OX377619.1, read as the reverse complement.
TCGTGGGGGCGGAGGTGGGACCAGGCGTCATAGGCCTCAGCGCCATGTACTTGCGTCTGTTGGTATGCCATGAATGCATTAACACCATAACACACACACGCACACATCATCGGATGTTTCGTAAATCAACAATAACAACAACAGCAGTAGCAGCAGCAGCAGCAGCAGTAGAGCAATGCTTGTGACGAAGTCAATTGCCACCCGGGTTCCTTTCACGTCATTGATCAGACGGGTAAAATCATAGCATTTTTGTTACGTTCTTCTGTCATGTGTTGTGGTTGCAACACTAATCATATTAAAGTTCTCCTTGGATGATGACAGCTTGTGGGCGGCACACAATGCCTTGTGCGAATTATGTACATACACACATATCGTTACCCTAATATAAAAAAGAGCGTGACGTGAGCTGGACGTGATCTGAACGTTCTAAAAATCCGTTTTTATACTCTCCAGCTTTGGATGGACATACACTTAGTTTGTCATTCCGTTTGTAACACATATATCGGGCAGAGGCCCAAAGTATATATATTCTTGATCGTCAAAAAATTCTAAGACGATCTAGCCATGTTCGTCCATCCGTTCGCCTCTAAACGAAAGGATCCTGGACGTCTAGATTTGCCAAGAATACGTCTATTAGTTGTAGATCGGTTGGGATAGAAAAATCGGTGAAAATCGGACAGTAAATACCCCCAATAACCCCTAATATACGAGTATTTAAGCTAATTTTTTAAAAAGTTTTGCATTGTATTTACTAGTTATTTGATAAGTTCAATCCTTTTATAGCGCAAACGTGCACCATAACGGGATAAAAATTGTACCCGCGAAACGACAATAGCACAATATGCACACATAAAATAAAGGCATTTTACGAAATTCTTACTTTTAAGGGGGACATGTGGAAAATGGGATAAAATTTGCATACCAAATGGCTGCATACCAAATGGCTGCAGCTAGAATAATAAAATTCGATGTGTACATGCATCTAACTGTAGAGACGTGGAAAAAGCGGATTTTTTCGTAATTTGTAATTTTAGAGGGAAACCGGGAGAAAGGGAATAAAAATGGTAGCAATCAAACCGCTGCAGCTAGAATTATGAAAATCGGTGTACTCTTCGCTCTGATTGCATTGACCCGAAAAATAGAGCGATCCTTTGATATTCGCACTTTTAGGGACGAAATGGGTTAATATGGATAAAACAGAAAATCTCGCGAAATTTACAGAGTATTTAAAACACAGAACTATCTATTTGCTGAGAAAAAATATATAAAATGATTTTTTAAATAATTTTCATCAATTTAAAAAAATCAAAAAATATATATTTTATTTGTTTGGTAAAAACTAACAAGTTCTCCTCAAAATATTTATAATTTCAAAGTGATCTTCAAGATTAAAAAATATGTCCAACTTAATATTTTTAAAAATAAACGTTTTCAAACAACCTTTGTTATCGCCCTTCCTGCTGGTGTAGGGTAACATTCGTGCCACATATGTACATTAGACTGGGTTGCGGTGCATACAAAAAAAAATCAAGTAAGGAAAGGCTAAAGTCGGACGGAGCCGACTATATGATACACCACACTTTCTATCTCACTACAATTCAATTCGTTAAAAAATTGAAATCGGGAAGGATTTTTGTATCCTGTAAATGTGTTTGACAAAAAATGTTAAATCGGAAAGGACATATTTATGGGGGTATATTGAAACCTGGAACGATGTGACCCGCTTTCACAATGTATGTTTATAGGTGAAATATAATATGTAAAGTTTTGTCAAAATCGGTTAAACATTTGGGAACAACATTTGTATTGGGGCTATAACTTAATCTGAACCAATCTAACCCGCTTTCGCAACAGGTGTTTCTAGTTGGATTTTAACGTGTTAAGCCAAATTTGAAGGAAAACGGGTACTATATGTGCTTTATAGAGGGGTAAAGTAAAATCGGGAGCGACATTTGTATGGGGGCTATATCTAAATCTGAACCGATCTTACCAACTTTCAGTATATGTGTTTCTAGTTCGATTATAAGATGTTGTGGTAAATTTAAAGAAAATCGGGTACAATATGTGGTTTCTAGAACGAAAAAAGTCAAATCTGGAGCGACATTTGTATGGGGGCTATTTCTAAATCTGAACCGATATAACCCACTTTTGCCACAAGTATTTCTAGTTAGATTATAAGGTGTTAAGCCAAATTTTAAGAAAATCGGGTACAGTGTGTGCTTTATGGAGCGGAAAAAGTCAAATCGGGAGCGACATTTGTATGGGGGCTATATCTAAATCTGAACCGATCTTACCAAATTTCTGCATAGGCGTTTCTAGTTAGATTATAAGATGTTGTGCCAAATTTAAAGAAAATCAAGTACAATATGCGGCATTTAAAGCGGAAAAAGTCAAATCGAGAGCGACATTTGTATGGGGCCTATATCTACATCTGAACCGATCTTACCCAATTTCTCCACAGGTGTTTCTAGTTGGATTATAAGATATTGTGCTCAATATCTTATATTCCAATATGTGGTTTCTAGAACGGAAAAAGTGAAATCGGGAGCGACATTTGTATGGGGCCTATATCTAAATCTGAACCGATATTACCCAATTTCAGCTTAGGTGTTTGTAGTTGGATTATATGATGTTGTGCCAAATTTAAAGAAAATCATGTACAATATTTGGTTTCTATAGCGAAAAATGTCATAACGGGAGCGACATTTGTATGGGGGCTATATCTAAATCTGAACCGATTTGCCTCAAATTAAATAGCGTCCGTCCTTGATCCACAAAACTTAGTTTTGCCAATTTTTGTTAAGATCGGACTATAATTGTGATCTGTAATTTGATTACCACAATAGATGGACAGACGGACATTGTTAAATCGAGTGATTCTTAGCTGATCTGTATAATAAACAATGGGTCTAACTCGTTTCCTTTTGGGTATTACAAACATATGCACAAAGACGTAATACTCTCGTGGAGTGTATAATAAAGTTTGGATTTCTACCTAAATAAAAAGATATATTAATATATTTACACTGCCCAACAAATTAAGACTTTTTGAATGGAACACGATAGCGACCCAATTTTTCTGAAAGGGCTTGTTGATTAGACCATTTTTCTAGAATAAACTTATAGTCCAGCTGGTCTGTGTTTCTTTTCATCGCGGGTCAAAGTTTTTATTTTTTGCTCGAAGGGATCATTATATTAAGCGAAAAAAGTGTTGTAAGTTAATGTTTGAGCGAATTCTTGTTGTCAGAACTACATAGTGGAATTTTATGGGGATCATTTTTGTGGAAGATCTTAACCCTCTAGCTCCTGCCTTTATGGGTCAATTTGATCTCGCGAAAAAAGCTGCGATTGTTGCAAAAATCCAAAATTTGCGGTTGCAATTACATTTATTTCAACTTTCCCTATCTGGGTTTCTGAAATAATTCTGTCACAAATATTCAGCAATTATATGCCAAAAAAAATTCCTCAAAGCCAGATGAATGTATATTTCATGATTTCAGCTTCGGCGGTTTGGTAGGTACCATTTTTCCCCCTTTTCCAATTGTATCCCTTAAAACTGCGAGTTTTGAAAACTCCCTCTATTTTACGTATCTACGCAATTATAGGGATGTACATTCCAAATTTCATATTTCTAGTTGTTATCGTATCATTGGTACCATTTTAATCCCTTTTTGTTCCATTTCGACAGACAGACATGGCTAGATCATCTTAAAATTTTACTTTTGTACTTTATGGAGCCTCCTATGAATATTTCAAGGTTTTACAAACGGAATGACAAAATTAATATATTCCCATCCTAAGGTGGAGGATATACAAATTACACAGAGCGTTTACTCACAGACGTCTTTACCTAGGAATAAAATATTTATCATCATTTAACTAGATTATTATACCCTCCACCTCCGGGATGGGGGTATACTAACTTTGTCATTCCGTTTGTAACACTTTGAAATATCGACCTGAGACCTTATAAAGTATAAATATTCTTGACCGTCATAAAATTCTAAGACGATCTAGCCATGCCCGTCCGTCCGTCCATCTGTCAGTCAGTTGAAAGCACGCTAGCATATAAACGAAAAGAGCTAGAACGTTCAAATTTTCCATAAATACGTCTTATAGTCGTAGATCGGTTATGATTGAAATGGGTCGAAATCGGCCCAAAGGGAAAAAAATTTCCCTCACAAGGACTAAAAATACCCACAATAATCCCTAATATTTTAGAGCATTTAAGCATATATTTTCAATATGTCTGCTTGTACTTGCTTGATAATGGTTTGTGCATTCCCGCGGTAACAAAAACGTGCACCATAAAGTGATTCTTATTTGTAGGGGGTGAAATGGGGCAAAAAGGGATAAAAATGGTACATATTAAACGACAACAGTTAGAAACACGAAATTCAGTGTGTATATAATGGAGTAGATACATAATATAAAAATATTTTTTCCAAATTAGTACTTTTAAGGAGTAAAATGGGAATAAAGAGATATAAATGGTACCAACCAAACGGCTGCCACTAGAATAATCAAATTCGCTGTATACATTCCTCTGATTGCATAGACACCTAAAATACACGGATTTTTCAAAATTCGTACTTTTTGGGGTCAAAATGGAAAAAGGGGATAAAAATAGCACCAACCTAATGACCGCAGCTAGAGTCATGAAATTTGGAGTATACATTCCTGTGACTGTGTAGACACGGAAAATAAAGGGATTTTTCGAAATTGGTACTTTTTGGGGTCAAAATGGAAAAAGGGGATAAAAATAGTACCAACCTAATGACCGCAGCTAGAGTCATGAAATTCGGTGTATACATTCCTTTGGCTACGTAGACACGGAAAATAAACGGATTTTTCAAAATTCGTACTTTCAAGGGATGCAATGGTACAGAGGGATAAAAATAGTACTAACTAAACGACTACAGCTAGAATGATGAAATTCTAATTGGGTAGAAACTTCAAATGAAGAGATTTTAGATAGTCGTACTCTTAAGGGGGTAAAAATAGTACCAACTAAATGCCCGCAGCTGGATTCATGGAATTCGGTGTATACATTCCTCTGACTGCATAGACACGCAAAATAAAAAGATTTTTTTCAAAATTTTGCTTTTTCTTTTACGGCGAAAATTGGTTGAATCATGATAATGGATTTTCAAAATTTAGACTTTTGGAATTAAAATAGAATGGAAAAATATATATAAAATATATATAGGGTGTTTTTTATTGAGTAATAGAACTTCGAATTGAAATAAAACACAAGAAAATCGTTTTAATGTCCATCAATTTGGCTTTATTGGAAGGATAATTTTATGCCATTAATGTTTAAATATGATTTCGGGCATGTGGCCGCCGCGGCTGGCTCGAATATAGCCAATTCTACAGGTCCAATTTTCAACCACTTTCTCCAATTGCTGTGCAGCTCCAATTGCTGTGCACGGTGGCGAATCGATTCATTCGGGTCCTCTTCAACACTTTGCTCTACAGCGGCAATTGTTTCTTCGGTGCGCACTGTTCGACGTCTCTGCGGATGCGTATTATCACATAGAGTAAACGTAGTGCAAAAACGATCCATGGTTAACCGAATTAATTGCTCTGATGGACGATTATGTCGACCATAAAATGGTGAACTTCGCGAACTGAACCATTACTTTCGAAATAAATTTGCACGATTTGCAAGCGTTGTTCTTTTGTCAACCTGTTCATGATGAAATGGCAAACCAAACTAAATATTAATCACTTGACAGCTGACAAAATGGCCGCCAGTTAAAAAAGTGATGCCAACTTTAAGTTCTATACCCCAATAAAAAACACCCTTTAGAAGAATATTTATTTTTTGAATTGACGTATTGGTAGCCTTGCCTTATAGGCGTGGTTTGAAATAATTAAAATATTATATTTATTAATAATTTTTTTTTAATATTTGTATTTGTTTTGATTTGGCTATATAAAAAAAATTATTTTATATTACTGCAGTTCTACGAAAATGGACATCCTCTGTGGAATGCAATCAATGGTGGAGGGTATATAAAGTTCGGCCCGGCCGAACTTATCGCCGTTTTTACTTGTTTTTTATTTGTATGGACTGAGACCCAGCCTAATGTACATAATGTACGTCCATATGTCTGTCTGTTTATATTTGTGATATAAGCGAAAATGGTGTTCATTACATAGCGTTTTTTTCTCGTCTGTTTTTTGGCAAACTTTTTTTGCTGTAACGCCATCAAGTGTGCCAAAGTCTTCTTTTAAATTGTGTAGCATTTCAGCTTTATACAATCATAACTTCAGTATAAATAGTTATACTCACACACGAACACAAATTTCAAGGCATACTCCTCATTCAAGTGTTGTTCGTATTGGCTGTTACGCTGCCGAGAAATGGGTTTGCAGGTCAGTTGTATGTCACCCTTTACTTTGAAGAACTACATCGACCACAGCAACAACATCAACTTCAATATTACTTTTGATTAAAACTAAGATAACCATCATTTTATCGAAGGGCTGTGTATAACATATTCTGATGTAAACTCGAAACGATATTACATTTTTTTATTTCCAATTTTTGCTCTTAAACGAAGTCTGCAAATATAGGGAAAGTCGGAAAAATTATTAAAATTATTTTCAAGAAAATTTATGGATAAATGCAAAACACATGCTCGAAAAAATCAATTTATATGTCGCGGAACAATGTTTTTGTAGCGTAGTGTAATCAGTCAGTCTTAGACCTAAAAATTATGCTTTTGGGTAGATTGTTTTACGGATAAACTAGCAATACCGGCTGCTTCGCACGCGAAAAACGGTTATTTATTATTTAATTTTCTTTTGGTGGATATACATATGTAAATCTAAAATAGTAATTTGAAACCTTCTATTGGCACTCACAAACAGTCAAAGGAATATGCTTGTTCTTGTGTAAAATTTTAGCTGATCTCCCTTCGTATGTGTAATAGGGCTGTTTTTCTTTAAGACTGGATAACTAAGCTGCAAAAACAAAAATCTAAATAAAACGTTAAAATTTCACTCAAAAAAAATATTTTTTAAAATTTCCGTCTACAGCAACATCAGTGTGTTTATGAAAACAAATTTTGAAAAAATATTTTTATTTTCTATGAGTTTTGAATGTAATACATCAGCTATTCGATCAAGTAATTTCTTCTTAAGAAGGAAATCTTTGTTGATAATGGTGATGGATAACCATACACACATTTGACCATATACATATTTTAGTGTCCTGTGTAGGGACAAATCATCAGTGATCATTCTGTGTGAATATGTTAAAAATTTTGGCCTTGGACTGGATAACTATCTAATGTAAGTTAAATTCATGGTTATCGAGGCAAAGTTCTAAAAAATCAACACAAAATAATTTTTTTGAAAATTTATTTTGATACAAATATTTATATTGTAGTTGGCAATAATGTGAAAAAATATTTTTTTATTTTGAGTAACAAATTTAATTTTTATTAACGTTTTCGTTATCGTAGCTTGTTATCCCGGCCTAAAGAAAAACAGCTCTAATTTTTATCTTTTTCTACCCAGTTTTGAACAAAGAATTACAACCGCAGAGCCTTTTATATCCTCGATCTCATATTTCGAAATGCAGCCGACCACTTTATAACTTTTGCACATCTTTCCCAAAAAGTATACATTTTGAAAAATCAATCGTCTATTGGTAACATGTGTTTTTGCTTTCCCTAAAAACATGTACTTTATTTGGTACCACGTTTATCCCTTGTCGTCCCGCATCCTCCTTAGAAGTACATATTTTGAAATATGCATTTACATTGCGCGTTTACGTAATTAATTAATTAATTTGTCCTGCACACCCTTTAAAAGTAAAAATTTCTACAAATCCACTTTTACTGCGCTTCTATATGGTCAGAGGAATTTACATATCAAATTTCACGATTCTAGATTGCAATACTTTAGTTGGTACATTTGTATCAATTTTTGTGCCGCTCACCTCTTATAAGAACAAATTTCAAAAAAATCATTTTGATTGGGACGTTGTCAGAGGAATTTACACACCAAATTTCACGACAATAGCTGCAATGCTACCATTTGTATGCCTTTTTGTCTAGCTCACCCCTTATAAATATAAATTTCGAAAAAAATCCATTTAGATTGCGGTTCTACGTAATCGCAGGAATTTACACACCAAATTTCACGACTATAGCTGCAGTACTTAAATTTGTACCATTTTTATCCTTTTTGTGCCGCTCGCCCTTTAAAAGTACAAACTTAGAAAAATCCATTTATGTGGCAAGTCTACCTTGTCAGAGAAATGTAAAAACCGATTTCGCGAATATAGCTGCAATAAAAGTAACAAGTAAAAACGACATTAAGTTCGGTCGGGCCGAACCATGGATTGCATTCCACAGAGGCTGTCGATTTTCGTAGAAGTGCAGTAACATTACAGGCCAATATCATTTTTTACAAATATTGAAAAAGTAATTTTATAAATAAATATAAAATTTTATTATTTTAAACCATGCTTATAAGGCGAGATTACCAATACGTTTATAATATTTATCGAAATAATGTTCGAAAAACTGCTCCAAGTCAATTCAAAAAGTTAATATAAGACAGCAATCTTCGATAAAACTTAAACACCACAGTTGGTTGTATTTCCATCCTATTTTAATTCCATTTTTTTAAAATTCATGATTCAAAAAAAATAAAAATACGAATTTGGAAAAATATTTTTATTTAGCTCATCTATGCAGTCAGACGAATGTGTACACCGAATTCCATCATTCTAACTGCGGCCATTTGGTTGGTACCATTTTTATCCCTCTTTCCCATTTTACCCCCTTAAAAGTACGACTTTCTAAAATCTCTTTATTTTTATGTCTACGCAATTAGAGGTATCTACACATCGAATTTCATCATTCTAGCTGTAGCCGTTTAGTTGGTACCATTTTTATCCCTCTGTCCCTATTGTATCCCTTAAAAGTACGAATTTGGTAAAACCTTTTTATTTTTCGTGCCTACGCAATCAGAGGAATGTATACTCCGAATTTCATGAATATAGCTGCGGTCATTGGTTGATACAATTTGTATCCCATTTTCCCCCAAAAAGTACGAATTTCGAAAAATCTCTTTATATTACGTGTCTACACAATCAATCAGAGGTATGTATAGACCAAATTTCATTATTTTTTGTGCAGCCGTTTGGTTGGTACCATTATTAACCATCTTTTCCCATTTTAGCCCTTTAAAGTAGGAATAAAAAAAAAATACTTTTATATTATGTATCTACTCAATTAGAGGAACGTACATACCAAATTTCGTGTTTCTAGCTGTTGTTGTTTGATAGGTACCATTTTTACCCCTTTTTGCACTTTATGGCGCGCCTTTTTGTTATAGGGGGAATGCGCATACCCAATACCAAGTAAGTACAAGCAGATATACAACAAGCAGATACAGAAGTACAACAGATGAAAAAACATGTCTAAATACTGTAAAATATAAATCATTATTATAGGTATTTTCAGTCCTTGTGAGGGAAATTTTTTTCTACGACTATAAGACGTATTTATGGCAAATTTGGGCGTCCTACCTCCTTTCGTTTAGATGCTAGAGTACTTTCAATAGCCGGACATGGCTAGATCGTCTTAGAATTTTATGACGATCAAGAATATATTTACTTTATAGGGTCTCAGGTCGATATTGCAGGGTGTTACTAACGGAATGACAAAATTAGTATACCCACCATCCTGGAGGTGGAGGGTATACAAATTTCGAAAAATCCCTATTTGTAGCTCGCCTGCATGGTCAGTGCAAGGAACACACCAAATTTCATGATTCTAGCTAATGCTGTCTTGGTCGATGTTTATCCATTTTTGTCCCATTTTACCCCCTAAAAGTACGAATTTCGTAAAATCCCTTTCTTAGTCGGCGTCTACGTCATATTTGGGAACTATCCTAAAAATGTCAGTCAGTCAGTAACGCAACTCTTTTATATATAAAGTTTTAAAAATATTAAAACTACTATTATCGTCGAAGGTACATTTAGTATTTGCACCATAATTTTTGGAGTCCAGGTCTGACCTGGTCATCTTATACGTTAAATTTAAGCTATTTATGAGGGCCATAACAGTCATTAAAAAATGAAAAAAAATGTTTTTTTTTTTAACACAAAATTCTAGGTGTCCACGATTTGTTCAGATTCGGCAAATTGGAGAAAAAACTAACTAGCTCCTGATTATGTAACTCCTGAATGGCGCTACATCAAAATTTGCCATCTGGTAGTTTTGAAAAAGATCCGATTTAATATTTCGTTTCTGAAACGCCCATATAGAGATTTCATACTTTAGGCTGTGGAATTGGACAAAGGGGATAAAGGGACGACAACAGCTAATAACATTAAATTGGGTATGTACAGCATTCTGATTGCAGAGACACATAAAAGAAAATGATATTTCAAAATCAAGGTGAATTTTGCCTAAGACGGCAAGAAATTCGTTGGAAAACTTCAAAGCGCTTCATCTCCTTATATGCATTAGTTTTTACATCAATTAAAAGTTGTGGATGTGGCAGCAAAGTGTAAACGAATACAAATAAAGTCGTATTTAATGTACGCATGTAAACACGGAAAATACATATACTCGTATACGAGTACAAGGTGGCGCAAAAATAACCTTCCGATGTTTTTTGGCTGTAATTTAAAAAATAATGAAAAACTTTGATTCTTCTTGTGGATTATTTTTATTTGGTCTCTTAATTTTTTTACATCAAGTCGAGAATATGATGTCATGTAAATGGCCGCCGCCACAGTTGATTGTCATTTGAGCCCTTTTTTGGCATTTTCCATTACTTTGGCCAAAACTTCCGGCGATATGTCCTCACATTCTTGACGGATATTGTATTTAAGAGCTGCAAGAGTCTGAGGCTTGTTGACATAAACCCGCGACTTCAAAAAGCCCCACAAAAAGAAGTCTGGAGCGGTCAAATCAGGCGATCTTGCTGGCCAGTGCAAATCGCCAAAACGGGAGATTAGGCGCCCGGGAAATGCATCCTTCAGCATATCGGTTGTGACACGTGCAGTGTGTGCCGTTGCACCGTCCTGTTGGAACCACATGTTTTCCAATCATATTCATCAAGTTGCGTCAAAAAGAACTCGTTGATCATTGCTCTGTAGCGCTCACCATTCATAGTAACCGTTTGGCCCGCGACGTCTTCGAAGAAAAAAGGTCCGATGACTCCGCCAGCGAAAACAGCACACCATACAGTGACTTTGAGCGGGTGTAATGGCTCTTCGTGAGTTACACGCGGATTTTCAGAGCCCCCGAAGCGTAAATTTTGCTTATTTACGTACCCGCTAAGATGGAAATGGGCCTCATCACTCATGATTATTTTTGATGAAAAATCATCTTCCTGTTTGTGGTGATTAAGGATGGCTTGAGCGTATGTTAGACGCGATTGGCGGTCAGCAGCTAACAGCTGATGCACCGTCTGGACTTTGTACGGAGACATCTTCAAATCTTGTACCAAAATTCGCTGTAAAGACCGTCGACTGATACCCATTTGCGTGGCACGTCGTCTGGTCGATGTCGACGGCGCTTCCAAGACATCTTCGGCTACAGCAGCAATATTCTCTGCAGAACGGCAAATCCGGGGTCTGCCACGCCTGGCAGCATCTCGTGTTGTGCCAGTCTCTTCGAGGCGAGCGGCTAAACGTCGCAGTGTTTCACCTGTAGGCGTTGGACGGCTAGGAAATCTGCGACGAAATTTACGTTGTGCCAAAGTCACCGACCGACCGACACTACTCAACAAAATGAAAAAAATTTCATGTACTCCGGATGCGATAATTTTTTCTGTGTAGATAACCTTGACATGAGCTCGAAAAACGCAATAAAAATTTTTTTTTTCGTTTGGTTTTTGTTTTATTTTTTTTTTTTTTTAATTTAAAAAATTTTTTTTTTGGTTAATTTGTTTCGTCCGGCATAACTCGGGAACCACTAGCCCGATTTAATTGAATTAAATTTTAAAAAAATTTAAAATTACAATTCCCTTAATCTGTTCATATATTGTTTTCCTATACAAGCAACAGTTTCCAAGTTAAAAATGAATATATAAAGGAAAAAACTTATTTTTTGCCTAAAGATTTAATTTTTTTTTTAAATCCATAAAAAATCCAAAATGAAAAAAAATGTCAAATCTTATTACTTTTACGTAAAGTCACATAACCTATGAGCAAAATGAGACAAAGATCATGAAAATCGATGCACGCGTTTCGCTTTTATTCGCAATTGAGTAAATGTATGAATTTCAAAAATTTGCTCGACATATGCACAACTTTGTCTATGGTAAGGTTTTTTCTTTTTTATTTTGATTCTCAGAATTAACAAAACGGAATAAACAAAGGGTTATTTAATTTTTATGATTGCGTAAGCAAAGTAATAAACGCTTATAAATGTGCGTGAACAATTAAAAGGAAAAAAGGAAAGGGGACTTTTTTAATTATTTGGGTTTTCCGTTGGCTACCTGTATGATTTTTTTCAGAAATGCAACCCACATTTAAGGGTGGTCATTATTCGGAAAATTTAAGACTCACACATGGTGAAACAGGTATGTAGCAACCGTAAAAAAATATACACCCATTTATAAGTACCTGTCAGTAAAATACTAAACAATACACAGTATAAATAGGTCTTCATTGATCGATTTTACTCATTCAACAAGTGTCGACGAACGCGATAGTTAAAATGAGCAAACGTTCGCGAGGATTTGAATGCAATACCAATCCAAGTAATTTTTGTTACATGTGCGGAGAATACGTTTCTGAAAAAAACAAGCGTTGTTTTTCACCTAAATTGAGAGATTCATTTGAAGAGAGCTTCAATTTAAAGGTCTCAAACATAGATGAGCGGTGGACACCAAGTGCTCTATGTCCAAGGTGCTACGTACAGCTAGCTGACTCATGGTAAGTGTAGATTACGAAATTCAAGAACATATATAACTTATTATTGAAATTCTTTCAGACGACAGCCGAGAATCATCATGCCAATGCTTTGGAGAGCTCCGCTTTACCATGTAACAGATTGCTACTTCTGTCTTAGCAAAAAAACAGGCGTGGGAAAAAATATACGATGGACTTACGCTGCTGTTTCAACAGTGAATTTTCCAGTGCCATTTTGCGAAGAACCAGTGGACCCGCAACCGTCCGTTTCAAGATGGGCATCTAATAATGAGGCGATACATCCAACATCAGATCCGGAGACAGTAGAAACCACATCAGAATGCGAGTCAACATATACATTGCATGGAGGTCAACGCTTATGTTCCCAAGCAGAACTGAACGATTGGGTTAGAGAATTGAAACTCTCCAAGGAAGATGCAGAGTTGCATGCATCGCGCATGCAACAGTTCGGTTTCTTGGCTCCTGGTGTGGTGACAACAATCTACAGGAAGCGTCATGAACCATACGCAAGGTACTACACAAAAAAAGACAACATCTGTTTTTGTAAGGACATTCCCGGATTATTTGGTGAACTCGGGTACTCTTACGATCCAGGAGAGTGGCGTCTTTTCATCGACAGCAACAAGCAGAGCCTTAAAGCAATTTTACTGCACAACGGCAACGAGAAACCTTCGATTCCAATTGCTCATGCCGTTGACACCAAGGAAACATACGAAGTCATGGCCAATCTACTAAAGTGCCTTAACTATGAGAGGCACGATAGGAAAGTTTGTGCCGACCTTAAGGTTATCGGTATCCTTTGTGGATTACAAGGTGGATTCACAAAGTACTGTTGTTTTCTCTGCCTTTGGGACAGCCGCGAGAGAGATCGTCGAACAACTACTCCAAAATTATAAAAAAATTAGAGCAAATATGTCGCTTAAGATACATTTTCTACACTCGCACTTGGACTTCTTTCCGGACAACCTGGGCGATGTGAGTGACGAGCATGGTGAGCGTTTTCATCAGCAAATGAAAGAAATTGAGCACCGATACCAAGGATTTTGGAACGAAGCTATGATGGGGGACTATATCTGGTTCCTGATAAGAGAAACAGACCCACAACAATATAAAAGAAAGACAAAAGCACATAATTATTTTTAATTTGAAGGTTTTTATTTTTGTGTTTAGATATTTTTTTTTAAAACTTTTTTATAATTAATTAATGTTGATATCCTTAGGATAATTTCTTGTACATATATCGAATTGTTTTTTAATTTAAAGTCATATATTTTTGTCACCCAACAAATTTTAATTTTTTTTGTAATAAAAAAGAAAAAACCTTACCATAGACAAAGTTGTGCATATGTCGAGCAAATTTTTGAAATTCATACCTTTACTCAATTGCGAATAAAAGCGAAACGCGTGCATCGATTTTCATGATCTTTGTCTCATTTTGCTCATAGGTTATGTGACTTTACGTAAAAGTAATAAGATTTGACATTTTTTTTCATTTTGGATTTTTTATGGATTTAAAAAAAAAAAATTAAATCTTTAGGCAAAAAATAAGTTTTTTCCTTTATATATTCATTTTTAACTTGGAAACTGTTGCTTGTATAGGAAAACAATATATGAACAGATTAAGGGAATTGTAATTTTAAATTTTAATTTAATTCAATTAAATCGGGCTAGTGGTTCCCGAGTTATGCCGGACGAAACAAATTAACCAAAAAAAAATTTTTAAAATTTAAAAAAAAAAAAATAAAACAAAAACCAAACGAAAAAAAAATTTTTTATTGCGTTTTTCGAGCTCATGTCAAGGTTATCTACACAGCAAAAATTATCGCATCCCGAGTACATTTTGACTGTTGACTAGTGTTATTGGTCAAATAAATAGTCACCAATATTCCGCGTTCTGGAGCAGTGTAGCGTAACATTGTTTATTAACGTGTATTTCGCATGTGTTTACTACACAAATGTCAAAACAGAACTGACATTAGGGGCAAATCGCAAAATTTATAGCATTTTCTGATAGGAGGATTACTTTTGCGCCACCTTGTTTTTAGAAATGAATGACGATATATAAATATACTTCTGGTGGTCTCCAAATTATTTTATTGTTTTCCAATTTTCTGTTTAACGGATCTCAGATGGTGTTGTCAATATGGATACTTTTCAATTTGATGTAGCGTTTTTGATATGTATATATTAGGCTGGGTCTGGTCAATATAAATAAAAATATAATTTCCAGTCATCCCACGGAAATAAAGTTTGGATTATTTAATGATGATTTGCAAAATATTTCGTTATAGAACAAGCCATTTGTGAGCTAAACTCTTCTCAAATCACCCTAATATATTTTTTTGGTTTTTCGCAGTGAAATCTTTCTCTTGTTTTGTGGAAGTATGTTTTAAAAAGTAAATAGCCAAGTGATGAAAATCGGAAAGAATTGACAGTTTTGGCTCTGCAAAAAAATGTTTGTATTAAATTATATTTCAGAAAACTGCTGTCAGTGACGTAATTTTTCGTCCGATATCAAGTATTTATTTTTAGACATAATACATTTTACAAAATGCTTCCAAGAAATATGAGTTACTAGCAGTACCCGCAGCTTCGCACGCGAGTTATTTTATGTTAGTTTTATCCGTCTCTTTTTTGGATAGTATTTATTTAATTTTCTTTTGGTGTATATAGATAAATCTAAAATAGTAAGTTGGAACCCTCCTGTTCGATAGCACTCATACACAGTCAAAGGAATATGCTTGTCGAATTGCTCCATTTTAGCTGAACTCACTTCGTGTGTATCATTTTTATAATTATCTACCCGGTTTCTACAACCACAGAGACTTTTATATCCTCGATCTCATGCCGCCCGCCTGTCATTTTAAAACTTTTAACATGTTTCCCAAAAAGCAAATATTTTGAAAAATCACTATAGGTAACAGTTGTTCTCGTTTCTCCCCTAAAAGCATGTACTTTATTTATCTTTTTCGTCCCGCATCCTCCTACAAATTTTTAATTCTCCAATTATGTTCCGCGTTTACGTAATTAAAGGGCTGTGTATCATTTGTATCCCCTATTGTCCCGCGCGCCCCTTAAGGTACAAATTTCGAAAAATCCAATTTTACTACACTTCTACGTGGTCAGAGGAATTTACGTACCAAAATTCTAGGTTTAAATTTATTTTGCACCATTTTTATCCCTTTTTGTGCCGCTCACTCCTGAAAAGTAAAAATGCCAAAAATGCATTTATGTCGCAAGTCTTCGTGGTTGGAGGATTATACACGTCGAATTTCATAATTCCAGCTACAATACTTTAGTAAGTACCATTTTTATCCCTTTTGTTGCCGCTCACCGCTTAAAAGTACAAAAATGCATATATATTGCGCTTCTATGTGGTGAGTGGAATTTAGTACCAAATTTCACGATTCCTGCTGTAATACTTCAGTTGGTACCATTTTTATCATTTTTTGTCCCGCTCAGCCCTTAAGTGTACAAATTACAAAAAATCCATATAGATTGCACTTCTACATTGCAACAGGAATTTACACGCCGAATTTCAGGATTCTACCTGTAATACTTTAGTTGGTACCATTTTTATCCCTTTTTGTCCCGCGCCCTCTTAAAAGTACAAATCTACGTTTTCAGAGGAATTTACACACCAAATTTCACGACTTTAGCTGCAATACTTAAAGTAGTACCATATTTATCACTTTTTGTCCCTCGCAACCCTTCAAGTACAAATTTCGAAAAATCCAATTATAATGCGCTTATACACGGTCAGAGGAATTTACATACCAAATTTCACGATTCTACCTGTAATACTTAAGATGGTACCATTTTTATCCCTTTTTGTCCTACTCGCCCCTTAAAATTACAAATTTTGAAAAATCCACTTATGTTGCATGTCTACGTTGTCAGAGAAATTTACATACCAAATTTTACGACTATAGCTGCAATACTAGCGTTGGTACTATTTTTATCCCTTTTGTCCCGTTCACCCCTTATAACTAAAATTTTCGAAAAAAAATCATTTAGATTGCTCTTCTACGTTATCAAAGGAATTTACACGCCAAATTTCGCGACTATAGCTCTCCAACCTGATTAAATTTTAACAACAAAACTCTGCAAATAAAGGTTTTAAGTTTTGATTCCTAAGACAGGTGCAACATCGGAGTCATATGATTGTTTTTTTGTCTGGTTTGTTCTAAACTGGAAAACAATATTATTTTTATGGATAATTTTAAAAATATTAAAATTCAAATTTTAATCGAAGGTACCACTTATCGGGGCGCAGAAATTATTTTATGTTAGTCACACTTCTATGTCCAATAACAGCGATTACAATTTTTTACATTTTAAATTTCTAAATTCAACTGGTCAAAATTGCCACACTCGAAAAGTTAAGTATAACGATCGGCTTAAAATCTCAAACTGAATAGATTTAAGGATGGTTCAAATTTATATATAGCCTCTATACAAATATCCCTCCAATTTACCCTATTACTGCTCTAGAATAAACAATTTACATTGGATTTTAATTACATATTCAGGATCATGTTATATTTTTGAACTAAAAATAGCTAAAGTGAATGTCGACTACATGAGTTCATACAATTGTACATCCTTACATCGGATTTTGATAAAATAGTGCAGATCATGTTATATTTCAACTGGGACTATCTACTGTGAAATGGATCTATTTGGGTGGATGTTTGCATCCCCATGTGTTGTTATAAGTTCCGTGCAAATGTCCCACCTCATTGGTTATCATATACTTTTTCATATCGTCCCCGTACACATGGGATGGATTTTATTTATTTATTATGAATTACAATACAAAGTAAATTTATATTCTAATTTTGGGTCCAGGGACTATGCCGGGGTGACTAAGACCATTGTAGCTAGTTATTGCAGCGACAGACCAGAGCCTCTGGTGGGAATCGAACCCACAACCCCCACGCTGATAGCCGAGCACGCTACCAACTCAACTACCGGGGCGCTCTGGGATGGATTTGTTTATATAGCACTAAAGGTTCAACTTACTACAGCCAAACTTGATGAAAATTATCGTTATATTTTTCCCCTAGATGCAGCTACAATGAGAAAGGATTATCCCGATTTTTTTTGTGTATGGGTCCTTTACGTGTAGGATTAACATAATGCAAAACATACGCATTCGTTAAATTTGAATAATGATGCTGCATAATTTATATGGACAACATAAAATCGCCCCATCGATACTAAAATACCCGGATTTAGTAATCAAAACCGGTATGCAATCTGTAAAGGGCCTTTCCACGCTATTTATTAAAAAACTAAAAAATTACTATATATTTAAACAGTATTCTGCGTCAACAAAAAATGGCATAACATCTCCATTTACTCATAAAACTTGTATATGTATCTATGGTTTTCTGATTTAGAATGTTAACTATTCAAAAATATAACCAAATAATTGCTTCTATTTTGATACCCTCACTGTACAGAGTAGGAGGGTATATATCATTTGGAACAGAACAAAAGTGTAACACATTGAAGGAATGACTTAAGACTCTAATTATGTTTGGGCCAAATCCGTTTCACGACTTTTTAAGATGTTTGAGCCATGTCCGTCCGTCTGTCTGTCTGCCTTTCTGGTGTACACGACAATTCTTGAAAGGAGCTTAGGAATTAATTCAAACTTAGCACATGGTAATATTTTCCCCAAACTTAGTTTAAGTTCGAAGAGGGGCGAAATTTCCACGCCCCTTCGGGTACCTCCCACACAAATAGCCCATATTCCAATGTTAAATTAAAATCCATATAACTTCCACACGGATATTCGGAATCAGCTTTATTTTGGTATTTGATAATGCTTTTATAATAACTTTAAGTTTATTATATATCACGGGTTTTGCCGCGCCCCTTCCATTACCTCCTACACAAATCACGCAAAACTACATAAAATTAAGGCTGTTATAATGTCTATACAGGTGATCGGAATACTTTACTATTTGGTAATTCTTTTATAGAAGATACATTCGCATGGAATATGGTAAAATCAAATTATTTCCAACAACAGCGAATAAAACATTTTTTTGCGAATTGCGCTGCATATCTATCTCCTTTTTCACAAATAAACACATATCCAAATTTTATTTTCAATTATTTCAATTATAATACAAAAAGTAACGTCGAGATATAGATCGATAGAACTAACTTCAGTTTGTTGTTAACGGCACTTATAAAAAAATTGATTGAATAAACACTGACTGCTCTCACGGAACAGTCAAGTAGTTGATTTATGTCCTAAGCAAGCTCTTTCTAATTCCGTAAATAGTTTTTGATCTCACTATTGAGTGATTTATATTTTATATACATTTCCACATGGTTCTTCATCAGTTTTGAATAATTTTCAAGAAGACTGCTTATTTCTCTACTTTTCTACTAGAGATTACCTCCAAAATTATTTGTCATTTCCTTGCCCACCTCATGCAAAAAATTGCAGTCTAAAAACAAAAAATAAAATATTAACTTTTTATACACTCCACGAGAGTATTATGGCTTTGTGCATTTGTTTGTAACACCCAAAAGGAAGCGGGATAGACCCATTGTTAAGTATACCGATCGACTTAGAATCACTTTCTGAGTCGATTTAGCAATGTCCGCCTGTCCGTCTGTCTGTCTGTCTGTCTGTCCATCTATTGCTGTAATCAAACTACAGGTCGCAATTATAGTCCGATCTTAACAAAAATTGGCACAAGTAAGTTTTGTGGATCAAGGACGAACGTTTTTTAATTTGGAGCAAATCGGTTCAGATTTAGCCCCATACAAATGTCGCTCCAAATTTGACATTGTCCGCTCTAGAAACCACATATTGTACCCAATTTTCTTTAAATTTGGTTCAACATCTATGCTGAAAGTGGGTTTTTCTGCCCAAGGACCATCGGTATTGAATTTGGAGGAAATCGGTTCTGATTTAGATATAGCCCCCATACAAATGTCGCTCCCGATTTGACATTTTCCGCTTTAGAAACCACACCTTGTACCCGATTTTCTTTAAATTTGGCAGAACATCTTATAATCCAACTAGAACACGTATGCTGAAATTGGGTAAGATCGGTTCAGATTTAGATATAGCCTCCATACAAATGCGCTCCCGATTTGACATTTCCGCTCTAGAAACGACATATTGTACCCGATTTTCTTTAAATTTTGCAGAACATCTTATAATCTAACTAGGAACACGTATGCTGAAATTGGGTAAGATCGGTTCAGATTTAGATATAGCCCCCATACAAATGTCGGTCCCGATTTGAAATTTCCGCCCTAGAAACGACATATTGTACCCGATTTTCTTTAAATTTTGCAGAACATCTTATAATCCAACTAGAAACACGTCTGCAAAAATTGGGTAAGATCGGTTCAGATTTAGATATAGTCCCTATAGAAATGTCGCTCCCGATTTGACATTTTCCGCTCTAGAAACCACATATTGTATCCGATTTTCTTTAAATTTGGCACAACAGCTTATAATCCAAGTAAAAAACCTATGGTGAAAGTGGCAAAGATCGGTTCAGATTTAGATATAGCGCAAATACAAATTTTGCTCCCAAATGTTTAACCGATTTTGGCCAAACTATACATATTATATTTCACCTATATCGTTCCAGATTTCAATATACCACCCTACAAATGTCCTTTGCGATTTAACATTTTTTGTCAAACTTGTTCACCGAATTAAATTGTGTTCGGATAGAAAGTGGAGTGTATCATAGAGTCGGCCCCGCCCGACTTTAGCCTTTCCTTACTTGTTATTTATTATATTAAGGGCATGCTAAATTTATTTTGCGCATATATTAATGCATTTATATTATTTATATCAGCGAGCATAAAATTATTTGTGCTGCATTAGGCTGTATGTGTGCCTAATGGATATATGTATAGCTAAGTTAGTGACACTAACTGACAACTAAAACCGTCTATCTACCATGTTTTCTAACCTATCGGTTTAATATGAGTATCATCGGAAATAATTTAGAGCATAAATATTAAATTTGCTTTTTAAAAAATCTAATGCATTTCATAAGCATTTTTTCTCAGACTAATCAAAATGGCACCGGGTGCCATTTTAATCTTTTTTTAATTTTAATTAACAACAACAATTTTCAGCAGCCTGCAAACTTTAAGGCAATGTGGCTGCTGAAGCAATGTCTGCTGTTAATAGTCTTTTTATTCTAAGTGTACAACTAATGACATCATGTTTACGCAAGCACTTCATACAGAAGGATCACTGATGATTTGTCCCTACACAGGACAATGAAATACATTTATGGCCAAATGTGTGCATGGTTGATTGTGGTTATCCTCCTTTCCATTACCAAACACAAAGATTTCCTGCGTAAGAAACAATTACTTGATTGAATTGCTGAAATTCGAATGTATTGCATTCAAAACTCATAGAAAATCAATCAATCGACACAAAAACTAACAATTTTCTTAATTTGCATCTTTTCAGCGCTAAAAATCAACAATTCTCTGCAAAAAAGCTGTCTCGATGGCTTTGACAAAACGAAAATTATGACTGGTTGAGTAATCCCCATTTTGCAAAATATGCAAAATTTCAACGTTACAGGGTTGCTTTCGTTTTCATTATACCCTACACCACTTCGTGGTCTAGGGTATTATAAGTTAGTTTCGCGCCAAATGTTTGTAACACCAAGAAATAATCGAGCTAGACCCACCTTTAAGTATACCGATCGGCTTAGAATCACCAGCTGAGTCGATTTAACAATGTCTGTCTGTCCGTCTGTCCGTCCGTCCGTCTGCTGTCCATCTAAGCTTGTTCGCACTCTACAGGTCGCAATTGTTGTCCGATTGTCATGAAACTTGGCAGAAGTTATTTTTTCTGCCCAAGGACCATCGGTATTGAATTTGGAGGAAATCGGTTCTGATTTAGATATAGCCCCCATACAAATGTCGCTCCCGATTTGACATTTTCCGCTTTAGAAACCACACCTTGTACCCGATTTTCTTTAAATTTGGCAGAACATCTTATAATCCAACTAGAACACGTATGCTGAAATTGGGTAAGATCGGTTCAGATTTAGATATAGCCTCCATACAAATGCGCTCCCGATTTGACATTTCCGCTCTAGAAACGACATATTGTACCCGATTTTCTTTAAATTTTGCAGAACATCTTATAATCTAACTAGGAACACGTATGCTGAAATTGGGTAAGATCGGTTCAGATTTAGATATAGCCCCCATACAAATGTCGCTCCCGATTTGAAATTTCCGCCCTAGAAACGACATATTGTACCCGATTTTCTTTAAATTTTGCAGAACATCTTATAATCCAACTAGAAACACGTCTGCAAAAATTGGGTAAGATCGGTTCAGATTTAGATATAGTCCCTATAGAAATTTCGCTCCAGATTTGACATTTTCCGCTCAGAAACGACATATTGTACCCGATTTTTCTTAAATTTTGCAGAACATCTTATAATCCAACACCTATGCTGAAAGTGGGTATGATCGGTTCAGATTTAGATATAGCCCCCATACAAATGTCGCTCCTGATTTGACTTTTTCCGCTCTAAAATCCACATATTATACTCGTGTTTATTTAAAATTGGTCAACATCTTATAATCCAACTAAAAAACCTATGGTGAAAGTGGGTCAGATCGGTTCAGATTTAGATATAGCCCTCATATATTTCAACTAGGAAGACATATTATGATAGTCAAATATATTGGTCCATACAAATTCGGCCCCCATTCCACACTATTACATCTCTAGAACCCACATCGTGCATTAGATCTCGATATAATTTTGCATATCATGTCATATTTCAATTAAGAATACCTACTTTGAAAGTGATCTATATGGAACCTCTTTTTAATGTAGAGCCCTTACAAATGGCCCCATTTTAATTTTTACCCCTCAAGAACGCAAATTTTACATATGATTTTTTCAAATTTTGCAGATTATATTATATTTCAGAATACAAAGTCAGATATATGTGTCCACACTTTGGAATAACCAAATAATCCATTCTACTCTAATACAGCTCTAGAAACTACGTCTTACATAGGATCATGATATATTTCAACTATGAATACCTACAGTGACTGAGAAATATATAGGCCCATGTTTTGAGTCGGTGTTGTTGTAGGCCTCCTTTCAAATGTCGGTCCGATTCATCCTATTACTAACGTATAATTTGTATTTGTCTGCCGGAAAATTGGATCAACTATTCACCATATTCGTTAAATATGACTAAAGATGAATTTATACTGTATAATTTATATGAACTACATAAAATTGCTCCCATGAAACACCTGGGTTTAGTAATAAAAGCGATGTATATACGCAGGGAGTGGTGTAGGGTATTATATAGTCGGCCACGCCCGACTTTAGCCTTTCCTTACTTGTTTTTTTAATAAAAATTTCATTTATCTGCCAATACCAGACGCGCTCATCAAATTTCATCAAAATCGGTAAACATTCGAAAGTTTCTCTCCGAGCTCCTTAGTTTGGAATTATTGCTATATGTCGATGTAATTTAATTCGTCATGGTGCGATGGTTTTGACAACATTCATACGTGCGTTAAAGTAATAACTTTTATTATTTTGGCACACCCTAATACATTCTGAATTTTTTTGCATAGTAGCTTACCCATAAAAACTTTTAGCTTATTACATTAGCTACGCATGAAATACTTGCTGAGTGAAAAACGCCTAGTCGAGTCTGGTCGAAAACAGTTCACTTGACAACACTGTGTTTGTGCGTAGGTAGCTACGGCTTTGCACTATAGAGAAAACGGAAATATGAGATCGACACTAATTGCAATGGAAATCTGAATTTTATATAAAATAAAGTTTGCATTTGTTTTTTTGCGGCATTATGCGTGAATTAAGCTCTCGAACTGGTTTTGAAATTTTGAGGGCACAATACGTAAATAATGTTTAGGCCAGTTCCGGAAATTTCACAATCTTCCTCTTTCCGTAAAATACTTGCAGCAAATGCTTAGGAACTAATTCACTAATTCTATTTATTTCTTCTTTACAAGGACCTACTCAACATATGCTGCAACAGTGAGGCCAGTAAAACCAACCAATGCATTATGCTGCCTAAAACTAAACAAAGGGAACACTTGACTCTTCGGGATGCAGCGGCAACAATGGAGGCAACCCCACTAAATCATGCAACACAAACGATACCGCAGGGTATCGACACTTGCTGAAACACTTTCGAACAAAAGGCGAATGCCAAACATTTCTGACTGGTGCCCGGTTCCTTCTCCTCCCCTCCCTCTTCCTCTTCCTCTCTGGTCTTGTGGCAGCAGCAATTCTAAGCGACATGAATAGAAAAGATGTTAGATACGGGGATAAAATGTTAATGCGGCTCTGGAAACAAACCAAACCCAAAAATAGAAAAAAAATGCCACAAGACAATAGCTTCACAATTTGTATGAAAATTGCGGCATTTTCGGGTATTGAGTACAATTTTCGCAAATAAAAACGCTTTATAGCCAAATAAATGATTAGTGCATTTTAGGAAATATCGAATGGAAATTAACAAGAGAACGACAAATAACTAACGAGTCAGCAAAAGATTACGAAATAAAGACAACATGAATGCAGTGCAACGATGACAAATATGATGACAAAATAAACAGAACAGTTATGGAAATGCTAGCATTTAGAGAAGGGGGGCTAGAGGGTAGGGCGTATCGCAGTTAAGCGGGCACAATGACTTTTCGTCTTCGAAAAAAATAAATAAAATTGTGTCATGACTGATGGCTGTGTGTGTACCGGCAGTGTGTTAGGGTTAGCAATTTTTTCCACGAACTTAGCCTAGTTTGGCACCCAACGCAACCCACATCTAGCTATCAAGTTAACGAAAAGAAATCGAGCAGAAAAGTGCAGTGTTAACAGTACACGAAGTGTATAAAATCACCTGGCTATGGTCGACAGGTATTCAGTTTTTTCCTACATTCAATCATCAACGCCAACATAGTAGAAGCAACATGAAATCGTTCGCCGTCATTGCCATAGTCTTGTGTTTGGCCGCCGCAGTTCCAGCCGATAACCAGAACGACATGCAAGACAGATCGTATGGCGGCGGTGGTGGAGGTGGTGCGGCCGCACCTGCTGCCTCTTCTTACAGCGCTCCTGCTGCTCCTCCGTCGTATAGTGCTCCCGCCGCTCCTTCGTACAGTGCACCCGCTCCGGCTCCCGCTCCAATCACCATTCCAGCTCCACCTTGCCCCAAGAACTACCTGTTCAGCTGCCAGCCAAGTTTGACACCAGCTCCGTGCTCTCAAGCTGCTGCCTACAATAGTGCCGGCGCCTATTCGCAGAATTATCCCGTGTATGCCATCCCACAATATGTTAATAGTTTCCAATCATATTATTAATCCTAGAAAAATATAATTTAAAACTTTTTATATATAAATTAATAATTTTTATTAATCTTCTAAATACTAGACCAATATACATATTTTAACATTTTTATAAATAAATTTTTTGTAGAAAAAAAAAACTGCATTTGTTTTGAAATTCATTTTTACTGGGAGAAAGGTTAATGCCCAAAAGTCATAGTCGTCAGCATTTCATTAAATTCGCGGAATTGTTTATACCGCCGCCAACTAAAAAATGCTGTGGATCAATACCCTTAAAATAGTACATTTGTTTTTGTTACTACAACACACAGTGGGTGAATTCGACAATTTTTCAAAAACATCGTGAGATAATTTTACATTTATTTTAATGGACTTGAATAAGACCATGTACATATTTAACTAAATCGTATGTAGAAAACATGTGTACTCAATTTTCCAATTGGATCTCTTCTCCTTTTTGCAGGATTTTTAATTTCCAAATATAGATATAGATATTTCATTAATTTATTTGCATACTTTGCAGATCATACAAAGACGATATGGGCATCAAATGAAATATAAGAATATCAGCTAAAAATAATTTAAACTCAATGTTTGTACCTCAATACAAGTCCCCCCTTTTTATTAACTAAACTAAACATGGAAAAACATGATATTTAGGAGTGTTTACACGAGCGTTTAACTTACTATCGAAATATTTTGCAAATCATCACTAAATAATCCAAACTTTACTTCCATAGAGTGGCGGGAAATTAATATTTTATTTGCATTGACCGCGATCCAGCCTAATGTCTGTATGTATTTTTCCTGGTTTCCCATTTAATCCCACTATAATTTCTTCTAAAAAATGTGGCCAATACATTTTATGTGAAATGACGACACTGTCCAACATTAAATTCTAAGATATTAATCACTATTTCACAGAAGCAACCGAAAAAAATATATGTGACCACTCAGTAAATTTTACAAACGTTGTCGCACTTTTACTCCCATAAATAGTTGTATATATTAGGGTGGCCCTTAGCAAAGGGGAATTTTGAGAATGTTAATCTTTTGTATTACTCTCAACCACATATCATGTTCCATTGAACAATAGGGCAACTGCTCTGCAATGATTTTGCACAATGTAGTGAAACTACTAATGGGTTGTTTAAAACGCTTATATCTTAAATGGGGACTACAAATGTAGTGAATTTCAATTGATTTGCTTTTTTGAGAAAAAAATAGTATTTTTGCTAATCTGAAGATATTTCAGAATTATTGTGTAATAGCGAAGGTATTGTTGTTATGATAGCACAAATGAGATAATTTTCTAAGAATGTCTCTAGGGTATGTCCAAATCCCGATTCACAGAGTAGAGGTTTACGGTGTTGCTGGCTTTCGGCCGGATTTAAAGATTTTCTGCTCTCGGGTATGTGCAATGCCGGCTATGCAGAGCAAAAGTTTTTCAGCATTGTAGGCCTTAGGTCAGGCTTAAAGATTCTCTCATCTAGTGTATGTCCAAATCCGGCTACGTATAGTAAAGGTTTACGTTGAAGTACAATTTAAATATATTCATTAATACTTCCATAAATGTATGAAAATGGGTCAAAAGGGGAAAAAACGGCTGCAGTAAGAATAGCGAAATTTTATACCCTCCACCTCCAGGATAGGAGTATACTAACTATATCATTCCGTTTGTAACACCTTGAAATATCGACCTGAGACCCTATAAAGTATCGTCAATGATCGTCATAAAATTCTAAGACGATCTAGACATGTCCGTCTGTTGAAAGCACGCTAGCATCTAAACGAAAGGAGCTAGAACGTTCAAATTCTCCACAAATGCGTCTGATAGTCGTAGATCGGTTGGGATTGAAACTGGGCGAAATCGGCCCAAAGGGGAAAAAATCCTTCACAAGGACTGAAAACACCCATAATAACTCCTAATATTTTAGAGTATTTAAGCATGTTTTTTCAATATCTCTGCTTGTACATACTTGATATTGGGTATACGCATTGCCCCTATAACAAAAACGTTCACCGTAAAGTGATTCTCATTGAAATGGGGCAAAAAGGGATAAAAATGGTGCATATCAAACGAAAACAGTTAGAAACAAACATTTTCCACACAATTTCACAAATTCGTATTTTTAAGGGTAAAATGAACAAGTAAAAACGGTGTTAAGTTCGGCGGGGCCGAACTTTATATACCCTCCACCATGGATTGCATTCCACAGAGGTTGTCGGTTTTCGTAGAAGTGCAGTAATATTACAGGAAAATATAAATTTTTTAATATAGCCAAAACAAACAAATACAAATATTGAAAAAATAATTTTATAAATAAATATAATATTTTATTTATTTCAAACCATTATTTATTTCAAATCAAAAAATAAATATTCTTATATTTATATTTTCAAAAAGCTTAAATACCATAAATATTGGTAGATAGTGGGTGCTACAGTTGGTTGTATTTCCATTCTGTTTTAATTCCAAAAGTACAAATTTTGAAAATCCATTATCAGACGTACATAGTGCAAAATAACCTAACTTCAACCAATTTTTGCCGTAAAAGAAAAGGTACGAAGTTGGAAAAAAACTTTTTATTTTGCGTGTCTATGCAGTCAGAGGAATGTATACACCGAATTCCATGATTCCAGCTGCGCGCATTTGGTTGGTACCATTTTTACCCCCTTGACGTTTCTACGCTATTAGAATTTCATCATTCTAGCTGTAGTTGTTTAGTTGTTACTATTTTTATCCCTCTGTGCC
Source organism: Polietes domitor (assembly GCA_947397865.1). Taxonomy (NCBI): domain Eukaryota; kingdom Metazoa; phylum Arthropoda; class Insecta; order Diptera; family Muscidae; genus Polietes; species Polietes domitor. The sequence continues at coordinate 89,013,454 of OX377619.1, read as the reverse complement.
ATTGTATCCCTTGAAAGTACGAATTTCGAAAATTCCGTTTATTTTCCGTGTCTACGCAGTCAGAGGAATGAATACTTCGAATTGCATGACTCTAGCTGCGGTCATTTGGTTGGTACTATTCGTATCCCCTTTTTCCATTTTAACCCCAAATTTCGAAAAAAAAATCGTCTATTTTCCGTGTCTACGCAGTCAAAGGAATGTATACTCCGAATTTCATGACTCTAGCTCCGGTCATTTGATTGGTTCTATTTTTAACCCCTTTTTTCATTTTAACCCCAAAAAGTACGAATCAGTTTATTTTAAGTGTCTACGCAATCAAAGGAATGTATACACCGAATTTCATTATTCCAGGTGTAGCCGTTTGGTTGGTACCATTTTTATTCCTCTATTCCCATTTTACCCCTTAAAAGTACGAATTTGGAAAAAGTACTTTTACATTATGTATCTAAATACTTAATTAGAGGAATGTACACACCAAATTTCGTGTTTCTAGCTGTAGTCGTTTAATATGTACCATTTTTATCCCTTTTTTGCCCCATTTCACCCCCTACAAATAAGAATCACTTTATGGTGCACTTTTTTGCCATAAGGGGAATGCGCATACCAAATATGAAGCAAATATAAACAGACATATTCAAAAAAACATGCTTAAATACGCTAAAATATTAGGGATTACTATGGGTATTTTTAGTCCTTGTGAGGGATAAATTTTTCCCTTTCGGCCGATTTCGCCCCGTTTCAATCCCAACCGATCTACGACAAATGCTTTTAAGACAAAAATAAAAAACTTTTTTAAATTTTCTTTCAAAGAAAGCCAAAAAAATCTGCAATTATCCGCAGATATTCTTCAGCTGGGCAATGTTTTCTTTCTAATAAGGTTTCTATCTAAAAATAAAATAAAAATATTTTTCCTATATTTCGTTATATTTTAAATGGGTTTTTAGTGCTAACAACAAATGACTTTTTTCCAAAAATAATTTCCTAAATACGGGGTTCGATTTCCTCAATAGACTCTTGACTGAAAATAATATGTTTTCCAAAAAATTGATCCCAGTCATTAATTTCTTGTTGTTAATTGAAAAGAAATAGGGGGTGGTAGTTAGAGTAGAAAAATAAGGGCCTACCTAATGTATAGGCGCGTAAGTAGGACGGGCAAGAAACTAAAACAAGCCTACAATGCAATAACCAAACAAACAAAAAATGCGCTGTTAACATTTTTGCAGTGTATAAAATCGCCAGCTCTCGATCGACACATATTCAGTATCTTCTTTAACACGCGTCGATAGTCGCCTCAACTAAAGTCAGTCCAGCTAGCCATCTCATAAACACAATGAAGTCGTTCGTCGTTATCGGCATTGTTCTTTGCCTGGGCGCCATAATTCCAGCCGAGGAGAACAGTGTCCGGGAGGAGAGATCATATGGTGCTGCCCCACCAGCCGCAGCTTACGGAGCTCCAGCTCATTCATCGTACAGCGCTCCTCCTGCCCCATCGTATAGTGCTCCTCCTGCACCAGCCCCAGCTCCTGCCGCTCCCGTCTACAGTGCTCCTGCTCCTGTATCGATTCCTGCACCGCCTTGTTCGAAGAACTATTTGTTCAGCTGCCAACCAAAACTGACACCAGCTTCCTGTTCTCAATCTGCTGCTTATGCCAGCGCTGGCGGCTACTCTCACAATTATCCTGTTTATGCTCCACCTCAATATTTCAACAATTACCGACCATACTATTAAATATTTGCCACTCTTGGAATAACATTGATAATAAAATTGTTTGTAAAAAAAATAAAATATTCTTGAGGAGTTCTTTGCAGTTTGTCGACTTTCGAAGCTAAAAAAGTCGAAAGGCCTGTTCCCGCGTGAATTTAAAACTATTTGGATTAAATGTATGCTTGTGCCGATTTCATGCCGAATCAGATTCCATATAAAAATATCGACAAAAATTGTTTGTAATTTTATCTTCAGCATGTAACATACGAGTCCAAGAGCAAAATTCAATTCAAATGCGAGTCCAATTTAGAACCTAAATCGTCTCAAATGAAATACTAAAGTCTTTCATAGTTAAACCGACCGAAATTATTTGTACACTAAACTAACAAAGTGAGTACAATGAAATTCAGCAACGTGTTAGCGTATATTAATGTACTTAACATATATTTTTTCTGGATGAAATGGTTGGAAATTCTCAAGGATATTAAAGGACACAATTTTGAAAGGACATGAATAAGGTCCTTTTGTCCTGATATAACAACACAAATATTTTTGCCAAAATCGAGGGGAGTCTCCTCTTTCATTTGCTTTTTATCTCAGCATCGTAGGATGAGTAGAAATATATAAAATATTTTTTTCTATTTAAATGTCCTTTAAAACTTTAAAGTCCTCGAAAAAGGACAAATGACCAGAGAATGAAAAACTGTAAACGCAGTTTTACTCCAGAGAGCCTCTAGTTTCACGTGTATAAGGTCTTGCTCATGTGTTAAAATTAGTGTTGTACAGTGTAATACCCTAGTCCACGAAGTGGTGTAGGGTATAAAAAGATAGAAGACACATACGCCGTGGATTTGTGCCAAAGGCAGATGGCGAGACTGGAAGGAAGAAGAGTAAAAACATTGAATACACATTTGCTGTTTTTAAGTTCCTGAAAATTTCCGTTAAACGATGGCGTATTGAAATACTCATCAAAATCGAATACAAAGGAATTTGCAAATGAATTATAAAAACCCCAAAATTGCTCGAAATGGCGAAAGACAGGCGACTTTATATGACGAAATCGCATATTTTGACAAAACAAAGAAAAAAACTGAAAAGCATAGTTACTTATATGATGCCTTGATGACTCTTAGCCCTACATCAACATTTAGCGAGCGTGTTTTTTCCACGTCAAGCTTTATCAAAAACAAACAAAAAATTATTTACAAAATTATCAGTTGAATTGTATACTGGTATTGCGATATTATTATAAGAAGGATTATACGTAAACTTTTTATTCAAGTTTTTGTACGTAAAAATATGAATAATTTTATAGAATTGACTTTATTAAAAAAAGGGTGCTGGCGTTAATTATTTAATGTACCTTTACTAAAAATTAACTGTATTTACTTTCGTAAAAAAATTAATTTAAATATTTTCGTACTTTGATTTAAAAAACCGGTTATATCCGGTTTTGTAAAAAACTATAACCGAAACCCGTTTTTTAAAAATTGAATCTTCGGTTAAACCGAAAACCATCTTTCTAAAATATCCGGTTTTTTTGGAACCCTAATTATGATATTTTTTACTATTTCAAACTATAAGGCATACTTATTATGTCCACTGCTTTAAATAAATTGTGATGCTTTACTAATCATTCATTCCCTCGAAGCCACTTTCCTCTAGCTGAATATATTGATTTCAGCTACAGACCTAATGTCTGTACCATTTTGATACGAAAATTACTAATACTGAAAATCCATTATTATTTCGCGTCCAAATTTCATCTAGCTACAGCCGTTTGTTTGGTACCAGTTCTAAAGGTACGAATTTGAAAGAAAATCATCTTGTTTTGCGCGTATATGTAGCCAGACGAGTGTAAACACGGAATTTCATGATTCTAAATATAATCGATTGGTTGATACCAACTTTATCCAATTTTGATCCTAAAGGTACGAATGTCAAAAGATATCGAATTTCACTATTTCAGCTGTAGCCGTACCATTTTTATCCCCCTTCTCCCCATTTTCTGCATAAAAGTACACGTTTCGAAAAATTCTTTTATGTTTCGCGTCTAAGGAGTCAGATGAATGCATACTCCAAGTTAGATGGTTTCAACTTCAGTGGTTTGCTTGGTACCATTTTTATCCCCTTTCGCCCCAGTTTCGCTCTAAAAGTACACATTTCGAAAAATTCCTTTTTGTTTCGCGTCTACATATTCAGATGATTGGATTACCGAGTTTCATGATTTCAGCTTCAGCGGTTTGACCATTTTAAGTACAACTTTCGAAAAATCCCTCTATTTTACGTGTCAACGCATTATATCTGTTGCATGTTTCTTGCTGTTGTCGTATCATAGATACCATTTTTATCCCATTTCGGCCGCAATTTTTTTTACTTTTTGGTGCTTTAAAGTTGCAAGAGGAATGTCCGCCACAAATTTCATGTGCATATAAAACAGAAACTTGTGAAAAATTTGCTTAAATAATCCAAATAGGAAAAAAAATTCCCTCTGGGCCGATTTCACCCACTTTCAATCCCAACCGATATGCAAATATAAGACACATTTACGAACAATTTGATCATCCTAGCTCATTTCATTCAGCAGCTAACGTGCTTTCAACAGACAGACGGACATGACTGGAATGTCTTGAATATATATATTTATGGCGTCTCCGATGAATATTTCAAGGTATTACAAACGGAATGACAAAATGAATATACCCTCATCCTTAGGTGGAGGGTATAAAAATGACTCAACAAACGCAAAACTTATATAAAGTTTTCTAATTGATTTTGAATTTTATTTTATTTGTAAAGTAAACGATTTCTGCGATTAAATATTTTTCCTCTGGGGTATGTCCAAAGCTACAGAGAACAACTGTTTCCTGCTTGCAGTCTTCGGCCTATCTTAACGATGTCTACTGTCGGATTTGTCCAAGCTACGCAGCGTAAAGGTTTCCTGCACAGTCGTCCTTTGCCCGAACTTAAAGATTTTCACCTATAAGATATGTGCAAAGCTTTGTAGATTAAAGGTCTGGTGTCTTTGGATGACCAGCTACGCAGAGGAAAGGTTTTCGGCTCATCCTTATTGGAGCGTTATTGCACATTTATTCATAATGTATTGGGTGCAGTTTTTATTCTTAGACATTTATTATTTATTTATTATTTATATTTATTATACACTCCACGAGAGTATTATGTCTTTATGCATCTGTTTGTAACGCCCAAAAGGAAGTGAGATAGACCCATTGTTAATTATACTGATCGACTTTGAATCACTTTTTGAATCAATCTGTCCGTCTGTCTGTCCATATATTCTTGTCATCACGATACAGGTCGCAATTGTAGCTAGAACCAAATGAAACTTTGCACAACGAAGTTTTTGAGGATAAGAACGAACGCTATTTACTTTGAAGAAAATCGGTTCAGATTTAGATATATCCCCCATTCGAATTTCGAAACAAACAAATTTGATCAGATTGTCTTCAAATATAGCAAAACAGCTTATATTTAAACTAGGAACACCTGTAGTAAAAATAGGTCAGATCGGTTAAGATTTATATATAGCTCCCACACAAATTTCGCTCCCGATTTGACTTTTACCGCCCCAGAAACCACGTATTTTCACCGAATTTCTTCAAATTGATCATAACACATTATCCTTGATGTGGAAGAACTTATTGCGAAAGTGGGTCACTTCATTCCATGTTTGGATATAGCTCCGATACAAATATTCTTCTCGATTTAACAAGTCTATTTATCAGCATATTATTAGGAAACATACAAAAATCCTTCCCGTTTTCAATTTTGTATCCGCATAGAAAGTGGAGGGTATCATATAGTCGGCCCCGCCCAACTTTAGCCTTACTTACTTGTTTTTTATTATATTTAGCCCTTTCTGTCTAGGTTTTCTAACAAAAATCATATTGTTCACTGAAGCAACATAAAAGATTATTTGGGAGTTTGAACATACAATATATTCTTAATTATGTAACCAAAAATTAAAACAAAAAAAAAACACTTATATTTCACATCACACACAATACATTTATTATAAATATAATTTTTTCAGGAGCAGATTTTTGAGGTTGAACAAACAGAGAGTAGGAACCAGCTCGGTCACAGCAGGAGATGGAGAGCACGATGTTGGAAGAGCAGAATTGCACTCGAACTGGAGTTGGCCTCGAGCCAGAAACCTTTACCACAACCGCTAAAAGCACAGGACAATAGCGATCACGGAAAATGTTGATAATAGCAATCGATTTGACTCCGGTGAAGTTCAACAGCAAACTAAACGCTAATCAACAATTTAAATTCGACGAATGAAATTTATGCGACAGAAAAGAAAAATAGCTTAATGCTGATTGGACGTTAATATATTTTAAAATCAGCATTTATATTTCATTTGTTATGGTTACTAGCTGACGCTTTCAAGCTATTGCAATGTATGAGTCACTTAACTCTTTGTTGTACAAAGTCACAAAACTCTGCAGAAATTGTGGAGGGTATATACGTACTTAACGCTATTTTCATTTGTTTTTAATAATATCTTGAAAAAAATCATTACCTTTAAATTTGCAATCACAAATGTAATAAACAAAAATATTAAAACTTGAATTGGGTCATTGAAGTTTTCTTTAAAACAAAATTTTTGCAAATAATTTTATTTATTAATTCCTATATTATTTTGTATATTGTATATTTTTTTATTTATAAATTTGTTATATTTTTTAACCCCATATGTGGATATCTTACTCCGAAAATATTATATCTCTGTGGTAAATAACGGCTTGGCGACCGTTGTATTAAAAAATCCAAAGTTTGGAACATATTTTCCACACATTAGGAAATTGGGTTTTTGGAAAAAATACAAAACTTTGTTACCCATTACTTTAGCGGCAATATTTTCTACATAATTCCTTATTATAGTTATGATATCTCAATCCCTATAGATTACGTTATGTTCAATATGATTTTTCGCTCAAAATTTTACTTTTTTTAAAGTGATTCGCTTATATGTTAATATATACTAGCAGTGAATGGAATGTGCTTGTCGAATTGCACTATTTTAGCTGAATTTTTTGTCCCGCTCTCCCTTAAAGGTACAAAAATGTATTTATTATTCGAGTAAATATAGATGCAAAATGGTCTTGAGCCAGGACAATAACCAAGTTCAAATCAAATATTGATTACAGACCAAATAAATACAAACGAAAAATACTAAAACAAATGAAGTATTGCTGGGTTACTATACCTGCATATACACATACTTACATATGCAACTCAATGAGATGCTTGTAAGATTGTGTACTTTATTACTTGGTGCGATTTTTAAACGCAAATTCGGCAAGTGAGTTGTGCTTCTCGTTCGTTTGTGAGAATCATCTCCTTATATAGGCCGGGTTTGATGTTGAAAAGTCGCTGCGAAGCCACATGAAAAGACTTTTGACATGGTCGAAATCATGATTGTGTGTCTGCAGCCAAGTAATAAATGTCACCATGTCATTTGTGAATAAATTTGCATTCTATTAAATATAGATGCAAAATAGTCATGAGCCAGGACAATATCCCAGTTCAAATCAAATATTGATTACAGACCAAAAAATACAAACGAAAAAAAACTAAAATAATGTATTTAGTTTGCGCTTCTTGTGGTGAGAGGAATTTACATACCAAATTTCACGATTCTAGATGTAATACTTTAGTTGGTCCCATTTTTATCCCTTTTTGTCTCTCCTAAAAGTACAAAATCCAAAAAATACATTCATGTGGCGGGTCTGCATGGTCGGAGGAATGCACACGCCGAATTTTACGATTCTAGCTACAATACTTTTGTTGCCACCATTTTTATCCTTTTTGTCCCGCTCACCCTTTAAAAATACAAATTTCGAAAAATCCATTTATCCATGTTGCAAGTCTATGTTGTCAGAGAAATGTAAATATCGATTTTCACGAAAATAGCTGTATTACTTAAATTGGTACCATTTTTATCTCTTTTTGTCTCTTTCCTCTGTAAAAAGTACAAAGTACAAATACCTCTTTGTTGCTCGTCTGCATGGTAAGTGCAAGGCACACACCGAATTTCATGATTCTAGCTACTGCCAGGACGAAAGTTCGATGTTTATTATTTTTTTTCCTATTTTACCCCCTAAAAGTACGAAAGTACTTTCATAGTTTATTTATTTTTCTAGCCTCCGCCTCCAGGATGGGGGTATACTAACTTTGTCATGCCGTTTGTAACACCTTGAAATAACGACCTGAGACACCGTAAAGTATATATATTCTTGATCGTTATAAAATTCTAAGACGATCTAGTCGTCCGTCCGTCTGTTGAAAGCACGTTATCATCTACCAAAAGGAGCTAGGACGTCCAAATATTCCATAAATACGTCTTATAGTCGTAGATCGGTTGGGATTGAAACTGGACGAAATCGGTCTAAAGGGAAAAAATTTCCCCTCACAAGGACTAAAAATACCCATAATAAACCCCAATTATTTAGAGTATTTAAGCGTTTTTTCAATATGTCTGCTTGTAATTACTTGATATTGGGTATGCGCATTCCCCATATAACAAAAACGTGCACCATAAAGGGTTTTTTGTAGGGGGTGTAATGGGGCAAAAAGGGATAAAAATGGTACATATCAAACGACAACAGCTAGAAACACGAAATGCGGTGTGTACATTCCTCTAATTGAGTAGATACATAATATAGATTTATTTTTTTTCTAAGTTCGTACTTTTAAGGAGTAAAATGAAAGGAAAGGAGTAATGAAATCCGGTGTATACATTCCTCTGATTGCGTAGACACCTAAAAAACGTACTTTTTTGTGATAGAATGGAAAAAAGGAGGTAAAGTAGTATCACTCAAATGACCGCAGCTAGATTCATACAATTCCGAGTATACATTCCTCTGACTGCGAAGACACGAAAAATAATTTTTTTTTCCAAATTCGTACTTTCAAGGGATACAATGGGTACAGGGGTAAAAATAGTACCAACTAAACGCTCACAACTAGAATGATGAAATTCGGTGTGTACATCCGAAGACACGTAAAATAAAGATATTTTAGAAAATCGTACTTTTAAAGTGGTAAAATAGGAAAAAGGGGATAAAAATGGTAGCAACCAAATGGCTGCAGCTGGAATCATGGTCTCATTTCGGTGTATACATTACTCTGAATTCATAGACACGCAAAATAAAAAGATTTTTCCAAATTCGTACTCGGAGCTAATGCGATTTTATATCACATCCAAAAATCGTATTTTTCTCAAAAGTTTAAGCATTACTGAAAACCTTTTCAACGAGGTCTTAATTATAAAAATTGTGGCGCCCGTAAGAATAGAATAAAGTTTAAAGCAGAAGAGGTAAGGCGAAGTGATGGGTGAGAATATAATCAGTCAACTAAATTGGCTTTATTGAACCGGGATGATTTTTATATAAATCAGACGAGGGGTTTAATCTGGAGCATCTGTAAAGTTTCGGTACCCTAGGTAGGTTAGGCGATACTCTTGCAGACCATTACAACAACATAAGAAATGCTGAAATGCCGATTCCTCCACTTCACACTGGTCCCAAATGCATTTTTTATGGCATAAAGTCGAAAAATAAACATACAGTCTTGTAATTTTGCACATTTGCTAGACATATCATACGCAAAAAATAAAAATAAAATTGGGCCGATCTGACCACGCCCACTACCACCTCCCATATAAACTCAATATATAACCAACATAATTATCACCCTGTATTGGTACAGGGTGACCAAAAACAAAATTTTATGAAAGCTTAAAAGAGAGAAGAGTTGTTTATTTTGACGAAATGTATTTTTCTAAACATTATAACAAAAGCAAAATATAGCTTACAAATACTATACTTTAAACTGCAATTTAAATAATTATTTCAAGAAATAATGTAAATTGTATACATGTGTACATGTGTACAAAAAGGTGAATTATGTTGTATACCATTTTAAAGGTACTTTCAATACCTTTTAAATAAAATATTGATGGGTCTCGTACACAAAACTAATTCAGAGATATAGTCATATATATGTCTATGGCTAATCAAAAAACTGTGCTAAAATAAAACGACAATTTTTGGAGTTTGCCGAAAAATGCTGACGAGATATTAATTCCACCATAAACTACAACCTCAGACGAACACTTTCACATTTACACTTTGAGTCAAGTTGAGTCATACATATAACTTTTGGTCCATGACATATATAGATTATGTTCTCTACAAATCACAAAATTACAATACCTATGAATACTTACAAATGTTAGATATAATTTTTCAACTACTAACTCTTGCCGTCAATTTTCATAATATAGTCGCTTTATTATTTTCTTTTTAAGTCTTGATTTTAATTAATTTGTAATACTGCTTTATATCAAAATTAATCCCACTTTTTTTGAACCGCAAAGTTTAAGTACCGTTCAGGCTTGTGGTGTTGCCACCTAATTTTCTCCAGTATATTTTCTTGATTGCTTGGAATGTTGCCATAAAGGAAATATATCCACATTTATCACTTTCCAATTTTAATTTTTTTGAATTTCTGCCAAAAAATATGGATTTGGGACCATAGTGCACTTCTTGAATGGAAATTTCAATGACCACTGTAAGAACACTGAATGTACTTTCGTCAAGGGAAGGCAGACCTTTGATGAATTTCACATCATTGATTGATTCCCAAATTGACGTGGTCTCTGCTGCTACCAGGTCATCGACGTAATTCGAAATTATCGCGAATTCGTTACCTAGGATATTGCTATGTCCTGGTACCAAGTAAAGTCATGCGATTTGAATTTAGTCGCAGAAATATCCCATACATTCAAAATCTGTTTTGCAGTAATGTTAATGGCGTATACGTACGTTTGGAAGAACGTACATTCATCGAGTGGTTCAGAAGAGAGAGATTCTTGGAAACACCGGACACTGGAAACACCTATGTAAATATTGGGTAAGATCGGTTCAGATTTAGATATAGCCCCCATACAAATGTCGCTCCCGATTTGATATTTTCTGCTCTAGAAACGACATATTGTACCCGATTTTCTTTAAAATCTGCAGAACATCTTATAATGCAACTAGAAACACGTGTGCAAAAATTGGGTAAGATCGGTTCAGATTTAGATATAGCCCCCATACAAATGTCGCTCCCGATTTGACATTTTCCGCTCTAGAAAAGACATATTGTACCCGAATTTCTTTACATTTTGCAGAACATCTTATAATGCAACTAGAAACACGTGTGCAAAAATTGGGTAAGATCGGTTAAGATTTAGATATAGCCCCCATACAAATGTCGCTCTCGATTTGATATTTTCTGCTCTAGAAACGACATATTGTACCCGAATTTCTTTACATTTTGCAGAACATCTTATAATGTAACTAGAAACACGTGTGCAAAAATTGGGTAAGATCGGTTCAGATTTAGATATAGCCCACATACAAATGTCGCTCCCGATGTGACATTTTCCGCTCTAGAAACGACATATTGTACCCGATTTTCTTTAAATTGTGCAGAACATCTTATAATCCAACTAGAAACACGTATGCAAAAATTGGATAAGATCGGTTCAGATTTAGATATAGCCCTCCTACAAAAGTTCGCTCCCGATTTGACATTTTCCGCTCTAGAAACGACATATTGTACTCGATTTTCTTTCAAATTGGCACAACATTTTATAATCGAACTAGAAACAGCTATGCTGAAAGTGGGTAAGGTCGGTTAAGATTTAGATATAGCCCCCATACAAATATCGCTCCCTATTTCACTTTTTGCGCCTTAGAAACCACATATTGTACCCGATTTTCTTTAAAATTGACACAACATTTTATAATCCAACTATAAAACCTATGCTGAAAGTGGGTAAGATCGGTTCAGATTTTGATATAGCCCTCAAATAACCGATTTTGGCCAAACTTTACATATTATATTTCACCTATAAACATATAAGTGAAAGCGGGTCAGATCGTTCCAGGTTTCAATATACCCAATATATGAGATAGAAAGTCCGTCCTTAGCCTTTCCTTACTTATTTGCTCATATGTCCATGCTTTGGTATAACCCAAATGGGGCCCATTCTGATCTATTACAGCTCTAAAAACTACATCTTACATAGGATCTTCATCAAATTTTGCAGATCATGATATTTTTCAACTAGGAATACCTACCGTGAATGAGAAATATATAGGCCCATGTTTTGGACCAGACCCAAAATGTTGCCTTTTGAAATATCGGTCCGATTCATCCTATTACTACTGTATAATTTGTATTTGTCTGTCGGATAATTGGATCAATTACCATTATCGTTAAATATGACTAAAGATGACTTTATAGTATAATGTATAATTTATATGAACTACAAAAAAATACTTCCATGAAATACCTGGGTTTTGTAATCAAAGCGAGGTACATTCGCAGGGAGTGGTGTAGGGTATTATATAGTCGGCCCCGCCCGACTTTAGCCTTTCCTTACTTGTTTAAAATGCAAAATTATTTTCAAAGAAATGCGAGAAATGTTCAGTTCCTGAGAACGATGACGAGTTGATGTTAATGGATGTTCTTGGACATTTTCAGCAGTCACAGCAGCAATGTTTTCGATTGAACGCACTGGAAAAGAATGTACCCGGGTGGGTTTGTCCAATAACGATCCAATTTCATGAACTCGCTTCTCAAATTGACGCACAAACTGCACTGAAGGCCGGTTACTTCTACGTAAATTTCTTACAGTTTGTGTTAAAGGCTCACTACTTTGGAAGTAAGTTTTTAATATTTCCCAATTTTGTTCGAGCGTATAGGGTCCTTTATTGAAAATGTCAACATAAACATGAAAATGAAAGTCAAAGTAATCGGCAGTTAAAATTGTAAATGACCTACCCTATATAAGTCCCTGTACTTTGGCCAGATGTGGGATGTGATTTCTTCCGTATCGATTTCCACCAAACCACTGATCCGTAGGTGGTTAATAGTGTTGTTATTGCTATACACATCAAGTGTATCATTTCGCTTGCAATCGTCATTTCCGTCTGAACATTTTTCTACAGTCATAGAAGGCGCTGATTGCCTTCTTTCCTCTTTCCACTTCAAAGAATTTTTGTTCATAATTTTTATGATTTTCTCTTGACCTCAATGAAAATTTTCATTAAAAAGGTGCCAATGAAACACTTCATAAAATGTATGAAACATGCAAAAATCAATAGTTTTATGAAATGTTATGAAAAAATTGTATGAAACATTTCATTATATCTATGAATTTTTCATACATATTAAGAAAAATTCACTAAATTTATGAAACCCCTTTAATGAACTCGCTTTATAAATATTATGAAGGAATCAGTGTAGAATGCTGCCGATGTACTTCGCCTCTTTCGATAGTTCTAGTACCTTGCCCTGTAGTTTGGGGAGTTGAAAGATCGGAATTTGTATCTGCTTGTAAAGAGGACTGTCATTTGAGTGACCTTCCCTTTACATAAATAACGTTGACATAAATGTGCCTCTGCTACATATCCACTTGGTTACATTGTTGAAGGAATTGTTTGTAATCTAAACCACTCCTTATAAAGTGAGTTAGTTTCACGCCAAATGTTTCTACCACCATCCTTAAATGTACCGATTGGTAAATCGATCATAATCGCCAGCTGCGTCGATTAAGCAAAACTTGTCCGAAGTAATTTTTGGAGCCAGGGATGGTCACTATTGAATTTGGAGAATATCGATATGTAGGTATACTTCTGATATGGACTGCATAAAATCATCCCACCTAAATTGATACAACTGTATTTAGAAATTCGTCCACTTATAGGCGTAGAGAGTGGTGTAGACTATCATATAGTCGGCCCCTACCGACCTTAGATTTTCCTTACTTGCTACACAATACAAAAGCTTTAATTTTTGGTTTATTAAATTTTCGTGTTGAATCGAAATTTAAACAAAATTTGTTGTAGCAAAATCCTTTGAACGCATCCAATTTCGGACACAATGGTAATGGGATCGGATTTTTCACTAAAGAAATGTTAACCTGGAAGATTTTTTCGATAGGTGCGACGGCTGTCAAAAAATTATTTGGTTTATGCCTTCAAGAAACCGTCAGTGGTGTAGGGTATCACAAAACCAGTCGAGAACATTCAACATATGGTCTAATACGGACATTATCCTACCTTTCCCCATTTGCATACAGCTGTTGAAGTACAACTAAAAGTTAACATTCACCAGATATATATTTGCTGACTTAGTTTAGACATTAGGATCTTATCCCCATAATTAATTATGCCCCAATTAAACCCAAATTGAAATTCAAAAAATCTTCAGAACTCAGTCTCAAATTCGCATTTATTTTCCGTCAGAGAGTTTCAGTGCACAAAGCCACGGTGATTATCCAGATTTACCTGGATGCCATGGAAGTTATGTGGCAGAGCGTAGATGGGATATTGGTGCGAGTAGGCCGCGGCACCACCAGCTGCAGCAGCAGCACATGGCACCGGACTCAGGTTGGGTTGACAACTGAACAGATAGTTCTTGGGGCAAGGAGGAGCAGGAATTGATAGAGGAGCAGCGGCACCATAACCCGCAGCATTTGCAGCGGCACTGGAACCATAACATGCAGCAGCACAGGCAGTAACCAAAAAGATGAGAACAGCAAAAGACTTCATTTGGACGATTTGAATTTTGTCTGACTGCCCGGTGTTAGTGTTGAAATAGCACAAGAAACTGAATACTATCCGAGCGATGTCGGACTATTAAATACCTTCGAAAGTGCCGAGCATGCATATGTTTTAATATGAGTACAAGAAAGTGGGTCACAAGTAAAATAACTTAGTACTGGTACTACTTAATGGCAGAATGACAGTGCACCGTGCACTGCGAGATTGTGGCCAAACAGTTTTTCAATGTTGTAAGAATTTTGAATCTTTTTTACATTAGTCAATACAAATAACACTGTGCAACATTTTTGAAGTCATTTCAAAATAACCATATACGGACACCGCTACATGATAAAAGACCAAAAAAAAAAGACCCGTGTTTTTTTTCCCCCCCAAAGTCATGCACTTTTTTTATGGGCCCCCAGAGATTTGAGGCCTCGGTGTAATTTTTGGAAAAAAGTGATCATATTCTCAGGCTCATATCTTGCAAACCGTTCGGAATTTTGATTTACTCTCTGAGGCAAAGTTCTAGCTCTTGTCATAAAGAACAAAAATTGTGAACATATAAAATCAAAAAAACTTCATCTTCAAGGTCAAAATTTTTCCCCTGTTCAGGTCCATAGGTAGCAAACCGTTGAAAATTCAGGGAAACAATCAACTATAAAAATGTACCTAAGTCGTCGGTCCAAAAATTTGCACTAACAAAACACATGACAATTCAAAGCAGCGAAGTAGTCGCAATCCATTTGTACCAACAACATTAACAACGACTTTGTTGTTGTTTGTTGAATGGCATCGATGATGTCGTGTGGGTAAGAAATACTGGAATAAACAATTTTTCACTTTTGCGGCTACCTAAGCGCTACCTAAACGGTGTTAAGAATAATTCCTAGGAAGTTCATATGTTCTAGAAAGTTGTTTATTGAAATCTTAGGTACATTTTTGTAGTTGATTGTTTCCCTGAATTTTCAACGGTTTGCTACCTATGGACCTAAACAGGGGAAAAAAGATTAAAAAATCGATTTTTTTAAGTTTTTTGCGATTTTGACCTTGAAGATGAAGTTTTTTTGATTTTATATGTTCACAATTTTTGTTCTTTATGACAAGAGCTAGAACTTTGCCTCAAAATTCCGAACGGTTTGCAAGATATGAGCCTGAGAATATGATCACTTTTTACCAAAAATTACACCGAGGCCTCAAATCTCTGGGGGCCCATAAAAAAAAAGTGCATGACTTTGGGGGAAAAAAAACACGGGTCTTTTTTTTTGGTCTTTTATCATGTAGCGGTGTCCGTATATGGTTATTTTTTTTCGTGTTGCACTGTGTAATCCAATGACGTTTATAGATCCAAAATTCCACAGAAAAATGCTTTATTTTTAAATTAGTAGTAATCTCTTAGCAATTCGGAGTCATTGATCACAAATCATGATTTCTATGCCCATAAATGTCGTGCGTTTTTTCCTGGTTGTATCTATATAGATATAGAGTGTGCATTTAAGGTTTTAAGGCCTCATCTTCGGATTTAGCTTGGAAGTAATTGGAGATATTTTTCAATCGAATGTGATCAATCTTTGTTTTCCCTTTAAAATAATTAACTACACAAAATTGCATTCATTTGCGACAACTATTAAATCGAGACACTGTGCGCTTGTAATACGATTATGTCCACAAGAATAAAGTGGATTTTAAAAATAATATAGATATATATAATGTATTTATGTCAAGAACAAATATGTTGCAACTCGTAAACTATTAAAATTGTAATATTAGACTTGCGCTATTTTTCCAGCAATTTATATTGGTGCCAATTAGGTTAGTCACAATGTTATGAAATGTAAGCGAAATTGTTGAGTAACCGCATAATTGGTTCCTGGTATAATGCTCACAGTTTTCTACTGAACGTTTGTACCATTCGTTTGAGGAAGTGGAATCATAGGGCGTATCGATTATGAAACATTTTTTTTTCTGTTTTCTTTAGAATAGCGAAAAAGTTGGAGGCATGTGTCGGTATTACTGTCCTAAAAAGAAAATAATCTTAAAATTGTCCTTCGATTGTTGTTTTTGGATAAAATTGTTTTTCAATGTAAAAGTGTTAATGGGGCTGTTCTTTAATTGATTTTGAAAAAAAGTTGATGTTTTAGTGTTCATTTTTTACCACAAATATATTCAGATCTTCGCTTATCATATACCAGAAACCATTGAATTTTTTCGAAGCTACTCGAGCACACATTGCCCTATAATTAAGCGCCGCACAGTGGTTCAGAATCAAAATCCATCGGCCAAAACTCAATAACTTTTGTTCTAGTATACATTTTTGAGTTCTGTAAAACAACAATTTAGACAAGGGCGCAATGATATATTTTAGAAATCGTCCCAAAGTTTTGCAAAATGAAATAGCACGCTATAAAACAAGTAGGGAAAGGCTGAAGTCGGGCGGGCCGACTATGATACCGTCCACTTTCTTCCCCATTAAATTGAATTCAGGGAAAAGTGATAACGGGAACGCTTTTTGTGTGGGTACTATATGTATGTGGTCTCTAGAGTGGAAAAAGTCAAATAGATAGCGAAATTTAATATATATATATATATTTATATATATTAGTTAGTTACTACGCCTGGATTTTGCTGTCTCAGTGGCAAGGTTAAATTACCACCTTTGTCTTTACCACCAGAGCCATTACATTCTTTGCTTCATGGCGAAAGAACAGAATCACTTCATTTTCTATCGAACACTCAGATGCTTTCAAATGACATCATTTGGAGCAGATATTATTGATGAACGCAGATTCAATCCAAGAAGGGCGGCGCAATGAAATCACCAAGAAGGTCAGCGCAATGAATTTTAACGCGTACCGATTGATGATTCCCAGAAATGGATCCCCAATTTGGCGTATATTCTCATTTCCCATTTACGAACGCTATCCGACTGTTACTCATTTGGCAGTGCATCTGGAGAACGGTCAACGAGTTTATTTCACTGCAGCAAGTGCTGCAAAGCGTGCTCAAAACCCACCAGCGGCAACATTGAGCAGTTTCTTCTCGAAAATTTCAACGTCGAAAGCAAGGCGATGTAGTTCCTGGTCATTCGGTTTTCGTTCTACTGAAGCTTTTGGCCGTATTTATGCAGTTCATCCAAAGAATGATGAATGCTTTTACTTCCGACTCATCATTTGAGTCACTTCGAAATGTCCATGGTGTAGTGTTGCCAAGATTTCGTGCTGCATGTCAGGAGCTCAATTTGCTTGAAAACTATACGCCTTGGGATACGACAATCTCTGAAGCAACTGTTTATGCATTCCCAAGCAAAATACTCATATTATTTGCGATCATTGCCACATGTTTTCCATCAAATCCACGTGAATTGTGGGATAAGTACAAGACATTTTGCATCGAGTTCGAGTCCATTCAGAGAATCCCCATATTGAGATGAATAAAGTCTCCAGGCTTTGGTTTTGATAGAAGGCATGTGTTACCTCATGTGCAGCAGTTTGTTAGTCAGGTTAGGAATGTCATTGCCAGATCGTCGACCATACGACCCTTTCGAACTAGAATTGCAACATGAACGTGAATGCGACACAAACGCATTAGCCAATTGGTTCGAACAATTGGCAAAGAACAAGGATGTGGATCACTTAAACTGAACAATTCAAAATCAAATCGTTAGTTCATTGCATTCCTTCAAATCTATTGACTGTGTAACAAACGAAGACGAATCAACTATCCAACTGAGTTTTGAATTCATTGGATGTGTCTGGATTGCCAGCGCACAATTTACAATTTAAGGTTGTTTCAGTTGTCATCATGCTTTGCAATATCAATCCACCAAAATTATGCAACGAAATGCGTTTAGCGTACACAAAACTCATGAGCAATGTGATTCACGCAAGAATTCTAAAAGAAAAGTTCAAAGGTGATTATCATTCCGAGAATTCCAATGATTCCAACCGATATGCCATTCGAGTTGAAGCGAATCCAATTTCCAATTCGTCAATAAATCACATCGAGTGTTTGTATCCTCAGTCTGGAAAATGAATGTTTTTCACACGGTCAACTGTATGTCGCATGTTTCCGTGCCGGAAAACCATCCGCATTGATCGTTTTCGCACCTGACAACAAAACAAAATATTGTTTATCACAGAGCGATGCAATGAGCGAAAATACAATTCAAAATCGACACGACCGTAACCCATCCAGCAAATATTTAAAAATCGGTCAGTAAAAATATTTCTTACGTCACATCAATAAGTTCTACATGATTCAACACATAATGGTGGCTATGGAATTTCAGTTAGTAGGGCACAAATTAATTTTCTAGGCTTTGGCGATGAACGCACATTGACACATTAACCCATTTCCCATCTTGCGATTGATCGCCAAGCTTTTGCGAGCGTGCATTCTTTTCTGCTACCAACAATAAATTGATTGCTTAACAATTTCTCAGAAGTATTTAATCGCTATGCAATTGTTGACAAGTAGTCAGTATCTATTTAGGATTCCATACCGGAAAATCGGAGTTGAACTGTTCGTTCTGGAAATATTAAAATGAAAATATTCTCTGTACTCATCGTTGTAGTTTTCTGTTTGGCTGCTGTTAGTCTTGCTAGTCATGGATATGGTGGAGGTGGTGGTGGTGCTCCAGCTTCAGTGCCTGCTGCTCCTTGTCCCAAAACCTACTTGTTCAGCTGCCAACCTAGCTTGACGCCAGTTCCTTGTTCTCCGCCTGCTAGCTGTCCATATGCTAGTTCCTACTCGCAACATTATCCCATTTACGCTTACCCCAACAACTACAACTATAACTACAACAACAACAATAACTATCATATCAAACGAGATACAAACCAAGGACCGGGGCAGTTCTGATAGATTTTGACCCAAAATAAATATAAATTATGAACTAAACTTTTGAAATATTGTTACTATTTCTTGCTCTGAGATATCAACTCAAAGATCAGGTACATCAAGTACATAAAAGTCATGTTTACATGAGCGAGAGTACAAAAGGGATAAAAATGGTACCAGATTATTAAGCTAGAATCACAACATAAATGTTTTTTTTTACGAAATTTGAACAAAAAGAGGGATGTGAAACAAAATGGTACCAGCTAAATTTTAGAGTGAAAAGGAGATATAAACTGGATCATTTCGGAACAAAAATTCCACATTATATGCATATAAACTGAAATGTCGTGAAAAGGCAAATGAAAGGAGTCAGGACGTCCAAAATTTTCAAGAATATGTCTAATAGTTGTAGATCGGTTGGGATTAAAACGGGAAAAAAATTCCCTACCAAGGACAGAAAATACCCCTAATACTTCGAGTATTTAAACAGGTTTTTCGAATATGTCTGCATTGATATTTGGTATGCACATTCCCCTTATAAAACGTGCATCATAAAACGATTCTTATTTGTAGGGGGTGAAATGGGACAAAAGGGATAAAAATGGTACATGTTAAACAACAGCAGCTAGAAACACGAATGTGGACAAGTAAAATAAAGTTTTTTTTTCATATTTGTACTTCTAAAGGGACAAAAATGGAATAAAGGGATAAAAATGCTACCAACAAAATAACTGCAGCTAGAATAATGAAATTCGGTGTGTGCATCCCTCTAATAGTATGTACACGTAAAATAAAGTGGTTTTCTAAATTAGTACTTTTAACGTAGGATATGAGGAAAAAGGGATAAAATTGGTGCCGACCAAATTGCTACAGCTTGAATAACAAAATTCGGTATAGCCGTGCAAAATCATGCAAATTTTACTTTTATGAATTAGAAAATGGATAAAATTGGTACCAATTAAACAGCTGCAGCTAGAGTAATGAAAATGAGTGTATGTTTCGCTCAGGTTGCGTAGATTCAAAATATAAAGCGATATTTCGATACTTGTACTTTTTAGGCCAAAAAGGGATAAAATTGGTAAAGATAATCATAAAGTTCGGCGTGTACATTCCTCTGATTGTGTTGACGCTCAACATAAAGTATTTTTTGGAAATTTGTAATTATAGGGAACTAGCTGAACCCCCGCCCGCTTCGCCAGGCAAAAAACGGTAAAATTAAAATCAGCTTTCATGATTTTTCTCCTGATCGGTGGTATATGTACTAACAAGCAGTACCCGCTGCTTCGCTCGCGAAAAAGTCAGTTATTTGTAATTAGTTTTAGCCGTCTATGTTTTTGGATAGTATTTATTTAAATTTCTTTGAGTGAATATAGATAAATTTAAAATAGTCATTTGGACACCTCCTATTAGATAGCTCTCATATACAGTCAAAGGAATGTGATTGTCGATGTGCACTATTTTAGCTGAACTCCCTTCGTATGTATAATTTTTATCATTTTCTACCCAGTTTTGAACAAAAATTACAACCGCAGAGCCTTTTATATCCTCGACCTCATGTTTCCAGATGCAGCCGACATCTTTACAACTTCCTGCACCTCTTTCCCAAAAAATACACATTTTGAGAAACATGTACTTTATTTGGTGCCACAAACCAAATACAAATAGTGAAAAAATAATTTTATAATTAAATATAATATTTGTATAACTTCAAACCACGCTTAAAAGGCAAGGCTACCAATACGTTTACATATCGAAATAATAGTGATAACAAGCAGCGATAACAAAAACTTTAAGAAAAATTTAATTTTTCGTTCAAAATAAAAAAATATTTTTTTTCACATTTTCGCCAACTACAATATAAATATATGTATCAAAAGAAATTTTCAAAAATATATTTTGTGTCGACTTTATTGGACTTAGCCTCGATATCCATCATTATACCCTACACAACTTCGTTTTCCGCCAAATGTTTGTAACACCAAGAAATAATCGAGCTAGACCTTTAAGTATACGGATCGGCTTAGAATCACCAGCTGAATCGATTTAACGATGTCTGTCTGTCCGTCTGCGATCGGCATTGAATTTGGAGGAAATCGGTTCAGATTTATATATAGTCCCCATACAAATGTCGCTCCCGATTTGACTTTTTCCGCTCTAAAATCCACATATTGTACCCGATTTTATTTTAAATTGGCACAACACTTTATTATCGAACTAGAAACACCTATGGTGAAAGTGGGTAAATCTGTTCAGATTAAGATATAGCTCCAATACAAATGTTGCTCCCGAATGTTTAACCGATTTTGGCCAAACTTTACATATTATATTTCACCAATAAACATACATGGCGAAAGGGGGTCACATCATTACCGCCATACAAATGTCCTACCCGATTTAACATTTTTTGTCAAACACATACATTTACATAATTCAAAAATCCTTCCCGATTTCACATTTTTACCGAATTTAATTGTAATGAGATAGAAAGTGGGGTGTATCATATAGTCGGCTCCGTCCGACTTTAGGCTTTCCTTACTTGTTTGGGAGATGCCCATATGTCCATACTTTGGTATAACCCAAATGGGGCCCCATTCTGCTCTATTACAGCTTTAGAAACTAAATCTTACATCGGATCTTCATCAAATTTTGCACATCATTCTATGTTTCAACTAGGAATGCCTACCGTGAATGAGAAATATATGAATATATGTTTTGGCACAGGCCTCAAGTGTTGTTATAGGCCCCTTCAAATGTCCGATTTATCATATTACCACTGTATAATTTGTATTTGTCTTTGGATCTTGATCAATTTTTCCACATCATGTTATATTTACTTTACTCAAAATATCTGCTGGAAAATTGGATCAATTACTTTATTATTTACCATATTGATTAAATTTGACTAAAGATGAGTTGATAGTAACTGTATAATTTATATGAACTACATAAAATTGCTCCCATGAAATACCTGGGTTTAGTAATCAAGGCGAGGTATATACGCAGGGAGTGGTGTAGGGTATTAAATAGTCGGCCCCGCCCGACTTTAGCCTTTTCTTACTTGTTTTGACTTACACTGGATAATTAATTATCCAGGCTAAGTCAAACATTTTTAACACAAAATTAATTTTTCAAAATTTGTTTTCACACTCACATTGACATTGCTTTTGGCGACAATTTTAAAAAAGAATTTTTTATTTTGAGTGAAATTTTAACATTTTATCGCAACTTAGTTATCCAGTCTTAAAGAAAAACAGCAATAATACTCAATTAAAAAAATAAGTATTGTTATATATACAAATATTTTCAAAAAAGCTTAAATACCATAAATATTGGTAGATAGTGGATGCTACAGTTGGGTGTATTTCTATTCCATTTTAATTCCAAATATTGAAAATCCATTATCTCACGTACATCGTTCAAAATAACCTAACTTCATGATTCAACCCATTTTTACCGTAAAAGTAAAAGTCTATGCAGTCAGAGGGATGTATACACAGAATTCCATGATTCTAGCTGCGGCCATTTGGTTGGTACCCTTTTTATCCCCTTTTTCCTATTTTACCCCCTTAAGAGTACGACTTTCTAAAATATCTTTATTTTACGTGTCTACGCAATAAGACACCGAATTTTATCATTCTAATAAGTCGTTTTGTAGGTACTATTTGTATCCCTCTGTACGCAATGTATCCCTTGAAAGTACGAATTTGTGTCTATGCGTCAAAGAAATGTAGATTCCGAATTTCATAACTCTAGCTGCGGTCATTTGGTTGGTTTAAAAAGTGGTTCCATATAGATCACTTTCAAAGTAGGTATTCTTAGTTGAAATATGACATGATATGCAAAGTTGTATCGAGATCCTATGCACGATATGGGATCTAGAACTTTATTAGAGTAGAATTGGGACACAATTTGTATGGGGGTTATTCCAAAATATGGATTATATCAAAGTATGTATTCTTAGTTGAAATATGATTTTGAAAAAAATTGCAAAACTTCCGATGTAAAATGTGGGTCCTAGCGAGGTAATAATTAAAATGGGTGCCCATTTGTAAGGGCGCTACATTAAAAAGCTGGCCTTTCGAAGTATGTATTCTTTATTTAAAATATAACATGATCTGCAAAATTTTATCAAGATCCAATGTAAGATGTGGGTTCTACAGCGATAATAGTGTAAACTGGGGGATCATTTGTATGGGGGTTATACCAAAACATTGACCTATATAGCTGGCTCTCAAAATACGTGTTTCTATTATAAATGTAACATTGCGTGGAAAATTTGATCAAGATCCGATGAAAAATGTGCATTTTAGAACAGTAGTATTGTAAATCGGAGGTACATTTGTATGGGGTCTATATCAAAACAGGGACCGTGGGCTATTTCTAGTTAAAATATAGCACGATCCTGAAAACTTGGTCATGATCCCATGTAAAATGTGCATTCTAGAGCAGTAATAGTGTAAATTATAGAGATATTTGTATGGCGACTATATCTAAATCTGAACGATTTCCCCCAAATTCAACACCAATCGTCCTTGGCCAGAAAAAGTAACTTCTGCCAAATTTCATGACAATCGGACCACAACTGCGACCTGTACTGTGCGAACAAGCTAAGATGGACAGCAGACGGACGGACGGATAGACGGACTTCTAAGCCGATCCGTATACTTAAAGGTGGGTCTAGCTCAATTATTTCTTGGTGTTACAAGCATTTGGCGGAAAACTAACTTATAATACCCTAGTCCAGGAAGTGGTGTAGGGTATAATAAAATGGATGGAATTTCAAAGTCTTATTTAATATTTTAATCCATCTAACTGATTAGATTATGCCAAATGATGCCACCAGGTTATTCTAAATCAACTTATATACCATGTATATGTATTTTTAATGCAAACCTTATAATATCGATTAATCGATTATTTCTGGCAATTTTTCTTTTCATTATTCAAAAGATTTATTCGATTGGAATCATGGCATGTGAGTAAGTAGTTCCTGGGACACGGAAGAGCAGGAATTGAAGCTACACCAGCACCGGCAGAATAGAGAGCAACCAAACTGCCAACAACTGCGATGGACTGGTCTGATGATGGTGCAACAAAAACTGAATAAATTCCCACAGTTAAATAGCAATTAAATGCTACTTCCGCAAGTGTTTGCTTGACAGAATTCCTCTCCCATTATTCTGTCAGTGGCTTTAAAAGTTATGCTTGCTTTGCGTTTAGTGCAAGTGGCATTGAAAGTAGTATATTCATGACCTAGTACTATACTTAGCAACTTGATGTAATAACCGATTAAATTTCATTTGATTAATCGAGTAATGTTTGTTAAATGTGTATAAAAATATTCGAATAAATTACCACAAAAAATCGATTAATTGATATTTTTGATCGAGTTAAAAAATACAAAGAAATTTTATGTAAACTGAAAGAACTTTACTTCGTAATATTTATGAAGCGATTTCATAAAAGGATTTTCATAAATTTAGTGAATTTTTTCTTAATATTAAGTTAAGTAAGTTTATACAAATTGTTCACATACAACAACAAATTTAAAGTCTGGTTTGTATTATAAATTATCTAGCAACTGTACATTACCTTGCTCTTATAGAGTGTAGGTATATGTATGTCATTTGAACCTTATATTATCTTCCAAACCTTCCGGCCCTAAGTAAAATTCAAGTCCTTATCACTTCCATATATATGTTCTCCGAGAGTGAGGGTATATATAAGTCAGTTTAGCCAACTGACGCCTACTTACTTGTTTTCTATATGTATTGTCGAAGACTATTACCCAGGTAGGCCCATCCTATAAAAAATCTCGACTCGTATTTTCACAATTCATATTTATTTCTTTTATCATCAGATTGTATTAGGATATAAGGAGTTGTCATCTCGTTTTGTTGGATATTTGATAGTAAATGGTGGCAGAGAATAAACCGGATAATGATCCGAGTAGGAACCGGCACCACCATAACCACCAGCGGCTGCATGAGCACATGGCACCGGACTCAGGCTAGGTTGACAGCTGAACAAATAGTTCTTGGGGCAAGGAACAGCAGGAATTGAAGCTGCAGCTGAACCTCCATAACCAAGAGCACCAGCAGAACACCGCGCAGCCAAGCATAAGACAACCGCGAACACAGCTAAGAATTTCATTTTGATGTTTCTACAGATTCTTTTTGATGAAACGTTTGTTAATGATTATCTTTATCGAGTTACTGCATAATTTGTTGCAATTGTGTAGAACTTAAATACTCTTCTGGAAAATGTTTACAAGGCAGTTTGTTTATAACAAATTATGCTGTGGGTTTGCTTTGCAAAAAATATTTCACTTGCGCCATTGAAATGAAACATTTCATGGCCCAGGTCAACACAGATGAAGGTAGGAGTTTTCAATGGAGATGTTTTTTTTAATCGACGAAAAACAAACCCTCACTCTCAGTGACCAAACCGCAGAATATTTGGATTTAAATTGTATATGTCTTGCCATTTAGAAATTATTTGTCGAGGAAGGCAGCGAAAGTAGGGCGACTGGTTCGCCAATAATTTTAAATAAATTAAATTTTTTTCCCTAACACCCCTAATAAGGGGAGTTTTTGGAAACTTAAAATGACAATACAAGATAGAAATACTGTTGGAATTAATTTTTTATTACAATCCGCATATGACAGTAAATCTGGCCGTATGGCGTCAATGATGGCTTGAATGTTGGCTTTCAATACTTCAAGAGTTGCTGGCTTGCCAAACCATAGTTATCGATATCGATATTTCTCGTGCAGCTTAAGAACACCCTGAGAGTATTTGAGCATTTTGTTTTAAATGTCCTATGTTCAAATTTAGGACATGTAATCCCCTTATAGCTTCAATGCGATTTTTTGTAAAATTCATAATTTGGCATAGTCTACAATTATAAACATATCTTATTATACATTTTCCTTGTCCACATTACTCACAGAAACTCATCCGATGGCAAGTATCAGCCAGAATTGGAGGATAAACCCACACATTCCCTGTAAGTAACTTTTGAATGGAAAGAGATATTTTGAAGAAATTTCAAGGGACTTTTTTCACGCATTTATATCGTATTTTTCTCAAACAGTGACAACATTACTTCATTTGTAAATTTGTTTTTTCTTTCTGTAGTTGGAACCACCATGGAAGACACACATAATGGCTATATCAGAATCTTATTACGGCTGTAACCTAATCTTTGAAGAAAATCTTCAGGATTTTCTTATTTTCTTGAATTCGATAATGTTCTTCCATTAAATGCCTTTATTCTTTTTTGCTAATCAAAAGAGTAGTTCATACACTTTCTTCGAAAGTATAAGTTACCGACATCTCTTTACGAATATAGGATATATAGGATATTTAAATTGTAACGGGCGTGACATTTTGACGGAAATCCTGTTACGGCACCAGTGGAAAAGGAAATGATCAGACCTGTTGTTGTCGTTATTTTTTTGAAATATAATAAAAAATATGAATTATCAAAAGTATACAAATTACGAATATTTATCGGTGTTTTTTAAATCATAAATTGATTTTGAAATTTTGCCGAAAAAGGGTCACTTTACGTGAAATCATCACCCAAATGTAACAATTCAAATGTATACATGGTCATAACTGCTAATAATATTTTTGTATACCCTCCACCTTAGCATGGAGTGTATATTCATTTTGTCATTTCGTTTGCAACACCACATCGGAGACACCATATAGTAAGTATATAGGTTAAAATTCCGGTTAAATGACACAAAAAGGTATAAAAATATTTCCATTCAAACGACAATAGCTAGAAACATGAAATTTGGTTTCTACACTCCTCTAACTGCGTACACTCCTCTAATGGATATTTCAAAATACGCGCAATTATCCAACCAAAACAATACACGCCTCTCTGACTGCGAAAAATGAATAAATCTTGTCAAATAAATGGATATTTCGAAATGCGTACTTTTAAGGGGCACAATTGGAAATAAGTGATAAAACCACAAGGGGTGTGTCAGAACACGCCATATTTTGTACGCTTAAAGTGATTATAAAACTTAAAACTCAATTACTAAAATAGAGCTGTTTGTATATATATAGACTATATATTATATATCCCACTCTGTACATCGAGGGTATAAGAAATAAAGAAATATTTTGTTATTCGTGCTTTTACAGTGGAATAACATTGGTGCCGACCGAAACATCACAATTTATGTGTATTGCTTTAAATAATTTGTGATGTTTCGATCGGTACCAATGTTATTCCTTTCCCCCATTTTCACTGTAAAAGTACGAATAGTTTGCCGTCAAATGTTTGTAACGCCAAGAAGTAATCGAGCTAGGTCCACCTTTAAGCATACGGATCGGTTAAATTGATTTATAGATGTCTGTGTGTCCGTCTGCTTTCCATCAAAGCGTGTTCACACTCTACAGATCGCAATTGTTGTCCGATTGCCATGAAATTTTACAGAAGTATTTTTTTAGCGCAACTACGATCGGTATTGAATTTGGAGAAAATCGGTTCAGATTTAGATATATTGAAAGCCAGCCCAATTTTCTCCATTATCGCTCTAGAACCCAATCTTACATTAGATCTTCAACTAAGAATATCAACTTTGAAAGTGATATATATGGATCCAATTTTTAATGTGGCGACCAAAAAAAATTTACCAAAAATTTTGCAGATCATTACTCATTTCCACTAGGAATGCCTAAAGGGAACTATATGGGCCCATGTTATGGTACAATCCCTAAGTGTTGTTATAGGCCCCCTACAAATGTCCGGTTATAGGATAAATTCTATTACAGCTGTAAAATCTGATTTGTTCTTGGATCTGGGTCAAATTTTCCAGATCATATTATATTTACTCTCGGAATACCTACCGGAAAATTGGACCATATGGTTCAATGTTTCCAAATACATCTCTCCCGCCAATTTTCAATATTATCGTTTTAAAGCCTTCAGATTACATCGGATCTGGATCAAATTTTCCAGATCACATAGGAACACTTACTGATGAAGTGGATCATGGATCCAGATTTTAGACTATTTTCTACAACACTACATATATTTCAGTTAGAACCACTTGCAGCAAAAGTGGAGAATTACGCAAAGAAATTGCCACCGCTCATTATCAGTTTCTGATTTGTTTACATAACACTCTAGATTCAACATAGTACAGCCAATCAATTTTGCCATATTCGTTAAATATTAATAAAGATGCATTTTAGTAATCAAAACCATGGTGTGGGGTATCACAGCCCGACGTTAGCCTTTCCTTACTTTTTTTTTCTTTAACATCTGTTTGGTTGGAACATTTGTATCCCTCTTTTCCCATTGTACCCCTTAAAAGTTCACGTTTTTCTTCTCTACTCTTGCTCTTCGTAGTAAAAGAGTTGAGTCGAGTGTTTGGGAGTCTCTGCATACCCGATATTAACAACACCTCAAACAGAGAGCACGGAAAGAGTAGAAAGTTTACTCTTCCCATGTTATTTATGGAGCAACTTAAGTGTAAGAGAATGTTAAGGGAAATGTTAAAATATATAATTGATAAAAATGCATTGTTTCTGAATATCGTTGAAAAGATGAATAATTTTCATATTGAAAACGTATCCTTCCATAAAAGTATTTTCAATAGGTATTTTGCGCATAGTGCACGAAATACCAGGAATGGAAATTCTCTCACCATCATGTTACTCTAGAAGCAGTGTAACAACAATGTTATCCTATAACTGCCCTGTTATTAAAAGTTAGTGACAGTATCTGACAGAATTTTCATCCTTTGGTGCTTCATGTACACCCGTCCCATCCCCTAAGAAAATATGATTACTACGACGTTTTGTTTCGAAATTTTATTTATTCACAGTAGTTTTTATTGCTCATTTTGCAGTGTTGGATAACCCTTATTGTTCTGAGGAACAATGTAATAGAGAAAGGGATATTTTGGCGTATAGGAACCAGTACCACCAGTTCCACCATATGAAGCAAAAGAGTGGTGATGATGATGATGAACGCCGGAAGCAGGCGGACTGTAAACACCAGAAGAAGACGTAGGAGTAGCAGCAAAAGGTGCTGGAGCACTAAAAGGTGCTGGAGCACTGAAAGGTGCCGGAGCACTAAAAGGTGCTGGAGCACTAAAAGGAGCTGGAGCACTAAAAGGTGCTGGAGCACTAAAAGGTTCTGGAGCACTAAAAGGTGCTGGAGCACCACCACTAGCAGCGAAAGCAGCAACTGCACTATGAGATTGCCCAGCTGGAGCTGTATGAGTGCTATAAGATGGAGCAGCAGGACCGCCATAGATTGGTGAAGCGGGATGAATGTAAGATGTATGAAGGCCGCCGCCAAAACCGTCTGGAGCACTGTAAGATTTAACAGGAGGAGCACTATGAGATAGAGCGGCGGAAGCTCCGTCACTATAACCGGAATCAACAGAATCACTAAAAGATAGATCAGCTGGTGCACTGTAAGATGTAGAAGCTGGCGAATTAAGCGATGAAGAAGATCCGTCGTCAAAACTGCCAGATACTGCAGCTTCTGGAACATTATGAGGTGGCGCAGGTGCGCTATAAGAGGGAGCAGCAGGAGCTTTATGGGATGGAGAAGATCCGTCATTGTAACCGGTAGCTGTATAATCAGTATAAGAATGAACAGGTTGAGATGTTTTAGGTGAAGAAGATCCATCACCAACTGATGGAGCAGCAGTATTACTATGAGATGGAGCTTCAGAGGCACCATGATGTGTAGTAGTACTACCGCCATAACCATATCCGTCAGCATAAGAACCGCCTGAAGGAACAGAAGAAGCGCCATAAGAATTTACGCCATAAGTATCACCCAAAGAAGCAGGAACAGGGTCACTTTGAGAGAGGGTAGCAGCACCTTCATGACCATCAAGAGAAGGAGCACTGAAAGACGGTCTTGAAGACGCATCTCCATTAACACCTTTAGAACCAGCGCCATAAGAATGAGCGGCAGGAGGACTATGTGAAGAGGCATGACCGAAACCAGAAGATGTAACAGAAGCACCGCCACCAGAAGAAGATGTAATAGTATAAGAACCAGATTCTCCTGCAGCACCATCGCCATAATAAGAAGCAGCGGCAGGACGACTATAAGAAGCCGCAGCACCACCACTAAAGAAATGTGCACCTGGACCAGGATAGTTGGAAGCTCCACCTACAGAACCCACACCGCTGTAGCCATCACCTCCTCCATATCCAAAACCATGTTCTCCATAAGCGCTAACAGCTGCCAAGTACAAGACAACAGTGAATTTAGTAAACGATTTCATTTCGCTGATCTTCCCATAAATATGGCAAATGTATGTGAGTATCGAATCTCGCCCAGAAACTGAATACCTTCCACAGATGCGTAACGATTAAATACTGATTTTGAAAGTGTTAACTGGGCAGATTTTTGTCAGCGTGGTTTGTTCTAATGAAATGATTTTTTTTTGCATTTGGTGCGAACGGCATTGCAGCAAATGATTTCATGGCCTACCATCATGGTAAGTGATAAGTGTGTAGTAAGTGTATGTAACAGTCAGCGAGAAATTCTAAAGAGAATAACTCTTTCTAGCCGTTAACATTAATGCGAAAACAGTGTTCCATGATAAGAACACTGTGCTCCAATCCCAGACCCAAAAAGTGGTTGTTATACCTTGCGACCATTTAATTAATCTACATTTATTGAATATATCGAGGGCTTATATCCATATATTCAGGGTTTTCCAAGGAGAGTTGTTATTTTGGTATTCAAAGAAAAATGCAATTTTTTGAGATAAATGATTAATAATGAAAAACAACATCAGCTAAATGGCCACTACGACCACGCTTACAGGACCATATCCTTTTCATTAAAATTTCCATAACCAATTCGCAAAGTGGCTGCCCTATGTCCTCGATAGCCTCACGAATTCTATCTTTGAGGTCTTGTATCGACACTGGGCTGTTGGCGTAGACCTTATCTTTCACGTTGCCCCAAAGGAAGAAGTCGCAAGGTATTAAATCACAAGATCTCGGTGGCCAATTGTGTGTAAAAGAGCAATGATTTCGTTGCTTGTGTGGCACGTAGCGCCGTCTAGTTGAAAGTAAACGTTGTCCAGATCAATACCATCCAACTCCGACCATAAAAAATCATTAATCATCTCTCGATAGCGCAATCCATTACCCGTAACTATTGGTCCAACATCATTTTCGAAAAAGTAAGGTCCAATGACCCCGCCGGACCATAAACCGAACCAAACAGTCACACGATGAGGAAGAAGAGGCTTCTCAACAATAACTCTTGGTTTTCCGAGCCCCATATGCGACAATTTTGCTTGTTGTTACGTAGCCACCGAGGTGGAAATGGGGCTCATCAGTCAAGATGATTTATTTTTGTAGTGGATTTTAATAATTTCAATGCGTTGTTGAAGCGTGAATCGTTCCATTTTTAGTAATGGAATAATTGAACACAAGTCGAACTAAAGCGGATTTTATAAAAATGCATTAAAAATTTAAATAAAATCATAAAAATAAAATTTAAATAAAACATTGCAAGTTTTTAATATTGTTTGATAATGCTCGGACAAGATTTTTATTTCTAATTGTTTTTTCTCAATACCATTCTCATTGTGAATTATTTTCAAGAAAACCCCGTCAAGTGTAATCAAAAAGTGAATATTAACCCGAATAGTGCTGAAATTATTTTTTAGAATTTTGAGATAAAACTTGTTAATGTTATCGGTGATCCAACCAGAATCTTTGGTGAATGTCTTTTGCGTGTGACCATATGGTCACGCTAGCACCATTCGGGTTAATTAGCTATCTTCAAAAATGTGCCCAAAATATCAGTCGTCATTAGAGAGCAACATTTTCCCCCACGGCCGATTTCCCCCATTTGAAATTTTTTGATTTCATCTACAGAAATGTCTGTACCAGTTTGATAGGAATAGTACTAATTGTGCAGATCCATTATGTTTCGCATCCACAGTGGAATGCATACACTTATTTTCATGAATCTAGCAATAGCCGGTACTTGGTACCAGTTTTATTCTTTTTTAACTTCGACCTTAAAAATACGAATCTGGAGAAATACTTTTAATTTGCGTGTCTACGCAGTAAAACTAGTGTAAACACCGAATCTAGATACAGTTTGATACCAATTTTTCCCGAGTTTCACGTCTACGCAGTCAGA
The DNA here is from genome assembly GCA_947397865.1 of Polietes domitor. NCBI lineage: Eukaryota > Metazoa > Arthropoda > Insecta > Diptera > Muscidae > Polietes > Polietes domitor. The sequence continues at coordinate 88,981,110 of OX377619.1, read as the reverse complement.
GAAATACACACACCAAATTTCAGTATTCCAACTGCAGCCGTGTGGTTGGCAATATTTTTAAATAATAATAATATTGGTAAATTTAAAAAAATCTTTTTTATTTCCCGTCTACACAGTTAGATGAATGTATACACAGAATTTCATGATTTCAACCTCAGCGGTTTGAGTGGTACCGTCGTCGTATCATTGGTACCATTTTATCCCCTTTTGTCCCATTCAGTCCTTGTTAGGGAAACAATTCCCCCTGGGCCGATTTCCCCCACGGATCTACAACCATTAGACACATTTGCGGAAAATATGAATCTCTTAGCTCATTTCCTTCGGAAACTAGCGTGCATTCAACAGACAGACGGACATGGCTAAATCGTCTTGGAATTTTTCCAGTTGAATATTGTGTTGGCGGTACCACGCACCTTTGTCCTATCATGAGCTAGAAGTTAGATACAGTAAAATTTTACGACCAATGAGTTATTCTAAGACAAGAATATTTAAAGTGCTTCCAAGGACCTATTATTTGGAAAAAATTTGGACAAAAAAGTGCAACATAAACAAGTAAGAAGGCGTTAAGTTCGGCCGGGCCGAATCTTATATACCCTCCACCACGGAGTGCATTCCACAGTATTACCAGCAGATTAAAGGATGTCGACATAGACATAGAAGTACAGAACCATATTACGAAAATTGTGATATGTTTATGCACATTACTATATTTGATTACTATTTCAAACTACTACTTATGCGCACTGTTTAAAATCTACTACTATAAATAAAAACAATGCTGTAATTGTGAAAGTAAACATGCCTAAATATTAGGCGATTGTCAGTCGCCATTAGGGAGAAGCATTTTCAGATACAGACAAAGTGACTGTATAATTTTAATAAGAAAAGTACAAATTTTAAAGATATCCCCATTCGCCCCATTCTCCGCCCAAATGTACATATTTCGAAAAAAACCTTTTTGTTTCGAGTCTTCATAGTCAGACCACCGAATATATACACCGAATTTCATGATATCAACTTCAGCGGTTTGGAAGGTCCCATTTTATCCCTCTTTTTCAATTATATCCCTTAAAAGTACACCGAATTTCATGATTCTAGCTGTTGTCGTATCATTGGTACCATATTTTATCAGTTTTTGTCCCATTGGGGGATAGAGAGTGTATTTTGAGCTGCAGTCCTTTGGTTGGTTGTATTTCCATCTATTTTAAATTCAAAAGTATACATTTTGAAAATACCTTATCTCTCACGTACGCAGTATAAGACAACTTCATGATTTTACCATTTTTTGTCGTAAAAGCAAAAAAATAAAGTACGAATTTGGAAAAAATTATTTTACGTTGATACGCAATCAGAGGAATATATACACCGAATTTCATTATTCTAGGTTCAGCCGTTTGGGTTGGTACTATTTGTATCCCTCTATCCCCATTTAACCCCTTAAAAGTAAAAATTTAGAAAACATACTTGTATATTATGTATCAACTCTATTAGAGGTATGTACACGCCAAATTTCGTGTTTCTATCAGTTGTCGTTTGATAGGTACTATTTTTATCCCATTTCGCCCCCTACAAATAAAAATCACTCTATGGTGCCCTTTTATGCTATAAAGGGAACGCGAATTGCAAATATCAAGTAAATACAAGCTATTATGTTCAATAAACATGCTGAAATACTCTAAATATTAGGGATATATTCAGTCCTTGTGAGGGAAAAATTTTTCCCTCTTGGCCGATTTCGCCCACTTTCAATCCCAACCGATCTACAACCATAAGACACATTTAGGAAAATTTTTAACCTCCTAGCTCGTTTCGTTCGGCCGCTATCGTGCTTTCAACAGACAGACGGACATGGCTATATCGTCTTAGAATTTTACCACGACCGAATATATATACTTTATGGGGTCTCCGATGAATATTTTAAGGTGTTACAAACGGAATGACAAAGTGAATATACCCCCATCCTGGAGGTGGAGGGTATAAAAATTACGTGGGAAAACCATGATTTTTAGAGGTATTTTCAGGAGCGTTTAGCTCACAGACGGCATGATCTAGGAATGAAATATTTTGCAAATCATCATTAAACAATCCTAACTTTTTTCGTGAGGTGACTGGAAATTGTAATTCCATTTCTATGGAACGATACCACGCCAGAGTTACAAGTCGAACCGGAATTATCGGCGGCGGCGGCTTTCGGCTGATTTGCCGGCTCTTTCTGTCAGTCGATCGCCCCTATTTATTTCACAATTTTGGGAAAAGAGAAGGAACAGTTTGTATTGGTTTTTAATACCTTTTCTTTTATTTTTGGCAAGTATTTCAATATTCGTTAATATTAGCCAATATTCCCATAATGTTCATGTTATCCTATACAATTATTTTTTGGGAGCAGGAATCCATTCCCAAAATTTATAATATTGATGAATTTACTAAATATTTTTGCAATTACAGCTTTTCATGCGAGGCATATTTGAACAGATTTCTTTCCCTATGATACCAAATTCTAAGAAAGGTCCATGTATTTCATAGTCGTAGGTTGTCTAAGTCGACATTTATATTTTTGTCTTTTGTAATTTTAAGTGGGCTGTCTATTTTAACATTTAGAAACATGCGGCGGTGGCGGCTTGTATCTCTGGTCAATTATTTAGGATCACGCGTTTTTTTCTTGATTTCGTTTCTGAGTTTTTATACACACCACGAGAGTACTATGTCTTTGTGCATTTGTTTGTAACACCCAAAAGGAAACGAGTTAGACCCATCGTTTATTATACAGATCGGCTTAGAATCACTTTCTGAGTCGATTTAGCAATGTCCGTCTGTCCATCTATTATTGTAATCATATTACAGCTCGCAATTATAGTCCGATCTTAACAAAAATTGGCACAAGTAAGTTTTGTGGATCAAGGACAATCGCTGTTCAATTTGAGGCAAATCGGTTCAGATTTAGATATTGCCCCATACGAATGTCGCTCCCGATTTGACTTTTTCCGCTCTAGAAACCGCATATTGTACCCGATTTTCTTTAAATTTGGCACAACATCTTATAATACAACTAAAACATCTGTGCAGAAAGTGAGTAAGATCGGTTCAGATTTAGATATAGTACTCATACAAATGTCGCTTCCGATTTGACTATTTCCGCTCTAGAAACCACATATTGTACCCGATTTTCTTTAAATTCTACACAACATCTTATAATCTAACTAGAAACACCTGTGGCGAAAGCGGGTTAGATTGGTTCAGATTTAGTTATAGCCCCAATACAAATGTTGCTCCCAAATGTTGAACCGATTTTGACAAAACTTTACATATTATATCTCACCTATAAACATACATGGTGAAAGTGGGTCACATTGCTCCAGGATTCAATATACCCCCATACATATGTCTTTTCCGATTTAACATTTTTTGTCAAACATATACATTTACACGACACAAAAATCCTTCCCGATTTCAATTTTTTAACGAATTGAATTGTAATGACATAGAAAGTGGAGTGTATCATATAGTCGGCTCCGTCCGACTTTAGACTTTCCTTACTTGTTTTTTTTTTGAATAGGTAAGTAGTCCGAGATCGGAAAAACTTCTTGAAATAATGCCTATAGTTTGGTGCGGTGCAATAATTCCTTTATAAACAGTAAATTATTAATTAGATGACATGCCTAGTGAAGAAGTAAAAACCCAATTCAAATAATGTTTTCATTGTTTATTTCTTAAATTTAATCCATTGTTCAAATCCTAGTAGGCTGGATAGCCCTCAATGTACTGGGGAGGTACTGCGTAGACGGGATAATTTTGAGAGTAGGCACCGGCTGAACCGGCAGATGAAGAGCAGGGAGCTGGTTGCAGCCTAGGTTGACAACTGAACAAGTAATTTTTGGGGCAAGCAGGAGCAGGAATTGAAACTGGAGCTGGGGCTGGGGCTGGGGCACCAGCGGCAGAAGCTGCAGCAGCACCGTAGCCAGCAGCAGAAGGGGCCGCAGCACTGTACGAAACGCCAGCAACTAAGCTCAAGGCAACGGCTAACACAGCGACGAATTTCATGTTGATGATTTTGTGTGAAGACCGATGAAGATATGTTACCAGAAATTATCTCAGTAAGAAACTGAATACTTTACGACAATTGCAAAGCGTTTAAATACTTGCGAAAGTGTTGAACTGGCAGTTTTGTTTTCTCTTGAGATTTAGTTTACAATAATTCTTTATTTTCTGACCTAGACTTTTCCAGTCTGTTTATTACGATTCTTTCGTCGTTGAAAAACACAATTTGCTTAGCAACTGATTTTAAAGAATACATCATAGTTTGGCTTAACTAGAATAAAATTCTAGATTTTTTCTGTTTAGCTTTTTTCGACCTCAATGCGAAGGTCAACCAAGGCGGTGAATGAATTCGACCGATATTTCATAAACAACAATTTGCGCTCTTTCGGAGTGTATTTTGACTTATAAAATTTAAGTCTGTTAACAAAGCAACGTTCTTTCAATGAGGCGATGTTAATATTGTTTTATTCACTTGAAGCAAAAACTAAGTATGCAATTATTTATGATTGCTCATTTGCCTCAATGGAGAACAGAGAAATTCTTGTACTTTAGCAAATAAATAGAATAAAGTAATAACTCTTCACTAAATCATATACAACTCTATGTGTGTACATTAGGTCGTATTGAAAATCATTGTCTGGAACTTAAGAATAGACAAGTTTCTCCCAAAAACTTCGTTTGGAAAATACGACCCACAATAAATTTCATAAATTGGCAACAACATTTTTCATCGAGATGAAATTTGTAATAAACTGTATGGGATAGTTGTGAAATAATCTCCGAAAAGTAATTTTTTCTTCAATTAGGTGTAGATTGAATTGTGCGTCAGTGTGAAACTCCTGGGATGTGAAGCTATTTTCTTGGATGTATTGTCGAGTAAAACCAGAACCATTGTGTGAAATTTCCCATAAACCCACAAAATCATGACTTATCTACAAAATACGGTTGTAACTTTGTTGATTATCAACCGATTTTCAGTTTCCCATCGGATTGTAAAAGAGGAAAATTACATCTGCTTTTTATCTAATTTTTTAGTGGTTCGTTAAAGTAGTGCTGATAAAAGCTAATGGCGATTTTCGACAATCTCATACGATGGATTGTTTAGCCGTCAATTCTTGGCGCGGCGCCGGTCCAGATTGTCAGACAATTCATATGAGGTAGTCAAACGAAAGGATATGCAACAAGGATTAGAATATGAATATGGGAGTAGATCGATAAAATGGAGCAGACAACATACATATATGTGTGGGTTCTCAAACGAAAGAAAATTATAAAAGGATTTCAAATATGAAACGAAACATTACGAGCAAATCCAGGACCAATTTGTGGACCTGTATGTATTGGGGCCTCATGAACCACATTAAGGGCTTTCAAATGTGAATGAAAACAATATGGACTGGAAGCGTTGGAGCCCCTTGCTTATAAATTTGGGTAAAATGGGAAAAATGGAGGATACAACATGACAATGAAATCTATATAAGTACATAAAAGAGTTGCGTTACTGACTGACTTATCTTTGATCAGCGCTCAGACCAAACGGCTGAAACCAGGGTCATTTTACGAAATTCGTACTTTTAGGAGGTGAAATGGGATAAAAAGGGATAAACATCGAACATTCGTCCTGGCTAAACGGCAGTAGCTAGAAACATGATATTCGGTGTGTGCCTTGCAATGACCATGCAGACGAGCTACAAAGAAGGATTTTTCAAAATTTGTACCTTTAAGGGTGGAAAGAGAAAAAACGGGATAAGATGGTACCAATTTAAGTATTACAGGTATATTCGTGAAATTCGGTATTTACATTTCTCTCACAACGTAGACTTGCTACATAAAAGAATTTTTCAAAATTCGACCTTTTAAGAGCGAGTGGGACAAAGGGGGATAAAAATGGTACCAACTAAATTACTGCAGCCAGAATCGTGAAAGTAGAAATTCGGTATTTACATTTCTCTCACAACGTAGACTTGCAACATAAAAGAATTTTTCAAAATTCGACCTTTTAAGAGCGAGTGGGACAAAGGCGGATAAAAATGGTACCCACTAAATTACTGCAGCCAGAATCGTGAAAGTAGATATGCATAGTTGTGAAATGGCAGCAGCATTGCTCAGACTAAGTAGACTCCAACATAAATGGATTTTTCAAAATTTGTACTTTTGGTGGAGAGCGGGACAAAGGGGGATAAAAATGGTTTCAACTAAGGTATAGCAGCTAGTATCGTGAAATTCGGCGTGTATATTCCGCTGACCACGTAGACGAGCTAGGTTTTAAAATTACTATTTTATGTTTATATATATCATCAAAAGAAAATTGAATAAATACTATCCAAATACAGAGATGGATAAAACTGTTGAAAAATAAAATATAATATTATTTTGAGTCAAGTGGTACGGTTTTTGACCTTGATAGCTGCGATTGTTTTGAAAGTTTGTGTATGTATTCTTCTCCTAAAATTATTGTATATGCATTTTTTGAAAAAAAAAAATTTCACGAGTTTTGACCAATTTAACAGTGAAAAAGAAGTAAGGAAAGACTAAAGTCGGGCGGAGCCGACAGTTCAAGTATAACGTGTTATACTCAAATTTTTAATGGACTGCAAATATTTTTATATCTTTGGTCCTCAAGGGACCAACAAGGACCCATGATGAATCCATTCTAAATTTTTGACAGGTTTTGTAGAAAATTGAAGGTTTGCAAAAAATCAAAATGGCTTTATGTAAGGATCAAAGATATTTAAAATATTATATTTATTTCTAGAAACACTGTAAATTACCAAATTTGACGCATCTTAAAATACAAACATTGAATAATGCCAAAATTTTAACGATCTTTTTATGATCTTTTCTGAACTACACTTGGAAATGGTATAGAAATAATATGTAGAAAACCTGTATATTCTGTTTTTTTTGCAGGACTTTTAATTTCCAAACTATTTTAATAATTTGTTTTCGTACTTATATCTTACACTGAAATTATCTTCATACTATCTATGATTTGGTCCTCAACTCAGTGAAAATTTTCATTAAAGAGTCGCCAAAGAAACACTTCATAAAATGTATGAAACATGTTTCATAAAGCACAAATCAATGAAGTGTCATAGAAACTATGCAATTTTTAGAAACTATGAAATGCAGTTCTTCATTTGATGAACTTTTGTCATACAAATTCATTATTTTTCATAATATTATTTATGCAAATTTTCATAGATTTTGTAAAGAAACTTCATTAATTTTATGAAAAAATTTCATTAATATTAATAATTTATACTGAAGTTTCCAATATAAACAAAAAGGCAAAAAAGGTCTGACTTGTTGGCTAACCAACCAACACCATTATTGCGAGAGTCTTTGCAATGAGTATGTCTTTGACCTAAATCAGGGTACATAATTATGTCAGAGTTAACAGAGGACAAATGAGAATTGCTAGCATTCAACCGAATAAAGTGGACACACTAAAAATTAGATATCTCATAAATACTATGAAATCCTTCATTATATTTATGAAGACATTTCATAATACAAATATTTTATTAGTTATGACATATTTCATAATCTTAAAGAATTGTTTCTTTAATACAATGAAATCTTTGTTTGATCTCTCTTTGTTTCACTAATTTAACAATTTTGCTTTATGAAATATGAACTGTTTATGAATCGTTTTATTTTATTTATGAATTTTTCATACATATTAAGAAAAAATTCACTAAATTTGTGAAAAAACTTTTATGAAAACGCTTGATAAATATTATGAAGAAAATTTCTTTCAGTGTATAATTTATTTAATATTTAGTTTATTCATGCTTTACTTTTGAAGAGGGAACTTTGAACGGATGTTAATGCTGAAATAAGCATGCAATTTTAAACATTTTTAATAAAGGGTGATTTTTTAAGAGCTTGATAACTTTTTTAAAAAAAAAAAACGCATAAAATTTGCAAAATCTCATCGGTTCTTTATTTGAAACGTTAGATTGGTCCATGACATTTACTTTTTGAAGATAATTTCATTTAAATGTTGACCGCGGCTGCGTCTTAGGTGGTCCATTCGGAAAGTCCAATTTTGGGCAACTTTTTCGAGCATTTCGGCCGGAATAGCCCGAATTTCTTCGGAAATGTTGTCTTCCAAAGCTGGAATAGTTGCTGTCTTATTTCTGTAGACTTTAGACTTGACGTAGCCCCACAAAAAATAGTCTAAAGGCGTCAAATCGCATGATCTTGGTGGCCAACTTACCGGTCCATTTCTTGAGATGAATTGTTCTCCGAAGTTTTCCCTCAAAATGGCCATAGAATCGCGAGCTGTGTGGCATGTAGCGCCATCTTGTTGAAACCACATGTCAACCAAGTTCAGTTCTTCCATTTTGGGCAAAAAAAAGTTGGATATCATCTCACGGTAGCGCTCACCATTCACAGTTACGTTACGATTCGCATCATCTTTGAAGAAGTACGGTCCAATGATGCCACCAGCCCATAAACCGCACCAAACTGTGACTTTTTCTGGATGCATTGGTAGCTCTTGCAATGCTTCTGGCTGATATTCACTCCAAAATCGACAATTCTGCCTATTTACGTACCCATTGAGCCAAAAATGAGCTTCGTCGCTGAACACAATTTCTTTCTTTCTGAACTTTCTTAACAGAGCACGCATTTTGATAATAAAATTCAATGATTTGCAAGCGTTGCTCGTTAGTAAGTCTATTCATGATGAAATGTCAAAGCATACTGAGCATCTTTCTCTTTGACACCATGTCTGAAATCCCACGTGATCTGTCAAATACTAATGCATGAAAATCCTAACCTCAAAAAAATCACTCTTTAGATATTTGTATCTTTCATTTGATACCAATACCGTTTTTGTATGATTTTCTTTCTGTTTTTATACCTTCCACCTCCAGGATGGGGGTATACTAACTTTGTCATTCCGTTTGTAACACCTTGAAATATCGACCTGAGACCCTATGAAGTATATATATTCTTGATCGTCATAAAATTCTATGACGATCTAGCCATGTCCGTCCGTCCGTCTGTTGAAAGCACGCTAGCATCTAAACGAAAGGAGCTAGGACGTCCAAATTTACCATAAATGCGAAATCGGCCCAAAGGGAAAATTTTTCCCTCATAAGGACTAAATATACCCATAAAAATCCCTAATATTTTAGAGTATTTAGGCATGTTTTTTCAATATGTCTCCTTGTACTTACTTGATATTGGGTATGCGCATTCCCCTTATAACAAAAACGTGCACCATAAAGTGATTTTATTCGAAGGGGGTGAAATGGGGCAAAAAAGGAATAAAAATGGTACATATTAAACGACAACAGCTAGAAACACGAAATTCGGTGTGTAATATAAAAGTACTTTTTCCAAATTAGTACTTTTAAGGGGTAAAATGGGAATAGAGGGATAAAAATGGTACCAACCAAACGGCTGCCCCTAGAATAATAAAATTCGGTGTATACAATCCTCTGATCAAGAATCAAAATTCGTACTTTTTGGGGTTAGAATGAAAAAGGGGATAAAAATAGTACCAATCAAATGACCGCAGCTAGAGTCATGAAATTCGGAGTATACAATCCTTTGACTACGTAGACATGGAAAATAAAAGGTTTTTTTCCAAATTCGTACTTTCAAGGGATACAATGGGTACAGAGGGATAAAAATGGCACCAACCAAACTGCTACACCTAGAAAAATGAAATTCGGTGTATACATTCCTCTGGTTGCGTAGACACGTAAAATAAACGGATTGTTCGATATTCGTACTTCTTGGGGTTAAAATGAAAAAGGGGGTACAAATAGTACCAACCAGCTAGAGTCATGAAATTCTGAGTATACTATACATTTATGTGTTGTGAGTGTGTGTGTGTATTTTTTTGCATAAACTCGAAAATGTCCAATAAATGTTCTGTCCACATAATAAAATTTCAAATTTATTTACCGATTAATGCAAACATTCCTCTGGCTGCGTAGACACAGAAAATAAACGTATTTTTCGAAATTCGTACTTTCAAGGGATGCAATGGTACAGAGGGATAAAAATAGTACTAACTAAACGACTACAGCTAGAATGATGAAATTCTAATTGGGTAGAAACGTCAAATAAAGAGATTTTAGATAGTCGTACTCTTGAGGGGGTAAAAATGGTACCAACCAAATGGAATTCGGTGTATACATTCCTCTGACTGCATAGACACGCAAAATAAAAAGTTTTTTCCAAATTAGTACTTTTTCTTTTACGACAAAAATTGGTTGAATCATGAAGTTAGGTTATTTTGCACTATGTACGTCTGATAATGGATTTTCAAAATTTGTACTTTTGGAATTAAAATAGAATGGAAATACAACCAACTGTAGCACCCACTATCTACCAATATTTATGGTATTTAAGCTTTTTGAAAATATAAATAGAAGAATATTTATTTTTTGAATTAACGATTTGGTAGCCTTTTCTTATTATAATTAAAATATTATTTTTATTTATAAAATTATTTTTTTAATATTTGTATTTGTTTTCATTTGGCTATAAAAAAAATTATATTTTCCTGTAATATTACTGCACTTCTATGAAAATCGACATTCTCTGTAAAATGCAATCAATGGTGGAGGGTATATAAAGTTCGGCCTGGCCGAACTTAACGCCGTTTTTACTTGTTTTATTTTCTTTTTTCGTGCTAAATAAATTGTATCGTATTTTTTGGAGACTTATATATGCTTATACCATGTTCCTATGTGTAGTCATCATAAGTATGTACCTTTAATTGAACAATAAGCGTTATTATATTTCGAAATACTCATATTTCGTCGAAGGTACCGACAATTTGAATTTTAGTAAAAAATAAAAAATCGGGTTCGTGTTTTTTAGGGCCAAAATATATCAGAAAATTTTATACACAGGACTTCGTCAAAATTTTTGAGTTTCATTAGACCAATCAGGCATCCAAGATTCGCAATTAACTGTCTAGGAAACCAGTTAACCAGTTATTGCCAATTGTGCTAAATATCCATTACCTACCTTTAGACCGTTGTTTCCATACCGTCCTGGGCTGTAGGAAGAAGCTCAGGCCCTCTTGCAGCAGTATATAACTGTGATTTCATTTAATAAATCAACTTCAACTAATTTTTAATTGTGTTCTTAAAGAAATGAAATTTTGTTAATAATTTACGACACAAACATTGATGACATGCGTCAAGATTTGCAAAAATGTGCAATGCTATAGGCGGGAACAAATATTGGAAGAAAACTATCCCATATTTTCACCATGTTTGGATAGAAGACAAACTCTACGCAATCTGGCAAGTTCTGAATAGCAACTATTGGTAAGTTCAAACAGTAGGTTTAGCCTATAAAAATGTGAATCTATTTAAATTAACTTTCGCTAAAGAATCACTCTCTCAAACCTAACACCAGCGATTTATTAGCCTTCTCCTTCGCAGGCCTATATCTTGTCTTTGCCACAAGTAAAGGTGACCACATGCGAACACTTCAAGCGGTGGCATAAAGATAAATTACTTGAATGGACGACTAATATCGTATTTACCCAAACAAAGAGTTGAATGAACTAATGGAACACTTGTTTGTGCCCGTACTGAGAGCTACTCGCTCATAAACGTTTCGTTACGTCTATTCGCATGTACCGTGATGTTGATGATGATGATGTGTAATAAATGTGGTAATTATTGTACTTAACTTGAATATTTCTTTTTTTGGAAATTTTACTCATATTTTCGTTTGGGAATATTGGCAGACGGTATAATGTGTTTCTGTTTTTGCACCTCAACATCGTAGAAACCAATCAATCATTTTGCATAATTCGAGAGTTTCAATGGTGGCTTTTTTGCGAAAACACAGCAGATAATTTCGAACTCTTTCGAGAAAACAGAAGAATAATGAAATGAAAAATAATTAACCAAAAACAAAAAGTTGTACAAGAATGGAAATTAGTCATAGTCGGTTGGCTGGCTGACTGGATCGATGGATGGGGATGGGGATAGCTGGTTGGCTACGTACATTACGAGTAATTGGAAATTATTATTTCTAAATCGATATTCACATCCGTTGCGCTCTGGGAGAGGTACTTACGCGTTCTGCATACATACATATTGGACCCATAATAGTCTCGCTTTGAAAGTGTTTTTATGGAGAAGTATTTCAAGTGAATGTGAAGATGTTCTAAATTCGGTCATATACGATAGAAATATGGTCAGAAATGAAAATACAGAGAAATTCCAACCAACAATTTTCGAACGTCTTCCCATTTTGATGAAATTTGATGGACACGTATATTATGGCATGATATTATGTTAGATGATGCTTTTAAAAAATTAAAACTGTAACGTTGAAGTTTTGCACATATGTTTATTTTTTTTGTTCCTTTTAAGCGCAAAAAAACTACATATTTTTTTTCAGGGAGCCAGTGACGTTTTTGATACATTATAAGTATCACGGCTTAAACATTTAGGATCTGTTCTTTTATTTTTCGAATGAAAAAATGCATGTCTGACAACCCACCGGGGGTGGCATTGCCACCCTGCATCTTTTAAGGACGCAACAAATGTGTACCATACATGTGTACCATATATTAAAGCTCTTACCCCTGAGTGGCAGACAAGGTCAAAGTCCGGGGCCAGCAACGAAATTCTTTACGCTATAAGTAAAACTGCCAAAACTTTTGTGGTCACTTCCTTGCATAATGGAAAGAAGAAAAATCCATGTCTTGCAAACCTTCGGAGGTGACCCCTCTGCATCCTTTAAGGTCACTTCCTTATATTGTAGAAGGAAAAAAATCCATGTCTGGCAAACCTTCGGGCGATACTTATAGTTGCTCCCGTACTATTTTTTTTTTCAAAACCAAATATTGAATATCATTTTTCGAAAAAATCCTTGTATGTTTTTTGCATTTTTTTCTGGGCAAATAGCATCATCTTTGTTTCAAGTACTCTGACAATTTCAGAGTGGCTTTTAGAGGGATTTATCGGGATACAATTGGAAAGGAGAGATAAAATGGTACCGCTGAAGTTGAATTCATCAAATTCGGTGTATGCATTAATCTGACTGTGTAGTCGCGAAGCATAAATGGGAATAAAAATGGTACCAACCAAACGGCTGCAATTAGAATGGGGGTATTCTGACTGTATTTCGATATTCGTAAAATTGCAAAAGGAGGAAATCGACCTTGAGGGAAAATTTTCTCCCTAATGACAACTGACAATACACCTAATAGTAAATAATAATAATAGTAATAAAGTTAAATTTCAAATTTTATATTATGTATTCCAATTATTTTATTTCAATTTAAAGTTCAACACATCTTAAAACTAATGTATTGTATATTAGTGCAGCCCATAAATACAAAGTACGTGAATCTTTCAATAATATTACTGATTTGAACTGGGATCTTGTATCTGTATTTTATAGAAAGCAAATTTATTTGATTTGAACTGGAATTTTGTCCTGGCTTAAGACCATTTTGCATCTATATTTAAAAGAATGCAAATTTATTTACAAATGGCATGGTGACATTTATTACTTGGCTGCACAGCACCACTATCAGGATTTCCGGTCCATGGCGATCTTCGTCAGGTGGCTTCGCAGCAATTTTTCAACAAAATATCGTCGTAAAATAAATAAACGAAAAAATAATATTACTTATTTTAATGAAGAGTTCCTATCGAAGTCTGCATTCAAAGTTTCATAAAGGGAAGTCGATGCACCTCGACCGAACCTATGTCGTTTATAGAGTTCTATTATCGTAGCCCTATATCAGGAAAATGTACGTCATATGAACATTTTCTCGTAGGTTTGCAAAAATGGTCCGCTCCAGCGATCTTTAGGATTACGACCGTCAAAAAAATTCAAATATTAGCTAATTTTAAGTGGAAAAATCCTTTGCTTTCGATAACATCGGAATTACATCAAGTAATTTTCGAACGATTTGTGTGGGAGGTACTGGAAGGGGCGTGGCAAAACCCATCGTATATAGTACACTTAAAGTGATTATAGAAATATTATCAAATACCAAAATTCCGAATATCCGTGTGGTTTTAATTTAACATAGGAATACGGGTCATTTGTGTGGGAGGTACCTGAAGGGGCGTGACAATTTCGGCCATTTTCGAACTTATACTAAGTATGCGGAAAATATTACCATGTGCAAAGTTTTAACCGATTCTTTAACTCCTTTCGAGAGTTATCGTGTACACCAGCCAGGCTGATGGACGCACATATTTTTGTCGAAAAAGATCCAAATTCATTAACGAATTTTAACCCTAGTATTTTTATACCCTCCACCTCCAGGATGGAGGTATACTAACTTTGTCTTTCCGTTTGTAACACCTTGAAATATCGACCTGCGACCCTAAAAAGTATATATTCTTGATCGTTATGAAATTCTAAGACGATCTATCCATGTCCGTCCGTCTGTTGAAAGCACGCTAGCATCTAAACGAAAGGAGCTAGGACGTCCAAATTTTCCATATTTCCATATTTTCTTATAGTTGTAGATCGGTTGGGATTGAAACTGGGCGAAATCGGCCCAAAAGGAAAATTTTTTCCCTCACAAGGACTAACAAGTAAGAAGGCGTTAAGTTCGGCCGGGCCGAATCTTATATACCCTCCACCACTGATTAAAAAATGTCGACTTTACATAGAAGCACAGAACCATATTACGAAAATTGTGATATTTTTATGCACATTACTATATTTGTTTACTATTTCAAACTATTCCATGATTCTATCAGAGGCCATTTTGTTGGTGCCATTTTTATCCCCTTTTTCCAATTTTGCCCCCTCAAGAGTACGCCATCTAAAAGTAAGAATTTTGGAAAAAACGTTTTATTTTTCGTATCTACGCAGTCAGAGGAATGTATACTCCGAATTTCATGATTCTAGCTGCTGTCATTTAGTAGGTACTATTTTTATCCCTTTTTTCCATTTGAACCCCAAAAAGTACGAATTTTGGAAAGATCTTTTATTTTACGTGTCTACACAAACAGAGGAATGTATATATCGAATTTCATTATTCTATGTGCAGCCGTTAGGTTGGTACTATTTTTATCCCTCTATCCCCATTTAACACCTTAAAAGTACGAATTTAGAAAAATACTTTTATATTATGTATTAGAGGAATGTATACGCCAAATTTCGTGTTTCTATCTGTTGTCGTTTGATAGGTACCATTTTTATCCCTTTTTGTCCCATTTCGCCCCCTACAAATAAAAATCACTCTATGGTGCCCTTTTATGCTATAAAGGGAATGTGCATTGCAAATATCAAGTAAATAAAGGGTGTTTTTAATTGAGGTATAGAACTTCGAATTGAAATAAAACACAAGAAAATCGTTTTAATGTCCATCAATTTGGCTTTATTGGAAGGATAATTTTATGCCATTAATGTTTAAATATGATTTCGGGCATGTGGCCGCCGCGGCTGGCTCGAATATAGCCAGCATATGGGGCCGTATGTTGGCAATAACGCCACGAATGTTGGCTTCCAAGTCCCCTAACGTTTCTGGTTTGTTGGCGTAGACGAGCGACTTCACATATCCCCAAAGAAAATAATCCAATGGTGTCAAATCACACGATCTTGGTGGCCAATTGACAGGTCCATTCCGCGAAATTATGCGGTTAACCGAATTAATTGCTCTGATGGACGATTATGTCGACCATAAAATGGACGGAGCTTGCGGTGAACTTCGCGAACTGAACCATTACTTTCGAAATAAATTTGCACGATTTGCAAGCGTTGTTCTTTTGTCAACCTGTTCATGATGAAATGGCAAACCAAACTAAATATTAATCACTTGACAGCTGACAAAATGGCCGCCAGTTAAAAAAGTGATGCCAACTTAAAGTTCTATACCCCAATAAAAAACACCCTTTACATTCCTCTAATAGAGTAGATACATAATATAAAAGTATTTTTTCTAAATTCGTACTTTTAAGGGGTTAAATGGGGATAGAGGGATACAAATAGTACCAACCTAACGACTGCACCTAGAATAATGAAATTCGATGATACATTCATCTGATTGCGTAGACACGTAAAATAAAAGAACTTTCCAAAATTCGTACTTTTTGGGGTTCAAATGGTAAAGGGGATAAAAATAGTACCTACCAAATGACCGCAGCTAAAATCATAAAATTCGTAGTATACATTCCTCTGACTGCGTAGACACGAAAAATAAAACGTTTTTCATTCGTACTTTCAAGACATACAGTGGCTACAGGGGATAAAAATAGTACCAACTAAACGAATACAGCTAGAATGATGAAATTCGGTGTGTACATCCCTCTAATTATGTAGATACGTAAAATAAACAGAGTTTAGATAGTCGTACTCCTGAGGGGGCAAAATTGGAAAAAGGGGATAAAAATGGTACCAACAAAATGGCCGCTGATAGAATCATGGAATTCGGTGTATACATTCATCTGACTGCATAGCCACGTAAAATATTTTTTTACAAATTCGTACTTTATTATGTTGCTTTTACGACAAAAAAATGGTAGAATCATGAAGTTGTCTTATACTGCGTACGTGAGAGATAAGGTATTTTCAAAATTTATACTTTTGAAATTAAAATAGGATGGAAATAGAAGCAACCAAACGACTTTAGCTGAAAATACACTCTCTATCCCCCAATATTTAGGGTATTTATGATTGCTCCCTTATATTTACTTTATTGAATAGAAGATAAAATATAGTACCAATGATACGACAAAAGCTAGAATCATGAAATTCGATGTGTACGTCCCAATAATTCGTAGACACGTAAAATAGACAGATTTTTCGAAATTCGTACTTGTATATATCCCTTATATAATTAAACAAGAGGAATAAAAATGGGACCTACCAAACTGCTGAAGTTGAAATCATGATATTCGGTGTATACATTCTGACCATGAAGACTCGAAAAAGGTTTTTTTTTTCGAAATTTGTACATTTGGTCGGGGAATGGGGCGAATCTGGGGATATGGGGATATCTTTAAAATTTATACTTTTCTTATCACTTTGTGTGTATCTGAAAATGCTTCTTTCTAATGGCGACTGACAATCGCCTAATATTTAGGCATGTTCACTTTCACAATTACAGCATTGTATTTATTTATAAAGAGTGATTTTTTTGAGGTTAGGATTTTCATGCATTAGTATTTGACAGATCACGTGGGATTTCAGACATGGTGTCAAAGAGAAAGATGCTCAGTATGCTTTGACATTTCATCATGAATAGACTTACTAACGAGCAACGCTTGCAAATCATTGAATTTTATTATCAAAATGCGTGCTCTGTTAAGAAAGTTCAGAAAGAAAGAAATTGTGTTCAGCGACGAAGCTCATTTTTGGCTCAATGGGTACGTAAATAGGCAGAATTGTCGATTTTGGAGTGAATATCAGCCAGAAGCATTGCAAGAGCTACCAATGCATCCAGAAAAAGTCACAGTTTCGTGCGGTTTATGGGCTGGTGGCATCATTGGACCGTACTTCTTCAAAGATGATGCGAATCGTAACGTAACTGTGAATGGTGAGCGCTACCGTGAGATGATATCCAACTTTTTTTTGCCCAAAATGGAAGAACTGAACTTGGTTGACATGTGGTTTCAACAAGATGGCGCTACATGCCACACAGCTCGCGATTCTATGGGCATTTTGAGGGAAAACTTCGGAGAACAATTCATCTCAAGAAATGGACCGGTAAGTTGGCCACCAAGATCATGCGATTTGACGCCTTTAGACTATTTTTTGTGGGGCTACGTCAAGTCTAAAGTCTACAGAAATAAGCCAGCAACTATTCCAGCTTTGGAAGACAACATTTCCGAAGAAATTCGGGCTATTCCGGCCGAAATGCTGGAAAAAGTTGCCCAAAATTGGACTTTCCGAATGGACCACCTAAGACGCAGCCGCGGTTAACATTTAAATGAAATTATCTTCAAAAAGTAAATGTCATGGACCAATCTAACGTTTCAAATAAAGAACCGATGAGATTTTGCAAATTTTATGCGTTTTTTTTAAAAAAAAAGTTATCAAGCTCTTAAAAAATCACCCTTTAGTAGTAGATTTTAAACAGTGCAGAATACATTATAGTTTGAAATAGTAAACTAATATAGTAAATGTGCATAAAAATATCACAATTTTCGTAATATGTACTTATCTTCTACTGTACTTCTATGTAAAGTAGACATCCTTTAATCTGCTGGTAATACTGTGGAATGCACTCCGGGTATATAAGATTCGGCCCGGCCGAACTTAACGCCTTCTTACTTGTTCTGGTTGATTTTGTACAAAAAATGGTAAAATATAGAAACCATCAGTTCAGCACTTTCAAACTCACACAGTCGCTTAAGCACACTACTTTAAAATGTCAAGAAAGTGGATTTGTGTAATCATTTCGAAAATCAAAATAAAAGAATTAAAATTGCAAAAACTTTAAAAAATCTAACCCTGCTATAGCACACCATATCAATATTTTAAAAGTAATTGAAAAATCATTCAAGACAAGTTAAAAAAAAACACATTAAAATCGGTAAAGTATTTCAGGATGCATAGATGTCGTCGTACATGGCTAGATCATCTTAAGATCCAAGCACAATTCGGATCTGCGACAGATATTTCGAAGTGTTACAAACTGAACGTACGTATCGTACAGTTTCACTTCCTTCCGGGATCCACACTCATGTACTTGATAGAGTTTTTGGGACCTTAGGCTTAGGGTTGTTGTTGTTGTTGTTTTTTTATTGAGTTTGAACATTTTTTTTATATTTCTTTGGCACCAGCATTTCTTTTCAATGTTCACATTAGTGTCGTTGCATCTCTATCTTCTCCCAATTTCATATCTCACCAACACTCTCGCACACAAACACACACACCGAGTCCCCACAGAGAAATGCCAGCCAACATCCATCGACAAATGCCGAGTGAGGTGTGTGTGCCTGTGTGTCGCTGACTGAGTGCAGTTGACAAATGTCCCCCTAATGATTATCATGTTGTTCGCCCGTACACGATTCCATTCCATTCGATTCGTCGTCGTGCGAGCTAGCGAAAGCCCATTCGGTGGTATTTGTCGCCGATGCCTTTTCCGGTTGCACACCACATGCATAGGTGAGTATGTGCGTGTGCGTTTGTAAACTTCTCGAAAGGCATCTTCTTAGAGATGCAGCAGCTTCTTTTGTTTTCTGGCGGCGTTGGATCAATTTTCTTTCGGTTGTTTTTGTTAATGTTCGCCAGAGCACAGCAGTATGTATGTATGTCTGTATGTACGCCCTGTATGTATGTATGCATGTTTGGTAAGTATTTATTAAGTATCTTCAATAAATAAAATTTTATTTATGCGTCTTGGGCGCTTTTATTTGGTCGCATTATTTAAGTGCGTGACGGTGTGTGACAATGCTTGAACGAACGTGTGTGGGGGAGGGGTAAGGCAATAAATATACATGCATGTACAAATATCCATACACACACACACACACATACTCGCTGTGTACGGTTGGATGTATGTCAACGTAACTGAAACTTTAATTCAAAGTAATAAAATTGATATTTTTAGCTTGTTTGTTGCGTTGTACCTTTCGTGTGCAGTTGTTCAATTTTCATTTTCCAGAATTAGACTTTCTAATGAAACATAAAATTATCGAAAGACGTCGTTTGACAATTTTGGGAGCATGGACCATGTTCCAAAATTGAAATGTTTGTCTTTACACACACCATTTAGTGTTGAAATTTAGAAAATTCCATATGAAGTAGATGTGGTTTTACGATTGATATTGAAGTATAGAAAATTTTACATGAAATTGAGAGCACTGCAATTTCCAAAGAAACGTGTAAAAACGAGTAAGGAAAGGCTAAGGGTGAAAGGCGGGTTCTACTATATGGCAGCCTCCACTATCTTTCCCATATCAGGGTTTTATTAACAAACCTGGAGGCTTTTACAACAACAGCGAAATATTCTATTTACTTTTGATAAAATCCAACACTCTGTATCAAATTTGACTGAATAAGCATAAAATAACCGGATGACAAGGGGCTTTGGGAAATAGGCGCTTCTAAGGGGTAAAATTGGTACCAATCAATCATCTGAAGTTAAAATCATGAAACTCGGTGTATACATTTCTCTGACTGTGTGGACGTATGGGATTGATAGTGGTTAAAATTGGTCGAGAGGGATAAAGTTTTTCCCTCACAAGGACTGAAAATACCCCAAATAATACCTAACATTTATGGTATTTAATAGATTGATAAACCGGGTTTTTTGAAAATTAAAAAATGTGCTAATTTTTGCATAAATCAGGTGGATGCTCGTTTTTCTGACGAGAAAATATCATTTTGTAATAGCTGGCATTTTAACCATATTTCATTATCGACGAAATTTTTAAGTTTTGCAAAAAAGAATAAGTATACATTATACAATTGTTGTTATATATTTTTCCCATTTGTTATTTACGTTCTGATATTCGATCCTGATACATTTTTTGACAAGATTCTTGTTACTTTGATGGATTGATTCAGGGAAGATTGAGTGAGGTTGGCTTTGTAGCCAAAAATCCTGTTTTCACTTTTAAAATTGCACTGTCCAAAAAAAATTAAGACTTTTTTATTGGAACAGAGTAGATAATTTTTGGCGAATAAGTTTATAGTCCAGCCCTCCTTCTCCTCTCTTTTTCGGCCAATTTGACCGTTTTTCGAGAAAAGCAAAAAAGGCATTTCAAAAAGAACATTTAAGGAATAAAATGTTTTACGAAAAAAATTGACGGAAAATTTCAGTCGGGGCTACCTAAGACACCAAAGTTGTAAATAAAGCTTTTCACGCTTAAATAACAATATTACACGCCAACTTATACAATACAAGTAAAAAGGATGGTAAGTTCGGCCAGGCCGAACTTAATATACCCTCCACAATGGATTGCATTCCACAGAGGCTGACGATTATCGTAAAATTGCAGTATTATTAAGGAAAATATAAATACAGAAAATATAAAAAATAAATATTCTTTTATTTGTATTTTCAGAAAAGCGTAAGTACCGTAAATATTGGTCGATAGTGGGTGCTACAGTTGATTGTATTTCCATTCTATTTTAATTCCAAATGTAAAAATTTTGAAAATCCATTATCTCACGAACATAGTGTGCAAAATAACCTAACTTCATGATTCAACCATTTTTAGCCGTAAAAGTAAAAAAGTACAAATTTGGAAATTATTATTTTACGTATCTATGCAGCCAGAGGAATGTATACACCGAATTCCATGATTCTAGCCGCTGTCATTTGGTTGGTATCATTTTTACCCATTTTTTTCCTATTTTCTTATTTTACGTGTCTATGCAATTTGAGGAATGTACATACCAAATTGCATCATTCTAGGTGTAAACGACTAGTTGGTACTATTTTTATCCCTCTGTACCCATTGTATCCCTTGAAAGTACGAATTTGAAAAAAAAATTATTTTTGGTGTCTACGAAGTCAGGACAATGTATACTCCGAATATCATGACTCTAGCTGCGGTCGTTTGGTTGGTACTATTTTTATCCCCTTTTCCATTTTAACCCCAAAAAGGACTAATTTCGAAAAATCCCTTTATTTTACGTGTCTACGCAATCAGAGGAATGAATACACCGACTTTCATTATTTTAGATGCAGTCGTTTGGTTGGTACCATTTTTATCCCTCTATTCCCATTTTATCCCTTAAAAGTACGAATTTGAAAAAAAAATCTTTTATATTATGTATCTACTCAATAAGGGGAATGAACACACCGAATTTCGTGTTTCTAGCTGTTATCGTTTGATATGTACCATTTTTATCCCTTTTGCCCCATTTTACCCCCTACGATAAAAATCACTTTATGGTGAGCCTTTTTGTTATAGGGGCAATGCGCATTCCCAATGTCAAGTAAGTACAAGCCGATATATTGAAAAAAATATGCTTCAATACTCTAAAATATTAGGGGATATTATGGGTAGTTTTATACCCTCCACCTCCAGGATGGGGGTATATTCACTTTGTCATTCCGTTTGTAAAACCTTGAAATATTCATCGGAGACCTCATAAAGTATACATATTCTGGGTCGTGGTAAAATTCTAAGACGATATAGCCATGTCCGTCTGTCTGTCTGTTGAAAACACGATAGCGGCCGAACGAAATGAGTAGGAGGTTCAAATTTTTCCTAAATGTGTCTTATGGTTGTAGATCGGTTGGGATTGAAAGTGGACGAAATCGGCCCAGAGGGAAAAATTTTTCCCTCACAGGGACTGAAAATGCCTCTAATATTTAGAGTATTTCAGCATGTTTTATGATCATATATTAGTTGTAAAGGGTGTTTTTTATTGGGGTATAGAACTTTAAGTTGGCATCACTTTTTTAACTGGCGGCCATTTTGTCAGCTGTCAAGTGATTAATATTTAGTTTGGTTTGCCATTTCATCATGAACAGGTTGACAAAAGAACAACGCTTGCAAATCGTGCAAATTTATTTCGAAAGTAATGGTTCAGTTCGCGAAGTTCACCGCAAGCTCCGTCCATTTTATGGTCGACATAATCGTCCATCAGAGCAATTAATTCGGTTAACCGCATAATTTCGCGGAATGGACCTGTCAATTGGCCACCAAGATCGTGTGATTTGACACCATTGGATTATTTTCTTTGGGGATATGTGAAGTCGCTCGTCTACGCCAACAAACCAGAAACGTTAGGGGACTTGGAAGCCAACATTCGTGGCGTTATTGCCAACATACGGCCCCATATGCTGGCTATATTCGAGCCAGCCGCGGCGGCCACATGCCCGAAATCATATTTAAACATTAATGGCATAAAATTATCCTTCCAATAAAGCCAAATTGATGGACATTAAAACGATTTTCTTGTGTTTTATTTCAATTCGAAGTTCTATACCTCAATAAAAAACACCCTATACATTGTCCCATTTCGCCCCCTACAAATAAAAACACTCTATGGTGCCCTTTTATGCTATAAAGGGAATGCGCATTGCAAATATCAACAAGTAAGAAGGCGTTAAGTTCGGCCGGCCCGAATCTTATATACCCTCCACCACGGAGTGCATTCCACTGTATTACCAGCAGATTAAAGGATGTCGAGGGAATGCGAATTGCAAATATCAAGTAAATACAAGCTAATATGTTCAAAAAACATGCTGAAATACTCTAAATATTAGGGGTATTTTCAGTACTTGTGAGGGAAAAATTTTTCCCTCTGGACCGATTTCGTCCACTTTCAATCCCAAGCGATCTACAACCATAAGACACATTTAGGAAAAATTTTAACCTTCTAGCTCATTTCGTTCGGCCGCTATCGTGCTTTCAACAGACAGACGGACAGACGGACATGGCTATATCGTCTTAGAATTTTACCACGACCCAGAATATATATACTTTATGGGGTCTCCGATAAATATTTCAAGGTGTTACAAACGGAATGACAAAGTGAATATACCCCCATCCTGGAGGTGGAGGGTATAAAAATACAAGCTAATATGTTCAAAAAACAGGCTGAACTACTCTAAATATTATGGGTATTTTCAGTTCTTGTGAGGGAAAAATTTTTCCCTCTTGGCCGATTTCGCCCACTTTCAATCCCAACCGATCTACAACCATAAGACAGATTTACGAAAATTTTGAAACTCCTAGCTCATTTCGTTCGGCCGCTATCGTGCTTTCAACAGACAGACAGACGGACATGGCTATATCGTCTTAGAATTATACCACGACCCAGAATATATATATTTTATGGGGTCTCCGATGAATATTTCAAGGTGTTACTAACGGAATGACAAAGTGAATATACCCCCATCCTGGAGGTGGAGGGTATAAAAATTAATATTAATTTAATAAATTCATACATAATAAAAATATTGAAATATTAAAGCGCCGGGAAATTGAAAAAATTTTCCCGGGAATTCCCGGACCCCAAACCCTACTTGTGTTTATTAACTAATGAAGCAATTATAATTTTGATGATTTTTCACTGTAATTCTGGTTGATTAAAATATCAATAAAATAAAATTAATTGAAATTGCCTTCAAAACAAGGTATAACACATTAAAATCGGTAATTCGGATTTCAGGAGTTACAGGCGATTGAATGAACACACCTTTTTTAAAAAGTAGTGAAAAAAACTGTCTTGGTATCTACAAGAATATCCAGAAACAATTTTTGTATGAAATATAGTTAATACAATAGTAGTTTCTGCTCAATATTCTTCTTGGAATCCAAAAATAAGAAAACTATATAAAGGGTGATTTTTTAAAAGCTATTGGAAAGTTAAAAAAATACATAAAATTCAGAAAAATGCATGAAAGCATTATTTGAATCGATAGTACGGTCCATATAATTTAATGTTTGAAGATTATTTCATGCAAATGCTGACCTTGACTGCGCCTCAAATGGTCCATCCTTAGTCCAATTTTGGCATTTCCACGTTTTTGAGTAACAGAGGCCCAATTGCTGCGAACGGCGACGAATCGATAATTGATGGTCATCATTAACACTGGCCGATACAGCTGCGATATTTTCTTCAGTTCGCACTCTACGTAAGCGTGTTGGTGGTTTAATGTCCAACAATGTAAATTTGGTGCGAAATTTAGTCACAATAGCCCGAATAGCCGCTTCAGTGGGTCGATTAAACTGACCATAAAATGGAAGCGCGCGATGAACTTTCTTAACAGAGCACGCATTTTTATAATAAAATTCAATAATTTGCAAGCGTTGTTCGTTTATAAGACGATTCATGGTTAAATTATAGACCAAACTGAAGATGCTTGACAGTGAAACAAAACACGAAACGTGCGTCAGCTGTTTAAACCAGTGTTGCCAAAAAGATAATAGCTTAAAAATCACCCTTTATTAATAATTTTTGGTATATTTTTTGTGCTGGACACATTATAAGAATTTCTTTTCGCTCCACACCCAGAAGAAAAAACAAATATCTAACGGTAAATAAATAGCACACATTCTAACGGTAAACGAAGTGCATATACCAAGAAAAAAAAACAATGTATGTATGCATTACACTTAGACAAATTTGTTTAAGCACTTCATGAAAATGCTTGCGGTCCAGCCAGGCCACAGGAGCACTTAGCATGTTTTGACTTTCATCGATAATTTTGCACTAATTATTTGGCCGAATCACGCCAAAACCAGTATCGTTAAGAACACTACATTTGAAGAATTCACAGAACCCGTTTGAGTTTTTTTGCCTAGACACAAAATTACACTAAGTCAAAGTCAAATTTGGTCTGGCCAGACCACAATGACCATCCTGGGGTTAAAAAATTTCATTTTTTTTTCAAAAATAAGTATACAATATTTTTATGAGAAGAATATAAACACAAACTTTCAATACAATCGCAGCTATCGAGGTAAAAAACCGTACCGCTTGACATGGAATGTCTCATATCGAAAAAATAATTTTATAAATAAATATAAAGTTTTTATTATTTCAAGCCAGTCTTATAAGTCAAGGCTACGAATACGTTTACACTATATATGTATATCAAAATAATACTTTAAGTCAAATAAAAAAATGAATATTCTTATATTTATGTTTTCAAAAAAGTTTAAATACTATAAATATTGGTAGATAGTGGATGCTATAGTTGTATAGTATACTTTAATTCCAAAAATACAAATTTTGAAAATGCATTATCTCAAAATAACCTTACTTCATGATTCAACCAATTTTTACCGTAAAAGTAAAAAGAACGAATTTGGATTTTTTATTTTGCGTATATATGCCGTCAGATGAATGTATACTCCGAATTTCATGACACTAGCTGTGGTCATTTGGTTGGTACTATTTTACTCCCTTTTTCATTTTAACCCCAAGAAGTACGAATTTCGAAAAATCAGTTTATTTTCCGTGTCTACACAGTCAGAGGAATGTACACACCGAATTTCATTATTCTAGGTGCAGCCGTTTGGGTGGTTCCATTTTTATCCCTCTATTCCCATTTTACCCCTTAAAAGTACGAAGTACTATTCAATTAGAGGAATGTACACCACAAATTTAATGTTTCTAGCTGTTGTCGTTTGATATGTACCATTTTTATCCCTTTTTGACCCATTTCACCCCCTATGAATAAAAATCACTTTATGGTGCACGTTTTTGTTGTAGGGGGAATGCTCATACCCACTATCAAGTAAGTACAAGCACGCTATTGAAAAGATGTGCTTAAATACTCTAAAATAATCGGGAATATTATGGGTATTTTTAGTCCTTGTGAGGGAAAAAAATTTTCCTTTGGACCGATTTCGCCCAGTTTCAATCCCAACCAATCTACGACACTAAGACGCATTTATGGAAAATTTTGACGCCCTAGCTTCTTTCGTTTAGATGCTGGCGTGTTTTCAACAAACGGACAGACGGACGGTCATGACTAGATCGTCTTAGAATTTTACGACGATCAAGACTATATATACTTTATAGGGTCTCAAGTCGATATTTTAAGGTGTTACAAACGGAATGACAAAGTTAGTATACCCCCATCCTGGAGGTGGAGGGCAGTGCACCTGATAATTTCAACGAAAAAAGTTGTTAAAGTAAAACAAAAATATTCGAGCAAACATTTATTTGAATTGTTGCAAAGTTTAGTCAAAATTAGAAAATCCTAAAATCAATTAATTATTACTTTAGTCAAAACACAACACAATTACACATTTAATTGAAAATTATTTTCTTGCACTTCATGGAATTGACAAACTCGCAACGACTTGCGCGTAATCGCCTTATATTCAACCCTATCATAATTCTCCGTACACCGAGCGTATTGCGATGGTTTTTTTTGCTTTC
Source organism: Polietes domitor (assembly GCA_947397865.1). Taxonomy (NCBI): domain Eukaryota; kingdom Metazoa; phylum Arthropoda; class Insecta; order Diptera; family Muscidae; genus Polietes; species Polietes domitor. Next base: position 88,954,299 of record OX377619.1, on the reverse strand, counting down.
AATAAACAACTTAAAATTTTTAGTCGATATGAGAATTTCTGTATCGAGTAAATATGAAAAATATTTTCAATAAACGGCTGACAAAGTTCATTATTGATTATTTGAATGTCTTTATCACACTATTTTTGAATAATATTTCGTTTGTATTCGTGAACTTTTTAATTGAATCAAAATTTTAATTTTTTCTCTGTGGCTGCATTACTTTTCATTCCGCTTCTCCATAAAAGTTTGTATTTAGAAAATTTCACACTGAATTTTGCTGGTATAGCTGAAACACTCTCGCTTCCCCCTTAAACGTAAATTCTTCACTCAGAAAAAAATATGCCACGGATTAAGTAAATACGTACTATAACTGAGGAAAATTGAACTTCGTATAGCGCTAAGGCAATAATTTCTCACATCAAGTACAAACTTTTGCTTGAAAGTAGGAAATGCTTTGAACTTGATTCCAGTTAAACTTTTCCACAAACTAAGAACATTTTTAGTTAAACCAAGTAAATTTATACTCATTCTGAGGAAAATTTTCGGAAAACTGAATTATTTTGCTTGAGAGTATACAACACTCATATAAAAAATGACAACATGGAATAATTCTCAAATGTTTCATGTTTCTTCTACCATAAAGAGGTGAGCTATTTCACCGTGACTGCTGCGAAAGCTAGGTAGGCAGTGATTGTTTGGAATAATGTTTGAAGTACTTAAGTACTTCTTACACTATTTTTCTGAACACACGTATTTGTCTGCACACACTGAAGTCTGTATGAAGAACTTGATATAAATTTAAATACATACATTAAATTTGTTTCAATGAATAAACATATTTTTAGGAAAAAACTTCTTAAATGGAATTTTTCCATACAAAAAATTACTTCATTATTCTGTTTCTTAAAAGCTAAAAAATTTTCTTTTGCACTAGAATGAATATACTTAATTGTAAGATTTTTTTACTAATTAAAAAAATATGTTTTTGTTTAAAACTATAGGCTGGGTCGCCGTCCATACAAATTTAATAACATGTTCCAGTCACCCCACGAAAATAAAGTTTGGATTGTTTAATGATGATTTGCAAAATATTTCGCTCCTAGATCAAACCATATGGGAGCTTAACTCTCCCGAAACACCACTAAAAATCATGTTTTTCCCGGCTTGACCCAGTGACGAAATATTTTGTAGATCATTGTTAAACAATCAAATCTTCATTTCTGGGGGGTAACCGCTGACCTATCCTAATGCACTATTCCTTCTGGCTTTGAAATAAGAAAACTGTACTCATATCAACTTAATTTTCCTTCTAGTAAGGGAATTTTAACTAAAATAGAGTAAACTTGTTAAATTAAATTGGAGTATGGATTTTATTTAAACTTAAGAATGCTATTTTTTGAGTGATCGCGCCGAATTTCTCGAATTTATAACAGTTTTTTTTGTAGGTATCGTTATTATACATTTTTGCATCGGTTTTCACGGTTCTATCTGCTATACATTAGTTGTTAAAGTTTTTACCATTTATTTAAAGGATTGTGCACACGGAATTTCAAGATTCTATTGGCAATAATAAAATGGTTGACTTGTTTTTTATCTCTTTTTGTCTTGTTTTCCCTCAATAGTAAAATTATGTTTAAATTTTTGGACTTAGCATCGAAAGCCGTAAATTTCACTTACACTAATCCAGGCTGTGTCAAAAGTAATTTTGCAGTAAAATCATGAAAACACGAAAATTACATAAAAAATCGTGGACACTTTCTTGTATTTCGGACAAAGGTTATGAAAAATACAAAAAACTAATCGAATTGTGCCAATTTCAAGATTGTGTAGTGCTAATTTCGCTAATGGACACCAAATTGTTCGGAAAAAGCTATATCTTATGAACTTTTAATTGTGTACTGCAATAAAAGTTTGGAAATTTAATAACAAAATCGAATCACTATGATATCATAATGAAATCTAAAATATTCTTAATAAAAGCAAATAATTAGCTTGATGCTTGTAGAGCGCTAAGATGTAACATTTGCGATTGGACATTTTTATGGAGCTGTATCTAAATCTGAACCGATGTGCTCTATTTTCATCACAGATGCAACAACAACGGTTTCTGTTACTTCCAATGTTTTGGGAGTGTGCAATTATAATACAAATCCATTTCGACAAACGAAGAAAACTGTTTGATATACATAATCTTATTTCTCTTTGTTCATTTAGATTTAGGGCATATCGTACTATCAAATTCCATCATTTCGCGTTAATAGCATTTTGATTCCCCAGTTCTCAGGCTAACATAGGAAAAATGGTGGCTGTAAAGTCAAAAATTGTAAAAAGTATATTTAGAACAAGTAAGAAGGCGTTAAGTTCGGCCGGGCCGAATCTTATATACCGTCCACCACGGAGTGCATTCCACAGTATTACCAGCAGATTAAAGGATGTCGACTTTACATAGAAGTGCAGTACCATATTAAGAAAATTGTGATATTTGTATGCACATTATTATATTTGTTTACTATTTCAAACTATAATGTATACTTATGCGCACTGTTTAAAATCGACTACTATATATAAATAAAATGCTGAAATTGTGAAAGTGAACATGACTAAATATTAGGCGATTGTCAGTCGCCATTAGAAAGAAGCATTTTCAGATACAGACAAAGTGATAAGAAAAGTATAAATTTTAAAGATATCTCCATTCGCCCCATTCTCCGCCCAAGTGTACAAATTTCGAAAAAACCCTTTTTCGAGTATTCATAGTCAGAACGAATTTCATGATTTGAACTTCAGCGGTTTGGTAGGTACCATTTTTATCCATCTTTTTAATTATATCCTTTAAAAGTACGAATTTCGAAAAATCCCTCTATTTTACGTGTCTATGCAATTAGAGGGATGTACACACCGAATTTCATGATTCTAGCTGTTGTCGTATCATTGGTACCATATTTTATCCCTTTTTGTCCCATTTCGCCCGCTAAAACTTTTGTGAGGAATGTCCGCAACAAATTTTAACTATATGAAAATAAGAAATTTAATTAAAAAGCCAAGGCTATCAATATTTGTATACTATATATAAAATGGATATAATCTTCAATTCATAAAGTAAATATAAGGGAGCAATCATAAATACCCTAAATATTGGGGGATTTACAGCTACAGACGTTTGGTTGGTTGTATTTCCATCCTATTTTAATTTCAAAAGTATAAATTTTGAAAATACCTTATCTCTCACGTACGCAGTATAAGACAACTTCATGGTTCTACCATTTTTTGTCGTAAAAGCAACAAAATAAAGTACGAACTTGGAAAAAAAAAATATTTTACGTGGCTATGCAGTCAGAGGAATGTATACACCGAATTCCATGATTCTATCAGCGGCCATTTTGTTGGTACCATTTTTATCCCCTTTTTCCAATGTTGCCCCCTCAAGAGTACGACTATCTAAAATCTCTTTATTTTACGTATCTACACAATTAGAGGGATGTACACAGTGAATTTCATCATTCTAACTGTATTCGTTTAGTTGGTACTATTTTTATCCCCTGTAGCCATTGTATCTCTTGAAAGTACGAATTTGGAAAAAACGTTTTATTTTTCGTGTCTACGCAGTCAGAGTAACGTATACTTTCATGGTTCTAGCTGCTGTCATTTGGTAGGTACTATTTTTATCCCCTTTTTCCATTTGAACCCCAAAAAGTACGAATTTTGGAAAGTTCTTTTATTTTACGTGTCTACGCAATCAGAGGAATGTATATATCGAATTTCATTATTCTAGGTGCAGCCGTTAGGTTGGTACTATTTTTATCCCTCTATCCCCATTTAACCCCTTAAAAGTACGAATTTAGAAAAAATACTTTTATATTATGTATCTATTCTATTAGAGGAATGTATACGCCAAATTTCGTGTTTCTATCCGTTGTCGTTTGATAGGTACCATTTTTATCCCTTTTGTCCCATTTCGCCCCCTACAAATAAAAATCACTCTATGGTGCCCTTTTGTGCTATAAAGGGAATGTGAATTGCAAATATCAAGTAAATACAAGGTGATATGTTCAAAAAAACATGCTGAAATACTCAAAATATTAGGGGTATTTTCAGTCCTTGTGAAAGAAAAATTTTTCCATCTGGGTCGATTTCGTCCACTTTCAATCCCAACCGATCTACAACCATAAGACACATTTAGGAAAAATTTGAACCTCCTAGCTCATTTCGTTCGTCCGCTATCGTGCTTTCAACAGACATGGCTATATCGTCTTAGAATTTTACCACGACCCAGAATATATATACTTTATGGGGTCTCCGATGAATATTTCAAGGTGTTACAAACGGAATGACAAAGTGAATATACCCCCATCCTGGAGGTGGAGGGTATAAAAACCGGCGTAACTTTTTATTATATTGAGAATACCAAAATATTTCTTTGGCATGTGATTGCTGACTTCATGGGGAATATTTCAGAATTATGAATGAAGAAAGTTAAAATATAAGGAATTGCAACGATTGGATTGAATTTTGGATTTTTCATCAATTGCAGCGATTTTCGCGACTGGCTACATATATGTTACAAGCGACCAATCTGAATGAAAAAAGTTATGGAGTTTACAATAAATCTTATTCTTATTTCAGCATTCATAGTGCTTAATTTTAAACATATAGTTTTAATAAAAAATAAAATTTTAAAAATAAGTTTTTCGCTCTCCTGAAAAGTTATGTTTTTGTTCACAGCCACTTATGAATATAAGTTGCTTGAAATTACATACATACATATCGAGGTATGTATGTAATTTCAAGCAACTATTTAAACTTAGAGAACAAGTCTGTTAATAAAAACAGCGATAGTCTGCTGCCTATCAACAGACACTTTTCTGCTATTACAGCTGTTTTTTTTTGACATAACAGCAGTTTTCTACAATCTTACATCACCATTCACACTGCTAAAGAGTTTGCAGTCTGCTAAAATTGGCTGTCGTTAATTAAAATATAAAAATAGATAAGCGTTCATAAGAGAGTTTAGCTCGAATTTTCTTTTATATTAGCTTGGGACAATCTGCGTATCATATATATTGCTAAAAACAGCAAACAGCTGTTTACCATCTCAGCAGATACAAATCTGCTGTGTCTTTTTTAACAGCAGAAAATCTGCTCTTTCAGTAGACTTTCTGCTTTCTTTTACTGACATATTCCTTTGAGTGTACTGATGATGGATTACTGAAATGCAATTTTGCCGACAATGTCTGTCGGACGAATGTATCAAAATATTTCTCGAAGATCCTGGCAATAACATATGAGTGGTTTCCAAACGCTCCAGTAAACATTTCCTAAAAAGCTGGAAAATTAACTAAGTATGAGTAAAGTTTCCTTCTTTCAAAGCCATAGTAAATAATTCATTTACTAGAAAGAGGGTAGTAGATGTACTTAAAAACATTTCTTTGGATCTAATAAAAAATTCTTACAATTGAGTAATTTCGTACTTATGTGGAAGAATATTTCCAACGTTTTAAGTGGGAAAAAAATCTGAAATTTGTTGTATGGAAAAAATTCCATTTAGGAAATTTTAACTTAAAAGTGCGTTTTTTCCTAAAATTATGTTAAAATGTTTACTAAAATTTATGCCGAGTTCTTCATACATTTAAGTATTAATGAACTTATAAAAAACATTTGAAATTGTTTAAAAAATTCTTGAATATTAAATTAAGAAGCAATTCTCCTTCGTTTGCAGAGACTTATTTCTTAAATACTTTATGAATTATTCTAAATAACCACTGCGAAGGCGTCTATCTTGCCTTCGCAACATTCATGGAGTAATAAATAGCTCAACTCCTTATGGCAGAGGTATCATGAAACTTTTAAGAAATATTTCATGTTGTCATTTTTTGTATCAGTTTTGCATACTCTGACGCAAAACTATTTGTTTGATTTTTTTAGTTAAATTGAACTTATTTTAATTTCACCCTTTTTCCTTGTATAGAATAAAATTTTCCTCAGTTTAAGTAAAAATTTAGTAAATTTAGTTTGAGTAAATATTTACTTGATTTGAATCAACATTTACCTAGTTTTAGGAAATTTTCAGCAAAATTTTACTAATTTTTATTAAAAATTTACTTAGGTTTAGGAAAATTTTGTTAAATTTAGTAAAAAATTACTAGGTTTTAGGAGAAATTTACTTAGATTTAGGAAAATTTCAGCAAAATTCTACTTATATTTAGTAAAAATGTACTTGGTTTCCTGAATTTTAGTTAATTTTAACTCATTATAGGGTTAACTTTTTTATGAGTGTAGATGGAACCACCCCCCCCCAGGGGAAAATCCTGCGCACGGGCCTGTAAACCAGTGTTGCCAAAAATATAATAGCTAAAAAATCACAAATCTTTTGCTCTTTAATTTGACACTTATAGCATAGGGTGCAATGCGAAATTGTATTTAAAACATTTTTTTTTTTTTGAAAAATTTTATCCTTTGAAACTTTGTAGCCCTATTAAGGGACAACGGAATGAGGAAATGAAAAACTGAAAACTCCATTTTGTTTAAGACATATATCATCCGGAACAAGTGTAATATGTGTTGTTGGAATGTGTTATCAACCAATTGAGAGTTTCTCATCGAATTAAAAAAAAAGAACTTCGACTTTTCGAACGATATGTATGTATTTAAATTAAGAAAGCGTGAGTAATCTGTGTGATTTTTTGTTGTACTGTGTAATAAATTGCAACAAAAGATTTACAAATAAATAGTAATCAAGGTCTGCTAGCGCAAGAAGCATACATAGAGCAAAGCAGAGCTCCGCTCGATTCGAAAAACTGTCTTGTACGCAATTTCAAAAATAATATTTAATCAATACGCAATTTTGGAAAAGCATTCAGTTTTTTACTTGTTAATTCTACGCCTTAAGTTATTGGAACTTAATTTCTAAGATATTTATTCCCAATAAATCATCACTGTGAAAAATGCCGAATTAAAATTACAAACTATTAACTTCCAAAATGTATTGCAACAAACCACTGTGCGTAGAGGTCCAAAAAAAGAGGGGGGGAAATGTCAACGACGACTTATTTAAACTCTTCATCTTTTAGTTCCGTTCGTCACGGAGGAAGAAGCGACAACACAGACATGTCTGCATTCAAAAGATTAGCCAGTTCCGGAATTACCGAAGACACTGAAATATAGACAGACGCGCTGCGCTGCTGCGACAAGATGAATCACAAAATAATCCCGGCATTAAGTGACGAAATATGTTCGCATTATCGGGCCAAAGATTAGAACAAAACGAACGAAAATCAATGAAAATCTCTCTTCGGGGGGAAATAAAAAAATGAATGCCGCCATGAATATCGAAACTGAAAACAAAATCAATGAAGATCCAAGAAAGAAAAACAAGTGGGTGGTGCCTATGCAAGCTCGGTGAAATTAGATTGGACGTTGGAGCAGAATAGAGACAGACAGACAGCCGGATAGAAACTACGGCAAACACAACGCAAGAGTAATGTAGTAAATGAAAACAAACAACAACGAATACCAACAGCTACAGATACATAGGCGAGCCTATGGTGCCGCAGATACTAGATACTGATGCTCGTACTCTCGCGCACTTTACGTCTCTAAATACTTGGTTTCATAATTGCAAGTCTGTCGATGTATGATGACACCGTGTACTCTACGATCACACAGTGGTTCGCAATAGAATAAATCTCAGATAATGCCATAAAATTTGTTTTTTTTTTTTATACATTGAGCAGGGATTTTTTATAGATTTTGTAAATTCCCTACTTTGTTTGCATACAACCGGCGTGATCGGACTTTTACTTCTACATTTATAGTTACCCGCGAATAAAATATTATTTAAAAACATATTTGTTAAAAATTAATATTGTTTTCGAGTTTAGAACGACCAAATAACAAACTAGAATAATTTAGAATTATATATTTATGCATATTAATCTAGGTCACGGGCTATACAATTAAAACAAGTACCCTCCACTTTATACGCCATTACAATTCGGTGTTCACTAGAAATTTTTCTAGTTGAAATATGAGGTCTTTTGCCAAATTTTATTGAAATCTGTTAAATTATGTGGCTTCAGAGCAGAAAATGTCAAATCTGAACCGGTCTTGTCCACTTTCACCAAACACGTCTCTAGCTGAAATATAAGGTGTTGTGCAAATTTTGAAGAAAATCAGTTAAAGTATGTGGATTCTAGAGGGGAAGAAGTTAAATAGGGAGCGAAATTTGTATGGGATCTAATCTAAATCTGAACCGATCTGACACACTTTTGCCACAGATGTTTCCAGTTGAAATATAAGGTTTTGTGCCAAATTTGAAGCAAGTCGAGTAAAATATCTGGTTTTTAGAGGCGAAAAAGTCAAATCCGAAGAGACATTTGTAAGAGAGATATATATAAATCTGAACCGATCTGACCCATTTCACCGTAGATGTTTCTGTCGAAAATATAAGATCTTGCAGCCTATTTGAAGAAAGTCGGTTAAGATATGTAGTCTCTAGAGCAGAAAAAGTTCAATCGAGAGCGAAATTTGTATGGGAGCTATATCTAAATCTGATCCGCTTTCACCACAGATGTTTCTAGCTGAATTACAAGGTAGTGTAAACACCTTGAAAACTATATTTTTAATATAAAACAGAAAACTATATATTTAAATATTAAAAAAACAGTCATTTTAAAATTTTCTTATAATGAAGGTTATAAGTTTCACTTTACAAATAGCCATTGTTTTCTTCTTTGGGATGTTAGTTTTTAAAAATTGAAACACAATAATTCTTTCTAATTTCTTTTTATTGTTTATGGGTTTTTATACCCTCCACCTCCAGGATGGGGGTATATTCACTTTGTCATTCCGTTCGTAACACCTTGAAATATTCATCGGAGACCCCATAAAGTATATATATTCTGGGTCGTGGTAAATGGGGATAGAAGGATAAAAATAGTACCAACCTAACGGCTGCACCTAGAATAATGAAATTCGATATATACATTCCTCTGATTGTGTAGACACGTAAAATAAAAGAACAAAATTCGTACTTTTTGGGGTTCAAATGGAAAAAGCGGATAAAAATAGTACCTACCACATGACAGCAGCTAGAATCATGAATTTTTTTTCCAAATTCGTACTTTCAATGGATACAATGGCTACAGGGGGTAAAAATAGTACCAAATAAACGAATACAGCTAGAATGATGAAATTCAGTGAGTACGTCCCTCTAATTCTGTAGATACGTAAAATAAAGAGATTTTAGATAGTCGTACTCTTGAGGGAGCAAAATTGGAAAAAGGGGATAAAAATGGTACCAACAAAATGGCCGCTGATAGAATCATGGAATTCGGTGTATACATTCCTCTGACTGCATAGCCACGTAAAATATTTTTTTTCCAAGTTCGTACTTTATTTTGTTGCTTTTACGACAAAAAATGGTAGAACTATGAAGTTGTCTTATACTGCGTACGTGAGAGATAAGGTATTTTCAAAATTTATACTTTTGAATTTAAAATAGGATGGAAATACAACCAACCAAACGACTGTAGCTGAAAGTACACTCTCTATCCCCCAATATTTAGGGTATTTATGATTGCTCCCTTATATTTACTTTATGAATTGAAGTATTATATCCATTATATAGTATACAAATATTGGCAGCCTTGGCTTATTAATTAAATTTCTTATTTTCATACAGTTAAAATTTGTTGCGTACATTCCTCTTGTAGCTTGGAAGCACCACAAAGAAAATAAAAGTTTTAGCGGGCGAAATGGGACAAAAAAGGGATAAAATATGGTACCAATGATACGACAACAGCTAGAATCATGAAATTCGGTGTGTACTACCCTCTAATTGCTTAGACACGTAAAATAGAGGGATTTTTCGAAATTCGTACTTTTAAGGGATATAATTAAAAATAGGGATAAATATGGAACCTACCAAACCGCTGAAGTTGAAATCATGAAATTCGGTGTATACATTCTGACTATGAAGACTCGAAAAAGGGTTTTTTCGAAATTTGTACATTTGGGCGAAGAATGGGGCCCCATTCGCCCCATCTTTAAAATGTATACTTTTCTTATCACTTTGTCTGTATCTGAAAATGCTTCTTTCTAATGGCGACTGGCAATCGCCTAATATTTAGCCATGTTCACATTCACAATTTCGGCAATTTATTTATAAATAGTAGTCGATAATAAACAGTGCGCATAAGTATACATTATAGTTTGAAATAGTAAACAAATATAGTAATGTGCATAAAAATATCACAATTTTCGTAATATGGTACTGTGCTTCTATGTAAAGTCGACTTCCTTTAATCTGCTGGTAATACTATGGAATGCACTCCGTGGTGGAGGGTATATAAGATTCGGCCCGGCCGAACTTAACGCCTTCTTACTTGTTATTATTATTAATTGGGTTTTTATTATTAAAAATTGGATTCAAACTTTGCACATCGTAATATTTTTCCCAAACTTAGTTTATGTTCGAAGATGGGCGAAATCGTCACTCCTCTTCTGGTAACTCCCGCACAAAATGGCCATTTTCCTATTTTTAAAGTAAAACCAACGTAACTTCCACACGGATGTTTGGAATCAGCAATACTTTGGTATTTGCTAATGTTTTTATGATCGCATTAAGTGTACTAAATATGGCGGGTTTTGCCACGCCCCTTCTGGTACCTCCCACACAAACCACCCTATACTAGGTAAAATTAAATCTGTTATATCTTCTACACGAATGATCGGTATATATAGAGGTTACATTCGTGTGAAATATGAGCGATATTGCCACACCCCTTCTGGTACCTCCCACACAAAGTGGCATAAACTTTAGTTACAATAAAACCGATATAACATCCATACGGGTAGTCCTAATCATTTGTAATATGATATTTAAAAATGTTTTTATAATAACTTTAAACATAAAAAATATTTACGCTTTAGCCACGCCCCTTTAAATACCTCCCACACAATTGTCTGTATTCTAGGTAAAATTAAATCCTTCACAACTTCTATACTGGTGCACAGAATCCAACTGTTTTAAAAATGTGGAAGCTGGGACCATTTACCACGAACCTTTTAGCACCTTCCACAGAAATTATCCTGTCCTATATTAAATTTATTTTTTTAGAACTTCTGCCTATATGTTCTCTCATAGTGTGGGTATATAAGTCGATTTATACGACTGAAGCTTACTTACTTGTTTTATCTTTAAATTTTGAAAAAGTAGGCATATAGATAAAAAGATAAGCAGTCCTTTATCTTTAAGTTACATTTTAAACCAATCGGAGATCATTTGCTAGCCAAGGCAAAAAAACCCCAATAAAACTTTATTTTGCAGACAAATCGAATTCAGTTCATTCATGACCGATGGAAATTGATTCTGGACTACTGAGCAATGGGAGTGACATATGTACGGAGGCTATATCTAAATCTTAACCAATCATTTGTACAAAGTTTTGTCGGACCCGGACAATAATTGCAATAAATACAATACCCTGGTGGAAGGTATAAAAAGCATGTGCTTATTGGAGGTTGCCACTTGTTTTCATACAAACCACTGTGCAGTCGCCGGTAATGAGCGCAATCGTCTAAACAAAACATCTTTGAAATACAAACAGATCGTTTCGACTAAAGCGCGTGCTCCTCAAGACACACGGACACGATGAGATTGTGTCTGTACGCGATCGTATGTGTTTGTGAGCATTTGTCTCAGGCGGCTCTCTGGTAGGTCGAATTCGGTTTTCTCGTCTCCCTTAAACAATTTTGTATTTATTTTATTATATGTTTGTATTCGACAAACATTATTTGTCTGTCTACTCCCCATCTAATACACTCTCATTATATGATTATTTGCCTCCAATTAAAATATGCTCGATCATCATCGTCGTCGTTATTGTGATCGTGATGATCTTCGGATGCGATCGATAATGATTATGATCGAAAGCAAGCGGTTGATCATGATTATGATCACGACGACGATGGTGATAATGATGATCGCATTGTTTAGCGCACAATATTTTAAGATCATTGCGTGTTCTTCATACCAGTAGTAGTACGAATACGAATACGAATACAAATACGACTACGAATATGTATCCGCAGTCCAGCAACCGAAATAACAAATATTATGTTTTTATTTATTTATTTAGTTTTCAATACTGGTTATTGAAATCGTCGTGGAGGTACATACCAACGCTTCATCGGTGATTTGTTTAGAAACGAAAACGCTTTTAAACCAATTCATACACGCTCAATATCAACAGTATCAACATTCATTGTCTTGTGTTGCCTCGTCTCGTCTTGTCTTTGGTTGGGTTTGGGCTTTATAGACTTGGCTTGGCTTGGCTTGGCTATGATTAAGTTTCGAATCATTCGATAATTGTATGGTTGGATGTACATACACACATACATACATACATATGTACATACCCATTCACGACGCACGGTTAATTATAAAATAATTTTATATGATTTTTATTTGCTTTTGTTGTTGTTTTTGACTATTTTATTTTTCGTTAAAGTTTGATTGGACGTTCGGTTGTATTGAGAGCAAACGCATACACAGGCACACACACACCTAGACAGTCATATAAGCCACAATAAGCCCCATAAATAAATACTCGTACATACCCACTAGTTTGTTTTTTATATTGTATTTTTTTCGGAGGGTTCATAAAAAGTTATTTTTTTTTTCATTTTCAAATTTATTAAAAAACTGGTTTAGATTTGGCCATAGTTTAACTATTAGTTACTTGTACATAACCATGTACAAGTGTTCATACTTATGTATATGTATGAATAAAATCATATCTATGTATGTATATATTTTTAGTAATTTCTCTTTTTTTTTGAGGAAATTATTATATGCGACGAAATAATTTCCGAATGTTTGACTGAAATTTTGGGTTTAAATTCCGAAAGTTCCGAAATGTATGGCAAAGTTCAAATGTTTGCCACTGGCATCACTGAATTTATAAATATCAAGCTCTAGTTGCTCATAATATACCAAAACATTAATTTAATTAATTTTCCTCATGTGTTCTGCCAAATTTGAACAAAATCGGTTAAAGTAGTTGGTTTCTGAAGAGAAACATTCAAATAGGGAAGAACATTTGTAAGGTGGATCTATCAATACAAACACTTTCACCACAGATGTTTCTAGGTGAAATATAACGTGTTCTTCCACAGATTTGAACAGATTCGGTTTCTAGAACAGAAAATGTGAAAACTGGTAGGACATTTGCGTGGGAGCTTTATCTATATCTGAAATGAATGAAAGGCTTGGACAGAAATTGCGGCCTCTATCTTGATTTCAGGTATATATTGGCTTTCTAAACTCGAAAACAGATCATTGTTCTTTCATAAAATATTGTTTATACCCTCCACCTTAGGATGGGTGCACTTGCAACACCTCGAAATATTCAACGGAGACCCCATAAAGTACAGGGGTTTCCAATAAGCACTTGACAACTTTTTTTAAATAAAGCGCAAACCATTTGATATATTTCGAAAACTTTATGATCGACTTGAAATAAAGAGTCCGCCATCTAACGTTTTTTTTACTATTCAACCGTTGGACTATTATTTGTGGGATGCCGAGGCAGTCATTTGAATGAAATTATTTTCCATTATTAACCGGAAGGATTGTACTTTCAAATAAAAAAGAAATTTGAGAAAATATTCAGTAGTTTTTTATAGCATTTTCAAAAAAAAGTTATTTGGCGGACCCTTTAAAATCAAAACATTTATGAATGGAACTCGTCTTCGTTCATATGGCCACCGCGGGCACGTCGGCAGCGGTCGATTCGTTGGTCCCTATTTTTGATGAATCGGTCACACATTTCGGCCGTAACGGCCCCTATTTCGCGTTCAATGTTCATTTCTGGAGATAATACGCTCACCAAACTTACTTTGCAATAAATCGATTGTATCGTGTGATGTGTGACTTGTGGCACCGTCCTGTTGAAACCACATGAAGTCCAAGTCCATGTTTTCCACGCGATAACGATCGCCATTCACAGTAACGTGAGGATCGTTATGTCGACGAAAAAATATGGCCCAATGACGCCGCCGGCATGCAAACCGCACGAAACAGTTATTTTTTGTGGATGAAATGGTGATTCATGAAACACATGTGGATTTTCACCAAACCAATAACGCATATTTTGCTTATTGACGAACCTATTAACCCAAAAATGAGCTTCGTCACTGAAGATGATTTTGCGATGAAATTCATCAACTTGGCGCATCTTCTCCAGAGCCCAATCGGAGCACGTACGTCGCGTCAAATGGTCCATCGGCTTCAATTCTTGAGTCAGCTTGATATGGATGTAAACCAAGATCCTTACGCAAAATTCGCCATAAAGTGGTCTTGATAACGCCGCTGAATCGACTGATTGGATCTTTTGCTAAGTCGATCGGTTCGGATTGAAAGTGAGTGAAATCGGCCCGGAGGTAAAAAATATTCCCATACAAGGGCTGAAAATAGACTCTAATATTTTCATTATTTAAGCTAATGTGTTAAAAAAGTGAATAAAAGTTTAAGCGGGTGCAATGGGACAAAAAGGGATAAAAATGGTACCAATGATACGAGAACAGCGAAACGAAACGAAATTAGTATTCTTAAGGGATACAATTGGAAAAGAGGGATAAAAATGGTACCAACCAAACCACTGAACATCTGACCGTGTAGACGCAAAACATAAAGGCATTTTATAAATTGGTACTTTTAAGGGGAAATAACGCGAAATGGGATTAAAATAGTATCAGACAAAGGGCTGCAGTTAGAATAGTGTAGTGGCCTGACTGCGTAGATGCACGAAATAAGAGTATATTTTCCATGTCCGTACTTTTAGAGTCCAAATTAAAAAAAGGTACCAAGCAAACGGCTTTAGAGACAGGGTGGGCCATGTAACATTTTAAATTTGAACTACCGATTAATTTGACTTGGAAAGGTAGAATAACATTCATTCTTATTTTCAGGTTTATGTTTGGCATTTGCTATACGCTCGAACAAAATTGAGAAAAATTAAAAACTTACTTCCAAAGTAGTGAGTCTTTAACGTAAACTGTTCACTGTTTTGTGAAGATTTTGGGCTGTACTGAAAATTGGGTTGTTCGGATGATGTACTGCCGTGCCAGTCGTGGTAGTCATATGAATGATATTAATTCCATTATTAAATGACAAAGTTCAACCTATCCAATAAAATCAGAAATGTAAAAAAAAACAATCAGTACTTTTTATAGCCGACTCTAATTTAAAATTTTAAATGTGGAATCATGAACTTATTTCTGCACATTCGTAATGGAGGAAAGAGACAAAAAGGGATAAAAATAGTACTAATTTAAGTATTGCAGCTATATTCGTGAAAATCGGCATCTATATTTCTATGAAAACTTAGACTTGCAATATAAATGGACTTTTCGAAATTTGTACGTATAAGAGGTGAGCGGGGCCAAAAAGGGATAAAAATGGTACCACCTAAAGTACTGTAGCTTGAATTGTGAAATTTGGTATGTAAATTCGACTGACCATGTAGAAGCGCGATAAAATTGGATTTTTCAAAATTTGTACTTTTAAGGGTTGCGAGGGACAAAAAGAGATGAAAATGGTACTAATTTAAGTACTGCAGCTATAGTCGTGAAATTTTGTAGGTAAATTCCTCTCACCACATAGAAGCGCAATATAAATGCATTTTGCACTTTTAAGGGTTGCGTGGGACAAAAAGGGATAAAATGGTACCAACTAAAGTATTGCAGCTAGAATCTTGAAATTTGATGTGTAAGTCATCTGACCATGTAAAAGCGCAGTAAAATTGGATTTTCCGAAATTTATAGTTATAAGAGTTTAGCGGGACAAAAAGGGATAAAAATTGTACCAGCTAAAGTATTGCAGATATAGTCGTAAAATTTAGTATGTAAATTCCTCTTACCACATAGGAGCGCAATATAAATGCATTTTGTTATTTTAAGGGTTGCGCGGGACAAAAAGTGATACAAATGGTACTGGGTAGAAAATGATAAATATATATATATATACGAAGGGAGTTCAGCTAAAACAGTGCACATCGACAAACACATTCCTGTGACTGTATATGAGTGCTATGTTTCCAATTTACTATTTTAGAAAAGAAAATCAAATAAATACTATCCTAAAGCAGAGACGGATAATAACAAATATGTGGTCTTTTCGCGTGCGAAGCAGAGGGTACTGCTCGTATTTATATATAGTAGACGACTAGTAATATTATAATAACGACACATCACAATTTATTTAAAACGGTGCGCATAAGTGTGTCTTTTAATTTGAAATAACAGTTTTCTTTGCATTTCTACGTAAAGTCGACAGCCTCTAATCTGCTGTTTACACTACCGAATGCACTCTGTGGTGGAGGGTATATAAGATTCGCCTCGGCCGAACTTAACGCCATCTTACTTATTTCAATTTATCGATGCCAATATTAAGGGCGTTTACACATAAAAGCTTATTGTATAACTTGGAATTTAGCTATTTTTCTGTGAATACTTTCGATAAATGAAAAACACAAAGTGTATTGTTTTAGAAACATTACCAAGAATGTACTTCAAATGAAAAGAGATGAACGTGATAGTGGTTTAAAAAGATGTTCTGCAATGTTCTTCAAACAAAATATTTGAGAGAGTAAAAATGGCATTCCCTTAGAGATAAGGGAAGAATTTCAAAAAGAGAAAGACAAAGGGAATATATCAAAGATTTGATGATTGATTCAACAGTAGCTAGAGCTATGTTGATAATTATTAAGGATGTTGTGATAACAAAAAGGCCCTGTTTCTGTAACTTATTTTCGTTCGTCTGAAAAATAACGAACACTGTTACAATTATAAACAAATTTACAGTTTTGGAAAATTTAAAGGCATTGAAGATCACATTTAATCCTGGTCCAGACTGGTTCAATTAGTCTTGGATATTTAGCTCATTTATGTAAGGAATCATATATAAACTCCCTTTTTAAATGTGGCAGCAAGATTGGCATATCAAATTATAGTAAAAAACGTAAAAAAATAACTGATATGTTATCGCACCAAACGGATGCCATTTACACAGACTTTTGCAAGGCTCTTGATAAAGTTAATTATTTGCTAAAGAATAGATATAATGGGATTTGGTAAGACATTATTATCGTGGTTAAAATGTTATTTAGATGGTCGACTTCAAAGAGTACACTTTGGAAAAGCTCTTTCACGAAATATAGTTGTGTCATCCGTTATGCCACAAAGAAAGTCATCTTGGTCCGGTCCTATTTACAATATTTATTCTATATTCTATTGCGTGCTGATCTTATGTTATGGATCAACGTCTAAACACGTGAATCATGCGTGCTCATGAGCAAAATTTATTTTAATCACGTGAGTGTGAGGAACGAAAATTTCGTCGCTGGGTGAGCTCTCTCTCCTGAAAACACCTCTAAAAACTATGTTTTTCTGTGTAATTTTTTATGTTGCATTTTTGTCCAAATTTTTCTCTGAATTAGTAGACCCTTGGAAGAACTTTAAAATTTAAATTTTTATTCTTGTCATAGAATATTTCATTGGACGTATTATTTGATGTTTATATGGATTTTTTGTGTTTTTTTCAAAAAGACATATTTCTTGGAAACATTTTGTAAAAGGCGTAATGAAAAATAAATAGAAGGCCTCAATACAATTCGAGTGATGCCAAAAATGATGAATATCGGATGAAATGACGTCATTGAATTAATTTTTGTGAAAAAATTTATGGTTGGTTTTTCAGAGCCAACATTTTCAAACTCATTTTACAAAAATGAGCGCTGCGGCGTCAATTTATTTCCGTTGTTCATTTAGACGAACATTTAGACATCCTACGAAAGGTTTTGGATGCAGCTATTTATTTTTTATGAAATACTACCACCTAATACGAAAAAGTTTTCATTGTCACTTTGAAAAATCTCAAAAAAAAAAAAATACTGTAAACGATCAATAATTCGACCAATAAGATACTCTAGACAAGAATCAAAATGTATATTTGCTTTCGAGCGTCTAATAATTCAGAAAAAATGTGGACAAAAATGCAACATGAAAAAAATTAAACGGGAAAAACATGATTTTTAGGAGCATTTTCAGCAGTGTTTAGCTCACATATGATTTAAGAACGAAATATTTTGCAAATCATCATTAAACAATCCAAACTTTATCAATTAATTATTTTACTAAACTTTATTTCCTTTAAAAAAGAGACTAAACTGGTCTAATTTTTTTCTAAAATGAATGCTAAAGTAAAGTGTGAGCAACGGAAAATGTTCGTGTGATTCATTTTTTTTCCTTCGTGAGAGTTCGTGAACGTGAGTAAAAATCACTCACGCGGCAATCTCTACGCTGGAGTAAAAGGTCTTCGTACTATGTTGAACATTACTTTCCTTATGAATGTTATACACGGCGACATCCATTCCGATTTTGTTTTGAAAGAATATTGATAAATATTCCGACAAGACCTAATATTTTCAATTGATTCACTTTAATTATTTCCCCTCAAACTATGCCAATAATGATCGTTTGCACAGCCTGTTTGTTCAATACCACATGATTGAATTAACAGAAAATCGAAAATTTATTAAAAGAAAAATTATCTTGTATTTAAATACTTAATTCTTTGTAGTAGCTAAGTTTGTATAAGTACGTTTTTAGTCTGTAAGGATATTTGTAACTATTAAAAAACAGGGTCTGAATATTTTACTCAAAATAAAAAATATTTTTTATTTACAAATGCAACTCAAAGATGAATTGTGAGTTTCGAAAAATGAATTTGTGTGAATCAGCCGGGTATTATGTTCAAAAGTCCCTGTCAAGGCGTATTTATAAAGGTGATAGCAGGAGCCCAGCTGACTGAAATTTTTTTCATTCAAAAGTAACCGAAACTGTCAAATCCCATATATTTTGCTTTGACAGTATGGCTCACCATTCAAAAAATTACTTGTATAGTGCTAGTGCTATCACCTGTATAAATACGCCTTGGTCCCTGTGAATCCATCTGAAAAAGTAAGCCAAGTAATAAATGTCACCATGCCATTTGTAAATAAGTTTGCATTCTATAAAATATAGAAGCAAAATGTTCTTAAGCCAGGACAATATCCCAGTTTAAATCAAATATTTTCTAATTGTCGGCAACTAAAGAGTGATTTTTTTGAGGTTAGGATTTTCATGCATTAGTATTTGACAGATAACGTGGGATTTCAGACATGGTGTCAAAGAGAAAGATGCTCAGTATGCTTTGACATTTCATCATGAATCGTCTTACAAACGAACAACGCTTGCAAATTATTGAATTTTATTATCAAAATGCGTGCTCTGTTAAGAAAGTTCATTGCGCGCTTCCATTTTATGGTCAGTTTAATCGACCCACTGAAGCGGCTATTCGGGCTATTGTGACTAAATTTCGCACCAAATTTACATTGTTGGACATTAAACCACCAACACGCTTACGTAGAGTGCGAACTGAAGAAAATATCGCAGCTGTATCGGCCAGTGTTAATGATGACCACCAATTTTCGATTCGTCGCCGTTCGCACCAATTGGGTCTCTGTTACTCAAAAACGTGGAAATGCCAAAATTGGACTAAGCGGATGGACCACCTAAGACGCAGCCGCGGTCAACATTTAAATGAAATTATCTTCAAAAAGTAAATGTCATGGACCAATCTAACGTTTCAAATAAAGAACCGATGAGATTTTGCAAATTTTATGCGTTTTTTTTTTAAAAAAAAGTTATCAAGCTCTTAAAAAATCACCCTTTACAATATAAATGATTATTTTAAAACAAATTTGCAAAGCGAATAATTTTATTTTGACATTTTTGGGCTTAGTCATAAATGTAAATTTTAATTTGGAATTTTTTATATTGTTGAAGACAATGTCAACAATTATTATTTTTCATTGACTTGACTTTTTATCTTTTATATACGTTTTTATTATCGCAGCTTAATTATACAGTCCTAAAGAGAAACACACTTATCATGCAAATTGATAATGAATCGATGACAGCGTAAACTAGTGCTATAAAATAGTTATATATATATGAAATTAAGCCAATAAACCTCAATATGTTGAGAGAAAAGTTTGATAAAAATATTTATGCAAGTTGCAATAAGTCTTCCAAGTTCAGCTTGCTTTGAAAGATGTTCTTCGACAATACGAGTATTAAAACTTGGATAAGATCTACATTGAAAGAAAAATGCTTCATTACATCAATGAAACAGTTTCATTAATGTGTTTACATTGATGCAAAGAAATGTTTCTTTATCGTAATGATATATTTCATTAACAATATTTTTTATCATTTGTTGTGTCATTAATACAAGGAAATAGTTTTCATTGATGGAATAAATCTGTTTTTGTGTAAATCGAGGAGAAAATTGATAATATTATGAGTATCTTTGGTTGGATTATACTTGTTTAGCACCTAAATCGATAAATGTCGTAAAGCCCAATTATTGACATTTTATTGACAAATTTGGGCAATAAAAACGTCACAACGCAAAATCAAAATGTCAGAAAGCCCAACAAAGTTCGTTGGGCCTTATGACTCGAAGTTTGGGCTTTATGACCTTCTTTTGGGCTTTATGGCATTTTCGTAAAATTAAAAATTTTTCTCTGGGTAGCCATCTTTGGGCATACCCCATAGGAGAAAATCTTCAATCCCGGTCGAAGGCCGCCTACGTGGAAATCATGAGGGGTTTGGGTAATATGTCGCAAATTTGGGTTTTATGACGATCCGTGGATTAGGCGTTACAGATTTGGGCGTTATAGCCTAGGAATAATGTCACAATGCCCAAACGCCAAACGCCAAAAAATCGATAAATTTTACAACAACACAATCAATAAATAGTTTTTGGGCTTTATGACATTTTCAATTTGGACGTTATGATCTAACGTCGTGTTTTATTTTTAATGTGCGTATTTCTGGATGACATACAAGAAGTATGTTATAATTCTCGTTCATTTTATGTCATTAAATCAATCAATGTCATTAAATCAATGAAACTACTTCATTACCACAATGAAAAAATATCATTAACGAACATTTCGTTAATGAGACGTGCCTTTACATTAACTTAACTTGCATCATTGACATTATGACAATGTTTCATTGTATTAATGGCATCTAACACTAATGAAACATTGTTCATTGATTGTAAATTTAATGAAATATTTTACGTTGTATGAATGAAGATCAACGTTGGTCCAAAAACAATGATAAATTTCATTGGGGGAATGAAGCCCAAATGGGCAAACATTATAAAAAATACTATTATTGCAGATTTAGCATTTTTTCCAAAAAAAAATCTGAATTCCTAAATTGGGAAAAATGTGTTTCAAAGCATTGGATTTTTTAGTAAAATGGCCAACATGCTTTTATTTACCTTTTTACCTGATTTGATGAAGTTCAGCCATTTTTGATGTTCTACTAAAAGTCTGTGGTCACAACGCATGTGGAACAGAAGTTTTAAAATAAAAATGGGAAATAGATTTCTCGTAAAAATTCAGTGATTTTGAAACGTCCGCCTCAGATGAAAGAAACTAAGTTACAAGAATAGACCCTTAATGTTTTCTGATGAACAAAAACAAATGAAATGAACGATTTTAAAAAATGATCGCTCATCTAGAAGTTTTGCGGTTGGTTATGTGTCTTAAGACACCGTTTTGAAGGGACCATCCAGCCTGACGGATTCTCTATTTGTAAAGTAACAATCTTTGACCTATCGACATTAATGGAGCTCAATATCGGATATAATTGAGATTACTTTCAATATATGTTACTCCAACATATTATTTGTTTTTGTTAGAAATTTATACTGCTTTCACAGAAAATAACAATTGAATGCGATCATAACTTCTCGATATCGAATTCCGTGATTGGCCCCCTGATTACTTTCACAAATCTAAGTAATCCTCTATTGGTTGTTTCATCAATTTGCTTTTTAAAACGTGAAATGCGACTCCCGTCAAGTTAAGTCCACGAAAAACATTTATTTTATTTCATTTGCTTTCTAAATGAATTCTAATATAATTGTTATTAGAATACATGTCCCATGAATGTTTAGATTGAAGACAACACCTGATGCCTCCTGCAAGCAGCCGCCAGATGTACCCTCTCTAAATCGCATACGCGCCGAAATGAAAATTTCAAAATAATTCCTATGGAATATTTAATCATAAAATATCACTTCAAGGTTATGCATATCAAAGAAAAATTGAAATTTCTTTTCGAAAAAAAATTCATGTCAGTTGACATCATAATTATTAATTTCAAGAGAAGACAAAAAAATGAATAAAGAACATTTCTATTTATTAAATTAATATATTTGTATACGGGGACACATACATGATTAAAACAACAAACAACAAAATATAATAATTTAATGTTTTTTTTGAGAAGAGCAGAAACAACAACAACGACACGGCACAACGAGAATAAATATTAAAATAAAAATCACTTAAAAATAAACTTGAACCACCCACGAACGTGTGGACATTTCAATTTTATTTAATAATTTTTGTTCTCTTGTTGTTGTCGTAGCCGTTGTCGCCTTAAAACCAAAGCCCCTCAAATACTTTGTTTGCTATTGAAACGCTAACGTACCTACAGACGTACATACATAGGTATGTACGTACACACACTCGCTCTGTCAAATGGCTACGTATTTTAATAGAAAATTTTTATTAGCCCAATGGAAAAAGCCAAATCGAATCCAATCCAATTCGAGCAACAGCCACCACCATCACAACAAGAACAACACCACAGTATTGAACAAAAGTGAAAAAGATCGCTGGCGATCAATTAAAATGAAAATATGAAAATAGTCAACTAAACAAATGCCAATAATAAATACCAAAAATTATGATTTTCGAGTGCAAAATATTCAAAATTTATTGTTTCGAAATTTGAGTGTGTCAAAATGTATGTATGTGTGTATGTCCGTACATATATATGTACCTACTCATAGACATCAAAACATATAAATTAAATGATTAGACCAAATCGAACACGTGTTACGCTTCACTACACACGGGAAAGTAAGTAAGGAACGAACCGAATACACCCTACATCAAAACAAATTGGGAAGAACACAAGTGATCATACAAACTAATTGCGTGTCCGAGACCTACAAATTTATTTTTTTGTGTGCATTCATTTTTTTTAATAAAATTTAAATTTTCAGCGAAGTTACCTTTTATATTTTTACTGTCATTTTGGAAATACATAGGGTAAGTCATGTAACATTTTAAATTTGATCTACCAATTACTTTGACTTTGAAAGGTAGAATAACATTCATTTGTATACCCCGTACTTTTTATTTCCCGGGAAACGGGAAGTATTATTTCAATTTCCCGGGATCCCGGGACAACACGGGAAATCGTCAACATACTGTTTACCATGAGTTAAGCTTTTTTTCCAATGAAACATTCACATTTTATTAAAGTAAAATAAAATAAATAAATATTTCACAACGAACCGGTTACAGAATTCATATAATAAAGCGCAATGTGAGATCAATTCAAACATCTTTTAAATTTTCAAAATTAATTAAAGATCAGACATTTCTTATTTTATTGGGAAATGTGGACGCGACGGAGAACGATCGTTAATAGTGAGTAGAGCATTAAATGAAATGTTTGTTCTTTGTCCTGTCGCTTCGAAAACTTTAAATTCTTTATTTTTGGCGTTCGGATACATGCTCAAAATCTACTTTCCCGGATTTTATTTTTTTCATATGGAGCTTGACTGGAGAAATCCGAAAAAGTGGATTTTGAATCCGCACGCAGATTAAAAATATTTTGTCATTCAACTGCAATATTTGGCAAACCTGATTAAAAGCTATGTGATCTAAATTTTTATACAACAATTTAATTTTATTGTGGAAATGATGGACAAAAATATGCGAAGAAATATGTAAAATTTTCTACTAAATTCCCGCGGGAAATCCCGGGATGCAAACCCTAATTGCAACTGGGTGAAATCAGTCCAAAAGGGAGAAAATTTTCCTCCACAATATTTAGAGTATTTTAGCATGTTTATACACTCCACGAGATTATTATGTCTTTGTGCATTTGTTTGTAACACCCAAAAGGAAACGAGTTAGACCCATCGTTTCTTATACAGATCGGCTTAGAATCACTTTCTGAGTCGATTTAGCAATGTCCGTCTGTCTGTTCGTCTGTCTATCTATTGTTGTAATCAAATTACAGGTCGCAATTATAGTCCGATCTTAACAAAAATTTGCACAAGTAAGTTTTGTGGATCAAGGACGAACGCTATTTAATTTGAGGCAAATCGGTTTAGATTTAGATATAGCCCCCATACAAATGTCGCTCCCGATTTGACATTTTCCGCTCTAGAATCCACATATTGAACCCGTTTTTCTTTAAATTTGGCACAACATCTTATAATCCAACTAATAACACCTATGCTGAAAGTGGGAAAGATCAGATCAGATTTAGATGTAGCCTCCATACAAATGTCGTTTCCGATTTGCCTTTTGTCGCTCTAAAATCCACATATTGTACCCGTTTTTCTTTAAATAATTCAACATAAACACCTATGGTGAAAGTGGGTAAGATCGGTTAAGATTTAGATATAGCCCCAATACAAATGTTGCTTCCAAATGTTTAACCGATTTTGGCCAAACTATTTATATTATAGTTCACCTATTTCTTTCCGATTTAACATTTTTTTGTCAAAAACATACATTTACAGGATACAACAATCCTTCCCGTTTTCTCTTTTTCTCCCGAATTGAATTGTATTCGGATAGAAAGTGAAAGAAAGACTATATGATACACTTTTCACTTTAGCCTTTCCTTACACGTTTTTCAATATGTCTGATTATATTTGTTGATATCGTATAACAAAAACGTGCACCATAAAGTGATTCTTATTCGTAAGAGGTGAAATGGGACAAAGAGGGATAAAAATTGTACCTATTAAACGACAACAACAGCAACGAAATTCCTTTAATTAAGCATAATACAAAAGTATTTTTTCCAAATTCGCACTTTTAAGTGTTAAGAGAGGGATAAAAATGGTACCAACCAAACGGCTGCAACTAGAGTAATGAAAATCGGTGTATACATTGCGTAGATACGTAAAATAAAGGGATTTTTTTAAATTCGTCCTTTTAGATGAGTAAAATGGAAAAAGGGGGTTAAAAATAATAAAAAATTTATATTTATTTATAAAATTATTTTTATTGTTAAACGCAAATTCGGCAAGTGAGTTGTACTTCTCGTTCGTTTGTGAGAATCATCTCCTTATAGAGGCCGGGTTTGAAAAGTCGCTGCGAAGCCACTTGAAAAGACATTTGACATGGTCGAAATCGTAATAAATGTCACCATGCCATTTGTAAATAAATTTGCATTCTATTAAATATAGATGCAAAATGGTCTAGAGCCAGGACAATATCCCAGTTCAAATCAAATATTGATTACAGACCAAAAAAATACAAACGAAAAAAACTAAATTATTTTTATTTTTATTAAAAAATTAACATTTTCCTGTAATGTTACTGTTCTTCTACGAAAATTGAAAACCTCTGTGGTATGCTCTCCACAGTGGAGGCCGAACTTAACTCCGTTTTTACTGGTTATTTTTATTTTCAGGTTTATATTTAACATTTGCAAAATGGGACGCTCGAACAAAATTGGGAAATACTAAAAACTTACTTTCAAAGTAGTGAGCTTCAACGCAACCCGTAAGACACTTACGTGGAAACTGTTCGTGGTTTCAGATGAAGTTCATTATCATCTTGTGGCTATGTCAATAAGCAAAACTACCGCATATGGGGTTCAGACCCACGAGTCACTGTTTGCTGTGGATTTTGGAATGGCGGCATCATTGGGCCATGCTCTAAAAATTGGCTTGATCGGATGAGATACTGCCAAGCCAATCGTGGTAGTCATATGCATGATATTGTGTACCATTATTAAATGACAAAGTTCAAAAATAATCAGTACTTTTTTGTAGCCGATTCTAATTTAAAATTTTAAATGATCACACCCGCTTAGACACCCGTTCTATTAAAAATAATTATGAGGGCTACGAATGTTGTGAATTTCACTTTCACATAGAAACAGGTACGTAAACTTCAGTCAAACATGATCAAATAAGTTATGAAGGATTTAACACCAGTCAGACAGACGGACGGACGGACATGGCTCAAACATCTTAAAAAGTCGTGAAACGGATTTGGTCCAAACAAACTTAGGGTCTTAAGTCACTCCTTCAATAAAAATTGAAAAAATCTAAGAAATATATTTTGCTTTATTCTAAGGAAGACAACAATGGAACAATACATTTTTATATTGTTAAGCGCTATGTAAAAGATATTTGGATAAATGTAGAAGTTATGACACTCTTTACAGACGAAAAACCATTTCTTTATAAAATCATGAATTTTGTAATTTTCGAGGACGAATACGTTTAACAAAAACATATATACATACATATTATTCATTCCCTGAGGAAAAATACTTTTAAAAGTAGTCATTGAAATTGGAGAGAAGTTGAATCGCTTCACGTGGAAGTATTCTATGCTTGTCTTTTCTAAACTAAATCTAAACTCTGAATGAACTAATAAATCAATAGAATTGAAGCTAAATAATATATTTCTCCTGAAATAAGAATTAAATAAGAACTAAGCACATAATAATTAATTATTACTTAAGTATCTATTTAACGAGTAGTATGGCGCTGAGTTTAAAAGAATTTTATTAAAAATATGTATTTATTTATTGCACAAATAATTCAAATCAATAACACAAAGTCTGTAGCAACCACAAAAAGCGGCAAGACCTTGTCGAAATCATCAAAATACTGACTAAATAAAAACTGTAGAATGTAGGCATCTATCGGACGGCAGCACCTATGCGATATAAATTAAATTCCCCGCAAGTGTGCGTGTGTGAGTGAGTGTTCCAGTTCACAACAAATTCATATGTTTGTCATATATAAGAGCACCTAAATAGTGCCCTCGTAGCTACGTAGATCTGCAGAGACTTTGTCGATTTATAGATAGACGTAGAAAATAGATTTAGATTCTCAGAACGACAACTTAGGGAACAATTAACGTTTACAAATGTAAACCGATTTTTATACACTCCACGAGAGTATTATGTCTTTGTGCATTTGTTTGTAACACACAAAAGGAAGCGAGATCGACTTAGAATCACTTTTTGAATAGATTTAGCAATGTCCGTCTGTCTGATCGTCTGTCCATCTATGTTGTAATCAAATTACAGGTCGCAATTATAGTCCGATCTTAACAAAAATTGGCACAAGTATGTTTTGTGGATCAAGGACGAACACAATTTAATTTGAGGCATAGCGGTTCAGATTTAGATGTAGCCCCATACTAATGTTGGTCCCGATTTGGCATTTTCCACTCTAGAAACCACATATTGTACCCGATTTTCTTTAAATTTATCACAACAGCTTATAATCCAACTAGAAACACCTACGTAGAAAGTGGGTAAGATCGGTTCAGATTTAGATATAGCGATTGTCGCTCACGATTTAACATTTTCTGCTCTAGAAACCACATGGTGTACCCGATTTTCTATAAATTTGGGACAACATCTTATAATCCAACTAGAAACACCTGTGGCTAAAGTGGGCTAGATCGGTTCAGATTTAGATGTAGCCCCCATACAAAAGTCGCTCCCGATTTGACATTTTCCGCTCTAGAAACCACATACTGTACCCGATTTTCTTTAAATTGGGCACAACATCTTATAATCCGACTAGAAACGCCTATGCAGAAAGTGGTAAGATCGGTTCAGATTTAGATATAGCCCGATTTAAAATTTTTTGTCAAACACACACATTTACAGGATACAAAAATTATTTCCTTTTTCACTTTATTACCGAATTGAATCGTATTCGGATAGAAAGTGGAGTGTATCATATAGTCGGCCACGCCCGACTTTAGCCTTTCCTTACTTGTTTAAGATTAAGTGGTGATACAAAGAAGAGATACTTTAAAACATTGGAGTGATTCACGTTCATCATATGGTTCTATATAGATGAATAATAATGTAATATGGTAAATCGTACCAAAATGGGATGTAGTGCGGGACATAGGGTGGGTCATTTATTGTTTTAAATTTGAGCTGCCGATTAGTTTGATTCTGAAAGATAGAATAACATTCATTTTTTTATACCCTCCACCTCCATGATGGCATTCCGTTTGTAACACCTTGAAATATCGACCTGAGACCCTATAAACTATTCTTGATCGTCATAAAATTCTAAGACGATCTAGCCATGTCCGTCCGTCCGTTCAAAGCACGAAAGGAGCTAAGACGTCCAAATTTTACATAAATGCGTCTAATAGTCGCAGATCGGTTGGGATTGAAACTGGACGAAATCGGTCCAAAGGGAAAAATGTATCCCTCACAAGGACTAAAAATACACATAATATTCCCCCATTATTTTAGAGTATTTAAGCACATTTTATCAATAGTCTGCTTGTACTTACTTGATATTGGGTATGAGCATTCCCCCTACAACAAAAACGTGCACCATAAAGTGATTTTTATTCGTAGGGGGTGAAATGAGGCAAAGAGGGATAAAAATTGTACCTATCAAACGACAACAACTAGAAACACGAAATTCGCTGTGTACATTCCTCTAATTGAGTAGATACATAATATAAAAGTAATTTTTCCAAATTAGTACATTTAAGAGGTAAAATGGGAATAGAGGGATACAAATGGTACCAACCAAATGACCGCAGCTAGAGTCATCAAATGACACGAAAAATAAAAGGTTTTATTCAAATTCGTACAGAGGGATAAAATAGTACCAACTAAACGACTTACTAGAATGATGAATGATGGTGTGTACATCCCTCTTATTGCGTAAACACGCAAAATAAAGAGATTTTAGAAAGTCGTACTCTTAAGGGGTAAACTAAGAAAAAAGATAAAAATGGTACCAATCAAATGGCCGCAGCTAGAATCATGGAATTTGGTGTGTACATTCCTCTGACTGCATAGACACGCGAAATAAAAATATTTTTCCAAATTCGTACTTTTTACTTTTACGGCAAACATTCGTTTAATTATGTTATTTTGTACTATGTACGTGAGATAATGGATTTTGAACATTTGTATTTTAGGAATTGAAACCAATATACCAATATTTATGATATTTAAGCTTTAAAATATAAATATAAGAATATTTATTTTTTGAACAAACGTATCGGTAGCCTTGTCTTATAAGCGTGATTTGAAATAATAAAAATTTTATATTTATTTATAAAATTATTTTTTCAATATTTGTAGTTGTTTTGGTTTCAACGAAAATCGACAGCCTCTGTGGAACGCATCGGCCCGGCCGAACTTAACGACGTTTTAACTTGTTTATTATTTTCTTTTCAAGCGGTAAAAGATTTTAATTAATTCTTTTTAAAATCTTATTGCATTAATTTATGCAAATTATATTGAAAATATTTGAAAACCTTTGAAATTTTGCAATCTTTTTTGTGTAAAATGTAAATTCTACGTTTAATTGTTTAAATTCCCCGCACAAAGGAGAGCTTGTTCCTTCTAGAACTCCCAAAAATGTGTAATCGATTCGATTTGTTGAATATGTCAAACAAATTGATTTAGTGTTCAAACAAATTGATTTAGTGAGCCCATAAATAAAAAGATCATATAGCATATTTGCATAAAATATGGATATTGATACGCAAAATATGCTAAAATAAAATCGGTTGTATCGTGAAAGTCATTTGTGGGAAGTCGGCAGTCAATTATAAAATATGTCTTTGCATATAATACGCTGCAAAACTTAATCAGTTCCATGCATAAAATATTCTTTGAACTAATAAAAATTAATGGTGGTCAAATTGATTTTCAAAATTCGTTTTTGTTTTTATACCCGCATTCCCAGCGATTTTTATTTGTAGGGGGCGTAATGAGACAAAAAGGGATAAAAAATGGTACCTATCAAACGACAACATATAGAAGCACGAAATTTGGTGTGTACCTTCCTCTAATAGAGTAGATATATAATATAAAAATATTTTTTCTAAATTCGTACTTTTAAGGGGTTAAATGGGGATAGAGGGATTAAAATAGTACCAACCAAACGGCTGCACCTAGAATAATGAAATTCGGTGTATGTATTCCTCTGATTGCGTATACACATAAAATAAAGGAATCTTTCAAAATTCGTACTTTTAGGGTGTAAAATGAAAAAAAGGGATAAAACTTGTACCAAACAAATGGATGCAGCTAGAACCATGAAATTCGCTGTATACATTCTGACTGAATAGACACGAAAAATAAAAAGGTTTTTCCAAATTCGTACTTTCAAGGGATTCAATGGGAGCAGAGGGATACAAATGGTACCAAATAAAAGGCTACAGCTAGAATGATGAAATTGGGTGTGTACATCTAATTGCATAGACACGTTAAGTACATTGCTTTTTGAAAGTCGTACTTTTAAGGGGTAAAATGCAAAAAAGGGGATAAAAATGGTACCAACAAAATGGCCGCAGATAGAATCATGGAATTCGGTGTATACATTCCTCTGACTGCATAGCCATGTAAAATATTTTTTTTTTCAAATTCGTACTTTATATTGTTGCTTTTACGACAAAAAATGGTAGAATCATGAAGTTGTCTTAAACTGCGTACGTGAGAGATAAGGTATTTTCAAAATTTATACTTTTGAAATTAAAATAGGATGGAAATACAACCAACCAAACGACTGAGCTGAAAATACACTCTCTATCCCCCAACATTTAGGGCATTTATGATTGCTGCCTTATATGAACTTTATGAATTATTATTTCCATTATATATATACTAGCAGTACCCGCTGCTTCGCACGCGAAAAAGCAAGTTATTCGTTAATTTTATCCGTCTCTGTTTTTGGATAGTATTTATTTAATTTTCTTTTGGTGGTTATACATAAATCTAAAATAGTAATTTGGAAACCTCCTATTAGCTAGCATTCACACACAGTCAAAGGAATGTGCTTGTCGATATGCACTATTTTAGCTGAACTACTTCGTATGTATAATTTTCTACCAAGTTTTGAACAATTGTACAGCATTTTTATCCCTTTTCGTCCCGCGCACCCCTTAGAAGTACAAATTTCGAAAAATCAAACTACTGCGCTGCTATATGGTCAGAGGAATTTACACACTAAATTTCACGAGTCTAGCTGTAATACTAAAATTGGTACCAGTTTTATCCCTTTTTGTCCCGCTCGCCACTTAAAAGTACAAATTTGGATAAATCCATTTATGTTGCAAATCTACGTTGTCAGAGAAATTTAAACACAAAGTTTCACGACTATAGCTGAAATATTTTAGTTGGTACTATTTTTATCCCGCTCATTGTTTATAAGTACAAAATTGGAAAAAAAATCAATTTTAATTTAAATTCGAATTAGATTTGCGCTTCTACGTTGTCAGGGGAACCACACATTACACACCACATTTCACGACTATAGCTCCAATACTTTAGTCGGTACTACTTTTATCCCTTGTTGTTCAGCCCCTATAAGAAAATTTCGAAAAAATCCATTTATATTGCGCTTTACACACAATTTACACTCCAAATTTCCCGACTATAGCTGCAATGTTTAAAATGTAACCCTTTTTGTCTCGCCTACCCGCTAAGAAGTACAAATTTTGAACAAACCAATGTTACTTCGTTTCTAAAGAGTGATTTTTTTGAGGTTAGGATTTTCATGCATTAGTATTTGACAGATCACGTGGGATTTCAGACATGGTGTCAAAGAGAAAGATGCTCAGTATGCTTTGACATTTCATCATGAATCGTCTTACAAACGAACAACGCTTGCAAATTATTGAATTTTATTATCAAAATGCGTGCTCTGTTAAGAAAGTTCATTGCGCGCTTCCATTTTATGGTCAGTTTAATCGACCCACTGAAGCGGCTATTCGGGCTATTGTGACTAAATTTCGCACCAAATTTATATTGTTGGACATTAAACCACCAACACGCTTACGTAGAGTGCGAACTGAAGAAAATATCGCAGCTGTATCGGCCAGTGTTAATGATGACCACCAATTTTCGATTCGTCGCCGTTCGCACCAATTGGGTCTCTGTTACTCAAAAACGTGGAAATGCCAAAATTGGACTAAGCGGATGGACCACCTAAGACGCAGCCGCGGTCAACATTTAAATGAAATTATCTTCAAAAAGTAAATGTCATGGACCAATCTAACGTTTCAAATAAAGAACCGATGAGATTTTGCAAATTTTATGCGTTTTTTTTAAAAAAAAGTTATCAAGCTCTTAAAAAATCACCCTTTATATCGTCAGGGGAATTTACATACCAAATTTCACGATTCTAGCTGTAATACTTTAGTTGGTACCATTTTTAACCCTTTTTATCCCGCTCGCCCCTTAAAAGTACAGATTTCGAAAAATCCAATTTTACTTCGTTTCTGTTACGTCAGAGGAATTTACATACCAAATTTCACGATTCTAGCTGTAATACATTAGTTGGTACCATTTTCATCCCTTTTTGTCCCGCTCGCCCCTTAAAAGTACAAATTTCGAAAAATACTGTGGAATGCACTCCGTGGGTATATATACCGTGGGAGGGTATATAAGATTCGGCCCGGCCGAACTTAACGTTACATTTGTTAATTTTCACCTGGATTATAATTATGAAACTCGAAGAATAATAGGGGGTTTGAAAAAATCCTCTTTTTTCTTATAGTTTGAGATTTTCTAAATCACCAGCTGCCAAAATTAAAATAATAACTGGATTAGTTCAAATTGTATAGAGCCTACAAAGTATAATTTCATACAGACGTTATAAATATGAAACGAAGATATGTGAATTTATTTCGATCATATTTAATTCAAAACAAAAATAACATCGCAGACAGAAAGACATTGTCGAAATGCTGACTAAAAAGTATCGCCAGTATCAGGCGGACACCTATGCGATATAAATTAAATTCCGTGCGAGTGCGTACGTGTTTCCAGTCCACTACTACTACCCCTGCTGCTGGTGATGATGAAGAGGATGATTTGTACCAAACGCTCATACCAAATACGCTTCGGATTTGTCAACTACAAGAACAAACACAGCAGCAACATGGCGTGGAATATTATTTGAAGTTGTTGTTGTTATTTTTGGTTGTACTATAATAATTCGAACACATACTAAGTATATAATTTTATTTTTTTTTTTGGTTCAAATCAAATCGAAATACTTTTCGTTGTTTGAAGAAAATTAAAACAAAACATACGCCAGCGAGTACAGCAGCAAGAGCATGAACAAATCTCAAATCCATGGGGAGTAGGGAGGAGGCATAGCAGCAATGCTCAAGGGGAGGGGGACATTTTGGTTAGAGACAATGAAGGCAGAGATGAAATTGTTGTTAATATAAAAATAAAAAAAAGTGTCGCGCCAGAAATGCTTCAAACTCTGGTCCATATTATCGATGATGTTTCTATTGTGGCCGCTGTTGCTGCTGTTGTTGTTGGGTACGCGTACGTACGCGTATGTATCTGAATCGGATGGTGTTATAAATTAAAAACAACGACAACAACAGCATTAGCAGCATCAGCATGAGCAACAGATACATTTGAAATGAAAATTGTAGGCATTGCGTATGTATCGATGTCGATGTTGTCGTTTTCGGTTTTCTTGTTCTTCGTCGTCGTCGTCGTCTTTATTTGTGTGTTGTGTTGTGTTTGTTTGGTACGCGTCTACTTTTAATGTTAATTAGAGAGACACGAACAATTTTCGAAGCGTTTTATTATCGCCGAGTTGAGTGTTTTGTAGGATACATTCATCCATTCACCCATAGACACATCGCCATCTAAGTGATCTTGGAGAGCCACCACCACCACCACCACCACCGCCTACCAACTACCAACAATTTTGGTAACATCACACCGAGGAATTGTTTTGTATGCGTCGTACTTCGATGTTTCTATTTTTGAAAAGTTTTTAAGTTTAAGTTTTCTTGTTAATTGAACATTAACTTGGAGACTTTTCTTTTATTTTCTTTTGTCGACAACAATTTATGACCATTTATTTACATACACACACGAGTGCACAGGGAATATATCTTCCCTAAATATGGAGTAGTAAAAAGGTGGCATTCGGAGACAATCTCACAATCTCAATACGCCTTAAAAGGGGGGGTTATATTTCAAAGGCAGCTCCCCCTTATTCTCTAGAGAAAATTATCATTATCAGCCATTGGAAATGATCACATTCACTGGGAATGGTGAATTATTTTTCACGGTAAAGTCCGCAAAGGTAAAATCCAAAAATTGAAATATTTTCCAAAGAAAGAGGCAAATACATTTGCCTTTCTTTCCGATGCCAATGTTCAATTTTATTACAATATTTCTGCAGGAAAATGGAATCGTATATTCTGGGTTAAAACAAAAAAAAAACACAGAATGACATGGCTAAAGGAGCAGGAGCAGCCCGTCTTTAGTGTCAGGATATTCAGAAATCGCTGCGGCATTACTCTCTTGTTTTAGTCAAAGCTAATACAAGGTGCAAACTCGATCAAATTCACTTAAAATCGGACCCTTCTTGTTTTTTTAGACTTAAAGGTTACACTAAAAAATTAGAAAATGGCACAACAATTTTTCCTTTTTTACCCTCCACCTCCAGGATGGGGGTATACTAACTTTGTCATTCCGTTTGTAACACCTTGAAATATCGACCTGAGACCCTATAAAGTATATATATTCTTGATCGTCATAAAATTCAAAGACGATCTAGCCATGTCCGTCCGTCCGTCCGTCTGTCCGTCTGTTGAAAGCACGCTAGCATCTAAACGAAAAGAGCTATAACGTTCAAATTTTCCATGAATGCCTCTTATAGTCGTAGATCGGTTGGGATTGAAATGGGGGCGAAATCGGCCCAAAGGGAAAAATTTTTCCCTCACAAGGACTAAAAATACCCATAATAATCCCTAATATTTTAGCGTATTTAAGCATGTTTTTTTTGAATATGTCTGTTTATAATTGCTTGATATTTGGTATGCGCATTCCCCTTAAAGCAAAAACGTGCACCATAAAGTGATTCTTATTTGTAGGGGGTGAAATGGGGCAAAAAAGGGATAAAAATGGTACTTATTAAACGACAACAGCTAGAAACACGAAATTCGGTGTGTACATTCCTCTAATTGAGTAGATACATAATATAAAAGTATTTTTTCCAAATTCGTACTTTTAAGGGGTAAAATAGGAATAGAGGGACCAAACAGCTGTACCTAGAATAATGAAATTCGGTGTATACATTCCTCTGATTGCATAGATAAATAAAATACACGGATTTTTCAAAGTTCGTACTTTTTGGGGTCAAAATGAAAAAAGGGAATAAAAATAGTACCAATCAAATGACCGCAGCTAGAGTCATGAAATTCGGAGTATACATTCCTCTGACTGCGTAGACACGGAAAATAGACGAATTTTTCGAAATTAGTACTTTCAAGGGATACAATGGTACAGAGGGATAAAAATAGTACCAACTAAACGACCACAAATAAAATGATAAAATTCTAATTGCGTAGAAACGTCAAGGGGGTAAAAATGGTACCAACCAAATGGGCGCAGCTGGAATCATAGAATTCGGTGTATACATTCCTCTGACTGCATAGACACGCAAAATACGCAAATTCATACTTCTTTTACGGCAAAAATTGGTTGAATCATGAAGTTAGGTTATTTTGCACTATGTACGTCTGATAATGGATTTTCAAAATTCGTACGTTTGGAATTCAAATAGAATAGAATGCAACTGTAGCACCCACTATCTAGCAATATTTATGGCTTTGAAAATATTTTTGAAAATATAAATATAAGAATATTTATTTTTTGAATTGACGTATTGGTAGCATTACCTTATAAGCGTGGTTTGAAATAATTAAAATATTATATTTATTTATAAAATTAACTTTTCAATATTTGTATTTGTTTTGGTTTGGCTATATTAAAAAGATTATATTTTCCTGTAATATTACTGCACTTCTACGAAAACCGTCAACCTCTGTGGAATGCAATCCATGGTGGAGGGTATATAAAGTTCGGCCCGGCCGAACTTAACGCCGTTTTTACTTGTTCTAATTAATTAATAGCTACTTATAAAATATCTATGGATAACTGTAGAAGTTATGACAATCTAAAATATTATAAATAATTAAAAAATTAAATTAAAAAAATAAATAATTAAAATATCATGATTTTTTTATTTTTTGTTTAAATAAACATAACTTCTACATTTTTCTTAAAATAGGCTTCGTTCGGCTAATATATAATAAAACCAAATATTCTGTTATGGATGATTCTATTGGAATGGATGTGACAATATTGCTTCCTTCCATATCTTCCATATTCTTTGACTGGGATTTATGATATTG
The DNA here is from genome assembly GCA_947397865.1 of Polietes domitor. Classification (NCBI taxonomy): domain Eukaryota; kingdom Metazoa; phylum Arthropoda; class Insecta; order Diptera; family Muscidae; genus Polietes; species Polietes domitor. The sequence continues at coordinate 88,917,895 of OX377619.1, read as the reverse complement.
CCAATTGAAAACGTCTGAAATAGTATTTCAAGATTTGAAGAGGATCTTGTGGTTTTACATACTTTTATGAATTTTGTTGTGCTCTTCTATGTCATGACTTTGTTCACATTTGCTCTATGCATTTGTTTGTAACACACAAAAGAAAACGAGTTAGACCCATCGTTTATTATACAGATCGGCTTAGAATTAATTTCTGAGTCGATTTAGCAATGTCCGTCTGTCTGTCCATCTATTGTTGTAAATTACAGGTCGCAATTATAGTCCAATCTTAAAAAAAATTGGCAGAAGTAAGTTTTGTGTATCAAGGATCAACGCTATTTAATTTGAGGCAAATCAGTTCAGATTTAGATATAGCCCCATACAAATGTCGCTCCCGATTTGACATTTTCCGCTCTGGAAACCACATATTGTACCCGATTTTCTTTAAAATTGGCACAACATCTTATAGTCCAACTAAACAATACTATGGTGAAAGTGGGTAAGATCGGTTCAGATTTAAATATAGCCCAAATAATGTTACTCCCGAAAGTTTAACCGATTTTTTCCAAACTATACATTTTATATTTCACCTATTTCGTTCCAGGTTTCAATATATCCTCATACAAATGTCCGATTTAACATTTTTTGGATACACTTTTTCACCGAATTGAATTGTATTCGGATAGAAAGTGGAGTCTACCATAGAGTCGGCCCCGCCCGACTTTAGCCTTTCCTTACTTGTCTACGGTATATATTACCGACTTCACTTTTCGAATATAGTGCTTTGAAGCGGGCGTAACATTTTGACGGAAATTCCGTTCCAGATATTAACAAACCTATTTTTGTCATTATTGGAGTGTATAATAATGACAAAAATAGGTATTAGAGAGTATAATGTCTTTGTGCATTTGTTTTATAACACCCAAAAGGAAACGAGATAGACGTTCATTATACAGATCGGCTTAGAATCACTTTCTGAGTCGATTTAGCAATGTCCGCCTGTCTGTCCGTCTATTCTTGCAATCACGTTACAGGTCGCAAATGTAGACAGAACCAAATGAAACATTGCACAACGAAGTTTTTCGGGATAAGGACGAACGCTATTTAATTTGAAGAAAATCGGTGCAGATTTAGATATAGTCCCCATGCGAATTTCACTTCCGATTTGACTCTTTTTACTCTAGAAACAACATATTACAATAGATTTTCTTCAAAATTGGCAAAACATCTTATATTTCGACTAGAACATATTTCGACATGACATTTTCGACTATTTCGATATGTGGAAAAAATGTGTTAGATCGGTTCAGATTTATATATAGCTCCCATAAAAATTTCGCTCCCGATTTTACTTTTTCCGCTCTAGAAACCACATATTATATCAGATTGTCTTCAGATTTGACAAAACATCTTATATTTAAACTAGGAACACCTATGGTGAAAATACTTCAGATCGGTTCAGATTTATACATAGCTCCAACTCAAATTTCGCTCCCAATTTGACTTTTTTCCGCTCTAGAAACCACATTTTTTCTTCAAACTTGGGAAAATATCTTATATTTCTACTAGAAACACACAGGGTGAAAATGAGTCAGATCTGATCAGATTTAGATATAGCTCCCGATACGAATTTCACTCTCGATTTGACTCTTTTCACTCTAGAAACAACATATTACAATAGATTTTCTTCAAAATTGGCAAAACATCTTATATTTCGACAAGAAACACCTGTGGAAAAAATGCGCTAGATCGGTTCAGATTACATATTATATAGCCCCCATACAAATTTCGCTCTCAGAAACCACATATTTTAACTGATTTTCATCAAATTTGGCAAAATATATTATATTTCCACTAGAAAATGAGTTAGAAAGAAACCAGAAACCACTTATTTTCAAAGAATTTCTTCAAATTGAGCATAACACGAAATACTTGAACTGGAAGAATCTATTGTGTAAGTGGGTCACTTCATTCCATGTTTGGATATAGCCCCGATACAATCTCCCGATTCTCGATTTGACCAATTAGGTCAGGTCATATTAGCCAGTGATTAGGAAACATACAAACATTCTTCCCGTTTTCACTTTTTTACCGAATTGAATTGTATTCGAATAGAAAGTGGAGTGTATCATATAGTCGGCCCCGCCCGACTTTAGCCTTTCCTTACTTGTTTTTTTGAAATATAAGCAAAAATATGTATACGGTGGGCCATTTAAAATTTTATATCTTTTGCCGTGGTTGGTTTCGTATTTTTATCGTTGCGATCTGATTATTAGCTCGATTTGTATATACAGTTAGAATGTGGTGAAAACAAACAAAAAAAGGTTACATTTTTATAGTTTTTTTCCAAAAATCCGACAATATTATTTCGCTTATAAATTTGTTTATTCTTCAAACAGGATAGGTCATATCCAAAATTGTCAATTTCAATACAAAAATATTTTATATGTATTTAAAAATTCTCAAAATTTGATTTGAACTGGGATATTGTACTGGCTCAAGACCATTGTGCATCTATATTTAATAGAATGCAAATTTATTTACAAATGGCATGGTGACATTTATTCCTTGGCTGCAGACTACCACGATCATGATTTCGACCATGTCAAAAGTCTTTTCAAGTGGCTTCGCAGCGACTTTTCAACATCAAACCCGGCCTCTATAAGTAGATGATTCTCACAAACGAACGAGAAGCACAACTCACTTGCCGAATTTGCGTTAAAAAAAATCGCACCAAGTAATAAAGTACACATGCCATCTTACAAGCATCTCATTGAGTTGCATATGTAAGTATGGGTATATGCAGGTATAGTTACCCAGCAATACTTCTGCCGTGCCAACGCTCATTTGTTTTAGTTTTTTCGTTTGTATTTTTTTTTTGTCTGTAATCAATATTTGATTTGAACTGGGATATTGTCCTGGCTCAAGACCTATTTGCATCTATATTTAATAGAATGCAAGTTTAGGTTTTTTAGTTTTGCGTGAAACGAAGCACACAAGTAATTCACTACTAATTGTACATTAAAAATTATTAAAGGTCTTGTTCTGTTCTTTCCAAAATAGTATAACTTTTTTAAATGAAGTGTATTTTTTCTGCTTTGCCCACCCCAGTGAAAATGTCTCATACCTAAATCGATCTGCTTAATTTGCACATATATTTAGATTACAAAGAAGTGAAGTTATATGCACCAAATTTCATTAAGATCGGTTCAAAAATATTAATTTAAATGTAATAAATTTATTTTAACGGTAAGATGTACATAAATTTCCCTGTTTTTCAGACCTCTTTTTATGGTTCTAACCTAGTTTCATTACGATATACATATATAGAAAGTTTATACATTTTGGAAAGAAGACTTCATGTAAATAAACACAAGACGATCCAGAAATGGATAGCTATAATATTTCGTTCAGCCGGATAATCCTCAGTAGAGCTAATTTAAAATCTTCAAACAATCCTCTTTCTTTTGTGTAGTTCGTTTTTTCTGGTTACTGCGCAAAATTTGCTAAAAATGATGCAAATGCTCGTTCACGTCCAAACCCACTTTTTGTAACGTCCGGCACTTTCGGCACGAACATTGTTTTCCACAAAAATGGTTAAGTAACTACCTTGTAAAGGGTGATTTTTTAAGAGCTTGATAACTTTTTTTTAAAAAAAAACGCATAAAATTTGCAAAATCTCATCGGTTCTTTATTTGAAACGTTAGATTGGTCCATGACATTTACTTTTTGAAGATAATTTCATTTAAATGTTGACCGCGGCTGCGTCTTAGGTGGTCCATCCGCTTAGTCCAATTTTGGCATTTCCACGTTTTTGAGTAACAGAGACCCAATTGGTGCGAACGGCGACGAATCGAAAATTGGTGGTCATCATTAACACTGGCCGATACAGCTGCGATATTTTCTTCAGTTCGCACTCTACGTAAGCGTGTTGGTGGTTTAATGTCCAACAATGTAAATTTGGTGCGAAATTTAGTCACAATAGCCCGAATAGCCGCTTCAGTGGGTCGATTAAACTGACCATAAAATGGAAGCGCGCAATGAACTTTCTTAACAGAGCACGCATTTTGATAATAAAACTCAATAATTTGCAAGCGTTGTTCGTTTGTAAGACGATTCATGATGAAATGTCAAAGCATACTGAGCATCTTTCTCTTTGACACCATGTCTGAAATCCCACGTGATCTGTCAAATACTAATGCATGAAAATCCTAACCTCAAAAAAATCACTCTTTATATGCCATTTCAAAGTACTCTCAAAGAACAGAACTGAACTGATCGCATTCAGAACGCCAACGGGGTTAATATTAGCAGAAAATGCATAAAATATGTACGTCGCCACTCAGGATTTACCCACATATTCCAAGAAATTCAATACAAAATTAAAAATTACTTGAAATTCAGAGAAAGCTATCGAATATTAATATTAACAGTTTTGTATACAATATTTTTAGTTTCGAGAACTCGAAAGTTATCAAAAATGTTTCCCAGACTTTTTGACAGACAATTGAACTCAAAGTAATAAAAAAGTAGATTTCCAATTTCAATAACAATATTATATACAAATAACTCATTTTACAAAAATGCAATATTTTTCGATTTTTTCAAACGCTTATGTCCAAAAACTAAACGAGATGTCGATAACATGCCAATTTTGTTCATATTTTGATCCTCTATACAAAAATATTGTTAGCTGATCAGAGACATATTTTGTCTGTCCACAGGTGTTTTTTGATTATGCCCCAAAACGTTCTGCCGTCAATTCTGTTTAAAATTTATAAAAAATAGTTTTTTTATACTGTAAATACAAAGAACTTACATTTTGTTTTCTTTCTTTATTTCTGTATAAAGTTAACTTTGAAAACCTAGCGATAAATCCCTTGTCGACGACAGCTGAGCTGTTGTGGATCAATAATGATTCCTGTGATCCTAAAAATGTACTTTTCGATCGAAACCTCTCGATGATGAATGTGGTAATTAGGCCGCAAGATTGTTCATTTCATATCATGAACGGATGGACTGTCACACAGGCGGAAACGGATAAAGTATGAATTTATGCGCCAAAACAACCACATGTTCGTTTCAAACAACCCCTCCCCCACCTTCCAGCAAAAAAATCCAATCGAACAATACAAATTCTTCCATAAATTACCAAGTTCGCAATAACTAAATTTCGATTTCGGCACTAAATTTATGACAACAACAACCGCACTAATATAGCATCGAACCAACAACGAACGAACGAACGACCGACCATTCGTATTAGAAAAACAAAACAATAGAAGGTGACAACGAACCCCATCAACAACAACAACAGCATCATCATCAACAACATCTACTTCTTCACACAACCAGTGAATGCTAATAATGAGGTATGTGTCTGATGACAACAAATGAACTCAACTCACTGGCCAGAAACCAGAGAGGTATGAAGACAACATCACACTCTCTATGGAGCATTGCGGTTGTATTATTGTATGAGAGGGTTCGATGAGGGTTTGATGTGTTATTGCATGAAACACTGACTGGCTGTAAGTGTTTGTGCGGATGTAAGCGATAAAGGAAGGAAAGTATGAAGTAAACGATGTGGATGAGGACAATGGGTCGTGCTGTTGTTGGCTCTGGCAAGTTTATAACTGAGCGCAAGAGCACAAGACCGAGCCGACCATGTGTCTTGTGCTTTCTCACTGCTTGTTGTTTGTTGGTTGAATGAATGGATGGATGGCTTTAGGTTCCTCTCAGTAGTATTTCGCCATATGCAACAAACACAACAAAAAACACAAACCCAAAGTCGCGAAGAACAAATAGTTTTAGTTGAAATTACAAATGTGCGAAGCACATGCATGCGAGTGGTCGAGGGTGTGTGTGTGTGAGCTTGCATGGCTGGTATGACATGGGAATAAGTGTAGTTTAGTTAAGTTTGCAGTTAGTATCCAAGAGGTTCGAGTACAACAAACGACGGCAACTTCAACTATGCTATGTAGTTAGCGAATGGAGGGGTGGGTTGGAGCATGGCATGTGTGCGTGCATGAGTGCCGTGTTTTTGTTTTGTTGGTTGCGAGTGTGTCGTGTGTGTGCTTACTGGGCTCTTCGCAATAATCATCGGCATCGACATCGTCATCATCGTCGTATTCATCATTGTTGTCAATCGTCATCATCATAATCATCTCATGTGTAGTTATTGTGATTGTCGTATGAGTTCTTCTTGTTGTTGTTATAGGCGTTGTGTGTGGATAGCTTTTGTTATTGTCAGTTTAGTTGGGCCGTTCGTGTTGGTGTGTGTTTTAGTTGCGAGTGCGAATACAGCAACAACAACAACAGCGCTTTAACTGAAATTGTTGTATTTTTTCGGTTTCATTGGATTTGGTGTGTTTTTGTTTTATTCTGTCTTGTTCCGACTACTACGACGGCGGCGACGACGACGACAGCGGCTACGAAACAACGACGACGACAACAACAACGGCGCGGTTCGGTCTTACGTTGCTTTTGCTGTGCTTGTTACGCCGTAATAACAAATAATCAAAATCAGTACGTTATTTTTTCCATTGAACAAGGTTGGTCGCGGACGGATGTCTGTGCAAATCAAATATATTATTATATTAGTACGCTTTTAGCAGTCAGGCGGGTAACAAGTATAATTCTTTTACTCTCGATTGTCGCCGCCACTACTCTACGCGAAATTCTTACATTGTTCTTTGTTTTCTTTATTATTATGATTATATTTTTGACAATTGTAATAACAGTTGTTTTGTTTTTGTGAATTACACCCACTCATACGCGATTGCAAAAAACAATTGATTTTTTGGGCAACAACAATTGAACTACTAAATGTAATTAATTAATTAATTGACAAAACAATAATAACAATAACAACAACAGCGGCAGCAAAATTGAAAAGCAGTTGTGATTTCTTTAATTGAGTGTTTGTGTTGGAGGTTAATTAGTGCAATTTCGGAACAGCGAGGAAAAAACAACAACAACAACGAAACGCGGCTGTGTTTAATACGGATAATTGATAATAATTATGTTAATTAATTGCAACATTAATTAACCCAAACATGGGAGTAGCATAAAAAGCTCTTCTTTTTGGTTATCGAACGAAAAAAATGTGCATTAAGAAAAATCTTAAATTTATAGTTCATAAACAAATGTAATGACCGACAACAATTTAAAATTAAAAAAAAAATAATTTTTGCTTGAAAAATATGATTTAGAAACAAGTGTTTGAAAACAATTCATATAAAAAAGATCGTAATTATTTAACAGCAATTAAAGTTTAAAATATGTAAAATAAATTTTGAAAAAATATTTGCTATTTTTCTAAGTCAAAATTTGGCAAACTATGTTAAAAATTGAAAATTATTTTTTTCTAAATTACATATTTAGCAAAAAAAAGTAAGCTTTATACCGCAACAATACATGTAAGTTCGCATAATAAATAATTTTAGAAAAATCAACGAAAAAAATGTTGTTTTTTAATAAAATTAAAACATTTTCAAAAAAAAGGCTTTTTGGATAAATTGGTTGATTTTGCGGTTTAACCTTTTGACGCACAATTTAGCCCCCATGTCCTCTCTAGCTTAGCACCTGTCATTCTATATCTCATAGATTATAACACTTTAAGAGCTGTCAACCAATCGTATTAGCAACAAATTCTTTCAGAGATTATTTCTCTACAAATTGATATGCTGCTGTCTCTGTTTATTTTGCTTTACAAAATATTTCTAAGAAAAACTATTAACTGAATCGATTTATTTTAAACTTTGATACAGGCCACAACTCATAGTGCTAATCGAAGTTTAGTTTGATATGAAGTGTATTTTAACTATTCGTTTAAATAAGTGATCGGCAAAAAATCGCACACATCATCGGTGGTTTTATTCAGGCAAACAAGAGCCCGAGAGGCTCTCCAACATCGCTCTTCAATACGCCTGCACCAATTGATTTAACGAGCGTCTCGGAATCTCTCTTGTTCACATTTTTGCCGATGTCTGGCTTAAATCAAGCCTTTCCCATGGATAATTCCAAAGTTTCTCGTAATCCAAAGATTTCGAGGTGTCTATTCAGCAGCAGAGGCCCGTAATTATCGACTGGTTTAGAGTTAAATCTATTCCATATAAACCTTAATTAGTTTATAGGTCTAACGTCTAGGACTATACACTGACCGTCGTTCTTTCGAAGTATCATTTTCGTCAGGAAAATTCCAAAGACCCCGATTCACATCAGAAATTTGGCGATTCGGCCCACAAAAATATCTCGAATAATATGCGATTGTCACAGCCGTCGGTGATGGCAGATAACTCACTTAGAAAGTCAACATTTTGCATGTGAAAAAGATTCGCAAAAAACAGCGTTTGCCGTTGGAAGAACTCGAGTCTCTTTGTTTTTGGATTCTTCTGACAGACGTCCATGCAAATTTAAAATCTTTATAACGATTTAACAGTATTTTTAGTCGTTTTTTTTTCACAAAAATCCGTTACAATTAAACCGTCATTGATTTGAACCAGATCATATGACACAATAGTTCTAATCGTAAGCTTATGTTTCGTATTTCAGAGTATTCTAACTGATAGCGACTATCGATGGTCTCATAAAAGTTGAGTTGGTAGGGTAAATTTCTTTCAATGAGAATAGTCCAATTGGAGATCGAAGAAGATTGTTTTAAATCTGAATTCGGTTTCATGGTTTGAAATTCCAATAAGAAATTGGTTTATTTTGTTATGTCAAGTTTTTGGCCGTTTATTGCATTGCCCTTTTCGTAGTTGCGTAAAAATATGGCATTCTTTTAGCTAGCTTTCCCTTTAAAAATATATAGACAAATCTACATTCTTACTTACTTAATTGTAAGCTATATTTTCAGTCAATTTCGGCCAATTTGTGTCACTTTTTCGCTACAGTGTTGTCAATTATAAACTTGGATCAATCATGAGTGTCATAGAATTTGTTTGGTGCAAACGGAATTAAAATCTACACAAAAATTTCGTATTGCTCATCTATCGTAATTGGGAACCAATCATATGGTGTTTTTACTGTTTCAAACAAAACGCCAAGTTTAATTCCGATTCCGACAACAATCGGATTCTAGGATACCTAATTCAATTGAATTAAGCTTACAATGAACTTTATATAGTTTTTTTTTACAGAAAACGTTTAATTAAATCAATTTATCGTATTGTTTTGAGAAAACTAAATCGTTAACTAAATATAGAATCGACCTAACTCCTCATATATTTTGGCAACTGGAGACTTTTGGTTATTTCAACGACAAGATCTGCATAATTAACAAAAAATACGAATTCTCAAATTCCTATAGTAACGAAATATATTTTTGTTATTGATTATTTTTTATTGTTTTATTTAAAAAAATATATATATAATCACCGCTATCGCTAATAATTAAACTGTTCCCTTAAATTTCCAATCGTAATTTAGGGTAATATTTACAAGTTTCTTCAGCTTACTTCAATGTTATCGCCTTATTTCTATAATAATGCAAATACATCATAGTCAAATTTATTTTCCGCCATTTTTTAGTGTCTACTGTTCGATTAATCGGGTTTAATTGGTTAATAAATAATAACTAAATTGTTGCGAACTAAACAATGTTTATTCTTCCAAGACATTTACAGTAAATTAATATCCAAATACAAGTCTCGAAAGAAGGAATATCTCTTTTGCTTAATTAATATGATTTTTTTTTGATGCAATTTGCTCTTTGAAAGATGACCATCGCTTAGATATTTGCACTGGAGTCGTTATAAGCCCAACAGTTCTTCACGTTTATCGCAAAATAATTAATGTTCGTTTGTTTTTTATAGGACTTTTTCTGAACTTTTTCAGATTTCCAAAATCAATTCGCAGTTTTCCAAAATTCAGTTCCTATTATGAGTAAATCAGACACATATTATAATTAAATAGATATTTATACAGTAGATCACACTGTCCTTCATATTTTTCTTATATTGAGGTGATCGTTGTACCCTTATATATTGTCAAAGACTAAAGAAAAGTAGTAAATAAGTAAGATTCTTAGTATGTAGTTTTATGCAGTACAATTAGCGAATTTGATTTTTCTATCGAATTTTGAAAAAAAAAACTGTCGAAGTTGAAGATGAGTATGCAAATTTAAGCATGGACATGTCTAGTGTTCCACTTTTATTTTTCTTCAAATTATAAAATGTACAACTAAACATTTTTATTTGAAATCTAAAACTTTTACCTGAAACATTTTTGACTTGGTTTTTGCAACTGTCAAAATTTCTATTCATTGCCTTAATCAACTATAGTCATAAATGATCAGAAAAATTTCATAAATGATGAAAAAAATGTTCTTTTTACCAATGAATGCCAATTCAATATGCTTGTGCTCAAGTCTAACGCAAACTTTAGTTTCAGACAAATGTAAAATATTTTTTCACACATTTTTGACGTGTTTTTTATAGACACTCTTACACACACACAAAATATTTGCGCAAAAATCACAATATATATTTTATCCAACCCATATTGATTTGTAAGGCACAAGATTTTTGTCCAAAATGCATAAAATTTTAAATTTGCGCAACATTTTTTTTGAATAAATATTTTGTGCAAACATCAGCTAACAATACAAAACATATGTGCCAATTTAGGATATGTCAACAAATTCAGATTTGTATTCTAAATTTTGCACAAAAACAAGGGCGACCACAAATTCAAAGTACATACCTATATGGGCAGGCATCAGCTCTTTTGAGGGTGCGTCGTCTCGTCTAAACGCCCTTTATTGGTTCATTTTTCAAAATATTATGTTTTAAGGGCTTTTTGTGCAAAACTCTGATTTGCAGACATTTTTGTATTATAGGGGACTTAGACACGCCAAATATTTGGACAAAAACGTTGCGGACAAAATACCAGACAATACGTTCTACATACTCTGGTGTTGCCGCACCCCCCCCCCCCCCCCTCCCCCCACAAATACAAAATTGTATACAAAGCGGCATTTTGCGCAAATATTTTGTGCGTTTAAAATTGCCTTTAGGGAGCAATTTGCATAACACGATTTTGTGCAAATATTTTTTGAGCCCAGAAAGGTCTTTATCACTCAAAATGTGCATTAGGCCTCTTTACATATTCCAATATAAAAAGAGGTTTTGCTTAAAGTTGTGCAATTTGTGCAAATATTTTGTGTGTGTCTATCTAGTATCTAAACTGGCCTATAAAAATGTCTTACAAAATCATCTCTTAGTCACTCAATTTTCTTATTATTACGTTTTTGTTGTTGTTTTTTTTATTTTTTTTGTTTTGTCAGTCGGTCATACATTATTTTGAACTTGAGAAATAAACATGCATTTCGCTTTTGTTTTTTTTTCTTTTCTATGATAAACTCATTATCAATTTTCCGTTTTAAACTGAGATTAATAATAAGAGAAAAAGAACAAACCAACAAACAAAACCGCCTCCTCCTCGATTCTGTCGCCAACAAACAGCGGTAAAAAAACGGCAACCAAAACAAAAACAACAAATCACACAACGTTTATTATTTACAAACACACACACAGACACACACACACAATAACAACATCAAATTGTATCTCTCGGATGCACTAAACACAAAATCATAGTAGCGCAAATCTACTACTAAAACTTGAAGGGAGGGGGTGGGGGGTTAACAAAGCAAAGTGCAGTTTTGCAAAAACACGAAAAAACGGAAAAAGACAAAAACACACACACACACAAACTCACTCACTAGAAGAGAAAAAGAAACACATGCCGGCACTTGACTCATATAATAACGTAACAACAACAATAACGACGGCAAATGTGCAAAAAAAAAGAATTTTAACGTAATCATCATCATCAGACAGCCAGACGGACGAACGAACAGCCACACACACACACAATCACTCGGCTACAAAACGGAACATAAACACAGGGATTCACTCTCGTACCCCCTCTCGCATGCACACTCGCACACACACACACACATTCTCTCACTGCGAGTGTCGTGTCACATTTCGCCAAGAAGGAAAAAACTCATTCATGGTTTTTTTTCTTGTGCACTTTTTTACTACTACAACAACCACTGGCAGCAACAACAACATTTGACTAATACGAAACAATCACACACTCGCACACACAAAAGAGAGTAACATTTTGTTTGTAACAAACCCCGAAAAACGCAACAAAAACACCACGAAAACGTAAACGAAACGCAACTCAGCGGCTCAGAGCTCTGCTGTTCGAGAAAAACCAAAAATCAAAGTCAGTGCAAATCTGGAGGAGAGCGCAAACAAACAAAAAGAAAGAAAGAAATAAAAAACGTGGAATTAATAAACGGAAGTTGTGCATTTTATTAATCAAAGCTGTGACAACAATAATAATAACAATAATAAACCAAAACACACGAAACGAGAAGCAGCGCCATAATGACACTGCAAAGTGACGTTTTTAAATCAACGGCAGCAGCAGCAGCAGCAGCAACAACAAGACGCGAAAAACAGATTGTTTGGCATCTGTGACAGAGAGCGAGCGAGCGAGTGATAGCTCCCATTGAAAAAAATTGCAACGAAAAGAAAAAACAAAAAATAAAAACTCATACAACTTTGTATTGATTAAACAAAATACAGGTTTTACAAAACGAAATTTGTTTGAAGTTATTGACCGTTATATTTTTAACAGAAATATTTACTTGAAAAAAAAAATAAAATAAAATAAAATAAAAAAGCGACGTGCGACAACAACAACAATTTAAAAACAAAACAAAAGCTGAACATCTGTTTGTGTTATATTTATTTTAAACCCCCTCCCAGCAAAGTGTATTTTTAAATTTATTAACATTTCTTATATATTTTTATTTAATTTGTTCTCTCGTTTTTTTAACCAAAAAAAATTTAGCCCCTGAAAGTGTTTTCAAAAAAAGGAGAATTTCATAAAACGTACCTCTAAGAAAAAAAAAAAAAACAAGAAACTAAAAATAAATAAAATAAAACATTTTTATGTGAAGCAAAACAAAAACAACAATAACAACTAATAAAAAAGAGAAACCGGAGCATTTCTATGGTGTGCAATCTAAAACAATATACGAATAACAATTTTATAAGAAACAAAATCAACAACAAAAATCATCTGTGACAAAGTGCGAAACATAAAAAATCATTTTAACCGTGAATTGGCGAACCAATACAACAACAACAACTACTACAGCAAATATATCTACAAAACAAAAATTCAACATATTTTCACAGATCTTGAGGTAAGTTTCAAGCTTTAAGTATAAATTATTAAAAAAGCGAATTAATTATTCAAATCGTTGGGTTGGGGTTAGCTTTTGAACATTTGAATAAATAGGTAGGTATAGATATAGCGAATTTTGAATATTTTTGATCGCTATGATCACCATAGTAAATCACATCAGAGCAGAAAAAAAAACCTCGAGATCTTGCAAAATGCTTGTCCGTTTATGATGGATAAATTAGACCGCCTCGCGTTTCACAATAGACCTTCTTAATATTAGAAACTCCAAATCTAAATACATATTAGAAATTCCAAATCCGCTTTTAATTATTCGCCAAAATATTATAATCTCAATAGTCAGTGATTTCTCGTAGATTTTGAATTCGTTTAACACTTTCAAGATATTCTAGAATTTAATCTTTTTAAAAGCTAGCATTTTTTATATCGTTACGTTAACTCTAAAATGGCGTAACTGACAATTGTTTGATAACTTGTTTTTTACATATTCCGATAGAAGTCGCTGGAATATAAAAAACAACGTTATTGGAAAAAATTGTCAGTTATGCTCTTTAGAAATTAAGTTAACTATATATAGGGTCCGCCAAACAACTTTTTTTGAAAATGCTATAAAAAACTACTGAATATTTTCTCAAATTTAATTTTTATTTGAAAGTACAATCCTTCCGGTTAATAATGGAAAATAATTTCATTCAAATGGCTGCTGAGGGCACCTCACAAATAATAGTCCAACGGTTGAATAGTTGAAAAAAACATTAAATGGCGGACCCTATATATCAAATGTTAGTCAAAAATGAAACAATAAATACATACGGTAACTTGATTCTGTGAAGGAAGTCCGAAAATCTAAGTAAAGTCTAACTGCCATATTCATAAAAATTTGTCGAAGGTTTAAAGTATGATTTTTCATTGAAAATTCGTACTATAAACCAGTTATAAAATATTATGAATATGGCATTATCACAATTATTTTTTTCCGAGTAATAAAAATGTTATATTTAAGATATTAGGAAGTATTAAATTTTTATTTAACCGGCACTATTACTATTCTTAATTATAAACCCTAAAACTCTATAGAAATCATATACAGAGCATTTTTTGTATTTATAAAAAATAAATAAGTCTGCTGAAGACTTCGGCACAACCTATGGTCTTGAACCAAAATAAATGACAAGACATACAACATAACAGACCAACTATACATACAAACAACAACAATACACACGAGGTACAGTGAAGACGGGACATACCGTACAACAACAACCTTTGCATTGTTGCGAGCGATGCGAGCACATGCACAACATTGAATTGGCAAAGTGAGATTTTTAGTGTGTCGACTTAGTTCGGTGGAATATTTTGTTTATCAGCGTTTCTCATTAGAAATATGTGACCGCTGGTACTAATATGAACCCTGATTTAAGTCAAAGACATACATACGTTGCGAAAGTTCTGATGAGATGGTGTAGCGCCCATCGAAACTGCGCAGTCAACTTTCAGCTGCAACAATAAAGGTCTCACTTTGCCTTCTTTGCTATTTTTGGGTTCTGCTGAAGACTTCGGCACAACCTATGGTCTTGAACCAAAATAAATGACAAGAAATAAATTTCCATCATGAATGGGTTAAAATTAAACTCGATAAATAGAAATATGAAATTTCCAAAAAAGAATTTACATATGCAACTCAATGATATACTCGTAAAATGTCAATACGTGCTTTGTTACTTGGTGTGATTGTTTGGACTGATATTAGGAAAGTTAGTTGTGTTTCTCATTCGTTTGGCAGAATCATTTACTTAAAGAGTCCGTGTATTTGGTTGAAAAAATCGCTGCATAGGTCGTCACGGGCTGGAAATCATAATAGGTGTAGCAAAGTACAGCAAAGTAGTAAATGTCACCATTTTATTTCCAAATAAATTTGCATTCTACACAATTTAGATGCAAAAATGCCTTAAGCCAGAAAAATATCCTGGTTCAAATATGCATTAAATTCTAAGTGACTTCATGATTTTGGGATTCATTTTATCGTTCCCAAGACAACTTGAGAATAGGCCCTAAATGGTTTGATATTAATGGAAATATTTGCGTAAAATACAAATTTCTTATACGAAGCTCCTGAAATATTTAGATAAGTATTTGGGCATAAACATTTTGCACAAATTCTCATCTCATGAATTTCACAAATTCAGGGATCTCTTTAAAAGTACAAAAGTTTGTTCAATGCGGTGTTGTGTCTGAAACTTAGGTGGTCTTTACATTTTTGAGTAAAACATAGTTCTACTCTACGAGATATCTAGGTTTTGTATAAGTCAAATCCAAAACTTTCAAATATGTTCTTGTTTTTTCTGAATCGGTTTCGGAAAAAAAATTCAAAAAAAATCGTGCACCAATCTCCGACAAACTCTTCTTTTGTGGGGCTGTGTAATATTACTTTGTTCAGTCAAAATCAAAGGGTTTTGTGGAAATTAAATATTCCAGAAGTCTTTTTAAAATAGTAGTTTTTAATAGTTTTGTATCATTCCATTATGAGTCGATTG
Organism: Polietes domitor; assembly: GCA_947397865.1. Classification (NCBI taxonomy): domain Eukaryota; kingdom Metazoa; phylum Arthropoda; class Insecta; order Diptera; family Muscidae; genus Polietes; species Polietes domitor. The sequence continues at coordinate 88,902,149 of OX377619.1, read as the reverse complement.
TGCAAAATCTTGATCTCGATGAAAACAACTATAGAAAATAATCGAATATTTTTGCGTAAATGGCAATTTTGCCGACGGCACTTGAAAAACTACAATCATCAAAAATATTTCCATAAAAATTATTATGACAAATTATATGATTAAAGTGTGTACTATGGAAAGAATTGTGTTTCATAAATATTCCAGATTTAATAAAGAATTTCAGAAATCTCAACTAATTATATAACAAGATCTTTCATTACCAAGTTAAAAATCTTAAGTTTAATATGTTTCTAATATACGAGAAAAATCTTATTAAAAAATGCCTTGTTGTATTTATTCAATGCAGTTATCGTTATGATTCTCATTAAATCAATCTAGATTGGATGTCATAGAAACTTATGAGTTTTTTTAACGGATCGTTATATCGACTTGTAATTGTTATTCCCTAAGGCTTGCTGTTTTAAGACATATTTGGTTTAATTGTTGTTTTCATTTTGAACTTCTATTTTGCAAAAGAAATCATTTTTTCATGTATCCAAAGTTAATTCATTAAAGGATAGTGAATATTCCGAAAATAATATGTATATTAATTTTGCTATTTTGTACTGAGATGAGTGTTAAATTGAATTATTCTACATATTAAGAAAGTTTAATAAATTAATATAAAAAATTTTAAGGAAAACTTCAAAAACTTTAAATGCAAATATATCCCCAATATTAGTGATTACTTCTTGTTCAATGTTTTTTTTTTTTGTTCACAAAAATATGTTAAAATCACAACGAAAGACTTCTCGATCGTGATCGCTTCGTGAAAGATGACATTAAATGAAGATTTGTTACAATCGGAAGATCATTTTACCATTTCCTCTTACGATTTCAATATCTATCTGTAGGCTCTAGTCTTAAAACTTTTATTTGCTTTCAAATGATAGGTCTATATCGATATTTACGTATTGGTTGGACATTACTGTTTCATTTCAAGCGTCCTTATTAGATTTCCTTTCTTTCAGAAAATAACTCGAAGACTGAAAACTGATGTTTTTCCTAGAAAGGAAACGTACTAAGATGTTTTTAACGGGTGGTTATATCCACTTGCAGGTTATAATTCTCATTAGAATGATGACAAAATCTTTTATAGTGTAGCTGACAAATTCCAGGTTATCCATCATAGCTGTCTATCCACTTAAAGTGTCAGAGATATTATTGTTCATGACAACTCTCAGTTATTTTAATATTGAATAATTAATTTGCACTTCTATGCTAATCATGTGTACCATTACTTAAGATATTTCTTTCTTAAAAAAGGTCATTAACATGGTCGGAATGACCAAAGAGTGACTAATCTTTATAATTGTCATTAGAACAATGACGAATTTTGCTTTTATAATTCTCATTGCATTGAAGATTATATTGCTCAACCAGACTATTCTCAATTATCTCTTTCACATACATAGATATTCCTTATAATTCTCATTAGAACAATGAACACATTTTTATTATAAACTAGATTATGTTTTCAATTAAATTATAAAGGGTGATTTTTTAAGAGCTTGATAACTTTTTTTTTTAAAAAAACGCATAAAATTTGCAAAATCTCATCGGTTCTTTATTTGAAGCGTTAGATTGGTCCATGACATTTACTTTTTGAAGATAATTTCATTTAAATGTTGACCGCGGCTGCGTCTTAGGTGGTCCATCCGCTTAGTCCAATTTTGGCATTTCCACGTTTTTGAGTAACAGAGACCCAATTGGTGCGAACGGCGACGAATCGAAAATTGGTGGTCATCATTAACACTGGCCGATACAGCTGCGATATTTTCTTCAGTTCGCACTCTACGTAAGCGTGTTGGTGGTTTAATGTCCAACAATGTAAATTTGGTGCGAAATTTAGTCACAATAGCCCGAATAGCCGCTTCAGTGGGTCGATTAAACTGACCATAAAATGGAAGCGCGCAATGAACTTTCTTAACAGAGCACGCATTTTGATAATAAAATTCAATAATTTGCAAGCGTTGTTCGTTTGTAAGACGATTCATGATGAAATGTCAAAGCATACTGAGCATCTTTCTCTTTGACACCATGTCTGAAATCCCACGTGATCTGTCAAATACTAATGCATGAAAATCCTAACCTCAAAAAAATCACTCTTTATTTAAAAACTGTCGTATGTAAGCTTTCTATTGATATTGGTATCAGCTAAATCTCTTTCGTACGTAATAATTCTCATTGTCTTGAAGACTTGTCTCAGTATAATCTCTTCCATATAATTCTCATTCGAGTAATGAGGAAATTCTAAACACAACCCTTATCATTTTCATGATGTCAATTGGAATTGAAATTTTAAAAGCTGCCCTATGGAAGCTTTCCGTTTGGTTCGTAGCAGCTAAAGCTCTATCGCTTTTAATTAATTGGTGATATTGCACTTAATAATTCTCATTCTCTTGAAGACTTGTCTCTGTATAATATCTTGGTTATGTTTACCACATCTTTCCACAAAACAAATTGCTACGCACCTGTTTTCTTTCCATTTCAAACCAAATTATTATTAAACATTGATTTGCTTTTCATAGCACGAACAACAAGTTTAACATGAAAGCAACCAACAGCAATAAAAAAACTTAAAACAATTAACACTTTTCTTACTAATTACAGTGAATGGCTTGAAAACATAGAAAACAAACCGAAACCGAAAAATCAGCAACTAAAAAAAGTATAGTTAAACATCATTACTTGACCATCACTTTTTCATTTTCATTCGTCTCTCGTGGCTCGACTCGAGAAAGAAACAACATAGTTGGGGACCCCTCCAAAAAACAAAAACAAAAAGATATATTGAAAAATTTACATAAAGACGGTCATTGAACGATTATTATTATGATTATTTGTTGTTAACTTACCAGTTGCCACAACTGGAGAAGGAACACTCAAAAAAGTATTAAAAATTATTAATAAATTGCTTTAAGTTAAACACCAGAAACCAAGAAACAACAACGAACAAGTAACACACAAAACTGAAATAATAGTAATATCGACCTACAGCAACATCGCACAGATTCTGCCACATGGACTTCTACTTCTGCTTCAGCTCGTTTTTCTTTTTTTTCTCTCATCTTTGGTTAATACTGCCGAATTGCCGAAAGCCGTTAGCCAAACGAAGAAGAAGAAGAAGAAAACGAGAAAAAATTAAGCAAAAATAATAAATCCCTCTGGTAACAACAATAGGAAGATGGTCAAAATTAACTAATTACACACATCGGTTGTCTAAATATCCGTCCGATGAATGGATGGATGGCTTGCTGGCCGGCCGGCCGGTAGATTTGGTGGGCCGGGGGTTGGCTATTTACCGCTGAATATGGCTTATCGAAGATTAGCCGAGCAGGAGGGGGTACTTGTAATGCCCGGCACTTAGCGGGGCCGCAGAGTTGGCGGCCGGTGGTAGCATTGTGAATTTTCAACGCCAATTCAAATACAAAGACCTACTTGCGGACGATTGCTGTCTTTATTTTCTGTTTGTTTCAAATTTAACGGTTTTCCTCATCCTCCGCGTTCGTTTTTCTGGGAAGCTTTTCTCCTCGCCTGGCTTTCTTTGCATTTACATTAGTTATGATTCTTTTTGGCTTATGATTTGTTTTGTGGCCATTTTTCTCTGCTCTGCTCCCAAAAAGGGTAATTATATTTAAGTTTTGCTAGGGAAAAAATCGTTTGAGGTAATTAGCAAAAAAAACCGGAGGAAGAAGACGAAAAAAAAAAAACAAATTGTTTAGGCCAAATTTTGTTGTTGTATTTAATGTTAATGCTTCTTTTTCTAAAACGATCTCTTTTGTGGTAAATGATTTTCGAGGGTTTGTGTTTTTTTGGTGGTAGGCTGATACGTTTCGTTTTGGTCGTTTGTTTGGTCTGCTGGCCAGTCGTTGTTGTAAAATATTGATTTTGTCATCTATTTGTGTTAAACACTGAATACTTTCCCCCCGGGTTTGTCTCAATGTTTCATTTATCATTTTTTCTCTTGTAAAGGGGACAGGTGCAGAAAGTTGTGGTGGTGTTGTTACATCGTTGAAGGTTATTTGAGACTGTCATTAGTTTACAGTTTACAAGTACTTTCAAGGTCTACTGAAGTGTTGAGAATTACACAAGGTCCTAATGGAATGTATGGACAGTGAACAAAAAAACATCAACCTTTGAGGGCTCACTGGGTACAATCGTATATATTTACAAAGATGGGCTTAAAAATAGTTCCATATTGGAATTAAGTTTGCACACATAGTAAAGTCGTTTAGTTTCAGAAACTTGACGTCAATGTGAATGCCCCGAGCTAGCCAAATGTTTTGCCTCAATTCGTTTACTCGTGTAAAACGCAAATTAATATTTTTGTATGTCATTTACTTAAATTACGATTATTTCATAGAAAAATATTATTTTTGATTTTTTACGAGTAAACGAATTGATATTGAACCATGGCCAGGCTAATTGCTTTCATTTTGAATTCCTCTTTTGGAAAATAAATGACTTATCCATGTGTGCAAAGTTAATTCTGTAAAATTTGATAAAGAGAAATTGGAGAAAATCTTAAGAAACTTTAAATGCAAATATCGTTAAATTTTGTTTGTATCATAGAATAATATTATTTTTGGTTTTTTTAGGAGTAAACGAATTGATATTGAACCATGGCAAAGCTTGTTGTTTTCATTTCGAATTCTTCTTTTGGAAAATTAACGACTTGTCCATGTGTGCAAAGTTCATTCTTTATAGGATAGTGAATATTCCGAAAATGTTATATAGAATGAGTATTTATTTTACTAATTTGTTTAAAACGGAAAATAATATTTTTTTAAATTTTGTTTATTTCATAGAAAAATACTAATTTCGAATTTTTTATGAGTAAACGAATTGATATTGAACCATGGCCAGGCTTATTGGTTTCATTTTGAATTCCTCTTTTAGAAAATAAACAACTTTTCCTTGTGTGCAAAGTTAGTTCTTTAAAGGATAGTGAATATTACGAAAATATTGTGTAGAATGAGTATCAATTTTGCCAATTTTCATTAGGACGTGGTAAATTGAATGATTTTATGTTTTAAAACAATTAAAATTAATTGATATAGAAAAATTGGAGCAAACCTTAAAAAACTTTAAATGCAAATATATCCCCTATGAGTTTTTGGTCCACAAAATCTCTTCTCGTTTGCTTCGTGAATGATGACATCAAATAAAATTATTTGTTACAATCAACCAACCGCCTAAAAGCACTCATAAGTTTATCTAATGAATATTATTATTTATAATAATAATAGCACCATTCAATGTATGACAAATTCCACCACAAATTAACCTCAATTCCTTAGCGACCTCTCTAGCTCTTTGTAGCCTCTTCCTTAAACTAACAATTTGAGAAGAGGCCAGAACACTGGAAAAAAAATTATGGCCTATTTTTCTTGCTCAGACAAATAATGTAGAAATTATTAAAAACCCTTTTTAACCCCTCCGCGCGCTCAACTGTTGTTTTATTATTGTTTGGCCACTAATGTGCACTGATTCTTTTCATTTTTTTCCTTTTTCTCCCAGTCTTTTTTAACGAGTAATTCATAAAAATTGTTAAAAAAATGGTTGAAGTGTGGTTGAGTAAAATAATAACAACAACGAAAAAACACAGACACACACCCAACCGTCCAAATGTCGCCATTCTAGATAAATAAGCATTCTTAATTATCCCTTCTATGCCACTCTCACTCACTCATCATCATCATCGTCGTCCTGCCCAGTGCTTTGCACAATAATTTCTATGGAAAAATTATAAACTCCTCTTTGGTTTCCAATGTACCAAAAAAACGAGACCTTAAAATATTTTTTTCTCTGCTTTATTTACGTTTTTCCGCTTCGCGAAAGTAAATAGCGCAAACGAAAAAAAATCATCATCATCATCGTCATCATCATAACAAAACCACGTTTTTATTATTAAGTACTTAATGTTTAATGTAAGGGGAGGGGAGGGGGAGAAAAGCGGCAGACGAAAAAAAGCCGCCCAAGAACAAAAAACACAATGACTACAATGTTGAGTGCTTTATGAGCGAAACGATATCGGGAAAAGGGTTAAAAAACTTAGGCCGACAAAAAGGACACTGATGCAACAACAACAACAATGGTATCAGCAACTGATGAGATAACCGACGGCTTTTAAGGCATTTGAAATGGCCCAGCAGTGATTTTGTTTTGTTTTTTTTTTTCAAACAATAACTCTTTATTTTTTCTGTCTTTTTGTTAATAATTCATATTGATTTGTGGGGCCAAAATCTTTACAACTTCACTTTTGGTGTTGATTTTTCGCAAAAACCTTGGCCCTAAAACAATTTACTAATTTTCATAATTGCTGTGCTTTATTATGATGATTTTTCTATAATTCCCAGCTTTGTGACGACATGTTTCCGCTTTGTGAAGTGTATGTTCCTTTTAATTGCATGTGTGTTTGTGTATGTCCTCTTTTTTTTGCTGGTACGATGATGCCTGACGACGTCGACGACGATGATGCATCAGCATTCATACATCACAAATAAATTATTTTGTTTATGCAAACCTTAATGGCGCCGTTTTCCCAATGAACTTTGTTTTTGTTTGCCTTCAAGTATGTATTGCCAAATGACAAAATATTGCGCTTGTTTGGTTGTTGTTGCAGCTATTGCCGCTGTTGTTAGCCAATTAATTTATCACTCGACACATCCTTCGTATTGCTAATGCTCTGCTGTGCATTTCATCTCTTTACATCGTCATGACCATAGCCAGGCGCTGGCCATAAAGAGCACAGTTGAAGCTCATAGATAAATTGTTTGCATTGCCAGTTTAAATAGGAATTGTAAAGTTTTATTGAAAAGTTTTATCGTCTGAATGTCTAAATGCAACTGTTTTTGGAGTGCAGAAGTCCTTGTTTCGATTTTTAAATGTAGATTTTATATGATTTGTAAGGTTAGAAGGCAAGTTTAACGTTGGGCGCCAGTTTATTAACTAATTTGTGGTTCGACTTTAAATGAACGGCAAATTTCGGCACAAATTGTTTATAATTCTTCTCAAACCATATTTTTAGTTTTAGTTGCTGTTAACGTTGGGCGCCAGTTTCTTTATTAAATTTGAATATTCTTAAATTTTGTATTCAAAAGTTTTATCGCAAATTTTATATGCAACTATTTTTGAAGTGTTTACAGTCTTTATTTCCATTTTGAATTTGATTTGAGCTTTAAGGGCAAGGTTTAACGTTGGGCGCCAGTTTTTTAACTATTTTGTTGTTCGATATTAAATGCAGGACAATTTTCACCACATAATGATCTTCATTCTTTCCAATCCTTATATAATGGTTAACGTTGAATTACTCTTCTGGAAAATAAACTACTTTTCCATGTGTGCAAAGTTAATTCTTTAAAGGATAGTGTATATTTCTAAAATATGATAAATGAATAAATTAATCAAGGCCTCGAGCTAAAAAAAAAACAATTAAAATAGGATGTGGATAAATATAAATAAGAATTATTTTTCATTTAAACACAGAAATTAAAGAAAAACTTAAGAAACTTTAAATGCAAACATATCCCCAATATTAGGAGCCTAATCAATGTTTTTATGGTTCACAAAAAATCTTCTCGTTAAATTTTGTTTATATCATAGACAAATATAATTTTAGATTTTTTTTAGGAGTACACGAATTGACGTTGAACCTTGGCAAGGCTAATTGTTTTCATTTTGAATTTCTCTTTTGGAATATAAACGACTTTTCCATGCGAGCAAAGTTAATTCTTTATCGGATAGTGAATATTCCGTTTTCGTATTCGCTTAAAACGCAAATTTCTATTTTGTATTCAAAAGTTCTATATGCAACTGTTTTTGAAGTTTACAGTCTTTATTTCGATTTTGAATTTTATTTGAGCTTTAAAGACAAGTTTAACGTTGGGCGCCAGCTTTTAAACTAGTTTGTTCTTCGACATTAAATGAATGACAAATTTCGCCACATACATAAAGTTTTCGATGTAGAACCTATATGGTTTATAACTAAGGCAAAGCTGACGTTGGGCGCCAGTTTCTTCATTAAATTTACTCTTCCTCAAATATATTTTCTAGTCGGAGACGCCAAAAAGTCACAGAATGAATATAAAAGTTTTAATACTGCAAATGATCGGCTGTCCAAATTCCCGTAATTTATTTTACTACGTTACGTTCACATTATGGACGGAACATGTGCCAAAAACATTTTTCTGTTTAAATGCCTTTTTTGCTTTGAGCGATGTTGGGAATTATGATCTTTCCGTTATCTGCTACAATTTTTGTGCTGCTTTATAAACAGCTGGAACCGTATTTCGCGTTATCTTCCTGACAAGTAATCCATAATATCAGGAATCAGTGTAGATTTTAACGTGATTTGTGATCATTCTGATTTAAAAATATTTGTTTTTCAGCTCTTTTGAACTCATCCAGTCTTTGTAATAAAATCAAGTTCGAAAATCTATCGCTGCAAAATAAAAAGAAAATGGGTCCAAATAATTATTTTGCTCCAAAAGCATTCAATTAAAGCAAATCATATTTAGAAATGTAGGATTGTACATTTGGAAGTTAGGGCCAGTTTTGGGAAATAATGTTTGACTTTTTTATTTAATTATTTTTTTTTTTTTTTTGTTTTAATTTTGCACACATGGTAAAGTCGTTTAGTTTCGGAAACCGGGCTTCAATGTGAAAGTCTCGAGCTATCTAAATTTTTTGCATCAATTCGTTTACTCGGTTAAATCGCAAATTAATATTTTTCATGTCATTTATTTAAATTACGATTATTTCATAGAAAAATACTATTTTTGATTTTACAAGGGTAAACGAATTGATATTGATCCATGACAAGGCTTGTTGTTTAAATTTTAGATTCCTCTTTTGGAAAATAAACGATTTTCCCATGTGCGCAAAGTTAATTCTTTAAAGATTGGTGAATATTCCGAAAATTTTATGTATTATAATATACTATTTATTATTAGTAAACTTTAAATGCAAATATATCCCCAATAGTGGCTATTAGGAACCTAATCCATGATTTTTTGTTCACAAAAATGTGGAACGAATTCTCGTGTGCTTTGTGAAAGATTTGATTAAATGAGTTTTTCAAACGAAACATAATTTAAATTACAATGTTTCCACCTACTCTCATTAATAACGGTTAGGGTAACTTCTAACGCACCACTGAAAGTTAGGGTAAGTTCAGCGAAAGATGTTAGAATTATTGTATTTCAAAAGTTGATTTGAACTGGAATATTGTCCTGGCTCAAGACCATTTTGCTTCTATATTTAGTAGAATGCAAATTTATTTACAAATGGCATGGTGACATTTATTACTTGGCTGCAGACTACCACGATCATGATTTCGACCATGTCAAAAGTCTTTTCAAGTGGCTTCGCAGCGACTTTTCAACATCAAACCCGGCCTCTATAAGGAGATAATTCACACAAACGAACGAGAATCACAACTCACTTGCCGAATTTGCAAGTATATGCAGGTATAGTTACCCAGCAATACTTCTGCCGTGCCTAGGCAGAAGTATTGCTCATGTGTTTTAGTTTTTTCGTTTGTATTTTTTGGTCTGTAATCAATATTTGATTTGAAATGGGATATTGTCCTGGCTCAAAAAAATTTTCATTTTTTTCCGAATTTAGTTTGCACACGTAATAAAGTCGTTTAGTTTCCGAAACCGGACTACAATGTGCAAGTATCTTTACATCAGAAGAAAGTATTTTTTACATCAATTCGTTTACTCATCGCGATTTATTTAAATTTTATTTATTTCATAGTAAAATATTATTTTTGATTTTATATGAGTAAACGAATTGATGTTGAATTATGGCAGGACTTTATCTTTTCATATTGAACTAATCTGTTGGAAAACGGACGACTTTTCCATGTGTGCAAACTTAATTATTTGAAGGAGAGTGAATATTCCGAATGAACTTTAAATGCAAATATGTTCCCAATATTAGTGATTAGGCTCCTATCAGTGATTTTTTGCTCACAGAAATGTGGAAAAAGAAAAAACCAATGAACGTGAAGATGACATTAAATGAAAAATAATTCCTACATCCGAAATGCAATGTTTCCACACACTAGCTTTAATAGTTTTGTCGTAGGGTAACTTCTAATAGTTTAACGACTTTCAGAATGTAAATCAGAAAGATAAATAGTTTTTATTAGTGAAATAGTTGGCATAGCGACTTGAATATTGTCGTCTTTTTCAAAAGTATCTAGATTTTATTTAAATAATTAATATGTAAAATATTAGAAATATTGTAAAGCCTTCTCAATAATGTCCATTTAATATAAAGTTAGGGTCAGTTCAGCGACTTTCAGAATGTAAATCAGAAAGATAAATAGTTTTTACTAGTGAAATAGTTGGCATAGCACTTGCATTTTGTGGTCTTTTTCAAAAGTATCTAGATTTTATTTAAATAATTAATTTGTAATAATCTCCATCTAATAAAAAGCATATTCTTTTTATTTGGTATTCCTCCTTGAAATACTGAAAGTTCTGTCATTGTTTTTTTTTTTAGAAAAATATAGTCTAAAAACTTTTTTAATAAATAATTTCTTTCAAACCTCCTCTTGTATATCTCTCGCTATATATGTTTTGTATATATTTTGAAAATGTTCCCTCCCAAAAAAACAACTGTCCCATTAATCATAACCACCAATAAATTGTGGATCTATAAGTATTTGAAAAACAACACACAGAAAAAGCGTTGTAGGTAGGTAGGATCGATCTGCATGAATTTCAAAGAATTTCCAAATGTCTCATAATTTTAAATGAAATAAATATAAATGTGAGCGATACTATGTAGACTCGGCAGCAGCAGCAGCAACAACAACAAGAACAACAAACAGAAAAATATCACAATTATTAGAAACTGAATTTTTGATTTTTCTTTTTTTTTTTCGAATAAAACGATTTTCTAACGCAGTCGCACTTTCAAAGTAAAAATTTTAGTTTGCCCCTCTTCTTCACGCTTCTTGTTTGCACATATAGGAATTATTGTTATATAAATCTGGCAGCAACAAAAACAACAGCAAATTGTCTAAAAACTAATAAAATTCAAATTAACAAACGTAATGCTGGTGGGGAAAAACGCACACATGCACACAGACCCAGTAGACGACTAACATTAATTGTGTGCATGTGTGTGTGTGTGCCATAGACTATCTGTCGGTAGTGGTATGTGTTAGTGTGTTAGAGTGGCAATGTGTGCAGGAACGAGTACAAAATTGTATTAATTTTTAAATAAACACCAACACCCAGAAAAGTATTTAATAATGCATTTTTGCAACAACAAAAAACACGATGCATGCCAAAAACAAAGGGGGTGCAATGAGAGGCCGACTTGGTCGTCGGGTAACACCCGAGGAGGGTGACAGTCGAGAGAAAAAATGCAGCCTAACGCCCTCTACACAGCATTAAGACTATTTTGTAGGCATTCAGGCAACAATGTGTGTGTGTGTGACACCCCGGGCGCAATCACTACCCCCCACCCCATCACCCTTCATAACAGGGGATCAGCGGACTGTGTTATATTATTAATACACCACGGGGTTATGAATTTCAAAATGCAAACCCTGCCACATGCACCTCCGTAGGTTTTGTGGCCCCCTTCCGGTGGTTAGGGCAGCGCGAGGAAGGGAGGGAGGCGTGAAGGTAGGTGGTTCTGGTGTAAATGCATATCATAGGCATTAATAAAGAGAGAGAGCGAGTGACAGAGAGTGGTGAGTAACAGCGCGAGGATAGACCGGCGAAAGGGTGTTTTCTAACTAAAAAAATACGCGATTTCCTTTTGATAGTTATAAGGACGTTGTGATGACGCTGACGAATGGTGATGATTGCTCTAATGATAATCATCAACGTGGTGGTGTGGTGATGATGATGACAGAAACCGTGATAATCATCACAGCGCGGATGACGACGATGACATCGTTCGGTCATGGTTATGGTGATGTTTATCTCTCCCGACTACGGTTGAGAATTCTCGGCCTTATCAAATATTATTGCATTGCAGTCATCTCGGCACAATAATGCAATTTGCCAAAAACACACACACTCTCTCGCACACCGCAAAAACACACACTCTCAAAAAGCGAAATCGGTTCATTTGTAAACCTTCCTGCCTGACCCACACTCTGACACGACCTTCCTGCCGTTGCTTCCGTTCTCACCCCCTTCCAGATTGTGCAAAAATGAGCAATGTTCTCTTGTACGCTCTCTCACTATTTTTTATCGTTTTTTGTTTGTTTGTGTGCGTGTGTGTGTCATTTTCGTAGACACATTACTGACGACTGTAATAACCCCATCGCCATCCATCCATTCCTCTTCAATGGGCAAAGATACCACTGCATTATAGTGCAGTTGTTGTGAGATTGTTTTTGCACAAAGCCAGCCACTCGACTCTCTTTATCACCATAAGAAAACTGTTGTGATGCTCTTGCTCTCTCTCTCCTTAGATATGTTCTCATTGGCAGTACTGCCATGTTAGTGATTATGGCTGAAGATCTGCGATTTTTCGCAAGCGCAAAAATATGCTCAAATTAATGCCTGTAGGCCGTAGGACTGTTTACACATGACGATTTATTGTACAAATCTAGGTGTTTGGCAATGTTTGTAAATAAACAAACGGAAAAATCACATATGCTGGTCAATATGAGTAGCTATGAAAAAAGAGGACTGTGGTAATTTGCTGAAATTTCCGAAAGGCTTTGAATTACAAGATTGAATTATCTAGCTTTTGTTATAAGATTTTGGTACAATAAATTTTAAAATGTAAATAGTCGCTTTTTTGCAATTTTTTCTTCAATGACAGCGCAGATATATTTCCAGTGTTATTTTTAAGATCACGGATATTTTTATTTGACTAGTGATTTTCCGTAATTAATACTATGATATAATTTCGGCCTAATCGATTAGAAATAAAATAAATTAAATTGAACAAGTAAGTAGACGTTAAGTTCGGCCGGGCCGAATCTCATATACCCTCCACCACGGAGTGCATTCCACAGTATTACCAGCAGATTAAAGGATGTCGACATAGATGTACAGAACCATATTACGAAAATTGCGATATTTTTATGCACATTACTATATTTGTTTACTTTACTATACATACAATGCTGTAATTGTGAAAGTGAACATGCTGAAAATATAAGGCGATTGTCAGTCGCCATTAGGGAGAATCATTTTTAGATACAGACAAAGTGACTGCATTATTTTGATAAGAAAAGTACAAATTTTAAAGATATCCACATTCGCCCCATTCTCCGCCCAAATGTACAAATTTGAAAAAAAAACCTTTTTGTTTGGAGTCTTCATAGTAAGACCACCGAATATATACACCGAATTTCTTGATATCAACTTCAGCGGTTTGGAAGGTCCCATTTTTATCCCTCTTTTTCAATTATATCCCTTAAAAGTACGAATTTCCAAAAATCCCTCTATATTAGGTGTTTATGTAATTAGAGGGATGTACACACCTTTTTGTCCCATTTGGCCCCCTACAAATAAAAATCACTCTATGGTGCCATTTTATGCTATAAAAGGAATGCGAATTGCAAATATCAAGTAAATACAAGCTAATATGTTCAAAAAACATGCTGAAATACTCTAAATATTAGGGGTATTTTCAGTCCTTGTGAGGGAAAAATTTTTCCCTCTGGGCCGATTTCGCCCACTTTCAATCCCAACCGATCTGCAACCATAAGACACATTTAGGAAAAATTTGAACTTTTCAACAGACAAACAGACGGACATGGCTATATCGTCTTAGAATTTTACCACGATCCAGAATATATATACTTTATGGGGTCTCCGATGAATATTTTAAGGTGTTACAAACGGAATGACAAAGTGAATATACCCTCATCCTGGAGGTGGAGGGTATAAAAGGTTATATGTGTGAAGAAGAAAAACATAATAGATAAAGGTAAAAATCGAAAATATCAAGAAAAAGCAGAAACATACGTCTTTTAATGTATCAATTTAGGGGATTCGCATGAAATCAGTGAAAAGTCGTGTTGTTTGTCGATTTTTCTTTTTTTGATGTGAAAAAGTTGACATCAATGTTGAAACATATAAAAAAGAATAATTTATTGTAAAGGAAAAACTAATTGTTTTGCTTCTCTCTCTTCGCCTTTCATTTCTTTCTATTTATCCACGAAAAAGATAAAGACTTGTATTACATTTTACATCTTTGCACGAAATACCGAAAATATTGTTTGAGCGCCCCGGTAGTCGAGCTGGTAGCGTGCTCGGCTATCAGCGTGGGGGTTGTGGGTTCGATTCCCACCAGAGGCTCTGGTCTGTCGCTGCAAAAACTAGCTACAATGGTCTTAGTTACCCCGGCTCAATCCCTGGACCCAAAATTAGAATATAAATTTACTTTGTATTGTAATTCATAGTAAATAAATAAAAATAAAAATATTGTTGCTGTGGGTCATATGTGGCCCCAGGAAAGAAAGAAAAGCTATAGAAACTGAGTTTTTACGAATATAAAATAAAACATCCAAATTGTTTCGTAGGTTAAAAAGTATAAAAACTATAAATATATAAAAATCGATTTTCTAACGAACAAAAAATTATATTTTTTAAGATTACCTTAGGATTAATCCTTGAAAGATTCACAATAAGGGACTAAAGTTTGATTTTGGCATTCTGAAGCTGTATCTAATAAAATTATGAAACTATCAAAAATGTTTTTTTGGTTGGTTGAAATACCTCACCCACGAAGTGTGTATTATTTGAAATATAATGTGATTCAAAAATCTATATCTTCTCAAATTAGAATTTTTCCGTTTGTCCAAATCCATTTTAATCCCAAGTTAATCGCGGGTAAATTTCAACCGATTTTAATTATGTCCACCTTGTTCGAAAGTTAATCTAGCAGATATTTCAGATGATGTCGAATATCATTGTAAAAGTAACATAAAACAGCTATGAATAACATTAAAATAACATGATTAACTTTAAAAAATAATGTTTTTCATCTTTATAAAGCAGTTTTCAATATTAAATCTATCCCCATTCGTGGTCCACCAAATTTCGTTTCTGATATTTTAAGATGGAAAATAATATCCAGTCTTAAAGAAAAACAGCCTTAATATTTTGGATTTTTTGTAATATTTGAACTAGATGGATTAGCGGCTCAGTTTTAGATTTTTTACAATAGTTCTTGTACAATAGTTAGTTTTGTATTTGCTCTGGTGTCAGCAAAATGGACAGCAACATTAACCATAAATTAAATAATCAAGGCCTCGAGCTCAAAAACCCCCAAAAATTTGCTATTGAATTGAAAAAGGTCGAATAAAACACAAAAATATTATTGTTAAATAAATTTCCGTGAAATTGGAGTAGGATGAGGAAAAATCTATTTGACGATTTTTTCTTTTTTTTTTTTTGAAAATTTTCGATTCATGTAGATTTGTGGCCCAGTTTTAGCCAGATTTTGAATGAAACCTCCATGAAACCTCCATTATAGTTAAAATTTCATTTTCATTTCTTATTATTTTTAAGTTTTCTTTAATTTTCCAATTAATTTTTTTCATTGTTTAAAAAGTTTCATTAATATACCGAAATTTGTTCTATTGATGTATTGTGTTGATGAACTTTTAAAGAATATATAGAAGTGGCTACTATTCGAGTTGGAGCAAATCTATTCTAGAAAATTGACATCACTGTTCACTCATGGACTACTCTCCTCGGCTTCTTCAATGTTAACACTCAAACTTGTGCACTTTTTGCCTTCTTTAACGTTGTAACGGTGAAATTGGCGACTGCATTTTCGTCATGAACACGAGTGAATCACACTCACGCACACACACACCCATCCAAACGCATGCAAACACACACCGACACAAGAAACTGAAACAGTGACTTTTAATGTTTTTGTTTTGATTTCGTTTTTCCTCTCATTTTTTTGGTGGTCGTCTCTCGCTTTTCCATGCTTTTCTTCCGTTTTCGTGTGCCTGCTGCCACTGCTGCCTATATTGGTTGGTGCAATTTTCGCGTGTGCTGCTGTTTTTTGCCTTCCTTTGCTGCTGTGTGTGCCAGTTCTCCTCCCGTTCTTGTCTTTCACCACTTTTTTATGCGAGCGAGCGAGTGTGTGTGCTTCGGGTTTTCCTCATTGCTGTTGCTGTTGTTGTGTTGTTGAAAAACAGCTGAAAAAAGCACGTGTCACCAATCGCGGTTTTTTGTTGTTGTTAACAAATTCGCTGAACATTTGTTGTTGTGTCGTCGTCGCTGCCTTCATTCCTTCTGTTTTGGCACTTTTCTTTCTCATTGACATTTTAACCAAAGTCAACAACAAAAAGAAAAAAATCAGCCAAAAACACACACACTCTTTCGAACACCGCAAAAAACACACACTCTCAAAAAGCGAAATCGGTTCATTTGTAAACCTTCCTGCCTGACCCACACTCTGACACGACCTTCCTGCCGTTTCTTCCGTTCTCACCCCCTTCCAGGTTGTGCAAAAATGAGCAATGTTCTCTTGTACGCTCTCTCACTATTTTTTCATCGTTTTTTGTTTGTTTGCGTGCGTGTGTGTGTGTGTCATTTTCGTAGACACATTACTGACGACTGTAATAACCCCATCACCATCCATCCATTCCTCTTCAATGGGCAAAGATACCACTGCATTATAGTGCAGTTGTTGTGAGGTTGTTTTTGCACAAAGCCAGCCACTCGACTCTCTTTATCACCATAAGAAAACTGTTGTGATGCTCTTGCTCTCTCTCTCCTTAGATATGTTCTCATTGGCAGTACTGCCATGTTAGTGATTATGGCTGAAGATCTGCGATTTTTCGCAAGCGCAAAAATATGCTCAAATTAATGCCTGTAGGCCGTAGGACTGTTTACACATGACGATTTGTTGTACAAATCTAGGTGTTTGGCAATGTTTGTAAATAAACAAACGGAAAAATCACTTGGCAGCTGATATAAAATATAGTTATCGGTGCTGGTCAATTGTGGTAATTTGCTGAATTTTCCGAAAGGCTTTGAATTAGAAGATTTAATTCTCTAGCTTTTGTTATAAGATTTTGGTACAATAAATTTTAAAATGTAAATAGTCCCTTTTTGCAATTTTTTCTTCATTGACAGCGCAGATATATTTCCAGTATTACTTTTAAGATCACGGATATTTGTATTTGACTAGTGATTTTCCGTTATTAATATATACAATTTCGGCCTATTATGCTAATCGAATAGAAATAAAATAAATTGAATTGAAAAAGGTTATATTGTGGTAATTTGCTGAATTTTCCGAAAGGCTTTGAATTACAAGATTGAATTCTCTAGCTTTTGTTATAAGATTTTGGTACAATACATTTAAAAATGTAAATAGTCGCTTTTTTGCAATTTGTTCTTCAATGACAGCGCAGATATATTTCCAGTATTATTTTTAAGATCACGGATATTTGTATTTGACTAGTGATTTTCCGTAATTAATACTATGATATAATTTCGGCCTAATCGATTAGAAATAAAATAAATTGAATTGAAAAAGGTTATATGCGCGAAGAAGAAAAACATAATAGATAAAGGTAAAAATCGAAAATATCAAGAAAAAGCAGAAACATACGGCTTTTAATGTATCAATTTAGGGGTTTCGCATGGAATCAGTGAAAAGTCGTGCTGTTTGTCGATTTTTCTTTTTTTTTTTTGATGTGAAAAAGTTGACATCAATGTTGAAGCATATAAAAAAGTTTTGCTTCTCTCTCTTCTCTTCGCCTTTCATTTCTTTCTATTTATCCACGAAAAAGATTGTAGAAAAAAGTCGTAAAAAAGATAAAGACTTGTATTACATTTTACATCTTTGCACGAAAGACCGAAAATATTGTTGCTGTGGGTCATATGTGGCCCCAGGAATGAAAGAAAAACTATAGAAACTGGGTTTTTACGAATATAAAATAAAACATCTAAATAGTTTCGTACGTAGGTTAAAAACTATAAATTTATAAAAATCGATTTTCTAGCGAACAAAAAAATACATTTTTTTAAGATTACCTTAGGATTAATCCTTGAAGAATTCACAATAAGGGACTAATGTTTGATTTTGGCATTCTGAAGCTGTATCTAATAAAATCTTGAAACTATAAAAAATGTTTTTTTGGTTGGTTGAAATATAATGTGATTCAAAAATCTATATCTTTTCAAATTCGAATTTTTCCTTTTGTCCAAATCCATTTTAATCCCAAGCTAATTGCGGGTAAATGTCAACCGATTTTAATTATGTCCACCTTGTTCGAAAGTTAATCTAACAGATATTTCAGATGATGTGGAATTTCATTGTAAAAGTTACATAAAACAGCGATGATTAACATTAAATTAACATGATTAACTTTAAAAATAATGTTTTTCTTCTTTATAAAGCAGTTTTCAATATTAAATCGATCCCCATTCGTGGTCCACCAAATTTCGTTTCTGCTATTTTAAGACGGAAAATAATATCCAGTCTTAAAGAAAAACAGCCTTAATATTTTGGATTTTTTGTAATATTTGAACTAGATGGATTAGCGGCTCAGTTTTAGATTTTCAGATTTTTTACAATAGTTCTTGTACAATAGTTAGTTTTGTATTTGCTCTGGTGTCAGCAAAATGGACAACAACATTAACCATTTAATTGCGAAATATTGGAAAAGTATATTTAAATAAATGAAATAATCAAGGCCTCGAGCTCAAAAACCCCCAAAAAGTTTCTATTGAATTGAAAAAGGTCGAATAAAACACAAAAACATTATTGTTAAATAAATTTCCGTGAAATTGGAGTAGGATGAGGAAAAATTTATTTGACGATTTTTTCTTTCTTATTTTTTTTAAATTTTCGATTCAGATTTTAGCCAGATTTTTTTATTTCACATTCTACAATAGTTTGGCAAATTTCCGTGGAAAGGAAAAATTTATTTATTTATTTTTTTTCTTTCTTTCTTTTTGGAAATTGTTTCTAATATGTGTATTAGTGTTAGTGACCTATTTTTAGCTTGAGCTTTTATTTCATATTGTAAAATAGATAATAAAATCTCCTATGGCGAGAAAAATCTATTTTTCGATTTTTTTGCGTACTGAAAGTAAAAATACACCGGAGCTTCCAAGGCGTATTTATACAAGTGATAGCTCTAGAACAACAACAAATTCGGCAACAACAAAATACAAGTAATTTTTTGAATGGTGAGCCATACTGTCAAAGCAAAATATATGGGATTTGACAATTTCAGTTACTTTTGAATGAAAAAAATTTCAGTCAGCTGGGCTCCTGCTATCACCTTTATAAATACGCCTTGGAAGCTTCTATATTTATTAGGGCGTACCTCAAAAAAAAAGTTCGCCGTACACCTTCGAATATGAAGTATTATTGAAAGGTAGTTTCAAAAAAAAAATTTTTATTTTTTTATGCCGAACGTAGGGGTCGCGCTTTTACATTTTTCTATATAACTTGTATTTATAAACGGATTTTAAAGTGTGATACATCGATGTTTTTGTCTCGACGAGGCCGATTTTTTTGTCTTTGAAGTCATTGAGCTCAAGCACCCCCTTCTGGTACTTACCCATCATTTCTCAGTTGCTACTACCCTAATGTACCACTCTAATAATCGAAAATTAAAGCTCGCATAAAATCATGAATCATGTTTGAGCTCAATGACTTCAAAGACAAAAAAATCGGACAAAAACATCGATGTATCACACTTTAAAATCCGTTTATAAATGCAGAAGTTATATAGAAAAATGTAAAAGCGCGACCCCTACGTTCGGCATAAAAAAATAAAAAAAAATTTTTTGAAACTACCTTTCAATAATACTTCATATTCGAAGGTGTACGGCGAACTTTTTTTTTTTACTTGTAACCTGGTACGCTCTAATATTTATCCATGAAACCTCAATTATAGTTAAAATTTCATTTTCATTTCTTATTATTTTTAAGTTTTCTTTAATTTTCCAATTAATTTTTTTCATTGTTTAAAAAGTTTCATTAATATACCGAAATTTGTTCTATTGATGTATTGTGTTGATGAACTTTTAAAGAATATATAGAAGTGGCTACTATTCGAGTTGGAGCAAATCTATTATAGAAAGTTGACATCACTGTTCATTCATGGACTACTCTCCTAGGCTTCTTCAATGCTAACACTCAAACTTGTGCACTTTTTGCCTTCTTTTACGTTGTAACGGTGAAATTGGCGCTTGCATTTTCGTCATGAACACGAGTGAATCACACTCACGCACACACACACCCATCCAAACGCATGCAAACACACACCGACACAAGAAACTGAAACAGTGACTTTTAATGTTTTTGTTTTGATTTCGTTTTTCCTCTCATTTTTTTGGTGGTCGTCTCTCGCTTTTCCATGCTTTTCTTCCGTTTTCGTGTGCCTGCTGCCACTGCTGCCTATATTGGTTGGTGCAATTTTCGCGTGTGCTGCTGTTTTTTGCCTTCCTTTGCTGCTGTGTGTGCCAGTTCTCCTCCCATTCTTGTCTTTCACCACTTTTTTATGCGAGCGAGCGAGTGTGTGTGCTTCGGGTTTTCCTCATTGCTGTTGCTGTTGTTGTGTTGTTGAAAAACAGCTGAAAAAAGCACGTGTCACCAATCGCGGTTTTTTGTTGTTGTTAACAAATTCGCTGAACATTTGTTGTTGTGTCGTCGTCGCTGCCTTCATTCCTTCTGTTTTGGCACTTTTCTTTCTCATTGACATTTTAACCAAAGTCAACAACAAAAAGAAAAAAATCAGCGCGAACCAGAGTAGTAGACAAGCTGAGAAGGAAAAACGAACAAACACAACAAAAAGAAAACGAAAACGAAACCAGCGAAAAGGAACACAGCAGCAGGGCCAGGCTGGATGGCAGAAAGTAGTAAATGGATGAATGGTTGCTGTGACATTGCCGCGTTGACTGAGTCAGTCAGTGTCCCGTCCGTCCGCCCGTACGACCGTCTGTCTGAATTTCTCGGTGTCTGTGAATGAGCAGAATTTGAAGGATACGTTGACGTGGTGTGTGTGGTTCGTGAGCTAGTGTAAGTGTAGATTTTGGCAGACAGGATTAATAGGGAAAACCCCCTATATTTACACCGGAATTGTTTGGAAAAAATTTCGCGTTTTTTCTCCCTCAAATCAACAGAATATCAAAGAAAATACGTCATAAAATTCTCTAGAAAACACAATTACGATTTCAAGGAAAACACCGAACAGAATAAGTGAAAACAATTCATTTGAATGCATTTCCTAAGAAACCCTAGGATTTCGTGAAATTAACAAGCCCACAAAAGCAAAAATTCAATCGATTTTTTTTTGCACCATCTTCACGGTGAGCAACCTTGGCCGTTTTTAATCGCCGTCGCCGTGTTTCTTTATAATTTAATTATTTATTATGGCAAACATTTTCGCCATATTTTATTCGTATTTTCCTCCTCCGTACACCGCATATCAAATAAAAACAAAACCATTCGGCATAATAAAAATAGCAACAACAACAGCAAACGAGTGCAATTTTTTTCATTTTCTAATCACAACCCCTCCGGTACGACTGAGTGTGTGTGTGTGTGGAATCGCGCACACAACTGCATTTCTGGCTTTGTTGTTGTTGTTGTTGTTGTTCAGTGACGTTTATTTTTTATTTCCTCCCAGTGTTTGAACGCGTGCAGTTGCATGCGACTCTGTGTGTGTGCGTGCGTGTGTTTCTAATCTCCAAAACTTGGCATGATGCCTGAGTTGTCTCTCACAACAAGCCTGAAGTCAACATGTTGCCTTCCAACAAAAATGTTAGACTTAACTTCATTATCGTCGTGCTTTACAACTGTTCGAACACAACGTGTTTTAGTTGGACACAAATGCTGTATTGCTGTTGAGAGAGGGAAAGAGAGCAAGAGCTTCAGAACAAGTCTATTAGTGTTAGTACAGATCAAACAACAAAACATTTGGTTTGTTTTCGCCGTTGTCATCGTCGTCGTTCGGTTTGAAAGGAGGCTCACTCATCTCATCAATACATTTAGAGGCTAGGTGAACCGGAACCGGAAATTCACGTGTATATGTGGGTGTTAGTTTATTTGTTTGTTTGCCTTGTGCAGTTGTTGGCGTATCGTGCATGATATCTTACCATTTTCTTGAAGAGAATGCCTTTTTTTGTTTGTTTTCTAAGATTTTTACAGTAATAAAAACTAAACATTTATTTATCATATCTAGCATAAATTCAAGTTTTAAGTTTGATTTGAATTTTATTTCGCCAAAATACAAATGTTTCACAAAAATGGGCTTCTTATTTTGCCGACGGGGATTTGTTAATATTTTCCTTACCTATTTAAAACATGACTATGTTTTTAATAATGACATGTCTATAATGTGCAAGTAGCCCAGGTTGATCACAAGACAACGGATTTTAATCCATATTTGCATAAATCCATATCCATATCCCCAAAATTTGCTATGATAAAGTTGATTATATAGAATTTTTTTAATCATGAAAATCATTTGTGTTAAGTCGACATTAAATTATAACCATCTGTTCCATTTATGATTTTGAATGATCACTCATATATTGTTCTTTAAAATGATTCTAAGTGGATTTTTGTGGAATATTTGTTCACAATTCGTATAGGATTTCTGTCCTAAATTTAAGAAAAGTTCAATCATTTTTGCTGGGTTTCTTTCATAGTCCTAATTTATGAAATTTTTGGAATTTTGTTTTTTTTCAATTTCAATATTTTTTAATTTGAATTTCTTTGAGGCAATATCTAAGTACAAACAAAGAACTCTAACTTCGTTGTTTTTGCCATTTTATCTTTCGAAGAATTATTCCCTGAGCGATTTCAAAGTGTAGATCGTCAAAAATATAAATATATTGACATATTTTTTAAATTCTTTGCTGTGGTTTTGTTCATATTTTTTGAAAAATCCCCCAACAGTTTCTTGTTGATAAATTGAGACAATTTTCATCCAAATCGTAAGACATTTGGTATATACTCGTTTATTTACATTTAACATGGAATTCCGTACGTTTCTAACACTTTGCGATTTGTCGTTGTATTTTTCAACTTCATTGAAACGATAAAACAAAATAATAATTTCATTAAATTTCAAAAATAAATATTATTTGCAACTTCCACAAAATTTGGTTTTTATTTGCAAATTTTTTGTCTTTTTCATAATATGAAAATATTAAAACTTAAATACTTTTGTATAGATCCACTACTTGTTTAAAACCCTACCACAAATAATACAAAACCAATGACTAGTAATTTATATTCAGTGAACTAGTTTTAGACCAAAATTGACACATCCAAGATGGAGCATAAAATTATGCTCTCAATTGGTTTATATCAAATTGAGAGTATCATAATCACCGTCATAATCAGAAAAAATGCTACTATGCTAAATTTATTTTTTGTATTTTTGTATATAATAAATGGATATTTTTTATTATTGTTTACTAAAGTTCACATTTTCTTCGAAGGTACGTTTCATATTTTTACTCTCATTTTGGCAATATATATATTTTTTTATTTTTCTGTTGGTGCAACGCTACAATTAAATTCTGGTTGATTTTGCACCACTTCCAAACTCACACAGCCACTAAAATGGACATCTAAGAACACTACTTTAAAGTTTCAAAAAATGGATTAATGTTTTCGAAAGTCAAAATAATAGAAATAAATGTAAAAACTTTAAAAAATACTATTAAATAATAATAAAAAATACTATTAATAAGGTATAAAATCGGTCAAGTATTTGAGGAGTTACAGGAGATTGAATGAATACACCTTTAAAAAATGTATTTTTTCACTCTTAAATTGGTCATAATTCGTGAAAAAATTCTAATTTTTTACATATATATATATATGAGAAGAATACATACACAAACTTTCAAAACAATCGCAGCTATCGAGGCCAAAGCCGCACCGCTTGACATGGAATGACTCATATCTTTTTCGAGTGTAGAACGTCAAAATATATCAGAAAATGTTTTAAACAGTCAGACAAAATGTTTATTTCATAATGATATCGGATACCTTGAAAATAAAAGATTTGTGGCCTCATTTGACTCAGCAATTATGATCAAAGATTTCATCAAACATGTGAGCTTACTTTCTCTAATAGCTGACATATGAAGGACAAAATGTTAATAAATAATTTCTTGTTTAAATATCACAATAAGTACTGATATTTTTTAATTATATCACCGTGTGACATTATTTTTTGGACCTGAACATATGAAACTAGAGATAATATGCAGAAAAACGGTGTACTCAATTTTGCATTTGGTGATCTTTTCTCCTTTTTGCAGGATTTTCAATTTCCAAAGGATATATATGTCTTGACAATTTATTTTCATACTTTCAAGAGCAATACACTGGCGATATGGGCATCGAATGAAAGAGAAGAATGTCTGTAAAAAATACTAAAAACCCCATGCCTCTATCTGTATTAGTTTAGTATTAACAACCATTTCAATTTTCCCCCTGAAATAGTAAAAGATGAATAAACTAAATAAATAAGGGGGAAAACTTGAAATTGTTGTTAATACTAATCTAATACAGACAGTAGCATTATATTTAAAGTATTTTTAACAGATATTCTTTTTTTCATTTGATGCCCATATCGCCTTTTTACGACTCGTTGAAGTATGAGAATAAATTATTGTACATCTATATCCTTGGCAAATTAAAAGTCCCAGAAAAAGAATTTAAAATTGTCGCACAGTGTATTATATCTACAGCTTTCTTTTGTTCGTTGACTTTTAGTGAAATTGGATGTAGAATATTTTTTCCATTCACACGAACCCCCTTAAATGCAGTTTTGTGGAACATTTTAGCACCAATTCTGAAAAAGTACGAAATTGGCCCTAAAATGAATTTTAAGTTTTAACTTATTTCTGACATTTAAGTTGAGTTTTGACTTTTGGTGTATTCAGACAATTATAGTAGAACTTTATGGCAAATACTTTTGTAGAACATTTTGATCCGTTAAATCCCTGTTTTAGGGGTGTTATTTACCCTCTTTCAGAAAAGGGACGTAAAGGACCCCTTTACATAGGAGCTAGAGGGTTAAAATGTTTCACAAAAATGTTCTTCGTAGTGTTTTAAGTAATATTGCTGAACACATCCTATACTTAAAATGTAAGGATCACAAGGTTTCTTATACCGATTCATCATCATGAGAATATGCAAAAGGGGGCAAATATTGACCCAGCTCTAGAATGACCTCCATAGGTAAACTTTCAAATCGCCGATACACGTATATTCTTTTTTACCCCCTCCATCAGAATCCTTTGTCAGAACCTTGTTTTTTTCTTTGTTTGTGGTCCACAGTATTCTTTTTATATAAAATGCTTGCAAAATGTTTGCATGACAACAACAAGTGCAATATTTTTTTCTAGAAATAGAACCTGATTCATATCACTTGTTCTTAATTTCATTTAATATTGTTTTTTTTTTTTAATTTTTTGGTTAATTCCTCCCCTCTCCATATTTTGAGACATTTGACAAATTTATAATTTTTCATATTCCACTGCAAATTGCTGCAGCATTTGACAAATTTGCGACTGATATTTTGGTGGGGGCACATCATTTGTCAACGGGCCAATTCGTCCGTCGCAAACAACAAATCATAACGGTATTTACAACACTTTTGTCTGTGGGTTCTTAACAACAAAAGATGAAATTACTTAACTCAAATTCCAAGAAGTGTAATTAATGAAAATAAAAATCGAAACAAAACAAACAAAAGCATATATTTGCAGCAGCAAATCTTCAAAAAACAAAAACAACGGCAAAAATCACACACTCGGGATAAATTGAAACAAATGAATACACTTAAAAAAGATACAGCAGTAACAACAACAACAAGGACACATACTTAACCTTAATGTACAGCAGCAGCAGCATCGGCAATGGCAAAATAATGGTGAATCACGTTCAATTACAACAAGAAATTGAAGTGAGAGAAGAAGAAGAGGAGGAGGAGAAAAAACCACCGAAATATTCTGCATCATCAGTAATAACAACAAACCACAAAGTAACAAAAACATGGGGAACAACAACAACACCAACACCGCCACGTACAAATATACACAACAACAACTCTACCAATAACCAAATAAACGTTGTGGCCACCTTTAAAGCAAACAGTAGACGGACGTACGGACATGTAAACAAACAGACTGGACACGGGCACACTGAAAGACAGACAGACAGACAGACATACACGCACATACCCACACATGCAGCTCCTTAAACGTCCTTTATGATGATCTTTAAGTAGGCATTTAAGTCCACCCAAGGAAATGTTACGTTGGAGATTCTGGCCTTCCCGCATGACTTGTAACTTTCAATCTCGGCACCTCTCTCTCGCTCGCCACTGATGATGCTGCTGCTGCTGATGATGTTGATGAGTAACGGCCGGATACAAAACAATCTGGGCCTTGCTGTGTAACTGATTTCTTCGAGTGTACTATTTCGTGGTATTGGATGTATATGCTTGTATGACTGTATGTCTGTATGTCTGTATTTCGTTTATTTCTTAACGCATAGATGACCGTAATTAATTAAAACGCGTCAGCTGGAATTTCGCGTAAATTTAACTTAACCATCCTATCCATCCATCCATACCCCGTACGCTCGCTCGCTCGTTCGTCCATAACATCCATATTCAAACACACATACATACTCGTATGAGTGTACCTTCTTCTTACTTCCTTGCCAAGCCACCCATGGCAAACCGACGACATTCAATACATTATTTCAGATCATCCGCACATGTGTCGTGGTGGTGCCAGTGTAGTTTACCGGGGGGCGGCACATGCACATTCGCAGTAGGGATGTCAAATGCCTAAGTAATTTGGGGTTTTCCAAATCCCGTAAGAAATGTCCGTCCTTATAAAATTTCACTGGCCCTGAAAATACTTTAAAGTAATTGCATTTTTTTTGCTGTCATGGCCGCTGTGGTGTGGTGGGAACAGTGCCTACCTTTACCGTAAGAAATTTCGCTTTCCATTAAAATTTCTGCAAGTATGTTAGCCCTGAAAATACCAGAAATTAATTCATTGTCCCTGCTCGGGCGCCATCAATACGTTTCGAAGTCAAATGTATACATTTCCATCTACCTTTCAAAAAATAAGGGTCATATCTTCTTCATTTTCCATAGATTTTTCTTCCTTAAATTTTCAGGTATTACAAAATAATATAAAATATTTTGTTATCTAATTTGTAAAAAGTTTTTCCGCGCTCTTAATAAAAAATAAAAAAATTATAACTTAAAAAATCTTTAGGTCTACAAAGAGTGTCATATCTTCTACATTTTTCCATAGATATTTTATTCGTACACATTGTTTTTTGGGTTAGAATGTTAGCTATTAAAATATAGAACAAAATATTTTTTCATATTTTTTCTATATTTTATAATTTTTCGTGTCAGCAATAATAGATTTTTTTTCTAAAAAAATATTTTTTTCCCAATATAGATATTTTAATAATTTAGTTTCGTACTTTTGCTAATCATACAAAGGTGATATGGGTATCAGATGAAAGAGGAGAATATCTGTTAAAAATACTTCAAATTTCATACATATATCTTTATTAGCTTAGCATTAACAACTATTTCAAGTTTCCCCCTTAAAAAGATAAAGTTCATGTACTTTTATTTTTAAGAAGGAAATTTGAAATGGTTGCTAACGCTGAACTTTTACAGATAGATCCAAGAAATTTAAAGTATTTTTTACAGATATTCTTATCTTTGATTTGATACCCATATCACCGTTGAATGACTCGGAAAAGTTCGAAAATAAATTATTAAAATATCTATGTCCTTTGGCTATTAAAAGTCCCGTACAATGATGAAAAGATCACCAAATGGAAAACTGAGTATACATCATTTCTACATATGATTTTTAGTTTCAATTACATTATATGTTCTTGTTCAGTTCCTGTGACAAAATGCTGAAACGCTCAAAAAGGCAATACCTTAAAAGTACCCGTGCTCCGGAATGATCCAATTTCAATCCCGTATCACTAACAAATAATAATAATAAAACCATTCTCTAGATGATGATAAATATTCCTCTACATCTTCTTTGAGTCATCCTCAATTTCCGCTTTCTAAACCTCAATCTCTAATTCCATATGTCCCTGAATAGGAAGTTTTCTATTCTAAATTTCTAGATTTTTCTATAACCTGAAAATCAAATAAAATGCACCCATTGTTGTTTCAAGAACTTTCAAGTTTTTCCGAAAACTGAATCGTGCATTTGAAATCCCTCACTTTCGGGATTTTTGCTTAAGTCCTTTTTTTTGAAAATGATAAATATTGCACTCCCTTTTCCTGAAAGACATGTTTTCATTCCCAAATCTTTTAGATTTTTCGACACATAAAAATCATCCATTGTTATTCCTATAGAATCCCTCACCGATATAAAATGGGTAACTCTTCCCTGTTCTGTGCTGAATATTTTCGGAAGTTTCCCTATATTTTTCGAAATCTGAGAATTTCCTTAGAAAATGCCTCAATCCCGGTATTTTCGTTTTTGGAAACACTTCCTCAATTGTCATCCCTACACGTATGTACGTGAAGAAGACACATCTTCTGGTCTTCGTGTGGTTCTTATAAATGACAATCAGGTTTCAGGTTTTAACATTTTCTTCTCATTATTGTTCTCTTATTAGTATTGATTCCTTAGCGTTTTTCTTCTTCAATTCCGTTCAGTTCAGTTGGTGGCGAGCAGAATAAATAGTTTTTTCGTTATTTCTTATTCCTGGCCAGGTCATGTGTGATTGTTGGTGTCATTGTCATTGTTAGTGTTAGTGTTGCTGTGAATGTGAGCAAATATTGCCGATCCACAAATATATATCCACATACATATATATTTTTATTATTAGTTGTTTAATTTAACATACTTGTTGTAGTATGCTGTGAAGGAGTTTGCACCGGTAAGTTACAATAAGAATGTTAATCGCGTACACTCGGAAAAATAATGTTTGTCTAAGAAAAAGATGATATTTTGTATGTTTTCATAACAAAAAACGTACAGTGTATTTGTGTTGCAATATAATATTCTCGGATTCGTTCTTCTGGCGCCGGAGCAGGGAATTTTCCCAATTATTTTCATTATTCATTATTTCATTTTTTAAAATACCTCGATTTCGGTAATCTTTTCAATAAAGACAATGAAGTTCACTTCATTATTCAGTTACGTCCTCGTGGCGCCCGCGCAGGGACTACTCCGAAATTTGAAAATCAAATTAGTAATTTTTGTCCCTAAAAAATCTTTCGATTTTGGCACTATTTCACTGAAGTTATTCCCACCTTTCTTCGTTGTCTGCTCATACTAGAATGCTAAAAACGAGTCTAGCGAAGTGGCGCCCGAGCAGGGAATATTCCGAAATCTGAAAATCAAGTAGTCATTGTTGCCCCTAAAAATTATTTCGATCTTGGAACTGTTTCATTGAAGTTCTCACCTCCTTCTACATTGTCTGGCCATATTGCTAAAAATGCCTCAATCGAAGAATTTCGAAATGGCGCCCGAGCAAGAAACTTATTGTACTAAATTTATGGAATTTCTTAAAAGGAGTGATCGAGTGGTGTTCATTCGGCAGCGGTAAAACCAATAGCTATGAGAATACGTTAACTTTTCGGAGTCGACTCTAAGCTATAGTCCCCTTTCAGTGAGTATAAACTACCATTTTACTTAGCTCAATGATTGAGAGTAGCTCCAGATTGCTCCTTCAGGGGTTTTGAGGATTTTTATTAGTTTTTATGACTTTAATGGTCCAAATTTCTTCTTCTTCGATTTCTTCCAATTACCAGAGAAGCTTCCAATTATAATTAGAATAGACGAAAATATTTTTTTTTTGTTATTTTTATTTATTTTTTTATTTTAAAATTATTTGTTATTGTTGTTGTTTGTATGTATTGTTGGTCTGTTATGTTGTATGTATTGTCATTTATTTTGGTTTAAGACCAAATGTTGTGCTGAAGTCTTCAACAGAACCCAAAATTAGCAAAAAGGCAAAGTTGACTGCGCAGTTACGATGGGCGCTACCCCATCTCGTCAGAATGTACGTGCAACGAATGTACTGCGCAGTCAACTTTTAGCTGCAACAATAAAGGTCTCACTTTGCCTTTTTGCTAATTTTGGGTTCTGCTGAAGACTTCAGCACAACCTTTGGTCTTAAACCAAAATAAATCACAACACATTATTTTTTATTTTTATTTTTATTTTTATTTTTATTTTTATTTTTATTTTTATTTTTATTTTTATTTTTATTTTTATTTTTATTTTTATTTTTATTTTTATTTTTATTTTTATTTTTATTTTTATTTTTATTTTTATTTTTATTTTTATTTTTATTTTTATTTTTATTTTTATTTTTATTTTTATTTTTATTTTTATTTTTATTTTTATTTTTATTTTTATTTTTATTTTTATTTTTATTTTTATTTTTATTTTTATTTTTATTTTTATTTTTATTTTTATTTTTATTTTTATTTTTATTTTTATTTTTATTTTTATTTTTATTTTTATTTTTATTTTTATTTTTATTTTTATTTTTATTTTTATTTTTATTTTTATTTTTATTTTTATTTTTATTTTTATTTTTATTTTTATTTTTATTTTTATTTTTATTTTTATTTTTATTTTTATTTTTATTTTTATTTTTATTTTTTTATTTTTATTTCTATTTTTTTATTTTCATTTTCAATTTATTTTTTAATTTGTATATTTTTATTTGAATTTTTATTGCATGAGAATTTAAAATGTTCTACATAAATGCTCCCCGTACTGTTTTAAGAAATTTTGCTGAACACATCCTATACTTAAAATGTAAGGATCACAAGGTTTCCTATGGCGATTCATCGAAGGAATCTGCAAAAATGACCCCCCTCTAAAATGAGATCCTCTATTCTTCTTTTTTTACACCCGTTGTTTAATTTTCTTTCCACAGTATTATCCGTTTAAACAAAAATTATCTAATCTAACTCCTCTATCGTTTCAATGTATAGTCGATAGTTCCCTGCTCGGGCGCCACCCTAAAATTTGTTTTAGAAATTTTAAATCATTTTCATCATTCCTTAAGTTCGGGGTTTCTGTGCGTGTAGACAATTAATTTTTTTTACGATTATTTTTCCGCTGTTACCGCAATAACTTTTTAACTGAACACTGAACTTAACTCAACGTAACGTAACTTAACTTTATTTGTTTGCGTTGTTGGGCATGCATGCTTGCTGGCTGGCATTGTTGTTGCTGTCGTTGATTTTCTGTGTAATTGTTTGTCATTAATTACAACAACAACAATGACATGACTTAAGAATATCGCCACAACCATAAAATCACCTTTAAAATAACAACAAAAATGACGATGACGATTACATTCCTTTTTGCGCTTTATTTCCCCCCAACAACAGAAAGACGGACGGACGGACAGATGGATGGGCAGTTGTGGACGTATTGTCCGATTGTCCGGCTTGGTGTTGTTGTCATTATTTGCTGCTGTTATGGTTAATTTTTATTTATAAGTCCTTTAGCACTTTCGTACCTACCTACATTCACTTACCTTAGCTTACTTTTTTCGACGGCGTACATTCTTTTGCACGTCTCGGGCATATAAGTATCATTGACGCTGTAGTTGTCGTGCACTGACACACCTTTTTTACTTGAAGTTTAACTGAACTGAACTTAACTTAATTTTATTTTATTGTATTTCTTTTTTTTTTTTTTGATTATTATTACACTCCTCGCATGAGTATTTGTTCTTAACCAGAATTGAAACTTCTTGTTTTTGTTCGGGTTGTTTGTGCTCAGATGCAGATACAGTTCCTGGCATCGTTGGCATTGCCATGTACCGACCAAGTTAATGGTTAATGGCCTTTGATTACCCAGCCAGTCATTCAGCCAACCATCCACCAACCCAACCAGCTCTTTGGGG
This sequence comes from Polietes domitor, assembly GCA_947397865.1. Taxonomy (NCBI): domain Eukaryota; kingdom Metazoa; phylum Arthropoda; class Insecta; order Diptera; family Muscidae; genus Polietes; species Polietes domitor. The sequence continues at coordinate 88,870,226 of OX377619.1, read as the reverse complement.
TTTGTAGTACTTCATTTGTTTTCTGCTGTTTATAGTGTCACTTCAGTGCAGCGGCGTCGAGTCGAGTACAACAATTCATCGTGTTTCGTTGTCGCCAAAAAATAAAAGAATAAAAAAGAAAACTCACAAAACAAAAAATGTTTTATTCGTACAGGTTTTGTGCCTTTGTTGTTTGGCAGTTTTGGCTGTGCGTGTTAATCCTGTGGTGCCGGTGTTCAAACACCCTCTTCCTGCTTCTTCTCTGCTTGAACACCACTACTTAGCCATTACTCCCTCGTTGCAGTCGTCCTCGTATCTCGTTGAGATGCAGCAGATTTATTTTTGCTTTTAATGTTAATGATTTCTTACTTGCCAGAAATTACCGAACAACAACCAACGCCATAAAACACTATCAACGTTATTTACAACAAATTGCAGCAGGCCAGGTATTGTTCAGGTCTGCCTGCTCCTTTAGAGCTTTTATCGGCCAATAACCAACATGGAATTCATATTTTTCAATTTAAAGGGGGCAGAAAATCATCTCGGCTCGGTTAATGGTCAGTCTTAATGGTCTCACTGAGTAAACAAATTTAATAAATGAATGCACGGAATCGAACCCAAAAAAAGTGCCTTAATCAATTGCAATTTCCAATAAGATTTTGTCGCAGAAATAATTGCAGTGAAGAGAGAGATTGAGATTGAATGATTGTATCACCTACCGTTTGCTTGGGAGAAACACACATCGCTTGTGACAAACAAACTAACAGTTTGCAACAAACGGGGGTTTGTGATAAACATAAGTCGTTTACGACAAACAGACTAACTGTTTTTCATAAACGTTTCATAGGTTTTGGGATAAACATAAATAGTTTGCGACAAACGTATTTCATTTGTATTCTATTTTATTTCGTTTTTATTCTAAAATTTTGTGACAACATATGTCTCCATTTTTTTTAAATTTATTTACTTTGAAGTTCAAAATTAATTTTTTTATTAAAACAACAAAAGAAGTCCGATCTTAATCAATTGAATAAATAAATTTTAAAATATATCTCATTTTGTATTTCTAAAAAATGTAGGGAAATCACATTATGAAATTATTTTTGCGCCACCTTGTACTTATGTCGAGTGACCCGCCAAATGAATGAGAATTACAGCAGGCTCTTTGTAAACCATCCAAAACCACACACACTCAAAAAAATCATGATACGATAATGAAAACAGTTCATTCCGGTCTCACTCTATTCATACGTTTCATAAGATTTCCGTTTGTTTTTATCAAATTCGTTTCCCGGACACAACTCTCCCCCCCCATCCCACCATATGCTTTAATATAACCTCACTCCCACCAGGGTAACACTCTTCTAACTCTGCCCTAGTCATCATCCATGTTTATAGTCCTGGTAATTAGCTATTAATATCCTTAACTGTTGTAAAAACTATTACGGTCGTATACCTATTTTATGGCCAAAAATTACCACCTATGATGCAAATATCGCAACAACAATCGCCAGCAACTAATTACACATTGAAGCCTCCCCGGTCCTCCAAGCCCACCACTTCAAAGAATCAAGGACTTAAAATTATATGAAAATAATGAAACTCATGCTATTAACCTGGGAGGCAGCCAGTCTGCCTTCACCTCCTGCTCAGCCTTGTTGTTGTCCTCCTCCTCCTCATTCACCACCACTATCCCAAACAAAAGGTCAATTCAAGAATAATTCATGGCAGTTAATAACTAAAAAGCAACTGAAATGTAAAAACAAAATAATAACAGCAAAAAAGAAACATAACAACAACAACAACAATGGGAGAATTTGCATGCCTTCTAACTATGATTACGATTAATTTCATTATGAATTCATAAAACTACTGTGGACACGCCCACTTTTAGGACAGCACCAACAACAAGGAGAGCTGCGTAACTAACCTGTGTACACACACACATACACAATATCACCACATAACATACTCATGTCTCTCACGTACAAAAGGATAATTAAAGGGTTCATTACAGAAGCAAAAAAAAAACACAATAACAATAATAATACCGGGGGTCATAAGCTGCAGGAAAGAGTAGGACAGTGGGTATAAACAAAAAAATATTCTTCAAATATAAATATATAAACTAATAGTATTCAAACAGAGTTTCCTTATACATTGCAGTCAACTAAACGTATTTAATTTTATTTGTATGTTTTTTGCATTTATTTGTATATTTTTTATTTTAATTATTTGATAAATAATATTTTTGTTTCCAATTTTAATTTATTACCTTTAATTTGTATATATTTTTATTGCCTGAGAATTTTTATTCATATTTTTAATTTTTATATTTATTATTTTAATTTATTTTTTATATTTTTTATTTTAAATTTTATTTTTTATTTTTAATTTTTATTTTTTAATTTGTATAATATTTACTTTAAATTTTATTGCCTTGGAAATTTTATTTTTAATTTTATCTGTATTTTTTATTTTAATTTTTATTGCTTGAGAATTTATTTTTATTATTTTTATTTTATTACTTTTATTTATTTTTATTGTATGGGAATTTTTATTTACATTTATATTATTAATTTTTATTTTTACATTTATAATCATTCAATAATTTGTTTTATTATTATTGTTTAGTTTTTAATTTGCATATTTTTATTCTAATTTTTGTTGTCTGAAATTCTTTTTTTTTATTTGTATTCCTTTTTATTTTTAGCCGATGATTGTAGCACTATTCATTGAATGTCTAGTAAATGTCCATATTCAAGACAATATATAAGAAAACATTAGCTGAGAATGGGATTTATTTATCCATGAACTTGAAGAAAATTACTTTTATTTTCAATCTTTAATTTCCTTTTTAATTTTACATTTTTTTATTTTTACATTTTATTTATATTTTTATTTTTTGGTTATTTTTTATTATTATTTTCTATTATTATTTAATTTATATATTTTTTGTTTTAATTTTATTTTTCATTTTTTATCTTTATATTTTATTTATATTTTTATTATTATTTTCTTTTTTTTTTAAATAAATAAATTAAAAATAATAGAAGTTTAAACCAAACAATTTCTATTATTTTTTAATTTATACATATTTTTTAATTTTATCTTTTTTATTTTTCATCGACAATTGTGTCACTAATAAATTTCCAAATTCAAGGCTCTTCATGCATTTCATTAAACGTACTTTAGTTTTTGTTTAAATTTTTTTAAGTTTTATTTACATTTTTTATTATTATTTTCTTTTTTTGTATTTTAAATTTTTTATATTTTTTATTTTAATTTTTGTTTTAAATTTTTATTATTTTTAATTTTTATAATTTTTCAATTTTTATATAGTTTCAATTTTTATTTATTTTTTATTATTTTTAGTTTTCGTCGAATATTGTGTCACTAGTAAATTTCCAAGTTCAAGACAAATTAGGAAAAATTTGGCTGAGAATCCTTTTCAGACAACTAAACGTAAAATTTGATTATTTTTATTTTACTTTAATTTTTATTTTTCTTTGGATTTTTATTTATATTTATATTATTATTATTTTTATTTTTATATTTTTTATTTTTATTTTTATTATTATTTTACTTTAATTTTTATTTTTCTTTGGATTTTTATTTATATTTATATTATTATTATTTTTTTATTTTTATTTATTTTTATTTTTATTTTTATTTTTATTTTTATTTTTATTTTTATTTTTATTTTTATTTTTATTTTTATTTTTATTTTTATTTTTATTTTTATTTTTATTTTTATTTTTATATTTTTTATTTTTCTTTTTATTTCTATTATTATTTTTATTTTTATTTTATTTTTGAAATTTTATTTTATTTTTAATTTTACTTATGTTTTTTATTATTTTTCTTTTTTATATTAATTTTTGTTTTAAATTTTATTTATATATATTTTGATTTTTATTTTTCGTCGAAGATTGATTTTTTGTAAAAATAGTATTTTTCACACGTTTGTCCACTTTGTTTAAACTACCTAATAGATTTTAAAACTACTTGCCTCCAAAAGTTCTCTTTGGATTGTGTATTTTGGGAGCTTACTCTATTGAATGAGTCTCCAGATCTAAACGAAATATATGTGGTCTACACATGTCCCCAACACAGTCAATCGGATCTGTAGTTCGAATCTCACAAATTCTGAATCCGTAAAAATAGCAAATTTTTCCAATTGAATTAAGAAATCGATATCTTTTCTAAGAAAATCCTGGTTATGGTCTATTCATTGAGAGTAGCCCATAAAAATGCTATCGCAAGTTCATAAGGAAACTCGTTAGTGTATAAAAGGAATAAAAGGGAATCAAAGTAAGTCCTTAAATTTTATTAATTCCTTACAAACAAACAACCACTGTTGTTTGCCAAAACGTAAAACAACAACTACAAAACATCCTCCACTTGTAAACTGCCATTGTTCAGTGGCCTTTGTGCGAGCGCGTAGACCATGTGTGTGTTAATGTCAGCAGCGTATATAGAATTTATATTAATTCCCATTCAAACGACAAAGTGATCCTTCTTTGTCCTTTAACCGTCGTAGTTTTCCCCTCCATAATAATCATAAAAATAATAGTTATCATGTACTAATATGTTAATTTCTGTATTAATAACAGAAGAAGAAAAAAAGAGAAAAGGAAAAGCAAAAGTAAAAAACAACCAACCAGAGTCTGTCCAAACATTTCGTCAATGTTGGAAGGTTGAGGTGCGTTGGCGAGTGAGTGAGTGGTAGGTGACAAAAGGTGATAAAAGGTAACACACAGCTTACAAGTCAATGCCTTTCCTTTGGCCCCGGCCCAGCCGGCGAACTATACAACTGAAATTACGGGGTACAGTGAGTGACCTGACCCCGGGGGTGGGTGGTTAAGTTGGTTAATTTTCATTAGATGTTTATTACCGTAAAAATTATGTTTATGTTAATTGTTGTTACTACCGCTGTCGTTACTACTCCTACTCCTAATCCGACTGCTGCTACTGCTGCCGTTGTTGTTGTTAAACGCCACTGTGTAGTTGTGCTGCTGACAGTTACACGGCCAGGATGGTGGGTTACTCGCAGAAAGACTCAAGTCAATTTGTTTGCATGTAAATACAATTCTCGTCATTTGTCGTTGTTTTGTTTTGCTTTTTCCTCCCGGTGTGTCAGAGCGTTTTTGTTATTATAATTGATATAACCAGTTGTCATGCAAACATCAAGTAACAAGTTTAACTAACCCTAATAATAACATACACATACACACACACTCGCACTCGCACAAAACCCCCGAATACGTTTAATAGTTGCCACTATGGGCATATGGGTAATTTCTTATTAAATGGCGATCCTGTTTTACGACTCAATGTTAATGTTAAGGATACGATTACTTTTTAAGCGCCAAACAATGGCTATGGAGCGGAAAATGCCAAATAGCAAATGTTTTAAATTTAATAATAAAAATGGTTTTCATTAAAGAAAAAATTTCAAGTTTTGGAAATCAAGAAGTTAATGAACTTAAAAAATGAAATATTTTCTTACGGTACAAAAACATTCCCTGTTGTATTTGAATAGAAAACGATATTAAAAAAATTATGAATTTAATTTTTTTTATTTTTTTACTAAAATTCTAATTTTCGCCGAAGGTACCTTTAACATTTGTACTCTCTCTCTGTTTAGAAACAGTCTCCAAAAAATTGAGAAAATTTTTTTTTCCGAAAAAGAAAATTGTTGGCACCAAAAAAATAAAAAAATAAAAAAAAACGAAAAAAATTGTTCTATTTTCTGATGTATTTTTACTCGAAAACAATATTAATTTTTTTGATAATTTTCCTTTTTTTAATTTTTGCCAATGGTACTTTTGAGATTTGTACTCTCATTTTGGAAATATAGGTCCGATGACAACCGTTTGTATGTTCAATTAAAGGTAATGACTACAAATCACTTTCACATAGAAACAGTGGTTTAGGAATAGTCTCCAAAAAATTACGAAAAATTGATTATTTCCGATTTTTTTTTGCCGACACGAAAAAAAATAGAAAAAATTTTTTGTTCTATTATTTAATAGATAACATGCTAACGAAGAAAAAAATGCCTTTATATTACATATCTATGAATAAATATAGAATTTATGACTCTTTTTGTAGACGCAAGAGAATTAAAAAAATATGTGTTTTATTATTTTTTTGAAATGACGAGAAAACCCCCTTTTAAATTAGATAAAATAATATTTAGTTTTATTTTTTGAAATCTTAACGATATATTTTTACGCGAAAACAATATTAAATTTTTTTATGGATAACTTTTTTTCACTAAAATGCTAATCTTCTTCGATGGTACCTTTAAGATTTGTATTCTGATTTTGGAAGTATAGGTCCGATCACACCCGTTTATATGTCAAATTATAGATAATTAAGATGGCTACAGATGATGCCTATATCACTTTCACATGGCAACGGTGGTTTAGGAACAGTCTCAAAAAAATTAGAAAAAGTTGATTTTTTGTAAATAAAAAAAATATTTTTTGCTGGCACAAAAAAAATCTTAAAAATAGAAGAAAGGTGAGAAAAAATATTTCGTACTATTTTGTTTTAGTTTTTTCGTTTGTATTTTTTTTTTGGTCTGTAATCAATATTTGATTTGAACTGGGATATTGTTTTAGTTTTTTCGTTTGTATTTTTTTGGTGCGATTTTTTAAACGCAAATTCGGCAAGTGAGTTGTGATTCTCGTTCGTTTGTGTGAATTATCTCCTTATAGAGGCCGGGTTTGATGTTGAAAAGTCGCTGCGGAGCCACTTGAAAAGACTTTTGACATGGTCGAAATCATGATCGTGGTAGTCTGCAGCCAAGTAATAAATGTCACCATGCCATTTGTAAATAAATTTGCATTCTATTAAATATAGATGCAAAATGGTCTTGAGCCAGGACAATATCCCAGTTCAAATCAAATATTTCGTACTATTTTTAAATAGCTAACATTCTAACGAAGAAAACAATGCCTTTCTTTTATATATCTATGGATAAATGTAGAAGTTATGCCTCTTTTTGTAAACGCAAAAGAGTTATTTTAATTATGATTTTTTATTCATAAATAACACGAAAACACCTTTTAAAATTAGATGAAAAAATATTTGGTTTTGTTTTGTAATAGCTGGCATCTTAACGAAGAAATAAAGGACTAGTTGGGAAAATGCAGATGTTAAGGACCTTCTTCTTTTTAGATTCTTTTCAAAATTTTCGCACAAAATCAACTTCAGCGAGGAGATTCCTTTTCATTGTGATGGCTTTATTAGGGGGTCATAATTGTCGCATTTGAAGTTCAGAAAATTGCCGAGTAATGGTTGAGAATTAAGTGTATCGGCATATCACTTTCATATAGAAACAGTCTCAAAAAATATAAATTTTTCAAAAAAAATATAAATTTTTCAAAAAAAATATAAATTTTTCAAAAAAATATAAATTTTTCAAAAAAAATATTTTTTTCTGTCACTTTTTTAAAAAAGTCGGAAAAAATATTTTGTTCTATTTTTTAAATTAGCTAACGTTCTAACGCAGAAAACAAAGCTAATGAGATTTTAGCCAACGCATTTTTTTTTATTTTAAATAATTATAAATATAATAATCTCTTAAACTGCAAAAAATTCAAATTTATTTTTTTACTCTAGCAATTTGTGCGATAAAGACACAACACTATTTGTTTGATTATTTGTGAATCTAGCTTTTTTATTATTTTTAAATTTTTGTTCGGTTGGCGGGTATGGAGACACCCATATGTTTAGTAACATTTTCATTTAACCCAACGGTCAATTGAGTTTGGCGTTTTGTTTTTGTCGTCTCTTTTCTTTGTTATTGTTTCCAGTTGCTCAAGTCCAACTAAATTTGAATTAATTGTTAGGGACGTTTTTTCGCTGTTTTTCACTATTTCTCTCGTTTTATCAGAAATGTATTCCTAATTCACCATAATTTGTTGTAGTATATTTTTAAATAAAACAACCAGCTAATTATTATGTATGTACCTTGTGTGTGTGTGTGTGTTTGTGAACTTATTTTTGGACAATTCCAAAGAAAGTCATAAATATTTCTGCAATTTTGTAGAACATGTTCCATTTGTTGTTGTTGGTCGAACAAAAAGAATTTGTTCGAAATTAACCCCCCTCCATTCCACAAAAAATACATACATACACATTTAGTTATGTTTGTAAAAAGGAAAATAAAGCGGAAAAATGAAAACATTTAACCCTTTTTTCCAAGGGAAAATACATCGGCAATTGCGGCCATCATTCTCGACGCCGTGGAGTAATGAGTGGTGGAACAGCGGGGTGGTGGCTCTACGCCGAGCCACTATACTCAGGCTGGTCGAGTTGTTCGAGTGTGTGTCTGGTGAAATGTCCTTTAATGATCGCTTTATATTGCATATCGTTCGTACATTTGTTTTTGTTGGCTTTATGGTCATATATTTCATTTGTTTATTACACTTTATGTAAAAAACGTGATGTTATCTTGCCAAGACATGTCTGGTAAATATTAATTAAATGCCATTTATCGTGGGTTAATAGGCTTGAAATGCCGGTAATAGTGTGTTCTTTATTCTGTATGTATATATGGTATAAGGAAAACAATATATGTATTTACTTTATAGGAGCTCATTTCAGTTTATCTAACCTAATCCAGTTTCAATTCAACATCGGACACTCTAGAATGTTCAAATATAGTTTTTTTTATATAGTTACCCAGCAATACTTCTGCCGTGCCAATGCTCATTTGTTTTAGTTTTTTCGTTTGTATTCAATATTTGGTACGGCAAAAGCATTGCTGGGTAACTATACCTGCATATACACATACTTACATATGCAACTCAATGAGATGCTTGTAAGATGGCATGTGTGCTTTATTACTTGGTGCGATTTTTTAAACTCAAATTCGGCAAGTGAGTTGTGCTTCTCGTTCGTTTGTGAGAATCATCTCGTTAAAGAGGCCGGGTTTGATGTTGAAAAGACTTTTGACATGGTCGAAATCATGATCGTGGTAGTCTGTAGCCAAGTAATAAATGTCACCATGCCATTTGTAAATAAATTTGCATTCTATTAAATATAGATGCAAAATGGTCTTGAGCCAGGACAATATCCCAGTTCAAATCAAATATTGATTACAACCAAAAAAATACAAACGAAAAAACTAAAACAATAATTTTTTTATTTTATCATTAAAATGCCAATTTTCTCCGAAGGCATCTTCAATATTTTTACTCTCATTTTGGATATATAGGTCCGATCACACCCGATCCGATCCCATTCTGATGTATTTTGGTTTTCTAAATTCAAAAATAATATTTAAAAAATTTATGAAGATTTGTTACTGAAATTCCAATTTTAACCGAAGAGGATTCCTTTAATATTTTTACTCTCATTTTGGATATATAGGACCGATCACACTCGCTTATATGTTCAATTAACTGTAATTATGATGGCTACAAATGTTGCGCATACCACTTTCACATAGAAACAGTGGCCTATGAACCGCCTCCAAAAAATTGAGAACAAATTTATATTTTTCCGAAAAATTTTTGTTGACACAAAAATCATAAAAAATAGAAAAGAATCGAAAAAAATATTTTGTACTGTGTATAAGACTTATTGATGTCTATATGTTTTTTAAACTTAAAAATAATATTAAAAAATATGAATATATTTTTACTAAAATTCCAAATTTAATCGAAGAGGTACCTTTAATATTTGTACTCTCAAGTCCGATCACAACCGTCTATATCTCCAATAAAAGGTAATTGTGATGGTTACAAATGCTACGAATTTCACTTTCACATAGAAACAGTGGTTTAGGAACAGTCTCTAAAGAATTCAGAAACAATTTATTCTATTAAAAAAATAATTTTTATTGTCAATAAAAACAGCTATAAAAAGTAGAAAATAAAATTGGAAAATATATTTTGTTTTATTTTTTAAATGTGAGCATTATAACGAAAATAATGTCTATGTGTAAAAGATCTATGTAGAAAAAAGATCTATGTAAAAGTAGAAGTTATGACCCTCTTATGTAGACGCGTAATATTTTTTTAAATCGTGTTTTTATTTAATTTTGGTTAAATAGCGCGAAACCCCGCCTTATAAATTTGATAGCAAAATATTTGGTTTATTTCATAATAGCTGGCTTCTTAACGATGAAAACAAGTCCATTTTGAAGAAAATCTATAAATAAATGTAGAAAATATGTAGAAATATGAAATATGAAAAAAAGATATAGGAAAAATTATTTTGTTCTACTTTTTAAATTAGCTAACATTCTAAAGTTCCTTTTCAAATGTTTGTCCCTATCGTTCCTGTAAATTGTAACTGTGGACCTACACTTGTATATTTCAAGATAGTAAAAGGGACGTACACCTCCCTGAGAAGGTGAAGAAATATATATTTTTGGGGTAATTTTTTTGAAATTATAAAAATATTAATTTTTCGAATAAATCTTTTTTTCTGGCACGAAAAAATCATTAAAAAATAAAAAACAAATAGGACAAAATAGTTTGTTATATTTTTTAAAATAGCTAACATTCTAAAGCAGAAAACGATGCTAATGAAATTTTCGCTACCAGAAAATTTTCAGTCCAAATATGACGTTCCTTTTCAAATGTTTGTCCCTATCGTTCCTGTAAATTGTAACTGTGGACCTACACTTGTATATTTCAAGATAGTAAAATGGACGTACACCTCCCTGAGAAGGCGAAGAAATATATATTTTTGGGGTAATTTATTTGAAATTATGAAAAATATTAATTTTTCGAAAAAAAAATCTTTTTTTCTGGCACGAAAAAATCATAAAAAATAGGAAAAAAATTGTTCTATTTTTTTTAAATACATTCTAACGCAGAAAACGATGGTAATGAAATTTTCGTTTCTTTTCAAATTTGTGTCTCTATCGTTCCTGTAAACTGTACCTGTGGACCTCCCCTTGAATATTTCAAGACACTAAAAGGGGAAAAATCGAAAAAATCATAAAAAATAGGAAACAAATTTTTGTTATATTTTTTTTAAATAAATAACGCAGAAAACGATTCTAATGAAATTTTCGCCACCGGAAATTTTTCACTTCAAATAATACATTTTTCTATTAAAATTTTTGTCCCTATTGTTCCTGTAACTGTGGACCTCCCCTTGAATACTTCCAGACAGTAAAAAAACAGTAACATCCCCCTCTTAAGGTAGAGAAATTTATATATTTTTTTGGAAAATATGAAAAAATCCATTTTTCCTGCAAAAGAAAAAAACATCCAATTCTGAAATCATTCACTTGTTGCTCATAAAACTGTGAATGTTAAAGAGATTCACTTTTTTGGAAATTTCACACTGCGAGATAGCCTCGGCAAACCTCAAAACAAAAATGTTCACCTTCAAAACTCTCTTAGGCCAGGCCACCCCAAAGGTGCTAATTTTTTGTTTCGACCAAAAGCCAGCCAAGAAGCGTAACGCTTAGCATAGCCAAACCAGTTATTCAAGACACAACCACGGAAATTCATTGGTAAATCGGTAACAGTTGTTCGAAACGCTTGATTACAGCAAAGCGGCAATTGCTTTTACACAAAAAGAAAGAAGAAAATTTGGGAAGACGAACAAAAAAAAAATGCCGAGAAAAATCCCAGAAATTGTCGACGTCGAAACTGGGTTTAAACTGAAATTGTTTATTAGACCCTTTTCGGTGTGTCGAGGGGTAATCAATACCTTTTTGACCAGATTGCTTTTACGTAATGTTGGGCAACACAGCCGAAAACGATAAAAATGTCGATTTTTATAAAATTTATTGCCAATTGAAATTATAAACCATATGATCTTTTTCTCATCTCCCTTGTGTGTGTGCGAGTGTGTGTGCGTGCAAGTAGGTTTTCCATAAAAGAACACACACGCACGCACACCCATGCCTGGGAGAATCGACAAGGAAAATCTTTGTTAATAACAAAGAAGTGACAAAAGTCAACGCAACGCAATGCATCGCATCAGAGTCATTGTTAACGAAGTTAACAGAAATTACCTGCTGTTCGTAGAGATCGCTCCTTGCCTTGCTCTCCACCCATTTTAGACAAAGACAACGACGACGAAGAACAAAGCGCCCGAGTGAATTTACCTGTAACTTTGTCTACGTCGACTAAACTACGTAGTATCTGTGTTTTGTAAATGTGGCCGCCCTCAATGATGATGATCTCGCTTGCTCGCTGTGTGTGTGTGCTCAGTGCGCACTGCGCATGCGCACCTTTTAGTGATCAATAAATTATCCCTTTTAAATTAAGCCTGCATTGAGAGTCTGTGTGTCTTTTGTTCGTCCGTTCGACCGTTCCTTGCTTTCTTTGTTTTAATCTTAATATAATCTATTTACTTTTGTCGTACTAATAAATATCAACACTTGCCGTTTAGGATTTTCTCTTGCGTTCGTTTTTTCCAATCGACATGTCCGTCGAGTACACTTTTCTTCCAGACAAGTCATTGTTATCTTTGCGCTCAATTGCACTGCACAAAATGACCCAAAGGATATAAGCGAGAGAAGAGAGAGTGGGTAAAAGGATCAGGACCTCTCTGGTGTTTTGCTATCTTCAGAGACTAGGCAGACGACTGTGAGTTCTTGCACTCGCACTTAAGTGCATGACTTTTAACAATTTACGGAGTTTTATCAAATAATTCGGACTTATTGCCTTCTTCGCAGGAAGTGTAAACACATTAAGGAGATTTGGGGGATTTGTGATTTTAAGTAATGTAAATAGACGAATTTCGCAGAATAGCCAAATACTACAAAATATGGGGTGGTTAAATGTTGAGCTAAACGGCTAATTCTCACCAAACATGAAGACATTGTGAATGCACTTGCTTGCTAAACAATCACTCGTGAATTTTCTGAACCCCAAATTTGAGAATTTTGATGAAAATTATGAATATGAGCCTCATCGCATGACAACCACAACCACCCGAACATTTTCCGAATCCCAAACGTGACAATTTTGACTAATAACGGAGTCATCCAGATGAATTTGAGCCTCATCGCTTGAAGAGATTTATATTTTCTTCCGTGGTTCCGTCATAATAATGAGCCTCATCGCATGACAATAACATCCACTTTTGAAATTCCCTGAAACCCACAGGTAACAAAGACAACAATATGGAAATGCTCAGCACAATCACTCGAGGATTTTGCGGAATATTAAAGGCGATACTTTTAACTAATAACGAAGCCAACAAGTTGAATATGGTCCTCGTCTCCTGAAGAGCCTTATATTTTATTTCGTCTCTCATCCTGAACAATGAGCCTCATCGAAAAACAAACATTGTATTGTTTGTAACCCCAAAGGACACAATTTTGACAAATAACGAAGCCATCCAGTTGGATATAAGCCTCATCGTTTGAAGAGCGTTATATTTTCTTTTGTGGCCCATAGTGAAAATGGGGTTCATCGCATGGCAAGCACAGCTACTTTTGAAATATCTGAACCCAAAAGGCGATACATTTGATGATTAATGAAGCTGCCATGGTTAAAAACTACTTATAATTGAAAGGCCTTATATTTTCGCTCATATAGCTGTTGCTTGTCATGCGTTGAACTCCATTTTCACCATGGGCCACAAAAGAAAATATAACGCTCTTCAAATTGTACAAATTACGCGAAATTCAAATCTTATTTTATAGTTGGCACAACTTCCAAATTCCAGGCGATCTAGATATGAAGTTGATATACTTCGGTTGAATTTTGTTCCACAAGAAGAGCAATAACTTATACATTTATCCAGAGATCCCAGCTATTGCAAAATAAAATATATTCTAAGAATATAAAAAATATTTTATTATATACTTTCTAAAGAGTTTATAGTGATATTTAACCAAAAATTAAAAAAGTATGATTTTTAAAAAATCTTTAGCGTCTCAAAGAGCGTCATAACTTCTACGTTTATCCATAGATCTTTTACATATAGACACTGTTTTTTATTTAGAATGTTAGCTATAAATAAATATTATTAAAAAAGTATTTGGTTCGAATATTTTTTTTCTTTTTTTGAAAGAAAAAAAATTTTTCTCAATTTTTTTGGAGACTGTTAATCACTGCTTATATGTGAAAGCGAAATTCGCAATATTTGTAGCTGGTGTTAACGGACTTATAATTCCAAAATGAGAGTAAAAATATTAAAGGTGCCTTCGGCGAAAATTGGAATTTTTGTAAAAAAAATGTCCATAAATTTATTTATTTTTATTTATTTATTTATTATGAATTACAATACATTGTAAATTTATATTCTAATTTTGGGTCCAGGGATTGAGCCGGGGTGACTAAGACCATTGTAGCTTGTTATAGCAGCGACAGACCAGAGCCTCTGGTGGATTCGAACACAAAAACCCCCCGCTGATAGCCGAGCACGCTACCAACTCAACTACCGGGGCGCTCTATAAAAATTACTTCTAATAAATTTTTCCAGTTCAGAAAACCAAAATATAACACAAAATATTATACATGTCCCTTTGGAAATTTTTTAATATATATTTATTACAACTAACCCTACGAGTCAACAACCGGTCATCGCTCATTACCTAGGGTTTAGTGGAAAAATTATCTACATTGAATACAATCTTTTCAACTATTAGTTCTAAAATTTACTTTTATTTTATTTTTATTTTATTTTTTGCTACACCCCATTTAAGTCTCAGTCAATATTTGAAGTAGTCGCTTGCCACTTATCACTAGTGAAGTGGTGTGTATTTTGTAGATACTTGTCACCTACAGCTAGTCCTTAATCCTTAATGGTCAAATCATTAAAAAATGCAATTAATTGAATGGAAGTGAAACCGACAAGCTTTCACTAGGTTGTTTTGAGTACAGCAAATATTGAACCATGATCCTTGCACTAGCGAAGTGACTAGTGAATGCTAAAGCATTGTCCACTCTTACTCGTGTTGAACTCGAAGTAATAAGCATTGTTTGTTAGGGTGTCGCAAAAAATAAAATTATTTGTTTATTATTTTTTAAATGACGTCAAAAAAACTAAATTAAAGCTTGATGCACTTAGAATCACGGCAACCAACATCCATCCAAACATGTCCATACAAAGGCACTCAGAGAGAAAATTTCGAAAGTCTTCAGATTTTGATGAGATTTAGTGAATACATTTGTTATTGCGAGATATATGTCAGAAGATATATTTTTAGATAATATTTGAAAACTATCGCATCCCTGTCAAAATTTTTTTGAAAGATATTGAGGAGAACTCTTGATTTTTAGTGCAAAAAAAATTAAAATTAAAAAAATATATAATTTTTTTTTTTAAAGATATTGAAATTTATTATTGCAAACAAAACAATAATTAAATCAGTGAATTGTTGTTTTTAGCGCAAAATTTAAAAGAAAATATTGAAATTTATTATTTCAAATAAAGTAATAATCAAGAATATAAATGCATATATATCGGAAGCAACTCACTTTGAAATTTAATTATAGCAAAAATATAGCCATTCGCTGAGAAAAATAATAAAAATAAATAAAATAGCTTCCATACAAATGGGTTATCGTTATCCGATCGAAATAATATTTGTTATTGCAGCTATTGGATTCAAATAGAGAAAAGTGGAGAGTATGTGTTTCTGAATTCAAAAGATTTTGTCTTACGGTCTGGGACAACCTATTGTTGGTAGTAAATTAGTAGTTCTTGTTATTTGTTTATTTTTTTAAAGGAGATTCGTAACGCAAATCATTTAGTTCAGGTGCATTACGTCGTGCTTTCATAAGGTTTCAAGAGCATTAAAGTTTAAAATTCTTTGCTATTTAAAATGAGATAAAATAATAATATCTAAATAATTCCTCAAATATATCTTTAAAGATAAACAAGTAAGGAAAGGCTAAAGTCGGGCGGGGCCGACTATATAATACCCTACACCACTCCCTGCGTATGTACCTCCCTTTGATTACTAAACCCAGGTATTTCATGGGAGCAATTTTATGTAGTTCATACAAATTATATAAATTATATGAATATAATTTATATGCTATAAATTCATCTTTAGTCAAATTTAACGAATATGGTAATTGTCCAATTGTCCGACAGACAAATACAAATTATACAGTAGTATACCAAAGTATGAACATATGGGCATCACCCAAACAATTCTCATTGCAATTCAATTCGGTAAAAAAGTGAAATCGGGAAGGATTTTTGCATCCTGTAAATGTATGTGTTTGACAAAAAATGTTAAATCGGAAAGACATTTGTATGGGGGTATATTGAAACCTGGAGCGATGTGACCCGCTTTCACCAAGTCTGTTTATTGGTGAAATATAATATGTAAAATTTGGCCAAAATCGGTTAAACATTCGAGAGCAACATTTGTATGAGGGCTATATCTAAATCTGAACCGATCTTACCTACTTTCACCATAGGTTTTTAAAGAAAAACGGGTACAATATGTGGATTTTAGAGCGGAAAAAGTCAAATCGGGAGCGAATTTGTATGGGGGCTATATCTAAATCTGAACCGATCATACCCACTTTCAGCATAGGTGTTTCTAGTTCGATTATAAAATGTTCTGCAAAATTTAAAGAAAAACGGGTACAATATGTGGATTTTAGAGCGGAAAAAGTCAAATCGGGAGCGACATTTGTATGGGGGCTATATCTAAATCTGAACCGATCATACCCACTTTCAGCATAGGTGTTTCTAGTTCGATTATAAAATGTTCTGCAAAATTTAAAGAAAAACGGGTACAATATGTGGATTTTAGAGCGGAAAAAGTCAAATCGGGAGCGACATTTGTATGGGGGCTATATCTAAATCTGAACCGATCATACCCACTTTCAGCATAGGTGTTTCTAGTTCGATTATAAAATGTTGTGCCAATTTGAAAGAAAATCGGGCACAATATGTCGTTTCTAGAGCGGAAAAAGTCAAATCGGGAGCGACATTTGTATGGGGGCTATATCTAAATCTGAACCGATCTTACCCACTTGTAGCATAGGTGTTTCTAGTTCGATTATAAAATGTTCTGCAAAATTTAAAGAAAAACGGGTACAATATGTGGATTTTAGAGCGGAAAAAGTCAAATCGGGAGCGACATTTGTATGGGGGCTATATCTAAATCTGAACCGATCATACCCACTTTCAGCATAGGTGTTTCTAGTTCGATTATAAAATGTTGTGCCAATTTTAAAGAAAATCGGGCACAATATGTCGTTTCTAGAGCGGAAAAAGTCAAATCGGGAGCGACATTTGTATGGGGGCTATATCTAAATCTGAACCGATCTTACCCACTTTTAGCATAGGTGCTTCTAGTTCGATTTTAAAATGTTGTGCCAATTTTAAAGAAAATCGGGTACAATATGTCGTTTCTAGAGCGGAAAATGTCAAATCGGGAGCGACATTTGTATGGAGGCTATATCTAAATCTGAACCGATCTTACCCAATTTTTGCATACGTGTTTCTAGTTGGATTATAAGATGTTCTGCCAAATTTAAAGAAAACCGGGTACAATATGTCGTTTCTAGAGCGGAAACTGTCAAATCGGGAGCGACATTTGTATGGGGGCTATATCTAAATCTGAACCGATTTAATCCAAATTCAATACCGATGGTCCTTGGCCAGAAAAAATAACTTCTGCCAAGTTTCATGACAATCGGACAACAATTGCGACCTGTAGAGTGCGAACAAGCCTAGATGGACAGCAGACGGACGGACAGACAGACATTGTTAAATCGACTCAGCTGGTGATTCTAAGCCGATCGGTATACTTAAAGGTGGGTCTAGCTCGATTATTTCTTGGTGTTACAAACATTTGTCGCGAAACTAACTTATAATACCCTAATCCACGAAGTGGTGTAGGGTATAATGAGAGCAGTTACTTAGTAAGCTTTAATGCATTTATTGGTCCATATGAACGGACTAGTGATATGAATGGTAACTGGTAATACAATTGTCATTTCTATTTTTATTTTTGTGTTGCCATTTATTTTGGTTTAAGGCCAAAAGTGGTGCTGAAGTCTTCAGCAGAACCCAAAATTAGCAAAAAGGCAAAGTGAGACCTTTATTGTTGCAGCTAAAAGTTGACTGCGCAGTTTCGATGGGCGCTACCCCATCTCGTCAGAACTTTCGCAACGAATGTATGTCTTTGACTTAAATCAGGGTTCATATTAGTACCAGCTGTCACATACGACAAATGAGAAGCGCTGATAAACAAAATATTCCTCCGAACTAAGTCGACACACTAAAAATCTCACTTTGCCAATTCAATGTTATGCATGTGCTCGCATCGCTCGCAACCATGCAAAGGTTGTTGTTGTACGGTATGTTCTGTCTTCACTGTTGGTCTGTTTGTTGTATGTGTTGTCATTTATTTTGGTTTAAGACCAAAGGTTGTGCTGAAGTCTTCAGCAGAACCCAAAATTAGCAAAAAGGCATTTTTATTTATTTTTTTTTTTTTAATTTTTTATTTTTTATTAAATTTGTCGAAATAATATAATCCAAATAAGTCTGAAAATAAATATGTAAAAAATAAAAGGAAGAATTGTACATCATTTATATACTAATCATTGACGAATTTATTGGTCCTTGTGATCGGACTAGTGATATAACTGGTGAATGGTAATATAAAGGGTGGCAATTGCCCATTTTTTTAATTTCTTCTTCCATGTTCAAATTACTCCAAACAAACAAATGATGTTGTTTGGGAAAATATATACATATGATAAAAAAACTCTGTTCAATATTTGTCTTTCCTTTAAAATGTTATCATTAATGCATTTATTGTTCCTTGCGAGTGGACTAGCGACTTGATTGGTGAATGGTAATTTAAACAGTGAGAAGTGTGCAAATTTTTAATTTTTCCATGTTCCTATTACTCCAAACACACAAATGAAACAACTTGAAAATAATGTGGTTGTAAAAATATGATAATAAACTCCGGTCATTGATCCGTATGAGCCGACTAACGATTTGACTGTTGAATGGTAATATAAAGGGTGACAATTGCCCAAATTTTAAAATTTTAAATCAAACAATTGAAAATAATATGTTTTTAAACCGATTAACGATTTGACTGGTGAATGGTAATACAAAGGATGACAACTGTCCAAATTTTTAAATTTCGTCCATTTCCAAATTATTCCAAACAAACAAATGAAACATGCAAAATAATATGGCTCGGGAAAATATGACAATAATAAAGTAATTATTTTTCTATATCCACCACCTCCTCCTCCTAATCGTGTGTGCTGTGGTGGTGTTCAAACGTTTTTCCGCCTGCCTGCCTGTCTGCCAACATGTTGTCATCACTTTCCTTGTCCATCTGTCCGTTAATCAATAAAATTTCGTTGTTTTCGCTCGCTGTTAACGCGCTCTGTGCCGCCATGTGATATTTATGACATTTTAAAGACATCGCATGAAATTAATACCCTAATTATTACATGTACATGCCTTAGCTTACCTTACTTTACGTTCGCATACATTCTATTTTAAACCTAGAAAAAATAGACTTCTTGTCAATGGAATATTGTCCGCCGTCAGTTCTCAGTTTTGCCATGGGTGTGTGTGTGTGAGTGTGTGGAAATATCAAGAAAATGTGTTGATTGGATAATTATTGGGCTATTTGGAAGAACATACACGAGTACACGGGTGCAGACGTTATGATTGACAGTTTGCCGTAGCGTAACGTGGAATATTATAATTACGATAACGATGACATGACATGCGTTTGTCAAAACTAATTGTAAGACCTTTCCTTAGTTTTGTTGTTCTGCTGTTCTTGCTCTTCACGTTAAATGTCATTCAGCCTTTCTAGTTTCCATTGCAATTCATTCATTCATTCGTTCATTGGAAATGGAGAAATTGGGAAAATCCCCTACACACTTGCGCGCATCACATATTCCTCAATAATTGCAGTGAAGGTCGGGCACCCGCCTGCCTGCCTGTTCTGTTCCAACCTTAAGCCTTTTGGTTGCCACTCTCACTCTCTCTCTCTCTGTGTGTCATTTAAAGTCATAAAAATATTACAAATTTGCGGCCAGTGTGACACGTTTTTATTTCCACAACACAAAATTATGATTTTATGACAATTTCCCGAGTTTAACTCGCATATTATCACACATCCAGTGGCCGAGCAGCGTAATTAAAGCGAAATTTTATTGCCTCAAGATAGATACCTGCAGCGGTAGGGTTTTTTGTCATAAATTTTTGGACTGGTGTGGTAGTGCCATGGCATTCGCACCATTGAGAAACGTGAGAAAAGTCTAATGTCCATTCGAAATAGAAAAAACAAAATCCACGAAAAATCGGTACATGTTTGAGACAATGAATCGACAACGCCTACGCCGACGACTTGGCCTTAGAAGACGTTGCTGGCTGCAGTCTAAGGAAGGCCATAAAAAAGATTTATGGCTTTATGACTTCTTCAAATGTCTACGCAATTTCCAAGCGCCTTTTTCCCTCCAAGCGAGCGAGCGAGCGCAGTGTAAGCAATCCCTGCTCTAAGTACACCGGAGTAGCGCTCATGCAACATGCAACCAACCAACCAACCAAATTCCAAACAAACGTCTCTAACAAACCATTGAACATTATTTTGGGTTTTTTGCTACAGTTCGGTGAGAACGAAACGTAACGAAAAAGGGGAAACCTCGGCACAAACATACCCCCGTTTGAAGCACAAGCACACAAACTACCTGCGCCTGCTGCACGGGCACTTGCTGCATTTGCTGGCTGGCTGGCTGGATGTTTGGCCGCTGTCTAACCTCCTCGCTGCTGCCCCTGTGCCGTGTGCGGTTAGTTCTAATTCGTCTTTTGCTGCTGCAACAAGCAGCAAGTCGTTTCGTCTCTCGCCGCGCCGCGCCGCTCCTCGTCGCTCACTACCCAGTACCCAGTCTTTGTTTTATTATTTTCGTGTGTGTGTGAAATTCTGAAATTAGTGTCTGCTCGGCCATCGAACAGCGTAACAACTCCAGCTGTGTCAAATATTTAAGTAATTTTTTTATTTGAACATTTAATATGAATTGAATCTCGTGTATGTGTTGCTAAGGTGATTTTTATAAAAGAAAAAAAAAAAAACAAAACAAAAAATATATATTATTCATTTTGTTTAAAAATAAAACTACTCTATTATTTTTCTACTAAAAATTAAAAACGCTTTCTCTGGAAAAATTACCATTATTATCCAGCACAATTGGAAATTTCATACTTTTGAACAGTACGCGCGCGCGCTCGTCCGTTCCTCGTTCATCGTACACTTGGGATTATTAATTACTTTCGGGCGGCAAGTGAAGTTTTCATACCTTGAAGCGCGCACTCTTCATATGATTTGATTTCGAAAGAATGAAAAAATCTCCTCGAATTGGTGTTATTTGTGGTGTTTCTAAAGTGTTATGACATGCTTGAAATTGTAAACGAAAAACAATAGAAAAAATAACAAAAAAGAAAAAATAAACGGATGAATGTTCTTTCCTTTGCTTTGATTAATGGTCCAGTTGGCTAAAGAAATTGTATCGCTTCGACGAGATAAATGTGTTTTTCATTAGTATGACAAATCTACTAAAACATCATCAAATCAAAAGAGAATATCTAACTAATCTAATAGTTTATTTAGTGTTTTAAAGTACGATTCCAAGGATATATGCCAAGAAACTCTGCCGCAAGTATTTGACAAAACCAGCACTCAACACAATTTTAAGAAAAATAATGTTAACAATTTCCCTATAAAGTAGAAGAATTTACGAAATACATTGTAGGAGGTTTTAAAATAATTAAACAACCATTTTTAAATAAATATTTGTGATTATGAAATTTTTAAATTATTATTTTCTTTAATTGTTTTGAAAAGGGACATTTTCCTTTCGAATAAGAAGCAATTTCTGAAAATACAAAATAACATGAATTTCAAAAATATATATTGGATTGGAAATTCTAAATTTAAAATTTGCGAATATATTTCCTAAACAAATTGTCTCTTAAATGGCACAGGAGGTTTTAATATTATAAATCAAAAATACTAAATAACAATTTTTATATAGAAAACACAATTTTGAAATTACCACATAAAAATTGTTTAAATAATATTTCTAATTGAACATTTTCATTTCGAATAAAAGGTGAATTCATTCGCATGGAATTTTCTTTTCACCTGGGAGATAATATGAACATAATCCGGCAATAATTTTCTCTTATTTCCATTAGAACAATAATAATGTGATCAATTCGCACTAAGAAGGCAGAAAAGAACCTGGAAATATTACCAAAAATCACAATTGCAATTTAAAGGGAACTGGGAAATTTTATTCACGATATTTCTGTAAATTCAAAATAACAAATTTATAAAATATATATTTTTGTATGTGTTTTGAATGTAATACATTCGATTCCGGCTAATTCGATCAAGTTAGTTCTTCTTACAAATGAAGTTTTTGTTTGTTACGTATTCCATTATCCTGTGAGGGGACAAATCATTACGGGTGATTCTGTATAGACTGCTTGGTGCTTCACATATGCGATATGTACAATCTCACAAGAGTGTTAATATCTACCTTTGTTAGAAATTTAAAGTTTTAAACTTGTCGATTGTTTAAAAAGTTCTCCCACGGATATTAAAATAAATTGACAACGATTTGTCCAATGTTATTGATACGAATATGAAATCATACGGAAATTTTATTATCTTCAAGTTTTACTAACATTTCTTTTTAATCTGAACTGTTTGTGGAGAAAAAAATATTTTTTTCAGTCAAAATTTAAAGAAAAAAATATTTAAAAACTTAAGAAAATTTAAAAATTGCAAAAAGTGGTTCGGCGGTTAGCACCTTGATTGCAAAGTTCGATCTTTTATAAATGAAGGGAGCAATTTTTGCATAAATTTTGATATTATGCAAAATAAAGTGAAGATAACTCCTTTTGTTAAGAATTTCAATTTTTCTTTGTTTGATTTAATCCAAAGATACTAAAGAAGGGGAGATGTGTCAAGGCGAAAATTGGTTTAAATTGATATTCATATTTTTATTACATGACTTTTCGTCTATATTTCAGATTGAAACTTTACTTTACGCATTAAATCCTATTTTGCTATAGAGTAATTTCATGTGAAGTTTTCACACAAATGTCTCTTCAAATTGTCTCTTCTCTACGATTTTGAAAAATTTCTCGAAATATTTATTTTTCTATATGGCAAATAAAGGTGCATTTCTCGATTTTCAAATAAAAAATAAATAAATAAGAAGTTGTAGGCATCATAGTACTAATTTCAAGCAATTTTCTTTCAATTTCACAGAAAATTGACAAATCTTAAAAAAGTTTTTTCTTATTTATTTTTTGTTTTTATTTTTATAAACAAAAAATATACCTTCGGATTTTGTAATATAAATTTTATTAATAGGTAATAGTGTCAAAGAGACGCACCATAAGTTTCATAAGTTTTTCCCTGGTACTCACTCTAAAACCATTATAAACGCGATTACTGTCGAAATTAAAAATATTTAATAAATATTTCAAATGATTCTACGAAAAGTATCATAACTTCTACATTCATGCATAGATTTTTGACAAATTGGCCTAAATTTTGAATACTAGATAATACAAAGTATTCTTCAACGTTTCCTTCTATATTTTATGAGATTTTAAAATAACGTGAAGAAAAAAACATAAGTTTTTGATATTCTACCTTCATAACTTAAAATAGGCATTGTTTTCTTCCTCTTTGATACTACCTTTTACAAAATAAAATAAATTATTTTTGCACTTTTTTCTTGTATTTCATGAGATTTTTCTCGCCATTTAAACAAAAAAATTAAAAAATCATAATTTTTGGATATTCAACTAAAAGGGTCATTAACATTTTTTTCTTTCTTAGAATATTAACTATTACAAAATAAAAAAAAAATATTTTTCAATTTAGTTTCTTCCATTTCTTATGAGATTTTTCCTGCCAGCAAAAAGCGGCATTTCAACAAAAATTAAAAAATCAAAAATTTTTAAAATTCTACCAAAAGGGCCATAACTTCAAATAGGCTCTGTTTTCTTCTTTAGAATACTAGCTATTACAAAAAAAAAATAAAATATTTTGCCACTTTTATTTTTCTTCCTTTTTATGAGATTTTCTGTTTCGCCTCAGCAGAAAACTGCATTTAAACACAATGTAACAAACATATTGTTTTATATTCTATCAAATAGGCCATAAGTTCAAACATTGCATTCTTCATTGGAATTCTAGCTATTTAAAAATAAAAAAATAGTTTTCTATTTTTAAATAATTGTTTCTCATTTTTTGAGACTGTTTTACATTAAAGTAAATTTGAAACATTTATGGCCCTCAAAATTACCTTCAAATCGTTATCTTCAATTAGAATACTAACAATTCTTCTTCGATATAATATTAGTTATACAAAAATAAAGTAAAATTATTTTCGAATTGTTCTAAAAGTAATTTTTTTTCATTTTTGTGACTGTTCCTAAGCCACCTTCTTCTACCAGAAAGTAAAATGTGAATCATTTATAACCCTCACAATTACCTTTCATTTCATGTATAATCGGACTTATACGCCCAAAATTATAGTACACATATTAAAGCTAACTTCAACGAAAATGGGATTTTTAACAAAAAATAAAAAAATATTTCATAAGTTTTTATTGATTTTGATTTTATAGAACAGTATGCCTCAATGAACACAAAAAATAAGTATTTAATTCCCAGATAGGAAATTTATTTTTTGTAATATTTTTCTTAAATCTTGCAATAATGGTCTTAATTTATATTCTTCAATTGTATCAATATTAAATTTAAATATATAAAAAATGTTTTGCTATTCGACAAATAAAAAAAATATTTTTCGATTTTTTAATTTTTTTCCTCATTTTTTTGAGTAAGCCTCTGCTACTACATGAATATCTCCTTTTAAATTGTTTTTTTTTTTTTTCAATTTTGCTCTTTTTCAAAATAATAAAATAAATCTTGCGCATCCTTTGAGACCTGATTTAATATTTTTTCCTTCAAATCGAATTCCACAATCTTTGTGAGACATTCTCGCAGTTTTCAGTTCCAATATATGTAAGAAATAAATACATCTTGATGACCGACCAGTCAGTCAGTCAGTCAGTATTTATTTCTTTTTGTTTGTTATTAATATCTGATGATCTCAAAATAGAGTGTAAATTATTTTAATTTTTTGGTAGTTCTTCTTCTTCATCTGCTTTGGTTTCCAACTAAACCTGTTGTTTAAGCCTCGCCATCTCAAGCCCATTTACATATGTCCGCATGTATGTATAGGAATGTGTAGCTAACAACTAATAAGTATATCTATTTTTTCTAATTTTCAAAAAAAAAAAAAATGTATCTATTTATGATTGTCTCTATTTGTGTGTGTGTGTGTGTGCGTAAGTTATTGTCCCCATTAATATCATTTTATAAGAGATGCCGTGTCTTCATCTTTTTCCAATCGCACAAATAAAGGGTAATTAAAGTGTTGTGTGTGTGCGTTGCCTTTTTTCTTCATTCGTTCCCATCCTAAAACTAACTGTCAAGCGTAATTAATTTATTCTAAAGAAACAAAAAAAAACTGAAATTGGAAAAAAATCCGAAAATTTAGTATTTCTCCTCATTTCATATTCATTTAAATTTTTATAGATTTTATTTCTCGAACTACTCTCACACAAACACACACACACACAGGCACACACTTTTTTCTGGACATTAGTTAACATAATTGACGCACGGGGTATGTTACCATGTTTCTGTTATGGCTTAAATAGTTTCTATTTTTTGTTGTTAACAAAAACTACTCTTTTTGAAATCATCGCATTTGTCTTGGCGTCAGATACTGTGGCCGGCCAGCCAGCCAGCCAGCACATACATATGTATGTATGCTACCATTGTTCTTTTTTCGTCTTTCGCGTTAACCGTTTTTTGTTGTTGTTGAGTTGCTGTGTTGTGGTGCGCAAAAAATTAAGCAAATCTACAAAATCGCCAAAATACCACAAAAAATATCAAACATTCGCCATTATATTGAGAAGCAGCAGCGCCAAACTTTGTTTTAACAAAATTCATTGACCTCTTTGAGAAAGTTCATTTGCTTCTGGTTTATTATTAAGAAATTATGGTCTTAACGCGTCACCAGCCAGTCAGTCAGCTACAGCTTCAGCTAGACAGCCACCAGTTTGGCTTGAGACTTGGAATAAACCAAAAAAAAGTAGACGAAGAAAACAATATGTATTATTATTTAAAATCTATACAAATATTTTAATTAACATTAGCCAACTATAGGGAATTAGCATAAGCTGTATTCCGTGGGGCTGGGGAGGGGGTATTCTTGTAATGATTTCAAATGATATTGCCCGCTCGAGGCGCATTTCTACTTCTTCTTCGTCGTGATGTTTTGAGTGTAAAAAATTTTTAATTTACAATTATTTATTTTCGTATTATCAACAATAATTAATCTTTACAAAAAACCCCAAAAAAAAAATAAAATAACACAACTAACTTTCTTCTTTCTTTTCCTCTCTATTTGCAGATTTATGTTAATGTTTTTGGCTTTCGTCTAAGAAAAGTTTTGAAACGCGCAGAGAGCCGTACAAGTTATTGACAACAACAAGAACACCAACAACAACATCATCAGCAGCAGGAGTATATACAACACATACCACAATTTATTTTTTCTTGGCAAGTAAGTAGATTTTCCTTGGTAATTAAAAGAATTTTTATATATAATCCAAACTAAACAATAGTGTGTGTGGTGTAATTTAATTTCTGGCCTCAAGAAATTGAAAACAAATGTGGGAGTTTGTCAGTTTTTCTTTTTTTGGAAATGAATGTCTGTGTGTGGGTCGAGTCGTCGTCGGCAATGCGGCATAAAAGT